>WOVY01003070.1:0-646324 GCA_013436015.1 Rhipicephalus annulatus
GCGCATCGTAGGTTCGATTCCTGCTCACAGTTGGTAATTTTTTCATCCACTTTTCTGTCTTCTTATTTACATTCCATTGGTTTTATTAACTTCCCCTGTACAATCCTTGGCATTACTGTCTGTTATATCTCATTAATATTGTGTTAAAAACACGGAAAAACGAGCCCTTAGGTATACACTTCTTTCCCTTATTTCATTGAACGAGGGTCTCGTACTGGCAGACTTGGTGTGTTTAGGTTGTATAAGAGGGACAATTAATCAGCTGCCCGCTCATAATAAGTTCACGTGCTACGTGGCGCCAAACATGCGCATAAGAGTGTTTCGCACTCGTTGTTTGGCTTATAGATGGCGCTGACTGTCACTCCTACTTCTAAATTCACAGATAAACCCAAAAAAGTGGATGGAGGGAGGGCCGCTGTGATAGCTCAGTGGTTAGAGCATCGAACGCGTAATTCGAAGGTCGTAGGTTCGATTCCTGCTCACAGTTGGTAATTTTTTCATCCACTTTTCTTTCTTCTTATTTACATTCCGTTGGTTTTAATAACTTCCCCTGTACATTATTTGGCATTACTGTCTGTTATATCTCATTATTATTGTGTTAAAAACACGTAAAACGAGCCCTTAGGTATACACTTCTTTCCCTTATTTCATTGAACGAGGGTCTCGTACTGGCAGACTTGGTGTGTTTAGGTTGTATAAGAGGGACAATTGATCAGCTGCCCGCTCATAATAAGTTCACGTGCTACGTGGCGCCAAACATGCGCATAACAGTGTTTCACACTCGTTGTTTGGCTTATAGATGGCGCTGACTGTCACTCCTACTTCTAAATTCACAGATAAATCCAAAAAGTGGATGGAGGGAGGGCCGCTGTGATAGCTCAGTGGTTAGAGCATCGAACGCGTAATTCGAAGGTCGTAGGTTCGATTCCTGCTCACAGTTGGTAAATTTTTCATCCACTTTTCTTTCTTCTTATTTACATTCCATTGGTTTTAATAACTTCCCCTGTACATTCCTTGGCATTACTGTCTGTTATATCTCATTAATATTGTGTTAAAACACGGAAAAAACGAGCCCTTAGGTATACACTTCTTTCCCTTATTTCATTGAACGAGGGTCTCGTACTGGCAGACTTGGTGTGTTTAGGTTGTATAAGAGGGACAATTAATCAGCTGCCCGCTCATAATAAGTTCACGTGCTACGTGGCGCCAAACATGCGCATAAGAGTGTTTCACACTCGTTGTTTGGCTTATAGATGGCGCTGACTGTCACTCCTACTTCTAAATTCACGGATAAACCCAAAAAAGTGGATGGAGGGAGGGCCGCTGTGATAGCTCAGTGGTTAGAGCATCGAACGCGTAATTCGAAGGTCGTAGGTTCCATTCCTGCTCACAGTTGGTGATTTTTTCATCCACTTTTCTTTCTTCTTATTTACATTCCATTGGTTTTAATAACTTCCCCTGTACATTCCTTGGCATTACTGTCTGTTATATCTCATTAATATTGTATTAAAAACACGGAAAACGAGCCCTTAGGTATACACTTCTTTCCCTTATTTCATTGAACGAGGGTCTCGTACTGGCAGACTTGGTGTGTTCAGGTTGTATAAGAGGGACAATTAATCAGCTGCCCGCACATAATAAGTTCACGTGCTACGTGGCGCCAAACATGCGCATAAGAGTGTTTCACACTCGTTGTTTGACTTATAGATGGCGCTGACTGTCACTCCTACTTCTAAATTCACAGATAAACCCAAAAACGTGGATGGAGGGAGGGCCGCTGTGATAGCTCAGTGGTTAGAGCATCGAACGCGTAATTCGAAGGTCGTAGGTTCGATTCCTGCTCACAGTTGGTAATTTTTTCATCCACTTTTCTTTCTTCTTATTTACATTCCATTGGTTTTAACAACTTCCCCTGTACATTCCTTGGCATTACTGTCTGTTATATCTCATTATTATTGTGTTAAAAACACGAAAAAACGAGCCCTTAGGTATACACTTCTTTCCCTTATTTCATTGAACGAGGGTCTCGTACTGGCAGACTTGGTGTGTTTAGGTTGTATAAGAGGGACAATTAATCAGCTGCCCGCTCATAATAAGTTCACGTGCTACGTGGCGCCAAACATGCGCATAAGAGTGTTTCACACTCGTTGTTTGGCTTATAGATGGCGCTGACTGTCACTCCTACTCCTAAATTCACAGATAACCCAAAAAAGTGGATGGAGGGAGGGCCGCTGTGATAGCTCAGTGGTTAGAGCATCGAACGCGTAATTCGAAGGTCGTAGGTTCGATTTCTGCTCACAGTTGGTAATTTTTTCATCCACTTTTCTTTCTTCTTATTTACATTCCATTGGTTTTAATAACTTCCCCTTTACATTCCTTGGCATTACTGTCTGTTATATCTCATTAATATTGTGTTAAAAACACAGAAAAACGAGCCCTTAGGTATACACTTCTTTCCCTTATTTCATTGAACGAGGGTCTCGTACTGGCAGACTTGGTGTGTTTAGGTTGTATAAGAGGGACAATTAATCAGCTGCCCGCTCATAATAAGTTCACGTGCTACGTGGCGCCAAACATGCGCATAAGAGTGTTTCACACTCGTTGTTTGGCCTCTAGATGGCGCTGACTGTCACTCCTACTTCTAAATTCACAGATAAACCCAAAAAAGTGGATGGAGGGAGGGCCGCTGTGATAGCTCAGTGGTTAGAGCATCGAACGCGTAATTCGAAGGTCGTAGGTTCGATTCCTGCTCACAGTTGGTAATTTTTTCATCCACTTTTCTTTCTTCTTATTACAGACAGTAATGCCAAGGAATGTACAGGGGAAGTTATTAAAACCAATGGAATGTAAATAAGAAGAAAGAAAAGTGGATGAAAAAGTTACCAACTGTGAGCAGGAATCGAACCTACAACCTTCGAATTACGCGTTCGATGCTCTAACCACTGAGCTATCACAGCGGCCCTCCCTCCATCCACTTTTTTGGGTTCAGCATCGAACGCGTAATTCGAAGGTCGTAGGTTCGATTCCTGCTCACAGTTGGTAATTTTTTCATCCACTTTTCTTTCTTCTTGTTTACATTCCTTTGATTTTAATAACTTCCCCTGTACATTCCTTGGCATTACTGTCTGTTATATCTCATATATATTAATATATATATATATATATATATATATATATATATATATATATATATTGCATAGACAGAGGTGGCGCTTTCTCAGACACCACAAAGTTCAATCACACTTTAAACAACCGAGGCCAAGGAATGGCGTCCTTAGCCCGATTTCCGCGTTCAATATGCGACGGTCACCTTGCTATCACACCTCTCTCTCTCTGAATATACTTTGGCTGTTAGCATCTAAAGATACCACAATAGCTTGTTTAATAAATTTACCATGGATGTTAGTCGTCGAGATGAAGAAGTACCAAGCGTCAACAAGAATACATATATACACGGTGAATGACGTACGTTCAATAAACCCTCGTTTAACAACGTACAGTAAATATTCACTTACCTCTGTAAAGCTGCATTCTACTTTCCGTTTCACTGCCGCTATAGCTTAAGCTTCCAAGTTACCATAAGCTAGGCTGATCAGGTTCATCAGTGACTGAAAAACATTTTTTTGACATATTAGTGCGGAAAAACTTCAACATCAAAAACGATTCGTCGCACTCATCGGCTCGCAACAGCTTCGATAAAGCAGTGGTGTTGATATACCCTTTTCGAAAAAAATTATGTTCCGGAAGCCACAGATGATTTGAACGGTCCATAAAAAGATTGCTCGCTCCAATCCTTAACTTCATGAACAATTCACAGTAGACTAAAAACTTGAACAATTGATGTAGTATTCTGGGGCCTCTGCACAGCGCTTACCTGCTCTGCAATGCTACAGCAGAAGACGCGAAAACGTCGCATTGGTGACCTATACCACAAATAATCTACAAGGAAAATTATCACAGCGGAATCGTTGGCAAAATTTCACTATTTTAACATTGCCTCATAACATTTGCATTCTTCCGTAAGAACATATTTGATTTACTACTAACTCTACGGAAAAACTTTGCCTTACTTGTTGGTTGCCCGAGCGTGCAGCCAAGAGAGACTACTGTCGAAAGTGGGAGGGGTCCCATCCCCCCCCAAACGTTTCTTAGTGTTCAGGGGCTCGCGCCTGCGTTGTCCCCCCCCCCCCCGATAACACACCTATGTACACTGCTGTCCTAATAAAGAAGCAGTGACACGAAATTGCAAGATCGAGTTGTGCCCATAATTCAATCGCTTGGTATGCATAGGCCTTCCTGGCTGCATTTGAGCGGCATCCGTCGCGTGGAAGTTATTTTAATTCGATGTGAAACAGCGTAGAAAAGATAAGGAGAAAAAACGGTAAATATACTGCACTGTGACAATGACACTAGTTCTACGTGATCGGTGTGATACATTCCACAAATGCCATCATGAGTGACGATGCCCTACTATCGATCACGTGTACGACCCCAGGGTTCTTATCGTGGCGTCGACTAGCGCCGAAGCGCAGAAACGCACTCACTCGTCGCATCTGATTTTTGCCGCACCGGTTTGAATGATTTCATGAAACTATCAAGATAAAAACCACCTTTAAAAGAACGGCGAAAGAAGAGAGCGTGATCAAACGTGTGCTTGTCGCTCAGCATTCCGAGAACTTGTTGTGAGTTGCAGTTGAGTTGCAGTCGTCTAGATCGAAGCACGGAAAAAGTGCAATGAGAGTGTCTTTTCATACCACGTATGTGTTACACATCAACACGACCACAAGCTACCAAAAGTGGAACAGCGTATAGTCAGATATGATCGCTAACAAGTAACACACATGTATCGTTGAATTTTAGTTCCTCTGTAAACTTTGCGTCCACGTACAAGTGATAATGCCGTGTTAACCGCGAGAGGTTGGATAGGTGGGGCCATCTCGATGTACGAAAAAAAAAACCTGAAAAGCAGCAAACATATTCTATTTCTCCACTGTTCCTTATTCGCGATAGGTATATTGCATTGATCCCTCTGCGTATACCTGAATGCTTTGCACTCCAAAACACACAATTATAGCTAACTGAGACACACGAGCGAACATGGCTGAAGCGTGCATCCTCGGGCACTTCAGCTCTGCTGCTTGGAACGGAATTTCGGAATCGCTTTTCTGCAAAAGGTCGATCGAAGCAAAATTGCGGGAATCGCGGAAATTCCAAGCTCCAGACTATCGTATTGAACCCGAGTCGACACTTTATACGGCGACGAAAGCAACACAGGTGAAAATAAGACATGACTCAATGTGTCTTCCTATCAGACAAACTGTTTGCGGAGCAGCTGAGCCTGACGTCACTTTTTCTGTGGAGAAGCGGTCAGCTGTGGCGTGATCTGGAAGTGACCGCGAGGTAGCGCCACTGCTGGTGCTTTCAGCAAGAAATGGTGGGTTTGCCGGCCGTTTTGAATAGTGGTGGATACTAGTGATATAAATAAATAAAACTGACAATCATTCATCACTTTGTTGCGTTTTAGGTCGCGAATCGCTGCTACGGGGTCTATAGCTAGTCGCTGGCGCAAAAATTTTGGCATGAGTAAATTTGATGTCAGTGCTCCGTCAAGCAACTAAAGGAAATTCTAAGAAGCTCTTTTGTAAGTAACCAAACATCGTTTGACGTAGACAAAACTTTTGAAGTACTAAGGGGCTTTTGACGATAATGCAATAAAAATGGTCACATTTGAGCCATTTTCCAGCAGGAAATTTTGCGCAGAGGCTTTTCCTGCTGAATTATGGGGCCGATCTCAACAAATCGAGGAATGTATCAAAATATCTTAAATAATATTGAATGTGTCTTATCGAAAACAATTGTCCGGTACTATCTCGTATCTGTCCTTCCATTACTGCTTGCCAGAGCATCTGGCGTCCTTTCGCGATGCAACTTCAAAGCGTTTTTGTCCCACCCTGCTTTCCAGCCACATAGAATTTTATGTTTTCCTGGTTTTATTGTGACCAGAAGGTTAACCAAGATCGGCGTCGCATAACAGACTGTATGGTGAACATAAATGGCACAAATTTCATTAACAGTATGGTTTGCCTTCCAGGGCCTTGGTGCTCTTGCGGCCATTTGACTGACTTTATATATGCCAAAGTTGGCATGGGCGTGGAATAAACGTAAGGGAACAAAAGTGGTTCGTCTTATGGTGCATTCAGACGACGGGCCGAATCCGGATGTGGCGGGACGGACGGCGCGTCACGTGACCTCACATCAGCAATTCCCCTCGTCCGCGACTCGTCCACGCGGCTCGCGGACGGATGACCGCAACCTGTTTCTCACATCGGGATTCTGGCGGGGGAAAGCCGATACTTCTGCGGATTAGCTCGGAGTTTCTGGCAACCTGTACACTTTTCGTCAGCTCGCGGCTTGTCCTCCATGGCTCGCGAATAGCTGCATGACTGGTCGGCATCATCTACGCTTGAGCATGCTTTACTTAGTTTCCGGGGGCTTTGTTCTCAGGTGATTAAATACGCAGATATCACTTTCGGTGGTTCGGGAAATGTCACCGCCGTTGTTTTGACGCGCGAGTTTCTTAGCCGTCATGGTGGGGAAATATTCTAACTTCTGCAAACGGCGACGTGCCGCTTCTAAGAACGGATGGGAGACGCGTTTAGAGGTTCTACAAGTGGGGAACAATGGTGTTGAAAGAACATTCTGCCAGCAACTGCCTTTTCTCCTGAAAGAATAACACTCCACGTTTATTTGTCACACGCGACAGACATCGCAGCCAAGCTACAGTGGCTAGCCAAGCGTCGCTTCTCGCGGTCATCCATGTTGAATACTCTCCAACCGGTCTGCTGCCAGCGGGCGCAGGTGAGCGCCGAATCTGCTGTCGAGGGTAATCCGGCTGTTTTCTCCTAGGACACCGTCCGTCGTGTGGATGCGCCTGCAGGCGGATCATCCGCGGATTAGCCGTCCGCGTCCATGACAAATCCGGATTTGGTCCGTCGTCTGAATGCACCATTAAGGGGCATATCATGAAAAGCATGCCATGTAAATCGTCATTTACATGCCGTGTTTATGGGGCGCTTGCGGCCATTTCGCTAATTCGACAAGTCTCAAACTCGGAATCGGGTGACGTCATTTTATGACCAACATGAATAACTGGTAATAATATAAAAATTATCACATGCATGTCTTGTCCGACATGTATTACATGGAAAGCTAAAGGGGCGTTCGTGGTAGGTTCGCTAGATTTGAATACACCAAAATTGGTCTTGCATGACATGTCTGAATGACAAAAATAGATGGTAGAGTGCAAATTAATAGCCATGAGAAGCATTGTGTGACTTACATGCCACGCTCATGACGCTTGCGACTGTTTCGCTAGCTTGACACGTACTAAACTTGGTAGTGAATGACGTGCATTTACGGCGAACATAAATAGTAGGCCAGAAGACGCAAATTTTGATATATATGTCATGCATTGCATAATTTGCTGCGTTCTTTTTTCGGTTGGTTTGTAGTACATCGATCCCAGCCGTGCGTGAAGTCTACCAGTCTTTTTGCTTAATTCTCTCATTCACAACACTCATTTCAATCACGCCTTTGTGTGCCCCGCCGCGGTGGTCTAGTGGCTAAGGTACTCGGCTGCAGACCCGCAGGTCGCGGGTTCGATTCCCGGCTGCGGCGGCTGCATTTCCGATGGAGGCGGAAATGTTGTAGGCCCGTGTGCTCAGATTTGGGTGCACGTTAAAGAACCCCAGGTGGTCGTAATTTTCGGAGCCCTCCACTACGGCGTCTCTCATAATCATATGGTGGTTTTGGGACGTTAAAACCCCACAAATCAATCAATCACGCCTTTGCTATCTTACAGTTATCAGAGTGAACTGCAAGACCTTTCACAGAACGAACGTGAAGGCATGTCTACACCTAAAGGGACTCTAAAGTCACATGAAGATTACGTCAGAGTGAAAGCTCAATGTATGACATCTAAAGCGACAATGTTATCAACAACAGGGCCCTACTTAACAAGAAATGAAGGTACATGCATAAGAACACAAGCGCCACGGTAAAATATTTTCAAATCAATCCCGATGAAATCAGACAGATCGCCTACAAATATTCACTAGTAATCGATCTAACTGCACTAAATAAAGAACCTTCCGTGCATCAAGAAACGGAATAAAACGCTGCTTGTTCGTTTCTGTTTGATTAATGGAAAAAAGAACCACTGGACGTTACTATGGGGAATGGCGCGAGTGGTCAAAAATTCAATCTCTCGTGGTTACACAGGACAGGTGGTGCTGTCTAGCGAGGCGCAGCCGAAACAAAACACGTGTACAATCCTGAAGCTAACGGCGAATAATTGATCAAAGGCGATTGTTCTTGCTGTGACTCCCGCTGCTTTCGGCCTGCTGCTGCAAGCGCAGTAAATCCGGTGAACGTCGTGCACAGGAACAGTGATGTGAGTTGGTCCGGTCAGTCCGCCTATTGACGCGGGTAATTTAAAATGAAGTGAATTGAATGATTATTTTTATGTTTGAGACTAGACGAAATATAGCGGGAGTAAAGTTGCATTAAAACAGCTTGAATAGCTCCCGCTACCTAAAATGAGTGGGTCGGAAGCATTGGCATAATATAAAAGACATACTATACAGAAATATGGTAATGTCAATCAATATATTTACATGATCTAAACGGAACCAGACACAGCAGTTCCCATGAAAAGGCTATGTACACATGTTTTATAGAATGCATAAGACATTCAACTGGTACGAAAGAATAAACGACATGATGAATATCTATACTTTCTATATTTGCACCAGTGCTGTAAATAATTCACATTCTGGGAATAACATTGCGCATCGTTTGGTCAGAACATTTTGTGCATGACCGTGATGTTAACCAAAGCTTACGCTTACGGGTGTGATACTTCTTCTCTGAAAGTTGTAGGTTGGCTAAATCAGATAGCACAATTTTTTCTTCAGCTCTTTTTTTACACTCTTAGAAAAGTTGTCATTGTAAACATATTGAAACCCTATTAGTTTATAATTTTGTTGCATGTACATAACTGATTAATAAGGTTCTTTCTTAGCGATAACTTTTAGGAATCTATTTTCAAGTCTACTGAGCTTATCAATACTTCTTTGCGTTGCGTCACCCCTTACTACAAAGCAATGGTTAAATATGACATAAAGACTGATAAATAATGAGCATTCATTTTAATGAAAGTAGATGATTGTTGCGCTAAATTATATCAAGTACACGTGCCATTTTTGTCGCTATACTTGTTCTAATTGTGCGCCCCATAGCATGTTGTTTGAAAATACACCACCTAATGTTTTCACATTATCGCCGTTTGAATCAGACTGTTATTGAGACAGAGCCGAGAAGTTACTTGTACCTGCTTGCCTTTTGCTCGAAACATAGCCGCTTTTGTTTTTTTGTGTTCATTAATAGCCCATTAGAACATGCCCACTTATATATCTTTTCTGATATATTATTTCCTCTTTCATTGAACTGGTCAGTATCGTCATGTGCAAAAAGTACGCTTGTATCACCAGCATAAATAACAGCTTTTGCTGAAGGATCTATATGTACATTGTGATTTATTATAAATTAAGCAAAAAACGGACAAAAGTACTGCCTTGAGCTACTCCAAGATAGTTCAGTGTAGTCGTCGAAGAAACATTGTTTATACACACCTATTGTTTCCTTTCACTTAGGTATGACTCAAACAAGTCTAAGACAACGCCTCGTACACCGTATAAATCTAGCTTACGTAAAAGTAACTGTCTATTCAGAGGTTCGAAGGCCTTGCTGAAGTCGATAAAGATACCACGTACTAGTTGCTGACATTCTATGCTATTCAAAATGAACTCTTTCTGATAGATTAGAGCTAGCTCTGTCGATCGATTTTTCCTGAACCCGTATTGTGCGTCACATAATATATTATGTTTGTTATTAAATTCTGCCAGCTGAGAATGTAGAATTTTTTTATATTTTTGGAAAGTACTGGCAAAATTGAGATGGGTCAATATTGCCGCATGAATTCGCGTGGTTTTCGTGTGGAAGAGGACGAAGAGGTTGGGATTGAGCCGCTTTTTAATGCCGCATGAATTCGCGTGGTTTTTCGTGTGGAAGAGGACGAAGAGGTTGGGTTGGAGCCGTTTTTTTTTGTCCTAGCTTGACGAGCAGTTCTGCGGAAGGTTTCCTTGAGTGAGACAAGATTGGTGACAAGATTGGTGGAGCTGCTGGGTACGACAACTGACGACGCACCCCATGCACAAGAGCCCGCCCAGGAGCCGGAACACAAGCCCTGTGCCCGTGGACACGCCAGTTCACAGAACAAGCCGCCGCCAACGAGGCCTACCACCAGAGACACCGGCACAGCTTATCCATAGAGCGACTATGACTTCGCCTCAAGGCGTCATGGAAACTCCTACGTCGTCGGCACCAATTTATTGCACTGTCCAGAACCCGCTGATGCCTAGTCCCTTTCACGGAGAGCTGTTTGAGGATGTGGACGACTGGCTGAGCGAGTTCGAACACGTCGCAGCGATCAACTACTGGGACGAAGCCGCCAAACTCCGCAACGTCTACGCGTGTTTGAAAGACGGCGCCCGAACGTGGTTCATGAACAGAAGTGATGTCTTGACATCCTGGCGCGAGTTCCAGCATCGCCTCTTGGAGACCTACCGGAGCCCCGACCGCCGCGATCGTGCTGAACGTGCATTGCATTCACGCATCCAGATGCCTAATGAGACCGTCACCATGTACGTGGAGGACATGACGCAGCTTTTCAGGCGAGCGGATCCGGCAATGCCAGAAGAAAAAAAGCTACGCTATCTGATGCGAGGCGTGAAGGAGCAGCTTTTTGCTGGTCTAGTGCGGAGTCCTCCGAAGAGTGTAGCAGAATTCCTGACCGAAGCCACTACGATGGAGAGGGTACTTCATCAGCGGTCAGCCCTACTCGACCGGCAAGTGAATTCTGCATCACCTACTGAATTTTCCGCCAGCTTCGGGAGCAACAGCATTGAGTGGATTCGCGAAATCGTCCGCTCCGTCGTCCGCGAGGAAATCGCGAAACTACACGGGGCGAGACAGCCGGAGGTAAGCAGCATCACCAATATTATTCGGGACGAGGTCCAGCAGGTGCTTCACAGCCGTCACCCTCAACCAACGGTTACAAATCTAGAACCACCTCCTGCATCCACTGATGTTGGGAACCGCACATATGCCGAAGCTCTGCGCACTTCCATGCCGGTCTCAAGCCCTGCAGTCCCAATCCAGACGATGCCGCCAGTTTCAATTCAATCTGCGCATGCTGGTTTGGACATCGACGGTCGCCGTGCCCCTCCGCGGAAGTCCGATATTTGGCGTACGTCGGATAGAAGACCCCTCTGCTTCCATTGCGGTGAAGCCGGTCACATCTACCGGGAATGTCCATACCGACAACTTGGACTGCGCGGTTTCTCTATTCATTCGCCTCGTCCCCTAGTTGGTCAGAGGCCAAGAGAAATTGAGGACTACCTCGCGCAGCAACGTCTGCCTTTCTCACGGCGTCAATCGCGGTCTCCATCTCCACGACGACCCGCAGCTATTGGACCACGTCTCAGTACGATGGCACGGGGACGTTCCCCAAGCCCTCGTCGGGAAAACTGAAGGCAGCGACCTTCGGGGGCGAGGTCGCTGGGACTAAAAGTGCGGAAGACCTCCTATCGACGCTTCCACAAAACGCTGCAGACATTGAATTGACGTCTGAGTGCAGTGCGAGAGAAATGCCGGATTGTGCGTCTGAACCCAGTGGCCGAGTCTCACTCGACATTCCCGTGCTGATAGACGGTCTTCAGGTCAGCGCATTGGTGGACACAGGTGCAGATTATTCTATTATGAGCGGAAAATTGGCAACCAGTCTTAAGAAAGTGATGACACCTTGGAATGGGACGCGTATTCGCACTGCTGGAGGCCACGTTATTACTCCATTGGGTCGCTGTACCGCAAGAGTGGAAATACGCGAGTCAACGTTTGTGGTAACCTGCCTCGTACTACGCGACTGTTCTCGTCAGCTCATCCTTGGAATGGACTTCCTTCGAGAGAATGGCGCGATCATAAATCTCCGCGAGCGAATGGTGACTTTCTCGACGCAACTTGCAACCGATCGAGGCGCTGATAGCTGTCGTAGACCTGCGCTGCGTGTTGCCGACGAAAGCGTGACGTTGCCTCCCCGAGCGACTGCTTTCGTAGAAGTCACCTGTGAAGACCTCCAAGACGGTGACGTGGTCGCCGAGAGCAACGTATCCCTTTTACTGCTTCAAGGTGTGTGTGCAGTGCGAAGCATTCTGCGTGTGCGTGACGGACGGTCGCAGATACTCGTCACAAATTTTAACTTCGAGCACCGACATCTTTTCCGCGGCACCACCGTGGCCTTCGGAGACCGTGTAGCGGATGTCACCGAGTGCTTCGCATCCGAGGAAATGGTTGATGGAGATAAGTTTCTGGACCACATCGACGTCAGTTCGAAGCTTTCGGACGAGAAGAAGGCCGCACTGCATACCCTGCTGAAGGAATTTAAATCTTGCTTCGCCTCTTCATCTAGAGTCGGTCAAACACCCCTCATAAAGCACCGAATTATTACCGACGATGATGTTCGCCCAATCCGCCAGCAACCTTACCGTGTTTCGGCTAAAGAACGCGAGACTATACAGACGCAGGTAAAGGAGATGCTTGACGACGGGGTGATACAACCGTCGAGCAGCCCGTGGTCCTCGCCAGTCGTTCTAGTAAAGAAGAAAGACGGAACGCTGCGATTCTGTGTTGACTACAGGAAACTCAATAGCGTCACCAAAAAAGACGTCTACCCGCTTCCACGGGTTGATGATTCTCTCGACAGGCTACGACACGCGAAGTATTTTTCATCGATAGATTTGAAGAGCGGCTATTGGCAGATAGAGGTCGATGAGCGAGACAGAGAGAAGACAGCGTTTGTAACTCCCGATGGGCTTTATGAATTCAGAGTTCTTCCTTTCGGCCTCTGTTCGGCTCCCGCAACATTCCAGCGAATGATGGATACCGTTCTCGCTGGCTTGAAGTGGCAAAGCTGCCTTGTATACCTTGATGATGTGGTCATCTTTGCCGAGAGTTTCGAAGAACATCTGAAGCGTCTAAGAATGGTTCTGGAAGCTATTCGTTCGGCCGAACTCACGCTAAAACCCCAGAAGTGCCATTTCGGCTACGATGAGCTGAAATTTCTGGGACATGTTGTGAGTGCGGATGGAGTGCGGCCTGACCCAGAAAAAACTGCAGCAGTCGCCACCTTTCCTGTGCCGTCAGACAAAAAAGCGGTGCGGCGTTTTCTCGGCTTGTGTGCTTATTATCGCCGATTCATTACCAACTTCTCGACGATAGCCGAACCGCTCACGCGACTCACCCGAGATGATGTACCGTTTGCCTGGACTACAGAGCAAGAAGCAGCTTTCGCAGAGTTACGGCAGCGAATGCAAGAGGCACCTGTTCTTGCGCATTTTGATGAGGACGCTGATACCGAAGTTCACACGGATGCAAGCAACGTCGGACTTGGCGCTGTCCTTGTACAACGGCACAACGGCGTAGAACATGTCATAGCTTACGCCAGTCGTACTCTCTCTCGAGCCGAGGCCAACTACTCCACTTCAGAGAAGGAATGCCTCGCAGTCGTGTGGGCAACGGCAAAGTTTCGACCTTACCTCTACGGCCGTTTCTTCAAGGTGGTGACCGATCACCATTCGCTGTGTTGGCTGGCCAATCTCCGTGATCCGTCTGGTCGTCTCGCTCGGTGGAGTTTGCGCTTGCAAGAGTTTGACATCATGATTGTGTATAGGTCTGGGCGCAAGCACGAAGATGCCGACGCACTTTCTCGAGCACCCGTGGGACATCCTGATATGGACTCGGAATATGCTGATGGTTTTCTCGGAGCCCTCAGTGATTCTGACTTTATGTCTAGACAGAGAGCCGATCAGGAATTGCGCCCTATTATTGATTCCTTAGAAGGCCGAAATTCTCACACTCCTCGGCGCATCGCTCGCGAATTGTCATCCTTTTGTCTAAGGAGGGGCATTCTTTACAAGAAAAATGCTCGAGGTAGCAACAAAGCCTTCCTCCTCGTTGTACCAGCCGACATGCGGGATGACATCCTCCTCGCGTGCCACGACGAGCCCACGTCGGGACACTTGGGCTACTCGCGGACTCTCGCCAGAGTGCGCCAGCAGTACTATTGGCCACGACTTTCGACCAGTGTACACCGCTACGTGCAAGGCTGCCGCGAGTGCCAGCGTCGCAAGACGCCACCCGTGAAACCTGCGGGCCTTCTCCACCCTATTACACCACCACGGACACCTTTCGACCTCGTGGGAATGGACCTTCTAGGACCCTTCCCTTTGTCGGCCACTGGTAACAAATGGATTATAGTGGCAACCGATTACTTGACCCGGTATGCTGAGACAAAGGCGTTACCCCGCGGCACGGCGTCTGAAGTGGCGAAGTTCTTCGTGCAGCACATCGTCCTCCGGCACGGCGCGCCGTCATGTGTGATTACGGATAGAGGAACATCATTTACGGCACAAATGCTAGAGGACATTTTCAGACTGAGCTGCACGAGTCACCGAAAAACAACGGCTTACCACCCACAAAGTAATGGACTGACGGAAAGGCTCAACAAGACCATAGCGGACATGCTGTCAATGTACGTGGACGTGCAGCACAAAACCTGGGACGATATCCTCCCATACGTCACGTTCGCATACAATACGGCAATGCAGGAAACAACCCGATTTTCACCTTTCCACCTTGTTTATGGACGCAACGTACAAACGATGCTTGACGCTATGCTGCCGTACGATAATAGCGATGCTCTTTCTCCAGAAGCCGAGCAATACACGCAGTACGCCGAAGAGGCTCGTCAACTGGCTCGCGTGAACATCGGTCACCAACAAGACGCAGATGCACGACGTTACAACCTTCGCCGTCGAAACGTCGCATACCACCCGGGTGAACGAGTGTGGGTGTGGACTCCTGTCCGACGACCAGGCTTGTCTGAAAAGCTTCTGAGCCGTTATTTCGGACCATACAAGGTTATCCGACGTGTGAGTGACCTTACATACGAAGTACTTCCGGACGGCACGGTGTCGTCACGTCGACAACATCGGCCCGAAACTGTGCATGTCGTACGACTCAAGCCGTACTACACACAATAGTCTCTGTGCTTGCGAGTTACTTCGCAAACGTGACAGTAATCTCATGTGGTGTTTTTTTTTTTCTTCTTGACTCTTCCACTGGTGCTGTTGTGTTCGCGCATGGTCCAAGTGCTTGTGCGCCCTCTTTGTTT
Organism: Rhipicephalus annulatus; assembly: GCA_013436015.1. Lineage (NCBI taxonomy): Eukaryota > Metazoa > Arthropoda > Arachnida > Ixodida > Ixodidae > Rhipicephalus > Rhipicephalus annulatus. The sequence goes on from WOVY01003070.1 coordinate 15,350, forward strand.
TCCCTGGCACTCACTTTGTGATTCTCTGCGTCAACGCGTGTTCTAATTATGGGTTTTTTTTTTTTCTTCTTCTTTTATTTAGAAGCATCGAGTCGATGCTTTTTAAAAGGGGGGACTAATGCCGCATGAATTCGCGTGGTTTTCGTGTGGAAGAGGACGAAGAGGTTGGGATTGAGCCGCTTTTTAATGCCGCATGAATTCGCGTGGTTTTTCGTGTGGAAGAGGACGAAGAGGTTGGGTTGGAGCCGTTTTTTTTGTCCTAGCTTGACGAGCAGTTCTGCGGAAGGTTTCCTTGAGTGAGACAAGATTGGTGACAATATTTGCTAAATTATTTTATCTCCCTTGTTGTACAATATGCACGGTTTAGCAGGTTGAAGTATTGAAGATTATCGGAGCAAGTCGAAGTATCGGAGATACTCTGATAGATAGATTTGAATTGAAAATGAAAACAGTTGCAACATTTACTAGTTCTAATCCACATGATTGTTTTGTTTACCTCGCTTTCACAAGCAGGTCTTAGAAACATAGTACTCAGGCATTTATTCGAAACGTATTATGTTGCATCAAGAGATATTTCTGGAAAAGCTAATTTTACTACATTTTCGTTAATTGTATTAGATTGGTTACTACCACTAATAACACAACCATTATTTCTAATTTCTGTAACTACGCTATTTGAATTCAGTGTTCCTAGTACTTTTGATGTTTTTCCAAATAGAAGTAGAATTACCAGATGATTGCAAAAATATGTTGTGAAAGTAGCTTTGTCTAGCTTTTTGGATGTCTTTGTTTTTATGATGACGAATTTTTTTTTTCAAATTTATGCTGTTGTCGGTCTCAAAAAACCACAAATGCATTAAACAATTCATAGTTTTCATTAGTTTGATGCAACAGGTCCCATGTTATCCATGGCTTCCTAAATTTTTAGATGGTTGAAGGGTAATCTGAGTGAAGTTGTGGTAATATAAATTTTTGAATTTTTCTATGAATGTATTACCAACAATGTCCTGGTTGTCATTTGCGATAACATCGTTTCAGGACGTGTGAACTAGTTGCCGACAAACATTTTCAAGGTTTTGGTTGTTATAAAACGCATTGGTATAGAAAGCCGTTTCCTTTTTATTTATTGCCTAATAACTAAAAATAAGAAAAGTGATCGCTTATATCGCATGAAATGGTCACCTTTAATATTCTCAGAACCAAGGTACGCGAGAAAGACATCGATTAATGTAGATGAATTGGTAGTATTTCTTGTTGACGTAATAATTATGTTAGACAATCCAAAACACGTCATCTCATGTTTAGAAGTTTCATGAGACAGCATGTCAACCTTAATGTCGCCGCCACAAACAGTTACGTAGTTATTCAGCATACAATAGTAAAATTAGTACTCCAAATGAGCCATGAATGTTCTAATACTTCTAGATGGAAGACGGTCCATAACTGAGATGACTTCATTGTCCAGGACAGCAGTCAGCATTTCACAATCAGGTTCTGAACAACAAAATTTTGTTAAGATTTTACAATCAAAGGTTACTTTCACAAGTAAGCAGACACCGCCACAACTGTGCGTACAATTAACACATAACAGATTATAGCCAGGCATAAAAAATGCGATCTCATCATTCGTGTACCAAGGTTTAGTCAGCATTGTGATGTCAAATCGGAAATGAAGCTCTGAAAAGAAGGAATCTAGCGATGCATATTTGTTTCTCGCAGACTGGCAGTTTAGTTGGAAAAATTTCATGCCGGGTATATAGTTTTCTGCAATGTATTTATGCAGATTTGAGGGTAAAAATAACACGGTTCAACCGATCTTTATATTTCAAGCCAATTTCGCGAAATCCTCCCTCCTCTTTACAAGAACAGCAGGAAAACCATGCTTGCGTTTCATTAGAAATTTGCCGTTCGCACACCACACATAACAGAGGTCATTCTCTCACGCCCATTGTTTTGCCCCCAAAGTAGACTTCGCATTTGTTTGGTTAAGTTCTTCTGAATTATCACTTCAGAATTGACATCCCGTAGCTTCGTGCAGCTATGTAGCCAGCTGTCTCGAACTGACTGTCGTGAGAAACGTACGATGATGCCTGGGGTCCTGTCCGCCTTAAAAGGAAGATGGTGTATCACGGTGACATCATTTGCTCTCAGAGCAGGCATCGCAATTGACGCAGCTATATTATTGACCTTCTCCAGTAAATTTTCATGCTCAGTCTTACGAATTCCATGAAACTCCAGATTTAGCTCTCTGTTATGCTGCTCTGCTTCGTTAAGTTAACCTTTTATGTCTCGAATTTCTTTGTTGGTCGAGCTTGGTTCTACAGAATCTATTTTATAACCCGATGCTGACCGCTAAAGTGATTTTATTTTAAGATAGGCCCTTTCTTGGCACAAAAGCAACACTACGAGGTTTCTCGACCCCTATTTCAACAATCAACTTCGAGCTAATTGTTTCCTTCAGTATTTCTTTAATAAATCTGCTGCCTATTACTATTTTCTGCAGGATGTCGAATCCGAACGTTACAAGTTTCATGAGACAGATGGGATTTCCAAGGCGCTTTGACAAACTCGAGGGCTACTACATCCACAGGTTGGTTCCGATTTTCGTATTAATAATTTCTGCACGCTCGGCAGCCACAACTGCACTGACGTGCTTTTAGAGCTGCTTAAAAGACGGTTTTCTGTCAGCTTTTTAGTCTGTATGTTGACAGAGTAAAAAAGGACTCATTCGAATAAAGAGCAGTCTTACGACACTGGCATACCCTTTATGTTCACTGCCGTAATGCTCAAGCAATAATTGTTTGTTCAGAAGATACGGCACTGTTTAACAATGAACGTTTGGGCCACGCTCGTTGTCAAAATTATGGATAGCGTCATTATCGCCCCAATGACTTCTGCTCTTCTCGACGTGGGAAAGCAGTTCAGCAGGGCGACGATAAGATTTTATCAATTTGGGTGCTTCGATCACGTGTTCCTAAATAAATGGCACGTTTTCTGGCCGTAAAATTTCGCTTCTTCATGTCACATGTTTTCGAGATCGCAGATTGCGTCTTCAAGTTAGCCACATCTCAGCAGCAAGAAAATGGTCAAGTCTTACCAAACCATACGTGGCAAAGCAGCCCAATTTATGATGTCTTTGTCCCCCTTGTTGAAATGCGGTCTCACATCGAGAACAACAAAGGTTGTTGGTCGCACAAGATTGACGTTGTCTATGATTTTAGCCCCGCATTAACTATTACACTACAAAGCCTTTGAACATACTTGGTGATAGAACGTGAAACTGTGAGCGTTTCTGGAAACAATCATGAGAGCAGCGCACAGATTCAGTTACAAGCTCTTAAGTACAAACGTTTCGACTTGGCCTAACTCTTCACTACACGCCGTGCGTGCGATTGGGTCCGAGTACTCTGTCACATTTATTAGACGTTCCCCAAACAGTTTTTCTTGAAAGCATTTTCGCTGCGTAATTTTATGTTCATTACCAATTTTTTGTTTTCTGCCTGCCAAAGCTTAAGGTACCCGCGACACCTACGACCTCTGTTAGCACAGCTTTTCGCGCCTGAAAAAAAATCTCTCTACATTCATTTCTTTCCTTTTTTCACGCTCCCTCTGGGCAAAATATCTTTCGACGAAATGATGCAATGCCTTTGTCTATATTTGACAGCGTTTCTAGGTTTCTGTTGAGCAGGAGACGCGGTGCTTCAAAGTTATGAAGGTTTTTTTTATTTGGACCAAGTTTGAGATCGTTCTTACATTTTTTATCTTTTGGGGACGCTATACGAAAAAAAGTGCTATAATTTACAGCAACGCGTATACTGAAACTTGTAGGAAAAATTTTCGACACAACGTATACAGTTTGGGTTAGATTTGACCATGAAATTTAAAAATTTGGTGGTGAGCAAGAACAGGATGCCGAGACTGCCAGTTTCAATATTTTTTGGCACTGGGAGCGTTTTTTTAGATTACAATTTTAGTTTATTGCACTTTTAATGTGCCGATCTAACATATTATAAACCTAGGCTAAACAAAATATCAACTGGACATACCTGTTTGATTTCTCGTGAAACCAACCTATTTTACAGTGATTATCAAATCAATCTCATTATAAAACCAAAAATTTATCTTTTATGATAGCCCACATACCTGAATCTAGACAGACACTAGCAGATCATCGCTAATCACAGTACCCAGGGTTCTTTAAAAATTCAGCTATTTTACTGTGATTGAGTAACTTGAAAATACATAAATATATGCCGGCGTGTGGGCCCTCTCTATGCTCTCTTAGTTTTTAGAGGCGCGTGAACTTTTGTGAAACCTGTAATAAATTTCGTGTCTAGTAACCAAACATCAAAATATGGTTATCGATTCATTGCATATCTCAAAGTCTAGTTACCGAATGGCACAGTCTGCCATTCAAACCAATGTCTATATAAAAAATTGGTTTCAAATCTGCATGTTACACCGCAAATGTAGTCGAAAGACGACAGTCTTGCGTCTGGAGAGAGTGAAAAAACGTTTATTTGATGTTCAGCGCAAGCAAATTGGTGAAGGGTATTCTGGAGGCGCTGCGTCAGAGTGCCTCGAGCGTGTAGCGGAGGTGAACGAGCGCATCAAGGCACGTTAGACACAAGCGCCATCTGGCAGTTATCTTCGAAAACGAAGGCGTGCAGCCTACGAATAAAAATGCGCGCCATTCTAGGAGGTGATGAGGTGTAGAACGCAAAGCGACGGGCAGGCGTCACCACCGTGACATCATAGCAAAGCGTTGGAAACAAATTTTTGAGCATCGCGTTGCACTGTCAGTGCAGCGCGCTAAAACGTTACAGTTCTTAGAGTTATTTTTTTGTGTGCCTCTTCTGGTATAAATGCAGACATACAAAACTTCGAAGTGTTGTTATGGTGCCTCAGATATGCGCAATTATTGCTTTTTAATTGAGAATCGCATAACTATGAACGCTAAACCTTGAGCAATATTGGTGGGCGCTGCGAACGGGGTTGGCCGTTCGGTGCCGTTTGAGATATTGTTAGGGACGGACAAACAGACAAATGTACAGACAGACCAATTATTTTTTGTCGAAGGTTTCTAAGAAAGACTATTGTCTATAAACACTTTGTTGTAACATGATGACTTGTGCAACGGGCTTTATTTGTGACAGGTAGCCCTTCTGCTGAAGGTTTGAAGACGTTAAAGGGGAGCGCGCAAACCGTTGCATAATCACAGTCGTAGCACTAACCGCTCGCGCATGGCTCTGTTCGCTAAGGTCGTCACCCACTGTGGTACATGATCCTTTTCCTTTCTACAGTACCCCGGTGACGAAGATGAGCTATCGTGGCAAGTCAAGGGGATGAGAGTATGAGTGGGTCGTGATAGGGCTTGAAGAGACTCACGTGGGGATCATTACCATGACCAAGGCGGTGCCTGTCAGTTAGTGGCGTGACCGGCTCGATCACGAATTTGACTGGAGATCGACGCTTCACAACGCGATAAGGACCGTGATACTCGAAGGTAAAAGAGGGCAGAACTAGGGAGTGCGGGGCAGTTGGAGCCAGAAAAGAGAGCTTATGGCAAAATCTCGACTTGTCGGTCAAGGTCGTGGTGCTCTTGATTGAAGGCTTTCTTGAACGAGGTGAATGATCGTGCCAACTGACGACACTATTCAGTGTGTTGCACAACTTCAGAAAGAGGGTTGAACTTGAAGACGACGGGACGAGATACGGCAGAATCGTATCAAGGTTGGAGCATGGTTCGCCGCCATATAAAAATTTCGCCATATCCACGAAGTGAATGATGATGAGTGGGCGAAGCTCCGGAGGTAAACCTGTTAAACCATGAATCCTCTGTACATTTTGCCCACTCGATTTTATTACATCGCTCCCCCTAGCGTACGTCGCTGCACTAAATCGAACGATTGCTTTCAGCCTATGACACGCGCCATATGTGACGTCATTCATATTTTATAGGATCTCGCGTCTTTCATCAACTACAAGTACCGCTTTCTAGTTTATAACATCTTGCATCTTTTCATCATCAGCTACAAGTACCACCATCTAGTAAACACTACAAGAACTAAACGAGAGGTGGCTACATACAGGAGACGGTACCGCCATCTAGTGAACACTGCAAGAACTAAACTAGCGGTGGCTACATACAGGGGACGGTACCGCCATCTAGTGAACACTGCAAGAACTAAACTAGAGGTGGCTACATACAGCATACAGGGGACGCACAGCCCACGCCCTAAGGAGCTTCGCCCCTAAAAAAGGAAGGTGAGTACGACATCCCAGTTTGATTGGTAGGAATTGACATACATCGCGAGCATGTCGCCCAGCATTCGGTTGAAGCGCTCAGTTAGACCATTGGTGTCTGGATGGTAGACGGTAGAGATGTGGTGCGCCGTGGGACTTGCCCAAACTAGGTATTGTACAACTTCAGATAAAAAGACACGCCCTCAATCACTCAGTTTTAGATAGTGCCCCCTCACCGAGCACGAAGCGCCGCATGACAAAACTGGCTACGTCACGAGCACCAGCAAAAGACAATGGAACTTCTTCCGCGTACCTTTTGAGACTGTTGAGGGCAATATTGATCCATTGGTTACCAGCCGCACTGTACAGAACTATATGAATTGATACGAACATGGTCGAAAGGGTGCGCAAGACACGGTAGAGGCTGCAGTAATCGGGGTAAATTTGCCGATGTCTTTCGTTGTTGATATAAGGAACAGGACCGTTGTCTTGTGCGAAATGTTACGTAGGCCATACGGGGCGTTACGTGAACGACCGTGCAAGGGAACATGAGCTTTCACTTAGAAATAACGGCATTACGCAGCCCCGCCGCGGTGGTCTAGTGGCTAAGGCACTCGGCTGCTGACCCGCAGGTCGCGGGTTCGATTCCCGGCTGCGGCGGCTGCATTTCCGATGGAGGCAGAAATGTTGTAGGCCCGTGTGCTCAGATTTGGGCGCACGTTAAAGAACCCCAGGTGGTCAAAATTTCCGGAGCCCTCCACTACGGCGTCTCTCATAATCATATGGTGGTTTTGGGACGTTAAACCCCACAAATGAATCAATCAATCAAATCAACGGCATTACGCATTTGCTTGCTGTCACAGAACCAGCGCTAAAAATGGGCGCGCCGCCAAATTCTTGCGATAACGGGCGGAGAAACGCCGCGAGGTCAAAAAAAAGAAAACAAACATCCAAGGCTCCCCGGGCGCGCACTCTCCACTCGGAAGCGTGGCTTCGCCGACGAACCTCCTCACCCCACATCGGCGGCCTAGCAAGCCCGCGAAATTTCTAGAACGAAAAAGGCGTGGTCACGCCGAGTTGAGTCATCCGGCGGGGAGGGCAGTCAGACCGTCTCGCCCTCTCTCCAGCCTTCGCGGCGTATCACGCCGACGAAATGACGAGAACTTTGATTGATTGATATGTGGTGTTTAACGTCCCGAAACCACTATATGATTATGAGAGACGCCGTAGTGGAGAGCTCCGGAAATTTAGACCAACTGGGGTTCTTTAAAGTGCACCCAAATCTGAGCACACGGGCCTACAACATTTCCGCCTTCATCGGAAATGCAGCCGCCGCAGCCGGGATTTGAACGCGCGCCCTGCGGGTCAGCAGCCGAGCACCTTAGCCACTAGACCACAGCGGCGGGGCAAATGACGAGAACTTTCTGGGATGTCGCGCGGAAGGTATTTAACCGAGCAGCCGAGACGAGAGATCAGGAGAAGACGGAAGTTAGCGCCAGAGTGCGTAGAGATTCTGCCGTGGAGTCGGCGAAGGTTTTGTCTGTAGAGGCAAAGCAGGAGAAGAAGATGATTTCCACCTGAGGGGTGACGACTAGAGCTACAGGCAAGAGTGTGTGTTTACCGCTATCGAGCGAAGACGCGTGGCAACAGCTGCGTGTGTGAAGCCGACGTCTTTCCCGCGAACAAGTTTGAAGCTTGGAGAGAGGCCAATTGAAGACGCGAGGTTTCCTGGAAGAGAAACTTCAGGGGGCAGCGGAACGACAGCAACGCTGGACTTTGAGTGAGTGATTCTCAGAAGAGTATCATTCAGATTTTTGTTCCAAGGACTTTGGACTGAATAGGTTTTCTATCTCTATAGTCTTTGAGTGTCCTGGTTGTTCAATGCATGCGACTGCATTGTAGTGTGTATTGTGGTTTGTGTCCGTTGTTTCGAGTGTGGCTGATTGTACTGTGTAGTACGTTGTTTGATTGGTGTCAATATTGTATGCAACTATTGTGGAGTGTGCATTCTTGGGTATTGTTTTCAATGTGCCATTTTTGAGAATATAATTTTTGTTTTGTTTATCAACTCTCGGCTCTGACTTGTTCTTTGGGCCACAGCCGGCGTCCGCTGGCGCGCCAAAAAGGACCATTAGAAGTGGTCCTTTTTGTCCACGCTTTCGTGGTGCGGTTCAGGGGGCCGATACTTCGGCCCTTGGAATTAGCCCGGCGATCGCCTCCCTAGTTAACGGGACCTGTGTAACAATTAATCTGGCGTCCGCGACACAGGACCTTTTGGTGCACAGTGTGTTCAAAGTAGTGAGAAAGAGCCTCGAGTTGTTTATAGTGCTATCGGAACGATTTTGTGTGTTGTTCAGTGTCCTCGTTAACGAGTGCAGGGGAGTGCTCCGATAGACTGATTTAGGTAGATACTTTTTGCACGCGGCAAGGTTTTATTTGCGAGTTGCGAGACACTATGGATCTCGAAAAGTTAGTCGCTCTTGGTGAGAAGATGGGTCTTTCTGGCGCCGAACTACGGAAGTGGGTCACCCAGAAGGAGAAAGAAGAAAAAGAGAGGGCCAAAGAAGAAAAGGCAGCTGAGCTGGAAAAAGAAAGGTTGGCGGTCGAAAGAGCCAAAGCGGAAAAAGAAGCTGAGTTGAAGAGAAAAAGGCTGGCAGCTGAAAGGGTGAAAGAAGAAAGAGAGCAGCAATTGAAGTTGGAGCTGGAGAGAGAAAAGTTGGCAGCCGAAAGGGCGAGAGAAGAAAGAGAGGCAAAGGAGCGACAGCTGAAGGAAGATATAGAGCAACAATTGAAGTTGGAGATGGAGAGAGAAAGACTGGCAGCTGAGAGGGCGAAAGAAGAAAAAGAAGCGAAGATGGCTGAAAGGGAATGGCAGCGGCAGCACGAAATATAACTCGAGCGTCTCCGTTTGCAACAGCGAAGTGAAACTCCCGTCCAAGCTAGAGTTGAAAGCAGCGAACGGGAAAACCACGGCTTCCGCTTGAACCCAAGCAAGCTGCTCGTGGCGTTTGATGAAAGGAAGGACGACCTTGACGCGTACCTTCACCGATTTGAGACGATTGCGAGGAGCCAGAGTTGGCCGGAACATCAATGGGCAACTGCTTTGAGTACTTGCTTGACTGGTGAAGCGCTCCGTGTGTACGGTAGGCTGACGCCGACCGATGCAGCCAACTATGCAAAGGTGAAAGCGGCTTTGCTGAAGCGATTTAGATTTGCTGTGGAAGGATTCCGGGACAGATTTCGGACAGGAAAGCCAGCTGATGTGGAGACGGCTACGCAGTATGCCGCCCGACTTAGCCATTATTTCGACAGATGGATTGAACTTTCAAGGGACAGCGCAGGAGTACGATGAACTTAGATAGCTCCTAATTAGAGAACAGTTTCTTACTAGTTGCCACCCAAGCCTGTCACTGCACTCGAAAGAGCGGAAGGCTGACTCACTTGAAGACATGCTTGAATTGGCTGATCAATTCTTGGAAGCGCAAGGTGGCACTACTTTGGCCAAGGTCAAGAAGGATTGTCCCGATGATTCGAAGAGATTGGCTCCCGAAGAAAAGAAGCGTGCACCAGAGAGCATTCCGCGATGTTTTCTGTGCAACCGAGTGGGTCATCGCGCAAAAACTTGTCGAACAATCTTTACAAGCCCTACGGCAGTAAAATGTTTTAAGTGTGGTCAGACTGGGCACAAAACCGACGCATGTCGAAACGGAGCGAGTCAAACTCACCAAGTATCCTGTGTGCTAGCAGCACTGAAATCCGATGATAATGCCGTCACCGACGGATTTGTAGAGTTGAAAAATGGGGAGGAAATTCCTATTGTGGGTGCTGTAATGTCAAAACAACCAACCGGTGTTACGAAAGGAAAGCCAACGCTGCCTGGAAAAATTGCGGGCAAGAAGATTACAGTGTTAAAAGACACCGGTAGCTCCACGGTTATCGTGCGGAGAAATTTGGTACGGGAAAGCGAGTTAACAAGCAGAACAAACTGGTTTGCCTAATTGACCGTACAGTTCGGATGCTTCCCGAAGCAGAAATTGAGGTTGAAACCCCGTACTTCAGCGGGAAGGCTACTGCTTTATGCATGACGAACCCTCTTTACTACCTTGTCATCGGAAATATCGACGGTGCGTGAGGACCGAATGATCCGGAATGTTTGGGAGAAGACCCTAAGTTAGAGCCCTCGCCAACCCAGTGACCGCGAGATACAGTGGAGGAGCATCCCGTGACGGATCTCCCTAGAGCCCAAGGTGAAGCCGCGGCGCAAGAGACAGCGAATGAGAAGATGATCGAGTTAAATGAGTTCACGTGCTGCACAGCTGGACGTACGTCGGCACGACCCCAACCGACCGTCAGTGTAAAGGTGACGGAGTCGGCCAGCCAGGCCCAATGCCGTGACATGAACAAGCTGGTAAATAAACAGACGGGACCCGTTGAACGTTGTGACCCGTTAACGTTGTCGGAAGTGACAACGATGGCTGAGACGCCGCCTCAGATACCGTCGTTGGAAAGGGCTCGCCGAAAAAGAACGAGGAAAAACAAGAAGAGATCGAGCGAGCACCACAAGAAAGGGCTCAAGCGCCGCTCGAAATACACCGGATAGGTGTCGAGGTCGAATCTGAATGTGTTTGGCAGTGTTGAGTGCCATATGTTGTGTTATTGTTGTGTTATCCTGTGTCACAAGTGTCGAAGTGTCTGTGTTGTGGTGTGATGTATAATGTTGTATAATTGTAGTAATGAGAGAACTTTGTACGTTTGTATTGTTTGGAATGAGTGATGAAGTGTTGCAGTCATGTACCTGTGGCTATATTTCATGTGTTTTGGAATTGAACTACAATGTAAGAATGTAATAAGTGATCTATGGTGAATGTGAAGTGTCATGAGCGCCGGAGGGTGTTACAGTCTGTGAGAGTGTGTGGTGACTGTTCGCGCTCGTTTGTGTGGTTCTGAATATTATGAGATAATATTCTTAAAGTGGGGGGCAGTGTCACAAAACGAGCGCTTAAAATGGGCGCGCCGCCAAATTCTTGCGATAACGGGCGGGAGAAACGCCGCGAGGTCAAAAGAAAAAAGAAAACAAACATCCAAGGCTCCCCGGGCGCGCACTCTCCACTCGGAAGCGTGGCTTCGCCGACGAACCTCCTCACCCCACATCGGCGGCCTAGCAAGCCCGCGAAATTTCTAGAACGAAAAAGGCGTGGTCACGCCGAGTTGAGTCATCCGACGGGGAGGGCAGTCGGACCGTCTCGCCCTCTCCCCAGCCTTCGCTGCGTATCACGCCGACGAAATGACGAGAACTTTCTGGAATGCCGCGCGGAAGGTATTTAACCGAGCAGCCGAGACGAGAGATCAGGAGAAGACGGAAGTTAGCGCCAGAGTGCGTAGGGATTCCGCCGTGGAGTCGGCGAAGGTTTTGTCTGTAGAGGCAAAGCAGGAAAAGAAGATGATTTCCACCTGAGGGGTGACGACTCGAGCTACAGGCAAGAGTGTGTGTTTACCGCTATCGAGCGAAGACGCGTGGCAACAGCTGCGTGTGTGAAGTCGACGTGTTTCCGGCGAAGAAGTTTGAAGCTTGGAGAGAGGCCAATTGAAGACGCGAGGTTTCCTGGAAGAGAAACTTTGGCGAGGTTTCCTGGAAGAGAAACTTCAGGGGGCAGCGGAACGACAGCAACGCTGGACTTTGAGTGAGTGATTCTCAGAAGAGTATCATTCAGACTTTTGTTCCAAGGACTTTCGACTGAATAGGTTTTCTATCTCTTTAGTCTTTGAGTGTCCTGGTTGTTCAATGCATGCGACTGCATTGTAGTGTGTATTGTTGTTTGTGTCCGTTGTTTCGAGTGTGGCTGATTGTACTGTGTAGTACGTTGTTTGATTGGTGACAATATTGTATGCAACTATTGTGGAGTGTGCATTCTTGGGTATTGTTTTCGATCTGCCATTTTTGAGAAAATAATTTTTGTTTTGTTTATCAACTCTCGGCTCTAACTTGTTCTTTGGGCCACAGCCGGCGTCCGCTGGCGCGCCAAAAAAGACCACTTCTAAATTGTCCACGCTTTCGTGGTGCGGGTCGGGGGGCCGATACTTCGGTCCTTGGAATAAGCCCGGCGATCGCCTCCCTAGTTAACGGGACCTGTGTGACACTTGCGCATTGCAAAGCGTGCATGTGTTCATAGAGTTTCTCAGAGATCAGAGTTTTGTGTTTAAGTGCTGATACCACAGTCCGTGGACTGATGGAAGCCTTTTATATGGCTGCAAGAGGTAACCCTTGTGTTAGTGATGCGTCAGTATCATTATCTGATAGTGAGCGTGATTTTTTGTGCGGCCTGCTGTAAGATTTTTGGTTCTGACCTTTTGACCACTTGACTTTGTTATATGTGACTCTACATGTGAACGATAACAATGAAGTAAATTCAGTTGAAAGTTCGCGCTTGTCCCTGTCTGGTCTTTTCTATTGTGGTTTGCCTGCTCTTGCGCACACCAGTTTACCCAGAAGTATTTTTCCATAAAGGTGTACATACCATGTCTGTGGTAACGTAGGCGGAGCCGGCGATATGTTTTGAACGCACCGGCGGGTGCATTTTGTCGGTTAGCTATAAAATACGCACATACATCACATCGCATGCGGCTTGGTATATTCATGAGCTATTCACGATCATTCCCACGGGAGTTGATGCGGTATAATTGCGCGTCCTGTATCTACGAATGCGTGACTTGGCAGCCAAAAGGCCACGGTCTTCTTCACTGAAGTTGGAAACAATGTTAAGCAGAGATGTAATCCATGGGTCTTTTCGTGGTTGAGATGAAATTTTCGCGACAGAAATAAGAGTGGTGGGAAACGCGGCGTCTGAATGCAGGTCCGTGCTGTACATCACTGGTGACTGTGAAAAGGCGTCCGCATCAGAATGTCTTCGGCCTGAGTGGTAGATGAGGTGAATGTCAAATTGTTGTAGTTTAAGAGCCGAACGTTCAAAGTGACCCGAAGGATTTTTAGTAACGCCAAACAACAAAGTGCGTGGTGCTCCGTCAAAACATCGAAACTCTGCGTTTAAGCGAAGACAAAACTTGATCAAGGCCAAAACGATTGCAAAGCTTTCTTTCTGAGTGACTAAGTAGTTGAGTTTCTCTTTCGTCGGTGCGTGGCTAGCATATGCGACCACATACTCTGGAATACTGGGCTTTCGTTGCGCGAATAGGACCAACTTCGCTGGCGTCTTTGTGCCCATCAGTGGGAGCTCTTCGGTCCTAGTGACACAAAATTGGTGGTTGCGTAAGCAGGCGGCACAGGGTAAGGAAGGCTTGGCCACATGCTAGGATCCAGTCAAAAAGATTAGCGGGACCAGCCAGTAGTCGCGTGAGTGGGGCTAATATATATATATATATATATATATATATATATATATATATATATATATATATATATATATATATATATATATATATATATATGCAGGCATGGTGGTTGAGTGGCTGTAGCGTTGCATATAGTCTAGTAGATCCTCCGTGAGCGGTCACAACGTGGTTTATTTCGACGTTTCGGCCTAGAGTCTGGCCTTCATCAGGAATAAAGATACAGTTTGTTGGTGCTCAGCTTTATACAATCTCAAATCAGAGGGCAAGGAAAGAGGGGAAAAAAGGAAAAAAAAGAAAAGAAAAGGAAAGAAGAAAAAGAAAAAAAGAAAAATGAGAAAAATATATACGGTGGACGCCCCTCGGGTGCCCCCCTTCCACTTTTACTTCCACTTCCCCCCTCATCTCTCTCCCCCCTCTCCCCTTCACCTTTCTGATGTCAGCGGTCTGTGTATGTTTCCGTTCACTAGCGCATTCCTCCCGATCAGACGGCCCCTCCTGGCACTGGCGGTTCGGTGTGGGGCAAAAAAGAGCTTTTCAGGAAGTCCTAAGCCTTTAACTACTCGGGGTCCCGTAAACAATTCGTCGTAGAAGGACGGGGGCCGCGTATTGTGGCAGAGGCTGGTCAGCGGCCATTTTAGGAAGTTCTAAGCCTTCAACTACTCCGCGCCCTGTCAACATTTCTTCGTAAAAATAGGGGTGCCCCGTATTGCGGTAGGCTGTGCAAGCGCGTGCAATGCATATTCCTTGCCCGCTTCTAAATTACGCGTGTCGTGGGGGCCTCCCGGCTGTGCACATGGTTGCTGTTGGGCATGCCGTGTATGGCACAATTGATTGGGTAGTAAAATAAAACAGAAAACAGACGACAGCTGCACTTAGGAAGAATAGTTAAACTTGGAATTGTTTTGGGTTGTCCAGTGCCCTTCGCAGCTGCAGTGCCGTGAACTCAGTTACTATTTTCATTGTTGCCGTTATTGTTTTCTAATGCTTTTATTGCTGCAAGTGTACCGGGATTCTCATTTATTCCTCTATCGAGGGTGTTAAATCGGTGGATAAGGTATGACTCTCGTTGTTCACGTTCTCGATTTGATTTAAATCCCGTCTCTAAGAGCGTTACTGATAGTTTGTCAAATGCATGGTCGGGAAGATTGAGATGTTTTGATAGAGGTAGACTTGGGGCTGATTTCGCATGGGCTCTGTGATTATTGAAGCGAATCCTAAATGGTGTTTCTGTTTGTTCGATGTACTGCATACCACACACGTTGCATTCGAGTAGGTACACCACATTAGAGGAATCGCATGTTAGGTTTCCTCGTATGTTATTCGAAAACTTGGATTGCGTGCTGGTTCCTTTGTCTGTTTCTCGCATCGCCTTACATACAAGACATCGTGGCTTTAAGCAAGGGCGGCATGAATTATTGGGGGGTGATATGTTAATTTGGGAGTGGACAAGGGTGTCTTTGAGGTTACGTGGTCGTCAGTAAACGACGCCTGGAGCGGATGAGAATGCGCGTTTCAGACGTTCACTTTGTTCCAGAATGTTGTAATGTCGTTTAAGGATTTTGTTTACATTGGGGAAGTTCGTGCTGTAAGTCAAGCAGAGGTTTGTTTGTTGTGGGTCTTCTCGTGGTGGTCGCTTCATAAGTAAGTCTTCACCCTTTAGTTTTCTCGCTTTTTGAACAGCGTCATTAATTACATGTGGGGGGTATTTTTGTTGCTCGAGCATAAGTTTTAGCCTCTGTGAGCTCGTGTCAAAGTCAGCGTCTCTAGAGCAGATTCGCTTAAACCGGTGAGCCTGGCTGTATGGAATACTGTTTTTACAGTGGCGTGGGTGATCGCTTTGGTAATGAAGGTATTGTTGTCGATCCGTTGGTTTGCGATATAGGGTCGTAGAGAGCTTCTCTTCTTCTATCGTTATGGTAACATCAAGAAAATTTACGGTAACTTGCGAGTATGTGTGTGTGAAGTGTATGTTCGGATGTACAGCATTGTAGTGTCTATAAAGCTGAGAAGTTCGTCCTCGCTGTGGGTCCAAATAAGAAAGATGTCGTCTATGTATCTTCTGTATAACATTGGTTTCAAGGAACTTTGTGCAAGAAATTCAGATTCTAGCTTTCCCATAAATATGTTGGCATAATTAGGTGCCATTTTGGTGCCCATAGCGGTCCCGCTGATTTGTCGAAAATACTCTTGGTTAAACTCGAATGAATTTAATTCGAGGACCATCCTCGTCAATGTTGCAATGGCAGAGAAATCTGGGGTGTTAGATTGTCTATGGTTTGTGTACATGTTTTGTAATGCAGCTATGCCGTCATCGTGAGGAAAATTTGTATATAATGAAGAGACGTCAAGAGCAACCAAGTACGAGTTTTTCGGCACACAGATACCCGCAATGTCTCGAAGAAAATGTGTGGTGTCTTTTATGTACGACGCGAGGGTGCATGGAATGTGGCTTATTAGTTTGTCCACGTACCCTGATATGGGTTCATTTATTGTACCGATGCCTGATATGATTGGTCGACCTGGGTTACCGGGTTTATGAATTTTCGGGAGGATGTAGAAGCGACCTGGACGAGGGTATGCTGCTTGCATCAGTTTGTGGTCAGTGTTGGTTATCTTTTCTTTATCCAACAGTTTCTTTAGTTCTGTTGATACGATACGTTTGTATTCGTCTGTCGGATCACCTGGGAGGCGTTCGTAAAATCTTGAGTCGTCTAGTTGGCGGTATGCTTCTTGTAAGTAGTTGGTTGTATTAAGGACTACAATTGCTCCTCCTTTGTCAGCGGGTTTTATTGTTATGTCTGTCCTAGATGCCAAATTTTTCATACTAATTTTTTCAGATTTGGTCAAGTTTTTTCGGTTTCCTTTATGTCTGTGGTATTCGTGTACTATATCTGTCTGTACTGCGGTGATATAAAGGTCCAAGCACTTGTCTCGATTACTGTTCGAGGTCCAATCATTTGATTCACGACGGTGAATTGTTTCGTGGATAGAAGGCCTGTCCAAGAAATATTCGCGCAACCTTAAGCTTTGTCAGCGGGTTCGCGTCGTACATAAAAGACACCACACATTTTCTTCGAGACATTGCGGGTATCTGTGTGCCGAAAAACTCGTACTTGGTTACTCTTGATGTCTCTTCATTATATACAAATATTCCTCACGATGACGGCATAGCTCCATTACAAAACATGTACACAAACCATAGACAATCTAACACCCCAGATTTCTCTGCCATTGCAACATTGACGAGGATCGTCCACGAATTAAATTCGTTCGAGTTTAACCAATAGTATTTTCGACAAATCAGCGGGACCGCTATGGGCACCAAAATGGCACCTAATTATGCCAACATATTTATGGGAAAGCTAGAATCTGAATTTCTTGCACAAAGTTCCTTGAAACCATTGTCGTACAGAAGATACATAGATGACATCTTTCTTATTTGGACCCACAGCGAGGACGAACTTCTCAGCTTTATAGACACTTACAATGCTGTACATCCGAACATACACTTCACACACACATACTCGCAAGTTACCGTAAATTTTCTTGATGTTACCATAACGATAGAAGAAGAGAAGCTCTCTACAACCCTATATCGCAAACCAACGGATCGACAACATTACCTTCATTACCAAAGCGATCACCCACGCCACTGTAAAAACAGTATTCCATACAGCCAGGCTCACCGGTTTAAGCGAATCTGCTCTAGAGACGCTGACTTTGACACGAGCTCACAGAGGCTAAAACTTATGCTCGAGCAACAAAAATACCCCCCGCATGTAATTAATGACACTGTTCAAAAAGCGAGAAAACTAAAGGGTGAAGACTTACTTATGAAGCGACCACCACGAGAAGACCCACAACAAACAAACCTCTGCTTGACTTACAGCACCAACTTCCCCAATGTAAACAAAATCCTTAAACGACATTACAAATTTCTGGAACAAAGTAAACGTCTGAAACGCGCATTCCCATCCGCTCCAGGCGTCGTTTACCGACGACCACGTAACCTCAAACACACCCTTGTCCACTCCCAAATTAACACATCACCCCCCAATAATTCATGCCGCCCTTGCTTAAAGCCACGATGTCTTGTATGTAAGGCGATGCGAGAAACAGACAAAGCAACCAGCACGCAATCCAAGTTTTCGATTAACATACGAGGAAACCTAACATGCGATTCCTCTAATGTGGTGTACCTACTCGAATGCAACGTGTGTGGTATGCAGTACATCGGACAAACAGAAACACCATTTAGGATTCGCTTCAATAATCACAGAGCCCATGCGAAATCAGCCCCAAGTCTACCTCTATCAAAACATCTCAATCTTCCCGACCATGCATTTGACAAACTATCAGTAACGCTCTTAGAGACGGGATTTAAATCAAATCGAGAACGTGAACAACGAGAGTCATACCTTATCCACCGATTTAACACCCTCGATAGAGGAATAAATGAGAATCCTGGTACACTTGCAGCAATTAAAGCATTAGAAAACAACAACGGCAACAATGAAAATAGTACCTGAGTTCACGGCACTGCAGCTGCGAAGGGCACGGGACAACCCAAAACAATTCCAAGTTTAACTACTCTTCCTAAGTGCAGCTGTCGTCTGTTTTCTGTTTTATTTTACTACCCAATCAATTGTGCCATACACGGCATGCCCAACAGCAACCATGTGCACAGCCGGGAGGCCCCCACGACACGCGTAATTTAGAAGCGGGCAAGGAATTTGCATTGCACGCGCTTGCACAGCCTACCGCAATACGGGGCACCCCTATTTTTACGAAGAAATGTTGACAGGGCGCGGAGTAGTTAAAGGCTTAGAACTTCCTAAAATGCCCGCTGACCAGCCTCTGCCACAATACGCGACCCCCGTCCTTCTACGACGAATCGTTTACGGGACCCCGAGTAGCTAAAGGCTTAGGACTTCCTGAAAAGCTCTTTTTTGCCCCATACCGAACCACCAGTGCCAGGAGGGGCCGTCTGATCGGGAGGAATGCGCTAGTGAACGGAAACATACACAGACCGCTGACATCAGAAAGGTGAAGGGGAGAGGGGGGAGAGAGATGAGGGGGGAAGTGGAAGGAAAAGTGGAAGGGGGGCACCCGAGGGGCGTCCACCGTATATTATTTTTCTCTTTTTTCTTTTTTCTCTTTTTTTTCTTTCCTTTTCTTTTCTTTTTTTCTTTCCTCTTTTTCCCTCTTTCCTTGCCCTCTGATTTGAGATTGTATAAAGCTGAGCATGAGCACCAACAAACTGTATCTTTATTCCTGATGAAGGCCAGACTCTAGGCCGAAACGTCGAAATAAACCACGTTGTGACCGCTCACGGAGGATCTACTAGACTATATATATATATATATATATATATATATATATATATATATATTGTAGGAATCTATTATGCGCTTCATCCTCATCTGAACAGCAGTCAATTATCATCAAATGTTCTGGCTGACAATCATCATCTTCTTGGAACGTGAGCTTCTTTTTTGGGTTCGTTGCGCTTGTTCGTTCCCGAGTTCACGACCAATAAACCTCGTTATAACCTAGTCGTCATACGTGGTGGAGGTGGATTGACGTTCCCAGTACCTCTCCTTACAACGCCTACTCGCTGGAGCTCCGTTCAGGCCGCCGCTTGGACCCTCAGTCCGCCAACATGTCTCAGAGTGAGTGGGTGGATACCGTTTCTGCTCCCGTCTCGGCGCCGCAAGCCGTCACTGCGCCGCAAGCCCCTCCTCTTTACATTGTAAACAACCAGCGTGACCCTCCGATCTTCGCTGGTCTCCGCGGCGAAGATGTGGAGAATGGCTCGATAACTACGAGCGAGTAAGCGCAACTAATCACTGGGACGACTCTAACAAGCTCCGCCGAGTATAGCTTTATCTCACGGGCGTTGCCAAGACGTGGTACTTGAACCATGAGATCAACCTCACCGACTGGCCTGCCTTCAAGCAGCAGCTTCGCCAAGTATTCGACACGCCAGCTGTTTGATCCGCTCTAGCGAGGAGGGCCCTAGATACTCGCCAACAACATCCCGGCGAGTCATACACATCTTACATCGAGGATGTCTTTGCGCTTTGCCGGCGCGTCAATTCTTTGATGTCCGAGTCGGAAAACTGCGCCACATCCTGAAGGGCATCGAAAACATAGCCTACAATGCCCTTGTTGCCCAGAATCCTTCTACTGTCACTGACGTCGTCTCTACGTGTTAGCGTCTCGACGAACTTCATTCTGTTCGCCTTCAGTCGGGCAATAGTGAACACCGAACAGTGGACCGGGACCTGCGTGACATGATACGGGAGATCATACGAGAAGAACTTCAATCAATGGGCATCTCACAACCTTCTCCATCTGTCGCACAGCCTTCAAGCATGGCCCTCCATGATATCGTGAGAGAGGAACTAACATCATTCGCCGGTCCAGCCTACGTACAGCCACCTCCGTCTAGCCCTCCAACGTACGCGCAAGTTGCGGCCGTGCCTCCTCGCAACGTAAACTCTACTTCGCTGCTGCCATCATTCACGACGGTTGCTGCTGCACCACCGGTCCTCTTCCGGCAATCCCACCCGACCCACCGTCTGTCCACTTGAGTGCGCTATCTCCCTGTGCGCCGAACGCCCTTTACTATCCGCCTTGGCGCCTGTCTCGCCCAACATGCTTTTACTGTGGATATCGTGGCCATGTATCGCGCTTCTGCCGCAAGCGCCAGCAGGACGAGCGTTGCGCGTACGACATGCGCGAACGGGACTTTTTTAGTAGGGATTCTTACGCTCGGCGTTATTCATCTGGACAGCAGCGGTCTCCATCTCCGCCCGCGTCGACTGAGACGCGGAACACTTACCGTTCCAGCCGACGCCGGTCACCTTCGCCCTTCCGTCGCTCCTCCTCTCCTCTTCGGCCAGCCTCGTTTACGACTGACAACCGGTCGGAAAACTAAATGATGCAGTTTTCGGAGGAGAAACTGCATGTAACTGTAGGACTGATTCTTCGAGCACGCCCGTTCAACATGGTTTCTGTTACGGTGGAAGGAGTTCTCGTGAACGCTTTGGTGGACACCGGTGCTACAGTTTTTGTGATTAGGTATGATTTGTGCAAACGCCTGAAAGAAGTAATGACACCTTATAATGGACCCAATCTAGTCGAAGCCCAGGGGAACACTATCCGCCCTTTTGCTCTTTGTACTGCTCGTGTGTTTTTTGATGACAATTTGTATTACATCGAGTTCACTGTGCTTACCCGGTGCTCTCACCAGCTAATTCTAGGGTTGGACTTCCTATCTTCTTCTTCAGCCGCTATATGTTGTGATGAACGGATTCTGCACCTAACTAATACGGACTCCATGTTCGACGAAGGCGTGTACAAGCCACTACGCCTGTTCGCTCGTGAAGATCTCGAACTACCACCACATCAAGAACGAATTGTAACCTTGATCTCTAAGGACATCGACCACGGTGACGTCTTGGTATCCCCTTCGTCGACTTGCGTCGCAAAAGGCGTAGCCCTTGCATCAGGCGTCGTACGCTTTCACCATGGCTCCGCGCTCGTCATTGCTACAAATGAAACGCCAGAGAAAGTTCTCTTGCCAGAGGGCACTGCAGTAGCCTGTGTTGTGGATGCTGAGCCTGTCTGCGTCATGTCACTTAGACCTGCCTCTACCAACGACCGTTCTATGAGTAAGCCTGGCTCATCTTCTCCCTTCACAGCTCTTATCAGTGATGACTTAACAGCTATACAGGCGCAGCAGTTGCTTGCGTTATTAACGAAACACGCCGATTCTTTCGACACCTGCTCCTCAACGTTGGGCCGAACTACCACTGCAGCGCATCGCATTCAGACGGAGGGAACATCTATTGTACAGCGCCGCCTGTACCGCGTGTCTCTCGCTGAGCAAAAAATCATCGAGGAAAACGTTGCTGACATGCTCCAACGAGAAATAATTCGTCCATCAACTAGTCCTTGGTCATCCCCTGTTGTTTTGGTTCGAAAAAACGATGGCTCCGTGCGCTTTTGCGTTGATTGCCGGGCACTTAACAACATCACACGCAAGGACGTATACCCCATGCCACGCATCGACGACGCCCTTGATTCACTGCAAGGCGTCGAATACTTTTCAAGCCTTGATTTGCGTTCGGGATATTGGCAAATTCCCATGCACGATGACGACCAAGAAAAAAGAAAAAACGGCATTTGCAACCCCCGTTTGCCTATACGAATTTAACGTGATGCCTTTCGGGTTCTGCAATGTGCCCGCGACGTTTGAACGCATGATCGACACCGTCCTGCGTGGTCTGAAATGAAAGACGTGCCTCTGCTACCTTTGTGGCATTATCATCTTTTCATCAACATTTTCTGAGCACCTGAGGCGCTTGGATGACATCCTAACATGCCTCCCCGGTGCGGGCCTGCAGCTCAACACTAAGAAGTGCTGTTTCGCCACCAAATCCATCAAGGTTCTCGGTCATGTTGTCAGCAAGGACGGGAATTTGTCCTGACCCCGGAAAGATCGCTGCCGTCCTTCGATTTCCATGCCCCACAAGGCTTAAGGATTTGCGAAGTTTTCTTGGCCTTGCATCATATTTTCGTCGCTTCATACATAATTTCGCTTCAATAGCTGCGCCACTTCACAAACTACTTGCATCTAATGCACCCTGTGTGTGGTCCGAGAAATGTCAGTCGGCGTTTCACCTATTGAAGAAAGCTGTGACGTGAGAGCCTGTACTCTGCCATTTTGATGACACCGCCCCAACATTCCTGCATACCGACGCCAGCGGTTGCGGTATAGGTGCTGTTCTCCTCCAACGCGATAACTCTGGACGGGAAAGGGTCATCGCATATGCTAGTCGAGTGCTTACTTCTACCGAAAAAAGCTATACCATCACTGAGCAGGAGTGCCTCGCTGTGGTTTGGTCTACACAAAAGTTCCGTCCTTATCTGTACGGCCGTCAATTCACCATCGCAACGGACCACCATGCCTTATGCTGGCTTTCTACAATGAAGAACTTGTCCGGACGCTTGAGTCGTTGGATTTTACACCTATAGGAGTATCAATTTGAGATTATTTATAAATCGGGCAAAAAAACATCAAGACGCCGACGCTCTTTCTCGTTGCCCACTACTTACGGCGTCGTTTGATATTTCAGCTTCCACCTCCAACGACACCAGTGTGGACGTGACTCCCACTTCTGTTGCCTTGCTCGCCTCGCTGTACCAACCGCCAATCGACGATGAACAACCCTTCAGTTTTCGCCGGCCGGCTGACCCGTATTGTCGGCGCATTATAGACCACCTCTCAGGAGCTACGCGTCCACCCAATGCACGTCTTCGTCGACAACTCGAGCACTTCAGATTTCAGGACTGTGTGCTGTATCGTCACATATCATCCTAACGGCCAACGCTGGGTACCTGTTCTGCCACGCGCTCTTCAACGTCATGTACTTAACGCCTTTCATGACGATTTGACTGCTGGCCACCTAGGCTTTCACAAAACCTACGACCACATTCGAAGCCGCTTTTATTGGCCTGGGATTTCTAC
The DNA here is from genome assembly GCA_013436015.1 of Rhipicephalus annulatus. NCBI lineage: Eukaryota > Metazoa > Arthropoda > Arachnida > Ixodida > Ixodidae > Rhipicephalus > Rhipicephalus annulatus. Next base: position 38,481 of record WOVY01003070.1, read on the forward strand.
CAGCGTAGCAAAGTACGTGGTTTCCTGCTCTCCATGCCAACTTCGCAAACTTCCGCCATCTCCCCCAGCTGGTCAGTTACAGCCAATGACGTACCCTACAACACCTTTCGAGGTCGTCGATGTCGATCTTTATGGGCCCCTTCCTGTTACTAGTGCTGGAAATAGATGAATAGTCACCGCCGTAGACCATAGGACACGCTACGCCGAGACAACTTCAGTAGCTACTGGTTCAGCATCGGAAGTTGCTGACCTCGTCCTTCAGGCCATAATACTACGTCATGGTGCTCCTCGTGTACTGCTAAGTGACCGTGGAAAGGTGTTCTTATCACAGCTTTTAGGTGAAGTTCTTGGCGTTTCTGGTACCACACACAAGATGGCGTCTAGCTACCATCCTCAAACAAACGCTCTGACCCAGAGATTTCATCGAAGCCTTGCCGACATGATCGCCGTATATATTCAACCGGATCACAGAAACTGGGATAAACTACCGTTCCTCACTTTCGCCTACAACACCGCTGTTCAGCGCACAACCGGCTACTCGCCGTTTCATCTCGTTTACGGACGTTCACCTCCTTTCTTTATCGATGTTTTCTTCTTCACCAGCAATGGCCCTCCGTCACCATCCTCTTGCGAAGAATATATTTCTCGCCTTGCCCAGTGTCGCCAGCGTGCTCGTATGAACACGGAACCTACGCAACAAGCAAAAAAGGCCGTTTACTACACCTTTTATTGTGTGGTATCCTTCCGACCGGGTGACGAGGGGCTGCTATTGACACCATTTCGCACACCTGGTCTCTGCGACAAGTTCCAGCCTCGATTCATCGGCCCATATGTTGTTTTAGAGCAGACTTCACCTGTCAACTATCGTGTGACGCCTCTTGTCGTGTCAACTGACCGCCGTTACCGCAGCACCGAAATTGTACACGTTTCCCGCATGAAGCTTTTCACACGACGTTCCTCGTCACTTTGACTACCCTCCCGCAGCGGCCAGGCTGGCCGCTTCCACGGGGGGGGGAAGGGGGAATTAGTGTAGGCATCTGTTATACGCTTCATCCTCATCTGAACAGCAGTCAATCATCATCATATGTTCTGGCTGAAAATCATCATCTTCTTGGAGCGTGAGCTTCTTTTTCGGGTCCGTTGCGCTTGGTCGTTCCCGAGTTCACGACCAATAAACCTCGTTACAACCGAGTCGTCACAATATATTTATATATATATATATATATATATATATATATATATATATATATATATATATATATATATATATATATGTATATTAATTTATAATACCCTTAGGGCCAAGACGGCGTTAAAGAGAAGAGTGGGTAAATACATGAAAAAGACAAATAAAACAGTACAATAAAAGAAAGATAATATCAACATTTCTGCAGAATGTACAAAAATATTTATTTTCATGTATACAAAAACAGGAGCAATAAGCATAGGTAACAGATTATCTAGGTTGTACAACGTTAGCAAATGTTTCGTGGATAAGTTTGAAGTCAGTTATGTTTGCGACATTCGAGTGAAGGTGGTTGCAATCATGAGATGTGCGGGGTATAATTGACTAAAAGAAAGACCTAGTGTGACATGATGCGATTCCTACGTCATTGCGATGATTAACACGGTTTGAGATGTACAGGAAGCAGTATCAGGTCATCATGAAATGTAGGGTGATAGAAAATTTTATGAAACAGTGAAATACAGGCGATTTTTCATCGGTGTGCCAATGAAATAAGTGATAATATATTTTTCAGTGAAGTTATACTTGCAGAGCGGTTGTAGTTAGAGAGGATGAACCTAGCAGAGTTATTTCGTAGTAGTTCAAAAGAGGTCGTGAGATTAACATGACTGGGATCCTATACGGCCGATGCATATTCGATGTTGGGGCGTATGAGAGACTTATAGACTATTATATTCAAAGAAGAGGGTGCTTTGGAGAAGTTACGTCGTAAGTGGCCGATCATGCGATTAGCATTGTTAATGAATTGAATATTGAATCAAGTTGCGGATGAAACAACGAAAATTTGACCTTAAGCCGATGAAGCTCCGAAGTTTTTGAGTGAAGTCAGCTTCACGAATTCGGCTACCGCTCGAAGTTTGTACGGATGCGGGCGTGTTCCATCTTTCGACACAACAAGGCCAAGAATAGTAACTTGGTGAGCCCCGAAGCAGCACTTCTTCAGATTAAGCATGAGGTTCACCATAGTAAGACACTAAAGAATTCTGCGTAGATGGTCGATGTGCGTAGGAAAACTAGGAAAGAACGCGACAACATCATCAAGGTAACATAAGCATGTTTCCAATCTAAGACCACGTAAAATGTGGTTCATTATCCGTTCAATTGTTACAGGTGCACTTCACAGATCGAATGGCACAGTCGTAAATTCTGATAAGCCATCCGACGTAACGAACGCTGTCTTGGGAAAAGAACACTCTGTCATCGGGACCAGTAAGTAATTTGAACGTAAATCTAGAGAAGACAAAAAATTGGCACCTTGTAGGCAATTCCTAGAATCGTCAATTCAGAGAAGAGGGTACAAAGATTTCCGTATAAATTTGTTCAGTCACTGGCAGTCCATCCAAAATCTAATCGATCCCAATTTTATTGTGACAGCAATTATATGGACACTCTCGGCGGGATTTTGCTGCCGGCATCGACGTCGGCGTCGATGTCATGCACTGTATATGTATACGTGTTTATATAGACAAAAACGCAAGAAAAAATTCAGAAAGACACTCGCGTGGACTCTAACGTGGGATTTCTGCGTCGGGAAAGCGAGGCGCTCACCAATCAGCCACTCCGGAGTTTTTTTTTCTTTATTACCTTTTTGAATTCAGGTAAAGCTAATGGGACAGCCACTATCACACGTATTTTATGTGTGATAACTCATCAAACAAAGATATCACATCTTCAACTTATTCGGTGGTCTGATACAAATCTTGAAATTTTATAACAGCTTCCACGAAACACTCATTACGAATAGAACTCTTGCATCACAGTGTCTCTACGATAGCATACTACGCCAAACCGAATGAAGACGAAGTAATAAATATAACATCCAATTTTTGCACAGAACTATCGCAAGGCAAAAACTCGAATTCCATTTGGAGTGAGTGAGTGAGTGAAAAACTGTATTCACGTCCTGCAGGTTACCGGGCTGGGTTCCCACCTAGGAGCTGGTTGAGAGACCATGTCCCTCAGCAGCTTCTTTGGCCTGCTGGATCGCCTAGAGCTGACTATCTAGTCCTGAGCTGAGAAGCGTGGTCTGCCAACGCTTCCTTAGGTCCTCATTGGAGGCCGTGTCCCTCGTTTTGCCAATTAGGGCTCGAAACTTCCAAGAATATGCGCTAATGTGGCCCTACTACTACAATACTTGCACGAATTGGTCATATACAAGTCGGGGTAAATGTGTTTTATAATTACGGGATTAGTGTAGCTGCCTGTTTTATTTGCCGCCTTTGAACGGACTGGGCCCGGTTAAGCTTGGGGTGAAGCGGGGTGTATTTTCGTCGTTGAAGTCTACATTGTTGGATGATGTCGTTGAATTTGGTAAGTGTATCCCCCCACTCCCACTCCTCCACAAGAGAGTCTGCACGGCTGGTGTCAACCACTGACGTTGCCCGAAACGTGAGACCTCGAGACGCATCACGCGCCACCTCGTTGAGATTGACCTCCGTGTGGTCGACAGGTCTGTGGCCGGGAATCCAAAGAATGCATGCGATTTGGTGGTCAGAGCGGGTTTTGCCTGTTGTAAGAACTTTCAGCGCCACTGGAGAAATCCTACCATTTGCGAAATTTTGAACTGCTGTTTGTGAATTGCTGATAATATACTGGGCATCGGTGTGAGCTATGGCGAGCGTGATAGCGACCTACTCTGCTGTATCCACGTTATTTGTATTGATTGAAGCGCTGGTTATGCATTTGTACGTATGATCTACAACCACAGAAACAAAATGGCGATAGTTTCCACAGCGTGCTGCATCGACAAAGACCGCCTCCTTATTGCTTCCATAAGTTTGGAGCATAATTTTGGCTCTACTGATTTTTCGACCTTTGTATTGATCAGGGTGCATGTTCTTTGGCTATTGTGGTGTCAAGAGTTTAGCGCGTATTGCGCGTAATATGTGACATTTCATACCAAGCTGTGCCTGGTAAGAGATGCTGAGACTGTCGAAAATTCGGCGACCTGCTTTCGTATTGCTAAAGCGCTCGCACTGCGAGATCTGTAGCACTTCAAATATTTCATAAACCGGGTTACTAAAGCGTAGTATAAGAAGGAGTTCCGTACTGGTACTGTGCCAAAGCCCTAGCGCCTGTTTGTAAACTCGTGTGATGAGTGCTTTGAGTTTAGCTCTTTCCGCCGCGAACCGTTAATGGTAGGCAGCAACATAAGTAATGTGGCTGAGAACGAAGGAGTGGATAAGCCGGAGAATACTACATTCCTTCATGCCCTGATGTTGTTTATTTACTTTTTAATGAGTCGCATCGTTTCCGTAACTTTGCCTTCTAATTTGCGGATTGCCTCATCATTTTTGCCTTTGCTTTCAACCAAAAGTCCTGAAACCCGTAATTTATAGACTGTCCGTATGACGCATCCATCAGCTGTCTTCAGGGTAATGTCTGTGTATGAGCTTGTTGGACTACACTATTTGGGTGGTCTGCCTCTAAGTTTGGGGCGGTATAAGAGGAGTTTGGAGTCCTCCGCCAAACGCGAAAGCCCTGTTCCGCGTAGGTATTGTTCCACTACGTTTACCGCTTCTTGTAGCCGTTCTTCTATGGAGCCATCTCTGCAATCACATATACAGAGGGTAATACCATCAGCATTTATGCTGTGATGAAGCCAAGGAATCATGGACAGTTTTGAGGGCATACCGAGAAGAGCAAGTTGAATAACATAGGACATATCACGGAGCCCTGTGCAGTTCCTGCACTTCCTATGGTTATCTTAGTTGATGTTAGTGCGCCAACTTTGACCACAGCTTGTCGGTTTGTAAGGAAGTTGCCAATATAGTTATACGTTTGAGTTCCGATATTTAAGGTGTTAACCTGTTGGAGTGTTGTACTTTGTGTAACGTTATCGAATGATTTCTTAAAATCTAAACCTATTATAGCTTTGGTTGAGCGGGTCTTGGTGTCTATAATTTGGTGCTTCAATTGAAGCTTAGTGTCCTGGCATAAAAGGTGCGTTCAAAAACCTAACATTGATTGATTTGTAGGGTTTAACGTCCCAAAACCACTATTTGATTATGAGAGACGCCGTAGTGGAGGGCTACGGAAATTTTGACCACCTGGGCAAAAACCTAAAATAGTGCACGGGAGAACGTCATTGTCTTCAAGGTAATCTGTTAGTCGAGCTAAGAAGGTGTGCTCCATGAGTTTCCCTACGCAGGAAGTTAGAATATGGTTCTAAGTTTGTGAATGTTCAGTGGCTTCCCCGGTTTAGGGATAAGAATAATCTTGGCAACCTTCTATCGTGAGGGTAAACGTCCCGTGGTCCAGCATGCGTTATTGTGGTCCGTAAGGTGACTAATAGATTCATCGTCTAGGTTACGTAGTGTCTTTTTTGTAATGGAGTCAAAACCAGGAGCGCATTTGGAATTAGGGCGCTGTTGTACAGCGCCAATCTCCGCTTCCGAAAGTTCTTCGTCAAGAGTTGCATTTGTCTGACCGGTATAATCTGGGTGTAATTGAGGAGGTGCTTGGGAGATATGTGTGTTTGCTACCTCTCGCAAGAGTTCCTATTCTGTACCTGTGTATTCACAGATGAGCTTATTGATATGTTGACGGTGGACTGCTTTGTTGTTCTTAGTGTCTAATAGATGACGGAGAAGATGCCATGTTTTTCCGAAACCTATTTGCTTGTCCATGGAGTTGCAAATTTCATGCCACTGTTGCTGGCCTAATTCTTTATCATATGTCTGGATCTCTCTGTTGAGGAACGCTATACATTTCTGTACGTTCCTGTTCAATTTCTGGGTTTTCCACTTCTTTTGGAATGATTGTCTCGCTTCCCACAAATGTAAAAGTCGGCTATCAATCTCTTCAAGGTGCGCCTTTGGGGGCACTGTTTCTGTAGCGTGAACAATGACCTGTCCTAAAGCTTTGGTCCAATGTTCAATATCATCAATGGGTGAGACCTTATTTTCTCGTGACTTGGGGAACTTGGCCCAGTCGACTAGCTTATGTTGTTTTCCTGCCGGTTTGGGAGGGTCCCCTTTGTTGTGGATATTGATGATGTAATGGTCGCTACCTAAAGCCTCTAGTGTGTTACGCCATGTTGCTGTGGGTGTATGTTTGACGAATGTGAGATCTGGTGTAGTGTCCTTGCTAGAACTGGTGCTGGCACGGGTAGGCACGCTTGGATCCGTGATGAGAGTTAAGCCTTCGTTTTAGGCGTCGAGCCAGAGATCGTGACTTTTTGGGTGAGCATAAAATATCTCGAAAGTGCGTATGGAGCTTTGAAATGGCCTCCGATTATAATGGAATCAGAACCAGCGATGTTGAGGGTGCTCCTAAAGAAGGTGCCAAACCTGTGTTTTTGTGTTAATGGTTACAGTAAATGTTAAGTACGAAGAGGCTAGCGTGTTTTTTTCGGTGTGGTATCATTTTGATGGGAATGTTATTGATGTGCCCAATTTTAGTATCGCGTTGTATAACAGTATGGTCTCTGCGAACTAAGGCTATAAGGTGGTAGTATCTTCAGTGGCACAGCCAATCGTGCAGTACCCTGCTAATTTGGCCAAACTATGTGACTCGTGCAGAATAATAATATCTGGCTTGTTCTAATGACGGATATATTGGGTTAAAGCAGATTTCTTATTCGCGTAGCTTCGACAATTTAACTGCCAAATTTTGTACGTAGGTTGCTTAGCCATGCTGAGAAGTGGGGGGTGTAAATGTTGCCTGCTGAATCAAACCAGTGGGTGGCGAAATGGGTTGCGATGGTTGAGTTTCGGGCGCCATTCCGTTCTATGGCTGCAAGAAGGTCCACGGCTTCTCTGCTCTCAATCTTTGGTTAAATTGCTCATTTTGTTGTTGTAATAATTGAGTAAGCGTATCAACACGAACGGTAAGAGTAGGTATGAGGTGAGACGTTGTGGTCATCCACGCACGGAATTCTTCAACTGATTTAATCAAGTCAACAAGAGTGGGATTTTTTAGAGTAGTGCGTATAGGTCCATCCCCACTATTCGCAGTTCCCGCTTTACGTATAAGGGGTGGGAGGATGGCCCTTCCTCTATTTGTTCCAGAGGTGTTTCAGGCATACTTGGTAGGAGGGTATTTACTGGATGTTGTTCTGTGTTATTAAATTTACGAAGCTCCTCTTTGAACATGAGGTTTTCCTCGCTTAAAGCATTTATTTTTATTGCATTGACTAAGCATTTTTTGAGTTGAACTATCTCTAACTCTACCCTTTTCAAAGAGTTTTTAGATGCGGCCTCCTCAGACCTATGCTGCGTTCCCGCTACCACGTCTGCCCACATTAGAAAGTTTTAGTACTGCGGAATGGTGCTACGTACGCATCACGCAAGCGCCTTGCGTTACGTGGCGTCGTTTGCCACTAATCGGCTTTTAGTACGCCATAGTGCCCGCGTACGTAACGAGCGTGAAGCGTGTTGCGCCATCTGGTAGATCGAAATAGAATCACGTGTTGTTCACAGCCAATGTGAGCCAACCCAAGTGTTATAGCCAGATTATGGCCATATTTAAAGCCACAGAGCTGGTCGGTGCTTGCCTTCGATGCCGCCATTTTGCAAAACGAAGTCTCGCGCTGTCGCGAACTTGTTCGAAAGCGGCGCGATCAGCTCATACGTACGCGCGCACGCATCTCATGTGTGCGTACGTAACGGCTGCGTACGTAACGCGATACGTGCGCGTTGCGGTCTGCGCATGCGCACTACGCAGAACGTGGCGTCCTTAAGTACGCAACGCCGCCACGTACGCAGCGTACGCTGTACTAAAACTCTCTATTAATTCGTGTGATCCGGGTGTTCGGCTCTGTGACCTAGATCCGGACCTTGAATGGGTGCGGGATTTGGGCTGGCCGTGGCCTCCTTATGGTCGAGGAGGAAGAGTGTCCTGCTCATTCGCGTTGTTGATGATGGCTGTAGGCTTGGGCGAAACTTGTTGTTGGTGCTGCCAGCGGCGACGTGTCACAATGCAAGGGGTCTTGTAGCGTGCCGTGCATGTCGGCCGTCTGGTGGTTGCTTCCGGAGAGTTGGCATGTGGATGTACACTGGTGGTCTTCCGGGGGGCTCGGCGCCCCGCATCCTCGATATATACGATCTTGGAGATTCGGACACACATCCGCGCGGTGTCCCAGTCTGCCACAGTCATGACATGTATCGACTTGTTTCCGGTATAGGGTGCATCGCAGTAGAGCTCCACCGTAGCGAACGTGTCGGTACTCTGGATCCCTCGAACAGCACGATCAATGCTGTTGTGTTACTCAGCCTTTTAGCAGCCAATGCCGTAAGATTTCTGGGTAGACAACGCTGGCGGTGATCTTGCGGGCGCTATCTTCCAGGGGGAAGCCGCGTATTACGCCTTAGGAAGCATAGTTCAGGGCTGCCTTGTAGGCACTGGTCTATACGTGTTCTGGCCGAACGGGATGCGGGTTATACGTTGATATTTATCAGCATGTGCGTCCATGGGTGTACTCACGACGATGATATTTTGTTGTATGTTACGGCAGACCATGTCATCATATTGAGCTTTTTTCGGGATGGCTGCTGCTAGGTAGACGCTGGTTGCTATGCGGACAGCTCCGTGATCAGCGATGCTGAGGCCCCCTCTTGAACGTATAATTATCTTGTAGTCGGCTCTAGGTAAATGTGGCATGCGATTTGCTTTGATGAGTTGTCGTAGACGCTGCTCACCTTGTTTCTTGTTGTAGTTGCCATCGGCAGGTTCCACGTGGGGAGCCAACGCTTGCCCACGATTTGAATTCCGTGAGCCTACTGTCCACCACCCTGCGTTTTTTTTGAGATTATCACTGAAGACCTCTTCACCATCCACGGTGACTTCCATCTTGATAGAAAAATGAGGTGTTTCAGGCGTGTCGACCGGTGCTTCCTTGCTACCACCTATCAGCTCAGCAGCGTTCGTGGTGGCGGCAGCGGCAACAGCCGTGCATGTGCGTGCTACAGCTCTCGATCCGCAGGCTCCTATGTTTAAATAGCCGTGCAGTAGAGAAAACTTTTCTTCCCACCTTGATTACGGTGTCAGATGAGTCCTGGTGACGAGCTGGATCTTGTGGTACCAAATACTTCTGGGTATTTGGTGATTTTTGCTGCAAACCTATGCGTTGAAATCGGAGCTGACGCGAACAAGTGTCCGCTTGCGTCAGCAATCGCAGCGCCCTTCTGAAGTAAGAAAAAAAATCTTTTTTAAGGGGCCACTCACCAGGTTTGACAATTTTGAGCTGACAAGCGCAATGCGTAAACGTGGCGTTCATGATCACGTTTGGTAACCTTAGCAACGCAATGCGCCGCGGAAATGAGTGAAATTTTAAGATTAAAACTGCTCCCCTTCCCCTCTGCCACCGCACGCGTATAGAATGAGGGCATGACGTAGAAGTAGGAATGTCCCTACGTACACGGCAATGCATTGACGTTCGTCCTCTGTGTAGACGAGTCTGCTCTGACGTTGTCGATAGTATACCACGTGACATCACAAAAATTATTCAACACAAGATGAGTAGTTTATGTATTTGTTGCTTTAAGAGATTAATAAAGCTTGAAACAAATAATGAGACGCAATAGAAAATGTGCATGTTTTTCTTTCCATTTTTTACCGTGAAGTGCTACGAGATGTGGGGCTAATGTGCCAGCGTTTCACATGCGTTCGTGTCCCAGTGGTCAGCGCACTCAGCAGACGACCGCCGTGGAAAGCTCCTACGCGTTCACGCACTTTTAAGGGTGAAGCTCTTCAAAGCGGCACTCGTTCGTCCCTCGTAGTACGTAACATGTCTTACGCTTTGACCTCCAAGGGGGTGCCGGTGGGAGATTTCGCTTGTGCGTTATTGAACAATAAAAAAATCGTAGAGTTCGTGTTAACTAAAAGCCAAATTCTTCTGTCTCTCAATCCCCATTAGCAGCCATTGGCATGTACATTGAGCAGTACCTGACAAGAAAAGGTTGCTACGTTATACTTGCTGGACGTAACCTCCTTTGTTTCAGAAAGGTTTAGCGAGCGTTGGGCCGCAGTGCCATGAATACTGTGAACTAGTATATACCATGAACTCGAGGTGGTTAAAGGTGGGAAGTAGACACGAAGTTCCAGCCGTAAGAAAGTGTGCGTGTGCCACCTCTCGTTTAGTCCTTAAAATGTCTGCTGGATGGCGGTGCTTCTATATGCGGAATATATAATGAAAACATACGAGATTGTTGTACTTGGAGTGTTGACTAAATGGACGAATGGACACACAGACAGATGCATGGATGGACACACGGATGGCTGCACGAACGAATGGACGCATGGGCAGACGCAGGGTGGATGCATAGGCGAGCGCATGAACGGACGCATGGATGGACGTGCGGACGCACGCACAGACGCACGCACGGACGGGCGGATGGACGCATGGGTGGACGCATGGAAGGACGGAAGCAAGAACGAATACACGGACGGATGCTTCGCCCCACTCTCCATCATTCACCCCGTAGATATGCTGCTATTTTGTGCTCATCTACTTTACCGCCTTTAAGTTTAAGCCAGCGTTTCTAAACCATCCCGCAGAAACAGGCAGAAGACCACAAAATAACGCTTGTCAACAAAGGAACGCTGCTCGTGTGCTCGGGGGTTGGACTTGTTTGGGCACGTCATGCGCACGTCACCTGATGGCCGGATGCTAGAGAGGGTGGGGAGGAGTTTTGGCTTGTTAAGGCTACGCGGTGAAGCGGCAAGGGTTTCGAGCTCGCATCCTCTCATCCTCGTTTCGCGCCTCTTCAAAAAAACCTGTTTTCTCCGCTCTTAATGAACTGATTCGAAATATTTTTGTAGAAAAAGGTTCCTCATCGGACACCCAACAATTTCCACTGTCTAACTGAATTTCGGTATGGGGCCTGACGAGTGGCCCATTTAAGGTCTTCTGTAAAATGTACCAAAAGAAAATGGCATTCTTACAATCAATAAACACATGTCCAATGGTATCATTTTTGTTACACGGCAGACAGCTGTTTGCTCGTGGTACATACATCCCTCTCTTTTCCAGCCACGTTTTTACTGGCAAGGTTCCCGTATGAAGTTTAAAAAAGAAGGTTTTAACATTGGGTGGTGTATACATGTTTTTCACTCGATTTGGTACGTCATATACATATGACTTTTCATCCTTTGAACGGTAAAGGGGCAGAGGAAAAACATTCTGTATTCAGTCTTCCATAAAGCGCTTTTTTCACATTAGTTAGGTAATCTATCAAAAACCTTGCCCTGAATAAATGATATGAGAACACAACTTCGTGCTAGAATGGTGACAAGGTGCGTCGTTCTCCCCTGTCTGAAGATACAGAGAAGTCAGGCACGTGGTGTAACAGCGTTCTTCGAAATTTAGAACAAAAAAAAGAGTCTCTCTGGTCTCTTATTAGCAGGAAACGTGATACTACCTGGTTAAGAAACAGATGGCACAAAGACCGTCCTCCTTGCTTAACACGCCGAAACAAGTTCGTTCTAGATGTTCGCTCTCATGTAGAGCTCCAGATGAACGTGGCGAATATGCTGTGCATTTTATGAATGCTTTTAGGCGTACAACTAAGTACTCGCAAAGAAAAGGGTTCACCGTTCAAACGGCAAGCTACTTATATCTACCACTTACAGCTGCTCACGAGCATCTCGAGAAGGGGGGGGGATTGTATCTTCAGCATTACCAGCTAGGTGGCGCTTATCTCCTACGTGTACTTTCCCGGCTTAGAGAAGGGCGGTTGACTGGGCTAGTTGGTATGGCATACTTGGGTTTTAGCAGCGCGAAAATTGTATCTTAAAATTTGTCATTTTTCACTCTTTGTGCTCCATTGCATATTAACGGCCTTCCCGTCAATAAAATTTTAGTTGGAAGTCAGTGCTTGTCTCGTCCTTTTCTTGTCCTTCGTGCATTTTTCGCGCTGCTAAAACCCAAATTAGAGAAGGGGAGCGAAACTCCCTCACACGCCCTAATCATATATCGCGGTGGCGAGGAGGGAAGGTCGTGCGCCTGGGCTGGCCTCGGGCTTTGCCTGGAACAATTCTGCTGTAGTTACCGGGTGCACAAATGTCATTGCAATCACTGCAGTCTCCGTTTGCGAAAAGCGCACGTTTTTCAGACACAGCAAAATACCCAATGAGACGCTTATTCGCTTGCATCCGTACCATTTTGTGCGTCATTTGTGCATGAGGAACGCGGGGCATGTTTCGAACTGCTTTCCATTCCGCGCGTCATCTTTCATTTTCTTGCCATTGCGTTTATTGCTTCGCCTTTCCGGTAAAGCTGGCACTTTTTTTTCACGTTGGCGCAAAGGCGGGTGCATTCAAGTTTAGATTTTGTAAGTTATGGTGTTAGTTTGACTCAGTGTCTTTTGGGGAAGGTCAAATGAATCTACGAATGCATGCAGAAGGGTTATTAACTGGTTCCGTTGATCTGGACGAAGCTTGCTGTTGATGGAACGATAGAAAATATCCAAGGAGTCGTCATGCGGCATAAAAAAAAGGAGTAACAGCGTTCAGTTAAAGTTGCTGGCCGGGGTCGTGGGACACAGTACGCACAATAACGTTGTCATCAACAATAAAAAACGCCACGTATGTGCACTAGGCGCAACACAGTCACAGCAAAAGCCAGAAGAGCGGCTTTTCAGAGCCTTTTCAAAACTCTCTTTTGGTAGCTTCTGCAAGCACACTGGCTTGCTACCACTAGGGCATTAATAATAAACTTTCGGGCAGTAGGCTGCATTCGCTTTGCTATTTTTGGTCATTCTTTATAGGAGTGTGGTATCCGCTAAACACTTGCAAAGAATTTTGTGCCAATTGGCCATGCACTGGCTGACGACGATGAGGAATTATGGCTGAAGTCGATAGGCGCCACAGTTAAAAGAGACACAAGAACAAACTTTTGTAATTGGTTGGAGCATTGAATAGCTCACTTGTTACGCTATTCTCATCGTGTGACGACTGGTTGTTCTTTCGCTGTCGTAAAACGATTTTAAATGCGAAGCATTTCTTAGTGAACTTCGGCGGCTTTGAGCGTATCTATCTATCTATCTATCTATCTATCTATCTATCTATCTATCTATCTATCTATCTATCTATCTATCTATCTATCTATCTATCTATCTATCTATCTATTATCTATCTATCTATCTATCTATCTATCTATCTATCTATCTATCTATCTATCTATCTATCTATCTATCTATCTATCTATATAACCACCTACGTTTGGGTGCTCTCGTTGTCACCCCCTCAACTTGGCGTGAACCAAAATTAGCGTGGGAGTGTAAGATCGTTCGATGAATATGACGTGCTGGTGAAGACATAAATAATGTCACGATGCCGTTGCGTACGTCGTCAAACACTTCCAGCCAGACAGTAGCACATATCCACGGTCGGGTATGTGCCGCTGGTATGCGGGTAGGTGCCACAGGGGATTGACACTTAGTATCTACCCAGGAAAGACGAGAACACATATTGGCAATGTTACTGCGCGAGCATTAAGGAATACCGGATATCAGTAGCGTCGTCCCAACGAAGGCATCAAATAAATGTCAGTCTTAAGAAAAATCTTACATAGGCCGCATTCACCCTCCGACGAATGCAAATAATAAATTTCAGGGTCCCAGCAGGAATCTAACCCAGGCATTCTGCGTGGCAGTCGAACGTTCTACCACAGAGCAACGCCAAGTCTCTGAAACACTTCTGAAATTGGCGCTAATCTTCGAGAAACGTCCATAGTTTGCATTGCTGCCTACCCAATTTTATGAACATTACATATGTACTCATTTTATACAGCCGTCAAGTTGGGTTGACGTCAATTGTGGTTAACGGCCATGCGCTGAAGTCGATTCATGTAGCAGTGTCCAGGGCCCGCATCTTTGCGAGCACCAGCGCTTGATATCAGGCTCTAGTGTTGCCGATACGCATGTTTCAGTTGACTTTATTGTGCAACTGCAAACAACTGGCTGTATAAACATCTTTAACATATGTCTGTGCATGCAGATATATAAAGTTATATGTGGGTTTTAACGTCCCAAACTCACCATATAATTAGGAGAGACGCCGTAGTGATGGACTACGGAAATTTCGACCACCGGGGGTTCTTTAACGTGCACGATAACATGAGCACACGGGCCTACAGCATTTTCGCTTCCGTCAAAAATACAGCTGCCGCAGCCGGAATTCGCCCCCGCGACCTGCGGGTCAGCAGCCGAGTACTTTATACACTATACCACTACGGCAGGGCATCTGTGCGTGCAACATTTGTGCATATATTTAGCGTCGTTTCATGGCGTGTCACTCAATAAAAAATTGCAGCACGGTCACCTCCTCTCCGCATGCTTTCCATAACGTTGACTCACAGGTATATGGGATCTGCTGAGTTTTTGAGTCGCTATAATGCGATTGCTCTCCCGACATCGAGCGTGCTTAAGGAAAGTTTGACAAGTTACAAGCACCGGCGTAAATTAATGGTATAATTTTGAGCTGGTATACACAACGGATCTGGGTTCAAGCCCCAATGTGTCATTGGTGCAAGGTTTTAAATGCGAAGCATTTCTTAGCGAAAATTGCAGGTTTTGAGCGTATTAATCTATCTATCTATCTAGCCGCCCACAGTTTTAGCTATCCTGGCCATTCGATTATGGTATTGATACCAAACTTGGTATGGCATAACATGACTGTATGAAGAACATATTTGGCTAGTAACATGAATATCGTGTCATGTATATCATGAATGTCGTGATTTACATTTCACTGTTCTACAGCTCTGGCGGTCATTTCGTTCACAAGGCATGTTGCAAAACTGGCGTGGTACACAGCCTGATTGCATGGCGCAGACAACCGACAGACCCTCACATGAAAATTATGACATGCGTGTCGTGTGACGACATGACTTCATGCCATGCTCATATTTCGCTTGCTGCGGCTTTGCTAGCGTCACATATATCACATTTGGTGTTACAGTACGTGAATGGATGACGAAAGTATGTGACTGGTGCAAACATAATGAACATGAGATGCGTGTCGTGTAACAACATGACTACATGCTACGCCAATGACGCGCTGGTGGCCGTTTCGCTAGCCTCACTTATATCAAATATGGTATTACGGAACCTGAATGGATGACGTAGGTATGATACTGGTGCAAGCATGATAATCATGAGATGCGTGTCATGTTATAACCTGACTACATGTCAGGGTCAAGGCGCCAATAAAATTTGACGTGACGTGGTGCGTGTGCTTGTTGGCATTCATTTTGTCGCGTCATGTCGGCGTTCCCACGCTATGCGCCGGTCCTGCTATATACTCGCAGGCACTCGCCGCGCTGCGATGCTTTGACGCATGCGCCTTTCACTGAGTCAGGCGTCCCTCCGTCACGAGAATAGGCAGACGTAGTGTTGTCTTGGTAACGCGTTGGCGTGAAATGCAGCATGTCGCATTTCCCGCTGATCACCGTCGGGCCGCGCTGACGGACGCTGGTTACACCTGGCGTCAAACTGTTAGCTTCGAGATCGAGCAGAGTCGCCGTCTGGCGGCAACTGGCCGAAGTGGCGAAGTGTGTATTGCTTCGTCTGTAGTCTGCTACCCACGTCGTGTTTCTATGTGCGCGTTCGTCATGCACGTTCTCCAAGTGTGGTTTGTCCGGTCATGTAAGCGCGAGTGTAACTGTGTCTACGCATGCCTGAAACGACATACGAAAGCATTTGGTCTTGCTCGAGTGGTAATGCATAGTAAAGTGATTGGGTAGTGCAACATTCCAGAGGGATGCTTATTGTCGTCGTACCTTCCACTCAGCAGAATTTTTTCAGAGCGAGTGCTGCTTTTTGTTTCAAGCACATCGCAAAATGCTCTTGGCATCCTCCCAAACACGAGGACTAATAATTGTTGTTTGAATGCAGCGTTTTACCGCGACTCGGTTGTTAAAAAACAAAGTTTAGGTCATGCACATGCGTGCTGTTGGTAGGAAGGAAGGAAAATAAGAGGAAAGAATGGCAGGGAGGTTAACCAGCCTACACGCAGCCAGTTTGCTACCATGCACATGGGAGCGGGATGGGGCAGATTAAAGATTGAGAGAAGAGATGAAAGAGAGATAAACACAGCACATTCTGCAGCACACGCACGCACACTCATTCATAGTCCTGTGTTGTCTTTGGCAGTGTGTGACATTGCTGTTACAGCCGCTCGTTCGAGTCCGTGTCACGTAGGAATTTCCACAGAGCTTTGACGCCTTCAGTTGCAATGTCTTCTCTTCTCTGGTGCACTTGAAAGAATAGCGTACACAGACACCTGGGTATTGTCGATGCGCGCTAGAACGGACGCCAGTGACTGTCTCTAGATGTTATGCAACTGACAGTCACACAGGATGTGGTGTAGTGTCTCTTCGCAACGACAGGCACCGTAGAGAGCGTTGTCGGCCATTTCTATGACAATTGAATAAGATTATTTAAATGCCACTCTTAGCCATAAGCGATGAAGAAGGGTGGCTCTTCTTCGGTCAATACCAGTGGGCACGCAGAGAGCCGTAAAAGAGGACAAGTGGTGTTGATGGTTCGTTTCGTTGCTTAGTGAGCACAATAAAAACGTGATTTCACGCGCAAGTCGTCGAAGATTGGTGGGCAACTACGGCACTGTAGTTTCCGATCATGCGAGAAGCCTTAGTATTGTTTATCTGCCTATGGTACTACATAGAAATATTACCATCTTATAAACTGTGACACATCGGTATTTTAACAGTACTTAAAACAGAGTTGCCGTGTGCAACCATGTGCTTAAATTTAGGAACGCTTTAAAGAGCCCGTACGTTGAAAATAATTCATACGGCATGTCTTATACATATAGAATGTCGTATGATTTCACTGAAAATTTTGTTTTTTTGCAGTGTCTTCAGCCTTTGTGTGGCATTGTTAGTGATCGACGAAAGGCAATGGTTATTTTTTGTCTGAAAAAAAAAACATGCTTGTCCTATTACCCAAACTTGTTTTGTAGCACTGCCATGCACGTAATTCATCGAAGAAAGCTTTCTGAAAAAGTGTTATATCAACTTTTATATAATCTAGCTGGTGCCAGAACATGTGAATACATGTGGTAAAGGCAGTGTATCGCAAGCGCCGTCAGCCACTAAGCTTTTCTGGCAGGACTTATCACTGCCCCACATTTCATAGTGATCAGAATGAGAGAAAAAAAAATCAAATCCGTATAAGGTGCGAATGGTGGTACTCAACTAATTGCACAGATACGCATGCTTTCTACAATCTTTCTTTTTATTTTTTTGTAGTCTACAGATAAAAAAGATGTAAATAAGTAGTTCTGTCAAGAGCTACAACTATGCGCAACAGGTGGAGCACAAGCTAACCTCCTACCGCTCACTCTGGACCGTTCGCTAGCTGGGTGCCTCTCAAGGTGATGGCAGAAGTCCATGAAGGCGAGTGTCTCATGGCAACGGTACCCTCTCTCGGCGCAAGAAAACCATAGGGAATTCCTCGTGATTCCCTTCTGAGAGAAGGGGCATTTTTATATGCAAATGCATTTTTGTCGCGTTATGTCAGACAACCAGTGTTGTCCGCGCGCTAGCAGTTGTTATCTCCCTTTCATAGCAACAGCTGAGGCCATGCATGCTTATCCTCACCCCTAGCAACTGGAGCACGTAGTGAGAGAGAGTGTAGGAGAGGCTACGCACACTTATTCACCACTACTCTTTCCCAGCGCTCTGGTTCCGTCCATTACTCTTGGCCATTCGTTGGCTGGGTGTCTCTCTAGAACCTGGCAACCTCTTTTTTTAAATGATATTTACTACTACTACCACTATAAAGCCTCCGAAAATGTGTGCTTGAGACGCCGCTGTGAAACGCCAACGCCGAGCCGAGAACTCGGTTGGTTTTGTTTACTTGATAGTACTTTTTTACCCATGTACACCAGCTACTAGACCTTGAAACGCATATTGCAATTTTCATGACAGAAAACCACCACGTGCGGCGAATGGCCCTATTGGTGGCACGGTGCAAGAAAAAAAAGAAAACATAATTCTTCTAATGCTGGCTTCTCACGTGCAAAACGCGGCTATGGATGCTACGCAATGCATTCGCATTTCTTCACAATTCTCTTAGAGGAGGTGGCGGGCATTTTCTTCAACAAATGCGAAGCATTTGTTTGCGTACGCCAAGCGCTTCTGGCATCTATCTATCTATCTATCTATCTATCTATCTATCTATCTATCTATCTATCTATCTATCTATCTATCTATCTATCTATCTATTTATCTATCTATCTGCACTCAGCGACAACTTTTCTTGGCGCTGAAGGGAAAGCTACGGAAGCGAAGCTTCTGCACATGTAGCATTCGCAATGTAGTTCGTTTTGGCGCGCGTCTCGTAACGCTGTGAAAAGTGACGGGGAGCACCATCAGCGTTTCTTGTAGACACAGGCGCCGCTTAACCTTTGTTGTACACGTAAAAAAGCGGCAAACTCTCGCGCGTTCAAAAACGCAAAGGCAATGAATAAGTTAAAAAATTTGAATATCTCTCTAGTGTGACATTCGCCTTGCCTCATACAGCTCTACGAGAAAATGAAGTAGGGTCTTCTGTATTTCACGTTGAAAATACGGGCGCTAATGTAGAACTACTTTCACTGGTAGTTGGATGCACGGAATTTGTCTTTGTCGCCTTCGCTCCAACGCCAAGAAAATTTGTCGTTTAATATGTCTATCTATCTATCTATCTATCTATCTATCTATCTATCTATCTATCTATCTATCTATCTATCTATCTATCTATCTATCTATCTATCTATCTATCTCTCTATCTGTCAATCTATCTATCAATCTATCTATCTACCTGTCTATCAATCTATCTATCTACCTTTCTATCTATCAACATATCTCTCTATCTATCTATCTATTTATCTAATCTATCTATCCAGCCGCCTACATCTTCGTGCTCTCATGATCACCTCTTAAAGCAACACCTAAGGCGGCTATTAAGTCGACGTTAATTGTTGAAATAGCGGTAGTGTTACTTTGTGTCAACATTGCTTGTTGAAAACCTTGTAGTGATACTTTAGCGTCAAGGAAGGGCTTACTTTAAAATAAGATCACATTTTAGTGGGCCGTATCATGTCAGCGCACTTCAAATTACCCGCCACAAAAAGCGGAACAATTCGCGGTCACTGACATTAGTAGACAAATCGAAAGCAGTGGCGGCCAAAGCAGTCACAACGGCCTTTGATCGGTTTCGTGCAATGGGCTCCGAGATGGCAGACGTGTTTTTGTTCAACTGCGCCGTGCTAGATGGCAAAGCCTCCTTAGTGTAAGATAGTTATTCAATCGAGATAAATATATCAGGAGATATAGGTGCGCACATAGAAAATATGTAGGAATATGCTGACCCAACAAGCAGAATGCTCATGGCTATGTGTGAAAGGCATGACTTAATCATTTGTAACCGGGAAATGCGAACGGCAGATAACATGGGAGGTGAGAAGGCTGCAGCGGACAAGAGATTACACAATGATGTGACATAAGATGTATCATCGTATAAGTCTGAAGAACATAAATGAGCATGGGTCCAGAAGCTTAGGTAGTGATCAGAAACATATCAAAAAGAGTCTTGGAAGAGAAATGAAAATAAAGAGGGTGCGTTTTGAGCAACCAAACAGAATTATTTATTCAGAAAGACATACGAAAATAGCAACAAAAGAGGTCGAGAAAATAATAACTCAGGTAATTAAAATAGAGTGGACGTTCACAAATCAATCTCGATTGTTTGAGTTAATTTTTGCTAAAGTACAAGTGAAAACAACCGGTAAGAAGAGACACAAACCCAGGAGCTGGTGGAATGAGGAATTTAGGAGAGCGCCATAGTAAGACGTCCGGAAGGCTCCGGGGAACAGAGGTTTGCTGAAAAGAGGGTTGCACCAGAACATCATGTCAAATAACAACGGCATAGCTTTTTGACCTACAGAAAGTAAGCGTCCTATCTCATCAATGAAAAGATTAGAAGAAAAAAAGCTCGATGAATGGCGGAAGTAAACAAAGGATAGAAAGGCAACCGCATAGTTTTGTAACCATCTCAATCCTCTGAGTAATAAGTCAACTATGAAACAAGGATTTATAACTACAGTTCAAGAGGCCAGACTAGAAGGGATTGAGGCGATGTGATATATAAAGGCGAAAAAAAGTTAAACACCAAGAAAACGCTGCATGTACCGTACCAGATTAGAATAATTCACTCAGTGGCCCCCCTGAGACAACGAGAGTGAGAAAGGGCAGAGAAAATGATTCCTACTAGCAGATCAACAGGCCCTGAGGGCATCTCAATCTTGCTAATGAAAAAACTAGTACCAAACTCTAAACAAACATTAAGAGGGGCAGCGATAAAAGCAATAATAGATCGTGAATTTTCCGATAGGTAGAAACTAAGCAGGATGAGCATGGTCGATAAAGAACAGGGGGCAAAGCCGATATAAACAACTACCGCCCTATAACAGTGAAATAAATAGTTTACAGGCTGGTGATGCAGATAATAAAGAAAAGACTACAGACATATGTGGAGATTGATGGGGTGCTTCGATAACTACAAAATGGGTTCCGTAAACGAAGGAGGTTGAGGACAATCAGTTTTTATTGATCCAGTGTATTGAAACAGCGGGAAAAGAACACCAGCTCCTGTGGCTGGCATTTGTAGATATCAAGGGAGCTTACGATAGTGTGATTCAAGAAGACTTGTCGGGAATACTGGACACGCTAGATGTCGGTGACGGAATAACTAATCTTCCAAAGCATATCTATAGAAGTAACAAAACTAGTTAATAAATGGGAATAACAGGTATCGAAACCTTTAGAGAAGCTTCGACAGAGATGTCCCTTGTCACTTTGTTATTTAACCTGTATCCACAGGAACTAAAAGCCACACTAGGGGGAAGTCGACTCGGCTTCAGCCTCTTTTTCGCCAAGCAAAGAAAGCACACTGAACAGTCATTGCCAGTATGGCTGTATGCAGATGATATAGTATTAATAGGTGACTGAAGGAATATCTGCAGGGATTGATAGGCATCTGCAGAAATGAGGTAAATAGGTTAAATAGAAATTTCAGCAGAGAAAAATCGGCATTCTTGATTTTTATTCAGAACAAAGGCAATCAGCGTAGGTTGCAAGTCACGCTATAATTAGTGGATAAATGCAAATAATTGGGCGTATGAATAAATAACGGGGCTGAGTATATGAAGGAGCACGAAAGATACGTAGTGACTAAGGGTATCAAGAATGCAGCTGTAATGAAAAATAGGGCACTGTGCAATTACATTATTTTAACGTTGTGAGAAGGCTTTCAAAAGGTGTAATGGTTCCGGGTTCGACGCTCACAAATGCGGTCTTGTGTATGAAGTGAGAGGTTCAAGAAAGATCGGAAATAAACAGCGTGGCATAGGTATACTTCTGTTCCGAGGACATGGGAATGCCCCAAATAAAGGGGTACAGGGTGACGTGTGATGGACATTGTTTGAGTGAAGGCAAGCTAGCAACAAGATAGAATTCGAGGAGCGATTGGGAAAAATAGGAGACAAACGTGAGGCGAAGAAAGTTTTCAGCTACTTTTACATGAAGAATGTTGATACTAATTGAAGGAAGCGCACTTAAAAGTGGTTAAGAAAGTATTCAGAACACAGCAAAACACCAAGCTAAAAGGAAGGATCGGCTATGAAGAAGGTGAAGGAAACAGAGAGGGACATATGAATTATTGGAATGCTTAGGAAATCATCACTGTAGACCTACCGAACTTTCAAGCAGAAAATTGCGAAAGAAAACACATATGATAATTCTCGTGGTAGTTCTCTGCTGTTCGAGGCCAGAACGGGAGAATTGTGGACCAAGACGTACCCAGCCAATTTCGAAGACACACGCATGGTATGTAGTGCGTGTGGAGAAGAGCAGAAAACGTCTGAACACTTGATAATGTTCTGTAACGGGCTCCATCCTATCATCAAACATAAAGGCACGGAATTTTTCAAACCATTGTGGTTTAAGGACAGTAAAGGCAAAAAAAATTTAAGCGGGTTGAAATAACCATGGGTAATAATAGCGAAAGTTGGACTAGTTGGTGGTTCATACTTGGGAAGTAAAAACAGAGCAAAAATATAGACAAGGACAGAGGAAGAGACGACACCGCGCTGATCTCGCAAATAAAATTTATTGAAAGGCATACGCTCATACAACAAGTATTTGACCCGGTCACGTGGACAAGCAAAGGCGTCTGCGCATCAAAGCAAACAAGGTATGAGACAAGCCTATTCATATTGATAATCAACACGTGAGTAACAACCACAAAAAAAATTGCCCGCAGCTTCCCTCGGGGGAACACTGAGGAGGATGTGGAAGCATGTAATTGGTTAACGGGTGTTAAATTGCGACTTACTTGGGTCGATGGCTAAATTGGTTAACGTGGTTGTGAAATGGGGTGTTAAATGAGTGAACACGTACGGCACGTATGCGAAAGGGCGGTGTTTTATTTATTGCGACGAACTTTGAGGACGATGGCTTTGTGGTCGCTAAAGTAAAGAGTGAGTGGATCGGGTTGAATCGGTCGTAGGTCGAAATTTGCAAAGATGTGGTCGATGCAGGTTCCGCGAATGGTGGTCGGCTGGTGGTGTTTGTAGTCGTCGTGCGTTGCGCGTTTCAGCGAGTGTCGCGACGCCATGTATTTGACTATCCAATCGTCCTTGATGACGTCGACGTTGAAGTCGCCAACTAGCATGAACGGTCGATGTTGCGGTTGTTGTTTTCTGTAATCTTGCACGGCCTCGTCGACGTACTTTTCTACGGCGGCACGAGAGAGGTTTGGCGCGAGGTACATCGTCATGACGTCGACGCCACAGACGGTAGCAACGCAGTGCTCGCCGTTGGCACGTTGTTGAACGCCGGGCTGTAGTCGGAGGTCAATGAAGGAGTCGTCGTCGTTGTCGACGTCACGCTTGACGTAAATTCCCACACCACCCGCAGGTCGTTGAAACCCGTGCGTGCGTGCGACCGAAGCGTATCCCGCAACGTCGACGTCATTGGCGTTCCACGTCTCGGTGAAGCAAAGCACGTCC
The DNA here is from genome assembly GCA_013436015.1 of Rhipicephalus annulatus. Classification (NCBI taxonomy): domain Eukaryota; kingdom Metazoa; phylum Arthropoda; class Arachnida; order Ixodida; family Ixodidae; genus Rhipicephalus; species Rhipicephalus annulatus. Next base: position 61,744 of record WOVY01003070.1, read on the forward strand.
ACTCTGCGTAGTACACAGATGGTGGGCGACGGCGCATGCGCGCGCGTCAGCTGTCGAATGTTCGAGAAGCGGTGCGGACGGCGCGGACGGCGCACTACAAGGCGCGAGTATAAGATGCTTCCGCATCTAAAACACACAAAAAACGTGCCTTTCTACTTGCAAAAACTTACAGAACGGTCCCCAACCAACTAATTATCACTTTAACGTGGCAGCGCTGAACCCAGGTACCAGACTTTTTTTTCACCAAGGGCCACATACGGCTTGCTTACACACCTTTCTCCTTCCTTTTCAATAAAAAAAAGCCTTCATCACTTCCCTGGTATACTTATCTTGATGTCCAAACAAATAAGTGGCTTTATTTGCCAATGGTTGGGAGCCACACTCCATACAATAAGCTGGCAGGTGCAACCCGCCGGCGGCCGTTAAAGAGGTTAAGTGTTCTTTTAGTCTTACGTTAATGCACCGCCCGGTTTAATGTAACCCCCCCCCCCACATGACAATGGAAGCATATATACAACACACGATGTAAAGTGAACATATCTATTTTTCCTCTTCTCCGGACAGTACGAGCAGGTCTTTTGTAGACCCGAACTTTTTTTATGCAAGCGGGATAAAATGGAGGACTACTTATTGGGAGCCAACATCACTACGCGTACCCCACACCTACTGGCCACATTTTTCAAGCAATGTGAAAACTTGTGCACTTAGGGTACCGCGACCGGTTTCTTTTCATTGCGCACGCGCTCTGTTCTCCTTAAGGTGGGTTAAAGGCGTATCACTTACGCCTTTAACCCACTTGATTAGCTTCTGACAACTCCTCAGTATTTCCGTATCAGGGTAGCCCGCCAACTTCAGCCTCTTAACCTGGCTCATGAAACTTTATTTCAACGCATGCGTGCACGTTTTCAGTTGCGCACTCCGCAGCCCAGCATAAATAAAGCCCGAACTAACTATCTTAGGATAGCCTGAGGTGAACTGCAGGATACCCTTTACGAATCGGGGCTTGTACCGCCAATAAAAATGTTCCTCGTGAAACCACATTCTAATATCAAGAAACCGAAGCTCTCCTTTTTCAGGTTGATTATAGTTGAACTTGAGCCTATTGCCAGGATCCTAAAAAAAGTTTGATATGTCAGCTCTCATGCTATGCTGACTGTCGGTTTCCATTACAATAAGGAAATCATCAACATACGGAAAAATGCGGAAGGACATGTTCATCAAGTAATCGGCAACGGACCTGTCTACTTGTCCCAAGAAAATATTACTTATAACTGGTGCTACCTTAGATACGTTGCAAACACCTGATTTCTGGACATAAAAGCCCCCTTTCCACTCAACACAAGTTGAGCACAAGTAAACGTCAGCAATTCCAGAAAGCGTTCTAAGGAAACACCGCAACTATTAACAAAATTAACTTCATTTGTGTCCTCAACCACACATGACTTAACACTCTGCAAAAATGTATTGCAAAAGGACTTGTTTTTGGGCTAGTTGGTGCATATTTTGTGCAGAAGACTGAGGCGCATAAAACATAACGTGAAGCTGGAAGAGCAGGAGAGAAGACAGAACAGCGCTGTTCTGTCTTCTCTCCTGCTCTTCCTACTTCACGTTATGTTTCTAGCGCCTCAGTCTTCTGCACTCTGCAGAAGTTCAACATGCGGTAAGAAGTGAAACATGTCCTCAATGTCAATGGTGAAAGCCGAACAAGAACCCGGGTTATTAGTTTTGAGAAATTCTACTACACCTTCAGAGTTCTTTACTATAAAGGGTTCGACTACACTGAGGGCTTCCACGTGCACCTGCTACTTATACGTCATCTCAGACAGCCAAATCCCTTTTTTAGATACAATGGCTCTGAACGGGGAATCAAATTTATGAGTTTTCACAGAGCAAAAAACTTGCAAGTTTAATTGTTTTGCCCTTTTCACTTTACTGACAAGACCAAACAGATTCCTATCTTGCAGCATAGCAAGAGCCTGCTCTTTCACCTTTTCCGTTTTAACGTCCACTTTTTTGAAATTCTTCAATACGGCTGTCTAGCAAATTTCATTGAAAACGCCCTCATTCATAACCAAAAACTTTCCTTCCTTATCCGACAAAGAAACCCTAAGCTCATTCCCCTGTAAAAATTCGACAACCACCTTGTCAGGGGAGGGCCTTCGCCTAGCCAACGACGTTTGAGTGCGTACATCTATACAATCAGACACGCACCTTATCTGCTCGCCTTCAAGCAAGTACTGGAAAATGTTCCTTGAAAAAGCTACCTTTTCTGCCGGTGGAAAATTCGGTTCAAACGCTAACTTGTGTCCCAGTTTCAAAACCTTGGTAATGTCCTCCGGGATAAAACAATCACCAAGAAGACGCACTTCACTTTGGGTCAGCCCTATCTTATTCCTGGTTGGAAGTGTCGATAGCACCTTGCCCCAAAGGAACTCGGTGATACCCTTGGTCGTCTTCCTCCATGCTTTCAGGTGACGCTGTTGCCTGTAGGTTGGCTCAGTGAAGCAGGCCGCCACCAAACAGTCTTGGAAAAAACGAACTTGCCTCCACCACTCAGAGAACAAAATGTGGCACATCCTTCTGGCGTGTCCCACCGAAGGTTTGAGAAATCCGCATATCCCTAGAAGTTTAGGAGGGCACAACCCCTGTTTTGTATACCACGAGCATATCCTTGCTCTGCACACACACTCGGCTATGGTGGAAGCCAAAGAGGCCAGGTCACCGTGAAGAACGTTGGGATAGAGAGAAGAGCCCGATGCACAAGAAATAAATTTCAATAATAGCGAAAGTTTGGCTAGTTGGTGGTTCATACTTGGGAAGTAAAACAGCGCAAAAATATAGACAAGGACAGAGAAAGAGAAGACAACGCGCTGAAATCACAACTAAACTTTATTGAAAGATACACGCACATATATCAAGCACTTGACCCGGTCACGTAGACAACAAAAGGCGTCTGCGCATCAAAGCAAACAAGGTATAAGACAAGCCTATTTATATTGAGAATCAACGCCTGTGTAACAACCACGAAAAAACAAAAAACACGTGCCTTCCTACTTGCCAAAAACTTACGGAATGGTCTCCAACAAACACACAATCACTTTAACGTGGCAGCGCTGAACCCAGGTACCGAACTTCACACGGTGGCTCCGATTCCTGCCGTGATGTTTTCGCATGGGGTTGCTGTGCAGCATATGATTCTGACGATTACGAGAAAACGCACCTTCCTTCGACTGGTAAACTTCCCAATATTCACTCAAGTTATACCACAAGGTATCTCCCTGGCCAAAATTACTGTTCCCTTAGACGACCATGTCGAGCCCTTCAGAGTAAACGATTGATGCAGCTCAGTCAAAGTTCCACTCCATCACGTTCATGGGGCGCAGACATCGAGCGAATGATGTCATCGGACCTTCCTTCTGAGCATGCTGCAGCGCTTTGCCACGCTCTTGAAGGCTATCGTAGCATCTTAGGCTTTGCCAGCAACTCTTTAAGCCAAACGACCATCGTTAGCTATCGAATTTGATACTGGTCATGCGGCTCCCATTCACTGACGCACCTAACATGTTTCTGCGTGGGAGTGTGCAATAATAAAACAGGAAGTCAGAAAAATGCTTGTCAAAAAACATTATCGAGCCTTCATGCAGTCCTTGGGCTTCTCCAGTCGTCCTTGTTAAGAAGAGAGATGGAACATGGCGCTTTTGTATCGATTATTGTCACCTCAACAAAATTACGAAAAAAACGTTTAATATTTGCCTCGCATCGACGACGCCCTCGGCTGCCTGCATCGTGCTACTTACTCTTCAACTATTGACCTTCGGTCGGACTACTGGTAGATAACCGTCGACGACATGGACCGCGAGAAGACAGCATTCATAACTCCTGATGGTATTTATCTGTTTAAGGTGATGTCCTTTGGTCTCTGCAATGCGCCAGGTACACTTGAAAGAATGGTGGACTCATTGTTCCTACACTTGAAATGATCCACCTGCTTGTGTTACCTTGGCGATGGTATTGTTCCTATACCCACATTCGGCCCACATCTCGATCACTTATCAGTTATTCTGGATGTTTTTCATCGAGCCGAAGTCCACGTCAACACCTCCAAGTGCCACATCGCTTGTCGTCAAAACTGCGTGTTTGGTCAGCTTGTCGATGCCAAAGGCGTGCGTCCAGACCGAGAAAAAATTCGCACAGTAACAAACTTTCTGATTCTGAGGACCACAAAGGATCTTCGCAGTTTTCTCAGGTTGTGCTCCTATTTCAGACGCTTTGTTAAGGACTTAGGGACCATTGCACGCCTCCTCACATACCTTTCGAAGAAAGACGCCTTGTTTATCTGGGGACATGACCAAGCGTGACCCTTTTCTAAACTTGTCACTCTGCTTACAACGCCACCAATCTTGGTTTACTTTAATACATCAGCCACAAGCGAAGTTCGCAAGGATGGCAATGGACATGGCATAGGAGCTGTGCTATTGCAGCACCAACGGTGACACGACCGTGTTATAGCCTACGCAAGTCGGCTGCTATCTCCAGACAAGCGCAACTATTCCACCACGTAGCGCGAGTGCCTCGCCCTTGTATAGCCAGTCGCTAAGTTTCGTTTATACCTTTACGGGCGCTCATTCCGTGCTGTCACGGATCATCGCGCGCTCTTCTAGCCAGCGTTCCTGAAGAACCCCACAAGACGTCTCGCTAGTTGGGCCCTACGACTTCTAGAATACGCGTTCTCAGTAATGCAGAAAACAGGGTGAGAACATGAGGATGCGGATTGTTTATACCACTAACCTGTGGAAGAAGCAACCGATATTGACGCTAGCGCGGATGTTTTACCGTGTTGCAGCTGCTGAACATAGGCGAAGAGCCACGTCGGAATGCTTCTTTATGAGCCATCATTGACAAACTGGAGTCAACGCCTCGCGACCCGCCCCTATGAATGTTTTTGGTGAAACACGGGGTCTTATACCACCGTAACCTTGATTCCTTAGGATCAGACTTACTTGCTGTCATCCCAGCGCACCTGCGTTTTACTGTCCTGCACCAACTTTATGACGCTCCCATGACGGGTAATATAGGCGTTTCACGCACATACCATCGCGTAGAACGTCGTTTTTTTTTTTGGCCTGGGCTTGCCCTCTCTGTTCGACATTATGTCAACGCTTATGAGCCCTGCCAGGGTTGCAAAACGCCATCTGCCTTCCCATTGATTTATGGGGTTTAACGTCCCAAAACCACCATATGATTATGAGAGACGCCGTAGTGAAGGGCTCCGGAAATTTCGACCACCTGGGGATCTTTAACGTGCACCCAAATCTGAGTACACGGACCTACAACATTTCCGCCTCCATCGGAAATGCAGCCGCCGCAGCCGGGATTTGAACCCGCGAGCTGCGGCTCAGCAGCCGAGTACCTTAGCCACTAGACCACCGCGGCGGGGCCGTCTGCCTTCCCAGCCGGCTACCTTCAACCGATAGACGCTCCCTTTGAACCTTTCTTTCAAGCTGGTCTCGACTTGTTGTGCCCTTTTCTACTCTACACAGCCAGAAATAAATAGATAGCTGTTGCCACATACTACACGACGCAGTAAACGCAATCACATGAGCAATCCCGACCAGTTGCGCTACCGACATTGCGGACCTTCTGCTGTACGACATCCTATTAGTTTACGGTGCTCCCCGCCAACTTCCCACCAACCGTGGCCGCGTGTTCTTATCAGCTGTCCTTCACGCAATTCTAAGGTTTTCACATACCAAGTACAAATTTGCTACTTCGTACAATCCCCAGTTTAATGGCCTCACGGAGCGCATCAACCGGACCCTAACCGAGATGCTTACCAAATGCGTTGCACCAGAGCACCAGAATTGGGACATTGATTTGCCGTATGCGACGTTCGCCTACGATTCATTCCGCGACATCACTGCCGGCTACTCGCCCTTATATCTACTATACGGTCGCGACTCATCTCCACCCTTAGACATTTTGCTTTTTGCGGCCACTGAATATGCCAGGGAAGCCATCGCCCACGCTGACCACGCGCGCCAAGTCGTCCGCAACCGTCTACAGGCCTCACAGGCGCAACAACGACCGCTCTACGATTCTCATCATAGGGACGTGCACTTTTCCGCGGCTCCTCTCATGCTCCTCTGGTCATCCACTCGGCGTGCGGGACTGTCTCAGAAACTGTTGTCGCCCTACACTGAACCAGTCCATATCGTTTGCCAAGTGACAGATGTCACGTACGGGGTTGGCCCAACCGATCCAACAAAGTCATTGTCATCTCCAAGCGACACCGTTCACGTGGCTCAGCTAAAGCCCTATTACCCCCCTTCGACATCATCTGCGTAGATTTAGCACCGGGACGGTGCTTCTACCGCCAGGGGTTACGATACAAAACAGGCGCTAAATGCGGCTGCATGAAAGAGGAGGACGAAGTTAGTTTTGGTTGATGCTGGACTGGCGCCATTTTGCTGGCCGAGTTTTGTGCGTTGTGAATAGATTATAAAGAAGTTACTCGCAACAACATTGTCGTTTTAGATGTTGTCATACGTATAGCTTTCACTCTGACGCAATTGTTTATTTGAGTTTAGTAGTCCTGTAACTTGGCATGAACTAAAATTAGTATAAGAGGGCAAGATTACTTGACGAATATAACGCGCTGGTCATGACATGATTAACGTAAAATTTCGTTGCGTATGTCTTCAAACACTTCCCGCCGGACAGTGGCACATGCCTGTCCGCGGGTACGCGTCAACGGTATGGAGGTACGTGACACAGGTGATTGACACTTAGTATCTACCCAAAAACGACGAGAGCGAAGATGGTGCTTTTTAACGCGTGAACTTTAAAAAAAAATCACACTATATTTCACTCAAGCAAACCATGTGTGGATGCGATACAGTGGGCGCTAACGCTTACACTTGCAGCGACGTTGATCCTGGCAGTCATCACGGTGTTGCGCAGAAGAGAAACCTCGGGAGGCGCAAAGCACGCAGTGATGGACCGGTATTTCCTAAGAACCTGTCAATTGCTGTTAATCGGCAATGAGAGAAAGGAGAAGGAGATTCGGGGCCATGATCCAGATCCCCAAATTCGAGACAGACACCCTCAGTCTGCTTTTAGTTAACGCGCACGCTCCCATTTTTCATTGTTCGACTACGCACAGAAGAAATCTCCCAGTTGCACTAGCTTGGAGGCCAAGATCCTGTCCCTATAAAAACGGGGTGGCCAGTGAACAGCTTCGCAGCGTGAGCATTCGGTTTTCCAATGAAGATACTGACTTTATTCGGCGACAATTTTTTTGCACTGAAAGGGAAGCTATGGAGGTGGAGTTTCTGCGCATGTAGCATTACGCTAAGTAGTCCGTTTCGGGGCGCGTGTCGTAACGTTTGTAAAGGTTATAGGGGCGCACTATCAGCGGTTCATATAACGGCAGACGCTGCTTCGCGGTTGAATTGCACGTAAAAAGACGGGGCTTTCTCGCGCAAAGTCACAACAGATAAATTAAAATAAACATGAATATCTTACTGGTGTGAACTGCGTCCTGTCTCAAATAGCTCCACGTAAAAAATGATTGAGGGACATTTATAGCTCGTGGTTGAAAATACGAGTGCTAGTTTGCAGCTAACTTCAGTGGCAATAGGATACACTCAATTTGGCTCCGTAGCTCGGTGACTATATCGCTTCGCTGGTCGAGTTCGAGTGTGTTGGTGGCATGCGGCGCTTTGTAATATCTACTGTAACTGGGATACATTCATTGCACAAGAAAAAGTACTCTGTTATTTGGAGCTTGCTGAAGGATATCATACAATACATACAATCAAAGTGACTTACGAGCGTGAGAAAACACAAAGCACGACGGGACATTAGGTGCCACTCTCTGATTGTGATCCTGCAGCTGATCGTTCATCGCCATTGTCATTCTCAGCGCATTGACAACCACCTACGTCCAGTGAAAAATCCTCGACGTCAAAACGGTTTCTTTGAACATCAACGCTGAAAGTAATCTGAGGAGATCTCTCTGCCAAACGACTTCAATAGCACCAACAACGCGTTACTCATCACGTACGTTTATCTGAGGGTGCGGAGATCATTTCGTTCCAGTACCCGGCAAAAAATAAATCGCCTTCAGTGGGCTGCTATCTATCAACGAACGTAAACAAAAGACGTGGTTCAGCGTAGGCCAAGGTATAGAAACGTAGTTAAGTTGCGAGCCAGCGCTGCTTTCAACGTACAATGAATGGTATTGCATTCATGCACAACAAAAGTACAACGAATGCTATACGCACGTAAAACAAGGCTAGTTTTAACTGGAATAGTCAGACGATAACATTTACCTATCCAATGTGGCTGCAGAAAACATCACGAAGCTGATATGTGTACTCTGTGGGCTATAACCGAGAGCGTGAGTTGGCACGTTTTTTTCGTGTTATCTTCGCATCTCGCAAGAAGAAATCAGATATATCGTGTCATGAATCGTCCGGTATATTTACTGATTCACAAGACAAGCATAGTGGTTTGTGTTTTTTGTTGCTAACGTGTCAACACTGCTCTTAGAACTGCCGATTGAAGGATCATTAGGAGCGTATGCCTACTGATCATCCTCGAGAGAACGTTTCTGAATTCCGCTAGGTGGTGCAACAGTCAATGAACATTGCGAATGACTGACGCTGCTTTCTTAAGTGTTACGGGGTGAGAGAGAGAAAGCGTAGGAGGTGAAAAGGAGGTGTGAAAGCGCAAGCACAATGGGGGTGTAGAGGGGCGCCAATTTGAGAGAGAGGGGCAGCAACCATTGGTTAAAGGGACCCTAAAGGCAACTATTCTTTTGACTTTAATTGTTGAAATAGCGGTCCATAAGCCTCGTAGGGTAGCTTTTGTGTAAAGAAAGGGCCTATTTTGAAACAAAATAAAGTTTCATGCGCCCGCATAAAGTTAGCGCATTTCAAGTTACCCGCCTCAAGAAGCGAACCGACCGGACCAATTCACGTCACTGTTGCGGTGAACAAACGTTGCCCAGCTTTAGTGCGCTAGTAGCAGCAGACAAAAAGCAGAAGGAGCCACAGCAGCCAATCATCGAATTCCTGCCATTGGCTTCGAGATCGCTAACATTTTTCGGTTGAACTGTGCCCCGTTAGACGGCACCACATGTTCCGTGTAACTACGCGAAAATTCAATTTTTAAGCCCCTCGCGCCATTCCTCATAGTAACGTCCGGCAGTTCTTTTATTCATTATTCAAACAGAAACGAAGAAGTTGAATTTTATTGCGTCTCTTGACTCACGGAAGGTTCTTTATTTATTGCAGCTAGATTGATTACAAATGATTAAATGTAAGTGACCCGTCTGATGTCCTCGCAATCGTTTTTAAAATGGCCTACTGAGGCGCATATGTTCCTATGCATTTACCTTAACTTTTCAGTAAGTAGGGCACTGCAACAGTACTGAAAGTTGGGCGAGTTGGTACTCATTCATGACTACTTTGCGCAAACACGTACACGGACCCAAGGAAAACAGGCAAACAACACGGTGTGCACGAGATTGCCATGTCATGTGTGCACGAGATTGCTTCCAGCTTTCAGGACCAGCTAAGCAGGCTCAGGGCAGCTGGGTATCCCAGTCATTTGCAGAACACTAGTTGCAAAAAACTCATCCCAGTGATAAAAAATACGGAAAGAAGTCCCAGAAGAATACAAAGTGAAAAATGAAAGCTTGCAGTTCTCCCATATGTTCATAGGTTGTCCCATGGCTTGAAGAACGTAGCAGCGAGATACGGAGTAACCTCGGTTTTTACAGCACCCAACAAGCTGTCAAAGTTGTGCCCACGACTTTGTAACATGGTGGAGTCCGGCACTACGCAGAGTAAGAACAGCTGCCAGATGAAACAGAGCCAACAATACCGGTCTTGCAGAACAGCAGTGGTATACCAGGTTCCGTTCAGCTGCGGTAGATCTTATGTCGGGCAATATGGAAGGTGTGTAAACACACGGTTGAGGGAGCATGACTCGGCATTACGTAGTTCAGGACGAACACATCTCGTGGATCACTGCAAGTCTTGTGGGTGCGTACCAATTTTTACAGACACAAAGATTCTGGCAACTCATAAGAGTAAAACTAACAGGGAGTTGATTGAATCATTCCATATTAGAAACATGGAAAAAAATGTGTTAGCCAAGCTTCCGTCACCTTGTCCGATAAAGAATTTGACTTTTTGAAAGGCACGTGCAACAATCCGTCTGCAGATGCGTGAACTCTTCAATTTTTTGGTTTTTTGTTTTGTGGTTCTTATCAAGACGTAGCGCTGAATAAGCTTTCTCTAGGTTATCTCGTTTGTTCCTGGATCCACCGATGGGGGGGCGTGTGGGCTACGTGAACATATAAGTATATTGTTCAATATAAACCAGTTGTGAGTTTGCGCCCGTGTTGTTTGCCTCTTTTCCTTGGGTCCGTGTACGTGTTTGCGCAAAGTAGTCATGAAAGGACACTGTAGTTGATAATATTGTCGTTTTAGATGCTGTCATACATTGAGCATTCACTTTGACGTAAATCGGTATTTGACTTTAGTGTCTCTTTAACAGAGCTTCCGTGCGTTGGCGTTACAAGGCAAAAGAGGGGGAAAGGACGCGCAGCGCAGTAAGGATGGTCACGCCGTTCATAGGATTGAGCTCGACCCTAAGGCGCTTTGCATCTAATTGCTGACATTGGCAGCGTTTACTAGACGAATGCAAAAAGTAAATGGCGGGTTCCAAGGAAAAATCAAACCCCAGCGTTCTGCGTGGCAATCGAGCGACGCGAAGTTTCACGCGAGATTTCGCGTGGCACAGAGCCACGCTAAACCTCGGAACTACTTTTCAAATAAACCGTAGTGTTGGTGAAACGTCAGTCTTGGTTGCAGTGCTCGCAATCCGCATTTTTAAATGTTACATATGTAGTTCTGTAATGCAGCCGCGCTGTCGAGTTAACGTCGATTGTAGTTAGCTGCCAAGCGGTGAAGTTTATTCATGCAGCAGTGTCCAAGACTACCATCATTGCGAGCGCCAGCGTTTCATAGCTTATCGCTTTTGGGATTGATATAACATTCATGTTTGTTTTGGCATCATCTCACAAGAGGAAATACCTGGTTGTATAAACATCTACAACTATTCAACATATATCTATGCATGCAACATTTGTACCTATATTTAGCGCCATTTCAAAGCGTGTCACCCAATAAAAAGATTAGAACATCATCACCTTTCCTCTGCATGCTTGGCGTTAATAACGTTGATTCTCAAGGTGGTTGGGAACTGCAAAGTTTTTTGAATTGGTTGAGCATTTGGTAATGTGCCTCCTGGTGAAATAATATCGAGCATATTGTCTTCCTTCAAACGCTATGCCATGGATTAAGGGATGTCTTCGGCCCAGCCAGCAATTGGTAGAAATTAAGAAATTAAGAAATATTCTGCTGCGCGCCACGCACCTTCGGGTCTGCCGCAAGGCAGCGTATTTGAACCACTGTTGTTCTGGTATTATTTAAATCATATAGCAGGCAATATCTCTCTTCTAGTGTACTTGAATTCCTTCGCGGGTGAATGTTAAAAACTTAGCCTCAAAAAACAATTACCAATGCTTGAGGAATTCAGTAATAGCAATTTCAGATTGGCGTGAAATTTGTGCATAGAAATGATTGTATAAAAATGTTCTTGCTATGAGTATCACGAAAAAGGTAACTAGCATACTTTTTATGTTTTAAATGGCACGGTAATTATATGTGTTGAAATACAAACACTGAATAACATATTTACATGGTATTACCATATATCGCTTACCTGCTCTGCAGATATGCGAAACGTTTTGTTTTTGAAAATAAAGCCTTGAAAGCACCAGTAAATGCGAAGGTATTAGCCTGTAACACATTAGTGCCTACAAACATTGAATATACGGTGGTTTTCAGATATCTCCACATCAGGAAGGACACATTAAATATCAAGCATGCGCAAAGGAGGGTCGTTCGGTTTATAATTGGATAATAAAGAAGAGACGACTCTTTGGCATTAATAATGCTTGATAATAGTATAACTTCACTAGCATAGCGTCGTAAACTTCGTCGTTTACTGTTTCCAGAAAGCATCATGAATTCGGCTTGAGCTACCGCACTATGTAACACTTCTACAAACAAGAACAACTAGGCTTCGACAGCTTTTTTCGTTACACCACATTTTGTCAAAACTAAATCCCACGCAAAAAGTTCGTTTTTCGCAAATCATACTGATATGTAATTCCCTTCCTCATGACTTGCAATCAAGGAATTTTGCAAAAGAATGAGAACAGCGATTCTTTTAACAAGGAAGCATAAACTTGAGCAGAGCTCCACGTCCTCGTGATGTTTTTTGCCCCTGATTGCTCTTTTTATGGTATAACATGGACGGGTATGTGTTTAATATATTACAAAAAGAACAGTATGTGTTACTATATTTAACTTTTTAACGTCCACAGTAGACGTGGACAAGAAAGATGGAGACACTTGATTAGCTGAAAATTTATCATGTTATTGTGAACTTTTTACTGTGCGCAGTGCCTTGCTATTATTTTGAGAGGGTTTCATTGTTTTCTGACTGATTTGTGATTTCTTCCGTGCGTTCCTTTTCTTTTCTTTCATCATGTTTAGTGTATCACCTTTGAGTTTGCTGATGTTACTTGCACGCAGTTCTTCACGGAAGGGAAATTTTGCCTAAGAACAACTTCGTCTTCCGCAATATGGCTCTAAGTCGCATCCTTTTTACGTGGTGTATACTTTTTCATTCATTTCCTACTGTTAGGTTTATCTTGTGATTGTTTGTTTATTGTATTACCGCACCTCCAAGGGACAGCATATTGGCCTACAGTATTTATATTTACAGTAATAGTACAAATTAAATAAAAAATCTCACGAGCACACCGAGTATGTACTGGTACGCTCAGCTCGTAATATATATGATTATCTGTATTGTACTTCAACGTGGAACGTTATGGCACTGCACCAAAAAGTTGCTAACGCTCTGTTTTCTAATTGCACGACTTTTTTCATAGATTGCTCGAGATTCTAAAGGTATTGCGCAAGAGTTGCATGGTTTGGCAAGAAGTGTTCGACAACAAAGTGCAGGTGAGTCTGTCATCTATCTATCTACTTATCTATCTATCTATCGATCAATCGTTTGATCTATCTAGCCGCTTACATTCGAGTCCTCTCGTGGTCACCTATTTAACTAGGCGTGAATCAAAATTAGCATGGTAGGGTACGATAGTTTGTCGAATATGACGCGCTGGTCAAGACATGAATATTGTCACAATATTTAAAAAGGAAGAAAAAAATATTTACTTGACTACGGTCTCTGTTAGGTCTAATATTTTCACTGCTATATGATTAAGAACAGTATATCTTGTACTTGCAAGTGTAGCTTATTTATATATTTATTAAGTCATGTGTTTAGTCATATTGTTTTGTTAACTGTCTCCAGACTGTACCTTGGAGCTGGCCATTATTGGGCACTGCAACCTCTAGCCCCGGCTTCCTCATTCAAATGAAACGAAATAAACTTCACTTCACCGCTTTACGTTTTCCTTACGCGTACGTCGTCAAACTGTTTGTGCCAGACAGTAGCTCATACCCATCGGTGGGTATGTGCTACTGGAATGCGGGTATGTGCCACAGGTGATTGACACTTCGTATCTACCCAGAAACGATGAGAACACACATAGAACGCGCGATCATTAAGAAATACCTGACATCGCTAGAGCATCGACCCAACGAATGCGAAGAATAAATGTGAGAGTCCCAGCTAGAATCAAACCCAAGCATTCTGCGCGGCAATGAAGCATTTTACCACAAAGCTATGCCAGGTCTTGCAACTACTTTTCAATCAGACGCCAATCTTGGTGCAAGGTCACGCGTGCCTGCAGTTTTGCCTAACCAATTTTATAAACACTGCATATGTACTGTTTTCATACAGCCGTCAGGTCTGGTTAACGTCATGTGTGCTTCAACCTCTCAACGCGGAGAAGTTGATTTATCTAGCAGTGTCTAGAGCCAGAATCCTCTTGCGAATTAGCGCTTCATATCAGCTTCTGGTGTTGCGAATACCAATGGTCCAGTTGGAATTGTTGCGCAAGTGCAAACAATTGGTTATAATAACATCTTCAACACGTCAACATATGTGTGTATGTGCAACATTTGTTCATTTATTAACGTCATTTTAAGAGGTGTTGCTCAATATAAAATTTGCAAAACGGTCACCTTCCCTCCACATGCTTCACATAACATCCGTTTCTTGGTGCGTGGGATCTGCCGCATTGTCTTTGCTGTGGGGCGTGGTACGTTTTCGACATCAAGCCGAGTTGCATAAAACTCCCGGGCCGATTGCGCACGTTATGCTTGTTGAGTCGACTGATCGAGTGACATGCATGCTTAGTGCATTCGGTAATGTGATATACACAATTCTTTCTATTTCCATTCCTTAGATTTTATTTTCGCGGGAGAATCACATACACAAAAAATGTGGAGAGATATGCGTAACCGTTGCCCTCGATAACGAGGAAGCATTACGACTTGCCACATGCACCACCACAAGATTGCCCAGGCTAGCTATATAATCAGAAAGCGAAACTACTTGCTTTAAGTCTAAGGGACGCATAATATATAAGGTAAATTTCATTTAGTGTTGAACACGTAATTCAGCTAAATATTCCGCAACACGCAAAAACATCTCTACGCACCACCCCGATTGTCTCGCTGCATCAATGTTCCTTGCAGCGAGAAAGAAGTCCACTGTCACAAGAAAAAAAAGAGTATGCGTTACTAAAGTTTTTTTTAGCGTCCGCAGTAGACAAGCACGAGATAGAGACACACGAATGTCAACTCGCAAATATTTATTTTTGAAAGGAACGATACTTCGGAGTACCCAAAACAGCGTAGGCCTCTTTCGGCGCACGTCATGTGACACACGGTCACAAAATATTGGGCTAAACCAGAGCTGCTAATTGCACCTATAATAGGCGGGTTGGGGCTTTTTTTCTTGCTCATCAGCTTGTTGAGTTTCTGGGTGGCTGCTCGCGTGTTTAGGGCATATTTGCATCTTCCTCGCAAATATAATTCTAGAAATCATCACGTTCCCCAATAGCGCATTTGTCATTCGCTATTAGGGTGTTAGTTGATGAAGTTGAGTAGTTGAGTGTTCAAGTCAAACATACGTTTGGGAAATGAACAAGTAATGTTAATAATGTACTGATAAATATGTGTTGAAATGAAACGAGGCTACGCTGGCGGCGTTGTGAAAGGGCACTAACCGTCCGTCTATCTATCTATCTATCTATCTATCTATCTATCTATCTATCTATCTATCTATCTATCTATCTATCTATCTATCTATCTATCTATCTATCTATCTATCTATCTACCGATCTATCTATCTATCTATCGATCTATCTATCCGCCTAAGTCGGGGTGCTCTCGTGATCACGCCTTTTACTGGGTGTAAATAATTATGAATATAAGAGCATGAAATTGTGTGACGAATATAATTGGCTCGTCATGACATGAATATTGTCAAAATCCCATTGCGTACGTCGTCAAACCCTTTCCGCCAGATGTGTAACACAAACCCGCATGAAGGTAAGTGCCACAGGCATGCTGGTATGTGTCAAAGGTGACCGACAGTTTAGATATACCTAAGAACGGCGAGAAGAGACTTGGGTAGTGTTAACGCTAGCCATTAAGAAGAAATCGGCCTCCTATCTCTGTTCTACGCTTCAAACTACGTCGAAAGGAGAGTCTTCTGTCTAGAGACGGATAGATGAATGGATCCTAAATCATCCTTTTTATAGCGGGGCGGTGGCATATGTGCGAAGAGGCTTGCAACAAAAAACATCCAATTTTCCCTTTATGGTGGCTGAATGCCTTATCAAATTCAAATAAATCAATCTTTTTATAACAACTGAAAAGAAGACGATGGATGAATGGATTGATATGGCTGTACTCTTTTGATCAGCCGGTGGCTAACGCCACCTAGCAGTACTCTTTAGTGAACCAAAAACTAGATTCATCTTTTTTTCTCCCTCTAAATAGTGGGGTCGAGGACAGGTACTTTGCAGTGGAGGGTTTAATTTTTACTCGTGCCTTGGCTTTATCCCGCAATCAGATAACCTCCTTATAGTTAATTCTACCTGCTTAAGGTCCATTTTGCCATCCCTCTAACTAAACCCCAGTGCTTTGAAAAACTCTGCGCAATCATCTTGAACTATTGGGTGAAGCCCTTTCTAGAACATTATAAAGCGTTCGGCAGTTTCTTCTTCCTCTCAATACCCACTGCATTCCGGGCCTACCCCTCCATACTTGGCCCGATTTGTCTTGTTTCGCAATGTTCCAGTCCTCGCCTCCTACAGTAGAGAACTACCCCGAGTGCTATTATTAAATATTTCCTTGGTAATTTCCTGCTTAAATGTTCGATAGATCTCAAGTGCAGACTTCTTAATCATGCTGATTCTCCACACATTGTTCTCAGCTTCCTTCACCTTCTTCTTAAGCGGTGATTCTGTTTGGTTTTGGCCCTTGTTGTTTTCTAAGTAATTACCAGTCAATTTTCAGGTTCTATTCCTCCATTTCGTACGAACATTTTTCATGTACAAGTAGCTTAAAACCTTCCTAGCCCAACACTCCTCCCCCATTCCTTTCAATCGCTTCTCGCATTTCATCTTGCTGCTAGTGTCCCTGCCCTGAAGTGATGTTCATCTCATATTACCTTATACACCCTGATTAGTTTATTCCCGTGAGCTCCTTAAGCAAACATACATATTCTACGTTGCTTAAATTTTTAATCTTGTTGAATTTCTAATCTCATGCACAATACCACATTGCCGAACGTCAGACAAGGAACCATGACCCCTTTCCATATTCTTCTCACAACCTCTTACCTATTGTAATTCCACATTGCCCCATCTTTCATGACCAGTGCATTTCTGTAACCTTTAGACGTCCCGGATATTTCGTGTTCCCTTAGGTAGTCCGTCCCATTACTTGCATACGCCCAGATATCTGTATTTATCTGTTATTTAGAGCGTGACCTCCTGTATTGTAAGCTCACTACCTTCATTATCATTAAAAACATGACTGCTGATTTTTTTACTGAATCTGAAATATGACCTATGTCCCTTAATACCGCAGATGTCCATCAATCTCTGCAAATCTTCCTTGTTGTCTGCCATTATCACTATATCATCTGCGTATATCGATGCTGGTGGTGCTTGTTCAATGAATTTTCCTTGTTCGACGAAACAGAGGTTGAAGCCCAGTTCACTTGCTTTTAATTTGGCCTCTAATTCTTGTAGGCACATCATGAATAACAAAGGTGACAGAGGACACACCTGCCCAAGCCATTGCTTCACCTCTGCAGGCTTGAATACCCGTTTTTCCCACTTTAAAACTACCTTGTTACTTTTATAGATATCTTTTAAAGATTAGTGACTCCATCTTCCACACGTAGTGTGTCCAGTATTGCCCACAAGTCCTCTTGAACCACGCTATCGTACGCTCCCTTTATATCCAAAAATGCTAGCCACAGGGCCTGTATTCCTTTTCTGCTACTTTGATGCACTGCGTAAGAAAGAACAGTTTGTCTTCCAACCTCTTGTGTTTCCAAAACCCATACTGTAGTTCTCCCAGCACCCTTTCTTCTTCTATCGATGCCTGCCGTCTTTCCTTTATAATCTGCACCACCAACCTGTAGACCACTGATGACCCGGTTGTAGTACGGTAGTTGTTTATGTAAGCTTTGTCTCCCTTTCCTTTAGAGATCATTCTCATCCTGCTAATTTTTTATGCATAAGGGACTTCAACATCGGTTATTATTTCGCTCACTGCCCCGCCGTGGTGGTCTAGTGGCTAAGGTACTCGGCTGCTGACCCGCAGGGCGCGGGTTCAAATCCCGGCTGCGGCGGCTGCATTTCCGATGGAGGCGGAAATGTTGTAGGCCCGTGTGCTCAGATTTGGGTGCACATTAAAGAACCCCAGGTGGTCTAACTTTCCGGAGCCCTCCACTACGGCGTCTCTCATAATCATATAGTGGTTTTGGGACGTTAAACCCCACATATCAATCAATCAATCAATCAAACTATTTCGCTCACTGCCTCCCTTAAAGCCTGCTTAAACTTTGTACCTAATGTCTTTATCAACATAATTGGAATGTCATATGGGCCCTTGATGTGCTGCTAGGAACCCCCGTTTCAGCCCATTCCCATCATCGTTTTGAAAATAGAGCCATTGCGCCACTTGATTTATCCTTGTCAATTGTGGTGAATAAAGCACTTCTTTTTTTAAATTTTTCTGTCACCCTTGTTCTTATAAATTCAATAGCATCGTCCCTTTAACCTAGCGTCTTGAGCTGTAGTTATAAACCTCTGCTCTAGGCTCGTCTCATTCCTTGTGGCGTTTATATGGTTCCAAAATTTCTCAGCTGCCTTTCTACCTTATTTATGTACTTGTGCCAGCCCCTGAGCTCCCTTCCTTCTAATCTTTTCATTGATAGGAAGTGATGCAACTCTTCTATGGCCTAGAAAGATTTCCCATTTTTATTCAACATCATCTGTCGGTTCACCCCGCTGCATGGCATGTCTGGTTTCCCTAGAGGCTTCCTCGCGTTTTGCTATGGCTCTCCTAACTTCCTCATGTCACTAACTTTTGGGTTTGTGTCTTTTTTTTCAGTGTGGCTTGCCACGTGCGGCAGCAAGCTCTAGCTCAAACAGTCTAATTAGCATCGTGTATATCCACGCTATTTTTTATCCTCACTGATTACTTTCTCAATTTGTTTAGTGGCTATTTCAATTTTCCTTTCTGAATAATTATTTTTTTGTAGTTGCTCATCTTGACTCCTTCCCACGTTCACTCCTCTTCCAAAACTTAGCTTAATACGTTTGTGATCACTACCCAGACCTCTGGAGCACCTTTCATAAATGTGAATTCCCATAAACCTATCATACACCCTATGTGACTTCAGTGCGTAATTATCGTCGACTGCAGCCTCCCTACCTACCTTATTATTGCCATTCACACTTCTCGGTACTTTTGCAAATTATCAAACCCTGCCTTTCACACATATCCATGATCAATTTGCCTGTTGGGTTGGTGTATCCATCTATACTTTCTATGTGCGCATTCATATCTCCTAGTATAATTATATCGCCCTCTTCTTCTAATTCCTCAATGTTCTTTGAGATACACTCTACCATTGCCTGGTTTTTCTCTCTGGCATTTGCTCCCGTCCACAAGTGCACAAAACCAAATAATGTCATTCGTCCTGCCACTTTCCCTTTTAGCCATAAATGTTCCTCTCACTCCTGCATCACGCTTCGCCAGTCTGTATTTTTATGGATGAATGCTCCAATACCACCCCCCTTTCTGCTGTCTTCTGTTTTTTTAGTTTTTTATAATACCTCAAGGGCTTCAGTCAAGGGGTGTTACATGAGGAGGTAGACAGTTCACAAACAGATGATTTGTTCGATGGCTGCTTTGAAATGGGCGATGCTGGAGTGGTGCACGATGTCAGCAGGAAGATCGTTCCATTCTGTTGATGTTTGCACAAAAAACGAAGAGTGATGGGCAGTGGTATGCGCACGGGGTGGATAAACCGCTTTCGAATGGCTGATACGGCATGAAAGACGATGGGCTGGAACGATAACATGGTTTAGGTGCAATGCATGATAAAATGTGTGAAATAAACACAGTCTAGAAATTTTGCGGCGTGAAGCTAAGTTAACCATGTTAGCTTGAGATTTTAGTTTAGTGACGCTGCTAAGATAGGAATAGTCAAAATAAATGAATCTGACTGCACGATTTTGGATAGTTTCAAACGTTTTAATAAGAGTTATTTGATGGGGATCCCAGATGGCACATGCGTATTCTAGCTTCGGGCGGACTAGTGTTAGATAGGTTAAAAGTTTAACAGAAGGTGGGGCTAGACGTAAGTTTCTTCGGAGATAGCCAAGCACGCGGTTGGCGTCATTAGTTATGTTCATAATGTGGGATGGCCAGGTCAGATCTGAAGTTAAAGTGATACCGAGGTATTTACATGAGTTAGCTGCTCTTATTTCAGAATCAAATAGGAAGTATTTATTGGAGGAATAGGATTGACGGCGATGGAAGGAGATGACACAAGTTTTCTTAATGTTAAGGGACATCAGTCATTTTTTGCACCATGATTGAATCAAACAAAGATCAGACTGTAGGATGACAGGGTCGTTAGAATTGTGAATAGGACGATAAATGACTCAGTCGTCTGCGAACAGACGAATGTTAGACGCTAAGTTATTGGGGAGGTCGTTAATATAGATTAGGAATAGCAGAGGACCAAGGACCGTGCCTTGAGGTACGCCGGAGGTTACAGCGGATAGGGAGGAGCGATAGTTATTAGCACAAACGAACTGCTTACGGTTAGTCAAGAAGTCACATGTCCAATTAAAAACAATACAATTAAGGTTAAGACGTGAAAGCTTCAAAAATAATCTGTTATGAGAAACTTTGTCAAAGGCTTTTTCGAAATCAATGAAAACGGCATCTACAGGTATGTTATTTTCCAGGCTAGAACTCAGGTCATTAACGAACAGGGCGAGTTGATTGTCACATGAAAGTCCTTTTTGAAAACCGTGTTGGTTAGGGTGAAAGAAATGTACTGAACGTAGAAAATTTACTATGTGCGAATAAATTATGTGTTCCATTATTTTAGAGCATACACTTGTGATGGATATGGGGCGATAATTACTCGGTGAAGATGAAAGACCTTTTTTCGGGACAGGAACGATCTTACCAAGCTTCCAGTCTTCCGGCACCACTCCGCACAAAATGGACTGCTGAAATATGTGCGAAAGAATAATGCTTGTTATAGGCTTAGTGTTTTTGAGAATTTCGGAATTGATGCCATCTACTCCCGCGGATGACGTTAGTTTCAATTCGTCAATTAGTTTTGCAATACCGTATGAATCGAATGGAATGCCTGGCATGACAGGATGATCAAGAAATGGGGAGTCTGGAAGCTGGCTGCAAGATTCAGGGGTAAATACGGAAGAGAAGGCAGTATTTAATACTTGAGGGGTAACATGTTCTGGAATAAGATTGATTGATATGTGGGGTTTAACGTCCCAAAACCACTATATGATTATGAGAGACGTCGTAGTGGAGGGCTCCGGAAATTTAGACCACCTGGGGTTCTTTAACGTGCACCCAAATCTGAGCACACGGGCCTACAACATTTCCGCCTCCATCGGAAATGCAGCCGCCTCTGGAATAAGATCGCCGTGTTCATCAAGTAAGGATAACGTTTTTGTGGGGTTGGGGTTAATGGCTCTCCAAAATTGTTTAGGGTTATTTCGTAACATATTGGGTAATGTAGCAGAGAAAAAAGAACGCTTAGCCTTCGCAGCGAGTGATTCAAATTCCTTTGCCGTTCCGCGGTACTTGTTCCAAGCGCTCGTGCTGTTCGACAGTTTAGCCGAGCGATATAATCGCTTTTTCTTATTATTAAGGCGCTTAAGAGATATGTTGAACCAAGGTGAAGACGCCCGTTCCGTAATTTTAATTGTGGGTATAAATCTATTGATAAAATCGTGGATTTTGCACTTGAACAAAGACCAGTTAGTTTCAAGGGGGCGTTGGAAAAAGTCGTTTAAATACCAATCACAAAATATGGATTGTTCGTTGTTAATGGCGGCATAGTTACCTTTATCGTAGAGTGTGAGGGTTTTCTTGGAATGGCTTTTGCCTCGTAGTTGATTAGAAAACGAAGCGTGAAGCACAGCGTGATCACTATTCTCTGGGAGAGGAACTAGGGACGCAAGATTGTCGGGGTGTGACGTGAAAATGAGGTCGAGAATATTTGAAGAGTGCTCAGTAGCTCGCGTTGGGAATGAAACAAGTTGAGATAAACCAAATGTTAGGCACGTGTTAACAAAGTTGCTTTCCATAGTGTGTTTAGATATCGTGAGCGCGAGGTTAGACCAGATTATTCCTGGGAAGTTAAAGTCACCCATTAAAATAACCGGTATGTTAGGATAGGAGGCATTCAGGAAGTTAAGAGCACTGTGGAAATTAGCGATAAATGAAGCATCTGCGTCAGGAGGGCAGTAACAGACTCCGATGATAACCGGAGGATATGAATTTCTGCAGCAGACAAACAGTAACTCAAGGCTGGAAGGGATGACCACTGGGGAGCAATTTAATCGACTGTGAGCAGCTATCAGGACGCCACCACCACGCTTACCATCACAATCTCGCCGAAATATGGTAAAGCCGGGAAAGCATGTTGCTAATTCGGAATCGCTTATTGAAGGGTTTAGCCACGTTTCAGTTAAGAGAACAAAGTTGCATTCTGTAGTGCAGATAACATTAAAGAGCGAGTCGCGTTTCGGCAAGAGGCTTCTAATGTTAGTGTGTACAATTGACAAAAGTTCAGGCTTTACTTTAGGATTCGCTGAGGTGGGAGGTGATAGCTATGGGCGGAGGGGGATTACTTTTTCAGAAGAGCGATCGAAAACGTAAGTGGTGCCATCAATGGTTAGTTTGTTGTACCGAAGTTTATAGGCCTTGCGAGATGCTTTACAAAATTCAATGAGGTGTTAACGGGCCTTGCGTGTGTTGGGAGAAAGATCTTCGCTAATGCTGTAATTGGTGTCTTTTAGTTTTTTGGCGTTGGACAGCACTAGTTCTCGATCCTTGAAATGGCAGAACCGGACAATTAGGGGTCTATTTTTACTTGGTTGAAAACGCCCTATGCGGTGAGCGCGTTCAATGTCTCTAGGTTCGACTGAAACTTCCAGATTGGCAAGACATGGATCTATGACGCGCTTCTCAGACTGTGCCCAAGTCTCGTCACTGGCATCTTCAAAACCGTAAAAGACAAGGTTGCATCGTCGCTGTCTGTGCTCAGAGTCGTCCATCCTGGCGACCAGGCTAGCGATATCACCACAGTTTTGCTCAGTTAGTGTTTGTAAGCCGTCGACCTTTTCTTTTACCGCGGCTATTACGGAGCAGTTGTCTTCAATTTTAGAAAGTCTTTTAGTGATTTCTTCAAACTTTTGCTCGTGTTGCAAGAGCGTAGAACGTATGGATTTCATTTCATCAAGGATGGCTGCCTGCCCGGACTGAATATCGTTGAGGACAGACATAACGTCGTTAGGGGTTTCAGTATTAGAGGACCGAGTTGCAGGGTCAGTGTTTGTCTCGATGTCACCACATAATAGCAACAGCACTCGCAGGGCACGAATACAGCTAGAAAGAACCTCTAAGCAACAGTTTGGGCTCGGCAGCACTAGCAATGCAGCATATTTGGTACGCTTGCAGAATAGGGAACAGGAATTTTTTACCTGCAGAAAAAGCAGGCGTTGCATGTGAGTGCGGGTCATCGCTGGGGTGCTGCCGAGCCCACTGAAGAGCGCGCGGCATTTGGTGAAGCTTTTATCGTAGCGGTGTGACGTCAGTTCTGTTTCCGTGCCTTGTGACCATGACGGGAAGGGCGGCAGCAGTGACGGAGGCACAGGCGGGAACATTGAAGGGCATTCGTGCGGTGCGGGCGGCAGGGTATCCACGGCACAATGCAGACGGTGAATCCCGGCTGATGGGTCCAAAGCGTGCAGCGGTAGCTTAGCCTGGGGGGCCGGGCTCTGATGTGCAGCGTGCTGCAGGCCACCGGGGAAGGATTGAAGACGGACCACGCAGAATATCTGCAGAAAAAGCAGGCGTTGCATGTGAGTGCGGGTCATCGCTGGGGTGCTGCCGAGCCCACTGAAGAGCGCGCGGCATTTGGTGAAGCTTTTATCGTAGCGGTGTGACGTCAGTTCTGTTTCCGTGCCTCGTGACCATGACGGGAAGGGCGGCAGCAGTGACGGAGGCACAGGCGGGAACATTGAAGGGCATTCGTGCGGTGCGGGCGGCAGGGTATCCACGGCACAATGCAGACGGTGAATCCCGGCTGATGGGTCCAAAGCGTGCAGCGGTAGCTTAGCCTGGGGGGCCGGGCTCTGATGTGCAGAGTGCTGCAGGCCACCGGGGAAGGATTGAAGGCGGGCCACGCAGAATATCTGCAGAAAAAGCACGCGTTGCATGTGAGTGCGGGTCATCGCTGGGGTGCTGCCGAGCCCACTGAAGAGCGCGCGGCCTTTGGTGAAGCTTTTATCGTAGCGGTGTGACGTCAGTTCTGTTTCCGTGCCTCGTGACCATGACGGGAAGGGCGGCAGCAGTGACGGAGGCACAGGCGGGAACATTGAAGGGCATTCGTGCGGTGCGGGCGGCAGGGTATCCACGGCACAATGCAGACGGTGAATCCCGGCTGATGGGTCCAAAGCGTGCAGCGGTAGCTTAGCCTGGGGGGCCGGGCTCTGATGTGCAGCGTGCTGCAGGCCACCGGGGAAGGATTGAAGACGGACCACGCAGAATATCTGCAGAAAAAGCAGGCGTTGCATGTGAGTGCGGGTCATCGCTGGGGTGCTGCCGAGCCCACTGAAGAGCGCGCGGCATTTGGTGAAGCTTTTATCGTAGCGGTGTGACGTCAGTTCTGTTTCCGTGCCTCGTGACCATGACGGGAAGGGCGGCAGCAGTGACGGAGGCACAGGCGGGAACATTGAAGGGCATTCGTGCGGTGCGGGCGGCAGGGTATCCATGGCACAATGCAGACGGTGAATCCCGGCTGATGGGTCCAAAGCGTGCAGCGGTAGCTTAGCCTGGGGGGCCGGGCTCTGATGTGCAGCGTGCTGCAGGCCACCGGGGAAGGATTGAAGACGGACCACGCAGAATATCTGCAGAAAAAGCAGGCGTTGCATGTGAGTGCGGGTCATCGCTGGGGTGCTGCCGAGCCCACTGAAGAGCGCGCGGCATTTGGTGAAGCTTTTATCGTAGCGGTGTGACGTCAGTTCTGTTTCCGTGCCTCGTGACCATGACGGGAAGGGCGGCAGCAGTGACGGAGGCACAGGCGGGAACATTGAAGGGCATTCGTGCGGTGCGGGCGGCAGGGTATCCACGGCACAATGCAGACGGTGAATCCCGGCTGATGGGTCCAAAGCGTGCAGCGGTAGCTTAGCCTGGGGGGCCGGGCTCTGATGTGCAGAGTGCTGCAGGCCACCGGGAAAGGATTGAAGGCGGGCCACGCAGAATATCTGCAGAAAAAGCAGGCGTTGCATGTGAGTGCGGGTCATCGCTGGGGTGCTGCCGAGCCCACATTCCCAAGCGTGGTCTGTTCTATTACATTATTCCCAAGCGTGGTCCGGATTGTTAGGAGGTTGTTCCATGTCCATAAGATGTGTTTCTACAAAACCTTATACCATCTGCCTCTCCTCCCTTAGCTGTTCTTCTATCTCTTCCCACTTCAGCGTGTTCCTGCCACCGTGCATGTTAATATACCCTATGTCTGAAATGGCGCAGCCCTCGTGGCTACGTGTATTTCTGCCCCGAACTCTAACTGTACTAAATATTTGTACCATTTTGGAATTGTGTCTGTCCATACCCCCTGTCCCCTGGTTGTGTTCCTCATTACTAGCTATCCTGCACCGCGAAGGTCCCACATGCCCCCCAAAAAAGCTACTCTGCCTCCTGCAGGTCACCAACCCACCTCAAGACCTTGCCGCCCACAAAAGTGAATTCTGTCTCATTGGAAACCACCCCACGTATGCACCTGTCTGTGTATTTCCACCACCTCAAAGCCTTTCTCTCGACTCATCCGCAATATCGCTTGATTTGCACTGACAACTACTTTTTCCAGGTTGCCGTCACGCACCGGTACCTCCAGTGTCATGCATATCACTACCTGTACCAGAGTAGAAGTGGCGCGCATGTCATCGATCCTTTTCGCCAGTGTGGTCGCTAGTCCTGCTGTGTTTTTATTTAAAAAATCGTTTAAACCACCTGAAATTATCACGAGGTTTTGTCTATCAGCTGTAGTTTTGAGTTTTGCGCCTGCTTGCCTAATGACTGCTTCCAGCTTGCGTCCTGGGAACGTCTCTACTGCAACCCTCTTGTCACCTCTTACCCTCTCTTTGATTGCTTCTGTGCATAGATTTAAATTCGAGCCCCTGGCAATTATCACGTGCAGTGACTTTTCAGCTGGAGCTTCCTGCACCTTGGGGTAACTTCAACCTGTGACGCCGGCTGCTTTGTCCCCTCGCAGCCCCACCACTACTTCGCTGAAGCTGGGCATTGCGGCAATCGAACCAGCTGAACCTGTTTTTGCGGCTGAACCTGTTTTTTCCTAATTTTCTTGCTCTTTCTTCACCACCATTCTGGTTTCCAGTGCCCTACTCTTCTCTCCGTCTGCCGCTCCTCTGTTCACCTTCGCTAGTGCTTCCTCGGCGGATCTCCATTTTTCTTCCACCTCACATTGCCAACACTTCGCGTCATCCTCCTCTTCATTCGATTCTGCACTTGGGTTCATTTTTAAACCCACCCCACATCCTGAGCACTTTACAGCCTTTGTAAGGATGTCTTTTTGACCCAAATTGTCCTTATCACTTGTTTCAATTGATAACTACAAAGCTCAATTCCTGCCTTACGAAAAAGAGCAAGTCCAAGCTATACTACTAAAATATGTGTGTTGACTGTGCGTGCACCTCCTCCCTCGAAGTGGCAAGACAAAAGAACAACACAAAGAAACAAACACACACACACGCACAAAGTAGTGGATACCTGGTCACTGCCCCCGAAAAGCCGTACAATGCAATAAGTGCTACAAAGGTTTTAACTGTTGCCTTGTTAATCATAAAGGCAAGCTCGAAACATGCAAAACGCCATATCTGCGCAGTCGATCGTGAGCGCTCAACAAACACGTCCATCCACCATGCCAATCCGAACTGAACTGAACTGAACGGATGGATGGATGGATGGATGGATGGATGGATGGATGGATGGATGGATGGATGGATGGATGGATGGATGGATGGATGGTTGGATGGATGGATGGATGGATGGATGAATGGGTGGGTGGGTGGGTGGGTGGTTGGATGGATGGACGGACGGACGGATGGACGGATGGATGGATAGATGGATGGATGGATATGGCTGTACCCTTTAGATCGGGCTGTGGCTTGCGGCACCAAGCCGTAATACTTAACAAACCAAAAAGCTAGATTTATTTTTTTTCTTTAAATTGTGAGGTTGAGGATTCGTACCTTGCAGTGCATGGTTTAATTTTTCTCGTGCCTTGACTTTAGCCACCGATCAGGTAACCTCCTTCTCGTTAATTCTACTTGCTTATACTCAATTTTGCCCTCCCTGTACCTTAACCCCAGTGCTTCAAAAAACTCTAGGCCGTCATTCTGAACTATAGGGTGAAGCCCTTTACAGAACATTATCAACTGTTCGTACTTTCTTCTTCCTCTCCACACGCACGGCATATCATGTCTACCCCTTCGTATTTGGCCCGATATGTCTTGGTTCGGAATACTCCCGTCCTGGCCCCAAACAGTAGCGAACTAACCAGAGAATTGTCATAGATCCTTTCCTTGGCAATTTTCTGCCTAAAAGTTCAATAGATCTCCAGCGCGAGCTTCTTAGTCATGCCAATTCTCCACATATTGGCCTCAGCTTCCGTTACCTTATTCTCAACCGATAATTCTTTTTGGTTTGGCCCCCTGCTGTTTTATAAGTATTTACCAGTCAATTTTCAGGTTCTCTTCCTCCATTTCGTACGAACATTTTTCATGTACAAGTAACTTAAAACCTTGTTAGCCCAACACTCCTCCTCCAATTCTCTCAATCGCTTCTCGCGTTTCATCTTGCTGCTAGCTTCGCTGCCATCAAATGATGTCCATCCCATATCATCTTGTATTGCTTGATTTTGTATATTCCCTTGAGCTCCTAAGGCAAGCCTACATACTCCACGTTGCTTAATTTCTAATCTTACTTGAACTTCTGATCTCATGCAAAAGATCGCATTGTTGAACGTCAGACCAGGAACCATGACCCATTTTTATATTCCTCTCACAACATCACACCTATTGTGATTCCACGGTTCCCTGTTCTTCATGACCGCTGCATTCCTGTTACCTTTGGTCATCACGTATATTTCGTGTTCCCTTATGTACTCAGCCCCATTGCTTATCCATACGCCCTGATATTTGTATTTATCTGTTATCGCTTGCGTGACCTCCTGTATTCAAAGCTCACTACCTTCATTGTCATTAAAAACATGACTGCTGATTTTTATTTTGTTAATCTGAAAGCTAACCTATCTCTCTCCTTACCGCAAATGTCCACCAATCTCTGCAAATTTTCCTTGTTGTCGGCCATTAGCACTATATCATCTGCGTACATCAATGCTGGTAGTGCCTGTTCAATGAGATTTCCTCGTTTGGCGAAAAAGAGGTTGAAGCCCAGTCCACTTCCTTCTAATTTGGCCACTAATCTTTGTAGGTACATAATGAATAAAACGGGTGACAGTGTACATCCCTGCCTAAGCCATTTGTTTTACCCCTGCAGGCTTGGATACCTGTTTTTCTACTTTGTAACTACCCTGTTATCGTTATAGATATCCTTTAAAAGATTTGTGGCTACATCTTCCAAACCTAGTGTGTCCAGTATTCCTCACAATTCTTCTTGAACCACGCTATCGTACACTCTCTTCATATAAAAAAAATGCTAGCCACAGGGGCCTGTATTCTTTTTCTGCTAATTCGATGCACTGCGTCAGTGAAAACATTGTCTTCCAACATCCTGTGTTTCCGAAACCCAAGCTCCCCCAGCACCCCCTCATCCTCTATCTATGCCTGCATTTTTTTCTTTTATAATGTGCATCGCCTGCCTGTAGACCACTGATGTCACTGCTATAGGACGGTAGTTGTTTATGTAAGATTGGCCCCCCTTTCTTTTATACATCGTGCTCATCCTGCTAAGTTTCCATTCATCGGGAACTACACCATCGATTATTACTTTGCTCACAGCCTCTCTCAAAGCCTGCTTAGACTTCGGACTTATGTCTTTATGAGCAAAATTGGAATGCCAACTGGGCCTGTTGATGTACTACTAGGAACCCTTTTCTCAGCCGTTTCCCACTCTCGTTATGAAAATAGAGCCATTGCGCCACTTAATTCATCCTTGTTTATTGTGGTGCATAGAGCTCTTCTTTCTTGAAAATTTTCTGCACCCTTGTTCTTATCTATTCACTAGCTTCGTCCCCTTCTAGCCTAGCACCTTGAGCGGTAGTTATAAACCTCTGCACTAGGCTGGTCTCATTTCTTAGGGAGTTGATATGGATCCAAAATTTTGCAGCTGCTTTTCTATCTTTTTATGTACTTCTGTCAGCCACTGAGCTCCTTTTCTTCTAATCTTTTCATCTATCAGAAGGGATGCATCCCTTCCACAGCTTAGAAAGATTTCCCATTTTCATTCAACATCATCTGTTGGTTCACCCTGCTGCTTAGCATGTCTGTTCCCTAGAGGCTACCTGACGTTTTGCTATGGATCTCCTAACTTCCTCATCCCACTAACGTTTGGGGTTGTGTCTTCTTTTGCAGGGTGACTTGTCACGTGCCTCAGCAAGCTCTAGCTGAAACAGTCTAATTAAACTCGTGTATGTCCACACTGTTTCATTATCCTCAGTGATTACTTTCTCAATTTGTTTAGTGGCTATTTCAATTTGCCTTTCTGTATAAACATTTTCCTGCCGTTGCTCATCTTGTATCCTTCCCACTTTCACTGCTCTTCCAAAACTTAGCTTGATACGTTTGTGATCACTACCCAGACTTCTAAAGCCACCTTCATCTATGTGCATTCCACTGAGCTTATCTTACATGCTATGTGACGTCAGTGCGTAATCTATGTTCGACTGCAGCCTGCCTGCCTCCCATGTTATTTGCCCTTCACACTTCTCGGTACTGTTGCAAATGATCAAATCAGGCCTTTCACACATTTCCATAATAATTTTGCCTGTGGGGTCGGTATAACCATCTATATTTTCTATGTGCGCATTCATATGTCCTAGTATAACTATCTCGCACTCCCCTCCTACCTCCTGAATGTCATTTGATATACACTCTACCATTGGCTGGTTTTCCTGTCTGGCCTTTTCTCCCGTCCACAAGTACGCAAAACGAAGGAGTGTCATTGGCCCTGCCACTTTTTTTTTAGCCATAAATGTTCCTTGCACTCCTGCTTGACCCTTTGTCAGTCTGTTTTATGAATGAATGCCCCAATACCAATCCCTTTCTGCTGCCTTCTGTTCTATTACAATACTTCTATGCGTAGTCCAGCTTGTTTGGAGAAAATTCCATGTCCCTGAGACGTGTTTCTACAAAACCGTATACCATCGGCGTCGCCTCTCTTAGCTGTTCTTCTATTTATTCCCACTTCAGCCTGTTCCTGCCACCCTGCATGTTATATACCCTATGTCTGAATTGGCTCGGTGCATGTGGCTACGTCTATTACTGTCCCGGAGTTTACCTATTTTAGATACTGGTGCCACTTTGCAATTGTATCTGTCCATACCATCTGTAAAAGAGTCTCCCTGGTTGTGTTCTTTGTTGCTAGCTATCCTGCACCCCAAATGGCCCGCTTGCCCTCCCTCCAAAAGAGATACTGTGCGTCCTGCAAGTCGCAAACCCACCTCAAGACCTAGCCGCTCACCGAAGTGAATTCTTTCTCGTTTAAAACCAACCCACCTATGCAACTCTCTGTTTATTTCCCCCACCTCAAAGCGTTTATCTCGAATCATCAGCCATATCTCTTGGTTGGCGATGACAACTGCTCTTTGCAGGTTACTACCACGCACCGGTACCTCCGGTATTGTGCATATCACTAGCTGCACCTGAGTAGAAGTGGCGCGCATGTGATCGACGCCTTTCGCCAGTGTGGTTGCTAGTCTTGCTGTATCTTCATTTGGGACATCCATTAAACCGCCTGAAATTATCACGACGTTTCGTCTATGAGCTGTAGTTTTGAGTTTGCGCTCGCTTGTCTCATGACTGCTTCCAGCTTGCGTCCTGGGAACGCCTCTACTGCATTCCTCTTGTCACCTCTTACCCTCTCTTTGATGGCTTCTGTACATCGATTTAAATTCGTGTCCCTGGCACTTGTCACATGCTGTGACTTTTCAGTTGGAGCGTCCTGCACCTCGGGGTTACTTGCACTTTGACGTCAGCTGCTTTGTCCCCTACTAGCCCCACCACTACTTCGCTGATTGCTTCACTACTTCGCTTGCAACAATTGAACCAGCTGAACCTGTTTTTTCCAAACTTGCTTGCTCTTTCTTCTCCTCCGTTTTGGTTGCCGGTGTCCTACTGTTCTCTCCGTAGGCCGCTCCTCTGTTCACCTTTGCTAGTGCTTCCTCGGCAGACTTCAGCCTTCCTCCCATAGCCCTCGTTTTCTCTTGCTCTGTCGCCAACGCAGTCTCGAGCCCGGTGATTCTCATCAGCAGGTCATTCGGGGCAACCATAATTTTCTCTATTTTTTTTTTCGCGACATCACATTACCTACACTTCGCGTCGGCCTCTTCTCCATCCGTTTCTACACTCTGGTCAAGTTTCAAATCCTTCCACATCATGAATATTTTACAGTCTTTATAACCATGTCTTTCTGACACCAAATTTTTCTATGACTTGTTTCACTCAATATTTGCAAACCTCGAGCCCTGTTCTGCGAAAAAGAGAATATCTAAGGTCCACTACAAAAATTTGCGTGTTAATTGTACGTGCATCTCCCCCACTGGTGGCAAAAAACAACAAAAACTCAAAAATTAAACACACACACACACACGCACAAACTAATAAATAAATACCTGGTGAATGACCCCCGAAAAGCCGAACATTAAAATAAGTGCTACAGGGATTTCAACTGCTGCCTAATATTTATAAAGACACGCTCAAAACATGCACAACCACTTATCTGCGCAGTCAATTGGGAGCGCTCAAAAACAGGTTCATCCACCGTGACAGTCCAAGCTGCTCGAGACAGCGCCATCTGGCAGTAGTGTGAAGAAACAAAACTCTTTTTAAAACAGAGAGCTACCGCTAGGTGGAAGCCGTGGCACTAAAGCACACGATAATGTGCTTAGTGCCACGGCTTCCACCTAGAGGAAGCCGTGGCACATGATAATGTGCTGCCGAACACTTGATAATGTTCTGTAAAGGGCTTCACCCTATAGTTAAGGATGATGGCACAGAGTTTTTCAAAGCACTGGGTTTTAGGGACCGGAAGAGCAAAATAAACTTTAAGTGGGTAGACTCAACTAGAAGAAGGTTATCTGATTGGTGGCTAAAGTCAAGGCACGAGTGAAAATTAAACTCTTCACTGCAAAGTACGAATCCTCAAACTCACTTTTTAAGGAAAAAATAAATATAGTTTTTGGTTCATTAGGTATTACGGCTTGGTGGCGCTGGCCACCGCCCGATCTAAAGGGTACAGCCATTTCCGTCCATCCATCCATCCACATGAGTTTTTTAGCGAAGAGTAGGAAATTACCGCTTTTTCGTTCATAGTGTCGCATTGTCAGATCTGCGTAATAAACACTTCCACCTTAAGATTTACGTATCTATACAATTTATACTTAAAAAGACACATGGCATAATGCATAAGTAATGACGTTGCGTCTCACGTATGTGCAATATTTGTTTTTATTGACAATGTTCACAAGTATGAACGCAGATATCAGATCAGGATGGGTGGGAGTTGAGCAAGGGGTTAAAATAGATCGTTTAACAGACGAACTGCCACAAAAGCAGACAGACTATATTTTCTGCACTTCCCAACAAAAATATCCTCTTTCAATGCTGACATCGGCGGCGTTGAGCCGTGGAATGCAATGAATAATTGTGAAGGTCCCAGCAGAAAAAAAAACCACAAGTCTGCGTCTTAATAAAGCACTCTACTGAAAAGCGTACAATGTTTTGGAGCTACATTTTATATCAATTTTCATGTTCGTGAAACGTCAGTTATGATTATAGTGCTGGCTATCCAGTTTTAAAAACAATATTTGATTGATATGTGGGGTTTAACGTTCCAAAACAACCGTATGAGTATGAGAAACGTGGTAGGGGAGGGCTCCGGAAATTTATACAACCTGGGGTTTTAGAAGTCTTTAGCGTTTTTGGTGGAATCGCGAAATTGGCCTTGGCTTTCTAAAAAGAAGCTTGAAGCTCAGGATTAACATTTCTGGTTTTACGCAGTCTGGCAACACGGCGTGATAAATGTAATATATCTCTGTTAATCCAAGACAGATTGGTATTCACCTTTTTTGTTTTAAATATAATGTAAATACTGATGTAGAATTCCAGTAATGTCTCAAAATAACCAACAACACTGTGGACAGGAGACGCAGTGCTAGGTGACAAGAAATGGTCAATGTTATCCGCCAGAGTATCAGAGATAGACGTATCATCAGCTTTGTTGAAATCCCAGAATGTTGAGTAGCTGTAACGTTCATGCGGGATAGGACATTTTATATGTACAAGAATGGCGTCATGGTTCCAAATTCTTTCTGATATAGTGTATTTAAAGCCTAATTTAGCAAGACTGTCACTGATAAAGACTAGGTCGAGTATAGAGTTCTGCCGCGTGCTCTTTTCAACTAATTGTATCAGGTTATTGGGCAAGGAAAATGAAATGTATACCCTACAGATAGGTGAACTACTGGTGAAATATGTAAGAGAAGGTCAATAAATTCCCGGAACATTGAAGTCGCCAAAACTGATTACGTTTGTGCTGTCGAGGTTATGGTCAAGAATGAACTGAGCAATGTTATAGAAGAAGTCACTGGAGCTATCAGGAGGTTGATAAACAACACAAATTCTCTATTCAGCTTATGTGCTAGTAACCTGTACCAAACTGATTCTACATTAGCAGGGCCTTAAAAAATTTTGAAGTTAAAATCAGCGCGCAAGAGTAAACCGACGCCTATACCTTTCTTATGCTGGCGGTCGCACCGGATGGCGACGTAACCAGGAGGAGTGAATTCTGTATATCCTCATGAAGCCATGTTTCAGTGGTGCATTTAATAGGGGGGAAAGATGAATAAACTAGAAAAAAACTATGGAAATTAGTTAGTTATGCTTCTAACATAACCATTCAAAAATGCCAGCGACATAATAGTTGAGTGGAAGGGTCAACCTAATAAAAATGATGCGCTTGGTGGTTTGGTGCTAATAGATTCAAAACCAGCAGCTCGAACCAAGCTATTCGTGACGCTCTCTCAGTTATAAGGAATTTTATCAATTAATACGTGATCAAATCTCATTTTAATGTAAGAGCCTTTGTTACGTTGCTCAACCAAAGCATCCCAGAGTTTCTTGCGTACTTGCGCACTCTAGATGAAAAATCTTCGGAGAGCTTTAGACCAGTCTGTTTTAGGTATTGCGCGTTTTTCAGCATTGCCCACTTATCACTGTAGTCAAGCTACTTTATAATAATAGGACAAGAATCTCCACAGCGCATTCTGCCTAACCTGTGGAAGAGTTCCTTCCGCGAACAATGCGGAGAAAGCTTGTTGAATACGTTCGAAACCTTCGACCGCAGTGTGTCATGAGACTCGTTCGTATCTTCAGGTATACCATAAAGAATAATGTTATTTATTCGCGAACAATTTTCTAGATCGTCACATTTCGTGGTTAGTTCGGCAACACTGCGCCTTGAGTGAACAATCTCAGGGTGAAGCTGATCTGAGTCTTGATCCGCATGTGCCTTGGAAAGCAAATTCTCGAGAGCAGCCACATGCAATTCCAAGGTATCGAAACAAGTATTCACAGCAATGTTTATATCTGATATGTCGTCACACATACCTTTCTGGCAGGCAACTAAATCAGCGATTATTTTCACAAGAGAAGGGTTGTCACAACTAGACATTACCAGTTCAGCTGTCACCTCAAGGAAGCTAAAAGACCTTGCCAAAGATTTATCAGATTTGCTCGTTTTAGTAGACAATGGTTTCCTGGGACCAGGATTAAGCTCAACGTCACCGCACATGAGAAGACGACCAAGGTAATTCATAACGTAAGAACCATTGCAAATAAAGCTACTACTCAAACAATCGTGAGGGCAACACAACAGCAGCAGCAATCGATCATCAGAGCGAATACAGATACGAATTGTCGAGATAACGTACCTGCTAAACAAGAAGAAGCTTTTAGCAACATGCTGAAGCTGCTGCTGCTGCTGCTGCATTGCCCACAGCTGGGACCCTAGAAAATCGGAGCATTTATACTGCCGATGCTTGACGTCACCGGCTTGATTTCGTCACTTGTCGGTGTTTTGACGGTATGGGCGTCCATAGAAATACGCAGCAACACCGGAGACGGAGAGGCTTCTCTAGTATAAAGACATACATACAGAACATCAATGTGTTCTTTCGGTGCCTCAGAAATGCGCAATGATTGCTTCTTAATCGACAATCGCACAAGTACGAACGCTGAAACTTGAGCAAAATTGGTGGGCACTGCGGATGGGGTTTGCTGTTTGAGAGCAGATCGTTACTGCAGACAAAGAGACAAATGTACAGACAGACAGACAGACAGACAGACAGACAGACAGACAGACAGACAGACAGACAGATCAAATTTTGGCCTCGAGGGTCCCCAAAAAAGAGTCTTTAAAAATTATCATATGCAATGCGCTGGTATTATCTTTGTTACAGTACTGTAGCATACTGCGGTCTACTACCAGTGTGGTGCATTTGTGCAATTTATCTATCAGAGAAATGAGCCATACGACATATTGCTGCTGAACACTATATGCCCTCTAGAAAATTTCGTTTTGCCAAATATGATATTCCACCAGTGTTTTGTTGGTACAATTGCAGGCTGATGTTGTGTTATAAAGAGTGTTAGGCATCGTACCAATACCACGATTAGTCTTGCTAAACTTAATCTAAACCCAAATGTTCGACTCACAAGCCACAAAGAAATTGGGATTGTACCTACCCCATCAACTGTTTATGACGAACAATTATTGTGTTACCGGCTACCTTCTCTGATAAATTACTTATATCTGAAAGATTTTGATCCTTCCTCTGAACAAAACTGTCACAATAAACACTTTGCTGGGCTTGGTTATCTTCGTGAATAATAATCGTTCAGAATTTTGGCCATTCTTTTCCATCGATTGTTCCTTTTTCGTATTAATGCCACTTCATGGCAATACATTTCAGCTATTGTGTTTATATTTTCAGTGCTTTTTTCATAAACATTGTATTACTTTTCACGATGATATACGCATGAGTCTTTTTTTTTCATATTCATTCTGCATGATTGTTCGCCGTTCCTGGTGCTTTGCCGACTTGTCAACGGATCGGAACCTCGTCAAGCTCATGAGCTTTTAATCGTGTACTCTTCCTAATTGAAAGAAAATCAAAATTATTGAATGAAGATTGATTGATTGATTGGTTGGTTGAGGTATAGTAGCTTTCTGCTATTAGAAATCGTCATGAAAAGTGGATTTATTGCCGTTGTAGCGTACACTTCTGGGCACCCTTTCCAGGTTAAACCATGGAGCGCGACAAGAGAATGCCGTGAAATGCTTTCGTTTCTTCTTTATGTCACACAAGATAGTAATTATTTTGGCACGTTGTCATAGACCTACTTTTTAACTTTTTTTCGGAAATCACGGGCATGCACTCGTTTATTTTCAATCTAGCAACAATGAAACTGTCGTCGACACAGTTGCAGCCGTCATGGCGGTACAAGTATGGGGCTGTTGATCGGAAACCGCGTGCACGTAGTTGGGGTTTTACAATTATGTTTCAGCCCAGAATTATGTTCTAAAGCTAGCCCGACCTGCTCACAATCACACCTTTCTATGCTACAAAGCTGCTGTAAAGCTTCAATAATCCTGCTCTCTCAGCTGCTCCAATTGACTGCTTCAACTCCTGAACTTGATTTTTAAAGAGACAGAAAAAGAAGTGAAGACACTACAAATGCGTAATATGAACTGAAGTGCCCTGTGGAGAAAACGAAACAACGCACAAAGCTTATCTGCGCATGACAAGGTTTTAGGGAACCCATCATTCTTGCAAGCGTGGTGGTATACGTGAAAGATAACTGTTAAGACATTTGATTTGTTAAATGCGAAGCATTTCTCAGTGAACTTCGGCGACTTTGAGCGTATCTATCTATCTATCTATCTATCTATCTATCTATCTATCTATCTATCTATCTATCTATCTATCTATCTATCTATCTATCTGTCTATCTTTCTATCTATCTATCTATCTATCTATCTATCTATTTATCTTTCTATCTATCTATCCATCTGTCTGTCTCTCTGTCTGTCTGTCTGTCTGTCTGTCTGTCTGTCTGTCTGTCCGTCTGTCTGTCTGTCCACCTACGACTTTTAGCGCTCCTGGCCGTTTCGATAATAATGTCAATAGAAAACTTGGTATGGCATAACATGACTGTATGAGAAACATATTTGACTAGTCATAACATTTAGAGTACAATATATGTCATGATGTCATGATTCACATATCATGACCCTTCAGCTTTTGCGGTGGTTTTGTTCACATGGCATGTTGCAAAACTGGTATGGTATGGTGAGATTGCATGGCGAACACAAGCGATAGACCTTAACATCAATATCATAACATGCGTGCCATGTTACAACTTGAATACATGGCATACTCATGATGGCCTCGCGGCCGTTTCGCTAGCGTCACATCTACGACATTTGGTATCACAGTACGCGGATGACCGACGAAGGTAGGTGACTGCTGCAAACATGATAATCATGAGATGCGTGTCATGTAAAACATGACTACATGCCATGCTCTTGATGCGCTGGCAGCCGTTTCGCTAGCTTTACTTTTACCAAATTTGGTCTTACGGGACGTGAATGAATAGCAAAGGTATGATACTGTTAGAAACATTAGGAACATGATATATGCGTGTCATGTAACAACAACACTTCATGCTACGCTCATGATGCGCACGGGCAATTTCGCTAGCTTCACAAGTGCCAAACTCAATATTCTGCGACGCGAACGGACGTCCTATGTTAATGACATATCCAAACATGATAATCACGACATGCGTTTCATGTAACAACATGACTACGTACCACACTGGCGAGGCGCTCGTGGCCGTTTCGCTAGCTTCACATATGCCATATTTGGTATTACGTGACGCCAATGGATGACAAAGGTATGTGACTGGTGCAAACATGATAATCATGAAATGCGTGTCATGTCGCATTCTTACGTGACGCGATGCACGCGCTCGCCGGCGTTCATTTCGTCACGTCACGCCGACACTGCCACGCCAGGTGCCGGTGCTGCCATATACTCGCAGGCACGCGCTGCGCTGCGTTGCTTTCACGCACACGCGTTTCAGCACATCCGGCGTCCCTCCTTCACAAAAAGAGGGAGATACAGTGTTGTCTAGGTAACGCATCGGCGAGAAATCCAGCATGTCGCCTGTCGCGCCGGTTGCCGTCGGGCCACACCGACAGACGCTGTTCACGCCTGGCGTCAGACTATTGAGTGCTCGCGTTTTGGTAACGTAGCGTCACTGTGCCCAGCATCGCGTGCGCTTCAATGCTACATTGGAGTATAATGGGCTCTTCATGACACGCTCGCTGCCGTTTTGCCAGCTCCACATGTACCCAATTTGGTGTTACGTGACGTCTACGAATGACGAAGTATATGGCTGGCACAAACATGATAATGTTGACACGAGCGTCATGTAAGAACATGACTACATACCACGCTTTTAATGTGCTGACGGCCGCTTCACTAGCTCCACTTATACTAAATTTGGTATCACGTGACGTGAATAGATGATGAAGGTAAACGACACATCCAAACATGATAATAATGACACGGAAGACATGTACGGCATCATTGAACTCCATCTCGTAACGCTGCGCTGATTTTAAAGTGACATATCAACATTTCTCATTCATTCTTTGCATATCATCGATTCCCACTCTACGTGGAATCTGCCAACTTTTATTCATGCTAGTTCATCGATGGTAGCTGACCACCACCATTATTATGGGTATGTAATGCCTAAATCATTCCACGTACTTATTCATTCCCGCTTACTTCTACCCCCCCCCAAAAAAAAAAGAAATCAAATGCCTAAATTTCGGCTAGACTCCGATCGTGCCGGAATTACGGGCTCACCAAGTACCTGTGCAAGTGCAGGATATCATCTTTTTTTTTTGCCACTGTGCCCCTCCTCAGGTGTTTGGCATTTGAAGTATCTGAGCTTATTATGTTCGCATGTCCATTTTTTTCTTGAATGGAGGCTTGCCAACTAGCTGAAATTCCTTCTATTCGAAAATTGGAGCTTGTGATTCACATAAACAAGCACGAGCTGATTTATTTGTCTGTCGTTTCTCATTATAATTTTTCTGACAAAAAATTATCCAACTTCAAATTTCTACCCATTTTTTTTCTAAAATTGTATAACATGTCAAACTACGTTTTATTTGTGGTTAGTTTTTGAGGTATTCAGCCAATTACCATCTGTCTTCTTGTGCCTTTCTTAATTTACTCCGATCAACGCTTCTGTATTTCTACACTTTTTTTACGATTCCCGCCAGCTCCTGCTCCTTTTCAGAGCAAAAATATTTTTGTTCAGAGACCCTGCCGAGCCAGTGAAAAGCATCTCGCATAAATAAATAAATGAATACATTTTTGCGACCATAATTATGATAAACAGTTTGGCTATGCTTTTATATCTACTCTCAATGCTCCCTTGGCCATGTTCCAGATCACTCAAGACACCATTGTCCACGTCTGGAAGCAGCCGCAAGAGCTTGAAATGGCTTCAGTCACATCTGCGGGATACAAAGTACTGCTGTCCGCCTGCTGGTATCTCGACCATATATCGTACGGCACCGACTGGAAGAAATACTACGCCTGTGACCCGGAGGATTTTCCCGGTTGGACAACCTCTTCTGCTGTATTCATCACTTACAGCGAGTTTGCTATAGTGGCGAACACTATCTTGGTGTGGTTTGGTAATGCTGCATGTGTTATGATAAATACTCGCCAGTTTATTGGTTAACGAAACTTCGGGATGCCTGAAAGTTCAAGGTGGGTGCACGTGAACCTATTACTAACTGGCAGCTGACCAATGGTCTCTCCTACGCAACCTAAAGGCACCAAGTTTGCCAGTACGAGACCCTCGTTAATTCATTAGGGAAACAAGTGTATACTTAAGGGCTTGTTTTTTGTGTTTATACAATAATATAGAGATCTAACAGACAATATCTTAATGTAAATGAGAAGAAAGAAAAGTGGGTGAAAAGATAGCTTGCCGTGGGCAGGATCCGAACCTGCGACCTTCGAATAACGCGTTCGATGCTCTACCACTCAGCTATCACGACAACTATCCCCCCAGCCACTTTATTGGGTATCTATGTCAATTTAAACATAGGAGTGTCAGTCAGCGCCACAAGTAGCCATGGCAGCGAGTGTGGCACACTTTTTATGAGCCTAAATGGCGTCACGTAGGACGTGAACTTATTACTAAGTGGCAGCTGACCAATAGTCCTTCGTATACAACCTAAAGGCACCAAGTCTCCCATTACGAGACCCTCGTTAATGAATAAGGGAAAGAAGTGTATACTTAAGTGTATACTTAAGTGTATACTTAAGCAGCGAAACGGCGGCAATGCTTTCACCGCATGAGCAGCTGCGGCCATGCTTTTGTGGTTGTGTTTGCGCAGTGTTGTTTTTGTTTACACGTTTATGAGTCTGCTGCGGCTTGCTTTGCAAGCTTCCACCGTCACGAGTAACAACGAAACAGAATTTTGATAAGAGAACTCTGCAATGGTTTTCTAGATGGGTTTGATAATGTAGTTTGGTGCTGGCCTTGAAGCAGCGCAGGAGGCAGCCACGCCACCGAAGAAGAACTGCTGCTCGTAAACAACTTCATGACGATCTTAGACGTGCTGATCGAACGCAGTGTAGACAGAAAAAGGTGGTTTTCTCTCGCTAGAGACGTTGGTTCGAGGAGAGATCATGCCACTGCTTGGCGAGAAGTCTTTTCAAACGAGCACTCCTCATTACCAAGCGGTACTCCCACAAATCTATGAGGCACGCAATTTCTCGCTCACCCCAGAGCTGGTGTGATGCTGGCGCATCTTTTAGGGGCGCAGCTCCTTATGGCGTGGCTTGTGCGTCCCTCGTAGTACGTAACCACCAGTGGCACATACCCGAAATAGGTATAACATTTGACCTCCAAGGTGGTGTTGGCGAGAGATTTCTTCTGTGCGTTGTTTACCAATAAAAATAGTGCTCAATTTACATGACAACAGCTGCTAATGGGGAATGAGAGACAGGAGCATTCGGCTTTTAGTCAGCGCGCACGCTGCGATCTCTAATAGCAGCCATTGGCATGTACATTGAGCACTAACGGACAAGAAAGGGTTGCTACATTATACTCGCTGGTTGTAGCCTCCTTAGTTCGAGAACGGTTTAGCGAGCGTTGAGCTGCAGGGCCATGAATACAATGAACTAGTATATGCCATGAATGAATTCGAGGTGGTTGAAAAAGGGAAGCAGATACGAAGTGCAAGCAGTAAGAAATTAAAAACTGAATCCTCCTGTCTCTCATTTCACATTAGCAGCCACTGGCATGTACATTGAACACTACCTGACAGGAAAAGGTTGCTACGTTATACTCGCTGGGTGTAACCTCCTTGGCTTTAGAAAGGTTTAGCGAGCATTGGGCCGCAGTGCCATGAATACAGTGAACTAGTATATACCATGAACTCAAGGTGGTTAAAGGTGGGAAGTAGACCCGAAGCGCAAGCCGTAAGAAAGTGTGCGTGTGCCACCTCTTGTTTAGTCCTTGGAATGTCCACTGAATGGCGGTGCTTCTATATGGGGAATATATGATAAAAAGATGCGAGATGGTGGGACTTGGAGTGTTGAATAGATGGACGAACGGACACACAGACAGATGCATGGATGGACGCATGAACGGACGCAGGGGTGGTTGCATGAACGAACGCAGGGACGGGCGCACGAACAGACGCATGGACGGTCACACAGACGCACGCGTGGGCGGACGAATGCTTCGCCCCACTCTCCATCATTCACTCCGTGGATATGCTGCCATTTTTTTCTTTTTTTTGGTGGCGACGTATCATTCATCCTGCACAAAATGCACAACAGCAGTAATTACACCGAAAAAATAAACGCAACCGAGAACTCACTGTTCCACACAGACAAACTCATATAAAAGGCAAGGCATAGCTGTGTTGCCATAGCACATCTGAACAACACTGCGCGCAATATGGCGGCTGAAGCTGACTGGAGATAACGAGCACCATGAACGAGCACATTGTTGTTGTTGGAGTATGAGCTGTTGCTACGTTCAAAATGGCACAAATACTTTCATAGATAATCTACAACACTGTCACATGCTAATGGCGCAACATTTCTTTTTTATATTGGGGATGGATCACACTGCGAACGAGAGTGCATGTTTGCGCTGTTTCCGCTTCCGTCGCTCAATAGTCCTCGAAGTTTTAACAGGCATGTGGGGTGCTCCGGTCTTTCTGTAAACTGTTCACTCGATAACCATCGAAATTGCCCGAATGGCAGCTCCTTCTGGTCAGTTGTATTAGTAGACCATCGGCTCGATGGCCTCCGAGATGCCCGTGTCACCGGTATAAGTGTGCTGGGTTGCTTTCCACATAGCGGGGAACGCTGTGCTTTGTATGACTATGTGGGCTAAATAGGAATGTAAATCTTTGCATGCTTTCTGGGTAAACCACGGCTCGTAATGTTGATGCAAATCCACGAACTAGCATGGGTGCACGTGTTTTTTGAACTAAAATATGTTGTTTCACGGCAAGAATGCTTTAATGACCACTTTTAACATGCATTCGGTGCAGAATGACGCGTTACGTTACGAAAGTAGTTGGTAAGGTCCCCGTGGTTTTCAAAGAGGTGGCGGCCCCAGCAGGCGACGCCTAGAGTAGCCGCATATGCTCCAAACGGGACTACCTAAAGGTAGAATATTCAGTTACTCTAGCGAACCGATAGTCAAGCAATTTGAGAAGCCTACATTTTTTTCGGAGCCACATTTTGTATTCCATACAGTCTGCGAAGAATTCAAACATATACTTTACAGATTTCGTCAAAGTAAAGTGCAACAAGAATCGTAAAATAAAAAAGTCGTGAAAGACAGCGGGCTGTGCGCAAGAGGACTCGCTGAGAAATGCCATCTTGTACGTCATTGAAATGCTTCCATGGTGGCAC
This sequence comes from Rhipicephalus annulatus, assembly GCA_013436015.1. Lineage (NCBI taxonomy): Eukaryota > Metazoa > Arthropoda > Arachnida > Ixodida > Ixodidae > Rhipicephalus > Rhipicephalus annulatus. The sequence continues at coordinate 104,911 of WOVY01003070.1, forward strand.
CATGGTATGTCCTCGTGCCCATTATGTTTTTTACTTGAAAAAGAATGCTGCCTTGACGTAACGCCAGTGGTCTTCAGTGTGTGAGTGGTGACGCAATCTAGCGCGGATCGCCAAATTTTACCTCTTAGTTCTTCAATACCTAGGTATTGTTCAGTGGTTTGATGCCAGTGTCGCCAGTAGGCAGGTCAATGTTCGTCTGCTTTCACGCAATCTGCGCCAATCTTTATCTGTGAGTCACTTTGCCAGGTACACCTCAGCAAAAGGCCTTGGTGCTTGGCGGTGAAGCCTGTGTATGGGGCGAGTTCATAGACAGCACTAATCTCATCAGCAGGACATGGTAAGTGGAACTCAGCAATTTTCGGTTATAATTTTCGTGCTGCAGACACTTTTTTAGCGTCTATCTATCTATCTATCTATCTATCTATCTATCTATCTATCTATCTATCTATCTATCTATCTATCTATCTATCTATCCATCTATTTATCTATCTATGTATCTATCTATCTAATCTATCTATCTATCTATCTATCTAGCTATCATATGTCTGTCTGTCTATCTGTGTATCTATCTATCTATCTATCTATCTATCTATCTATCTATCTATTTATCTATCTATCTATTTAACTACCTCTATTTATCTATCTATCTATCTATCTATCTATCTATCTATCTATCTATCTAGCCGCATACGCCTGGGTGCTCAGGTGATCAACCCCTTACTTGAGGTGAAAGAACGGTAAGATGACTTCAGGATTTTGACACACTGGTAATGCAATGACGAATCTGACAATGACGTCGCGCGTCGTGTACGTCGTCAAACCCTTTCCACCAAAGTTCGGGCTCATACCCACGGTTGCGTATGTGTCACAGGTATGCAGGATTGTCACAGGTCATTCACAGTTTATGTCTACCAAGAAACGGCGAGAACAGATGTTAGTAATTTGAACGCAAGACCATTAAGAAAAAGCTGACGCTGGCAGCGTGCTACCCTTGTTCGACTCAAAACGGCACCAGCAGCTCGCAAGAGAGTGAGGAGAGCCACCACAATAAAAATAAGGTGCTTGAGAAATGGCAGCTTCACGCTGCGCTTGTACAGTCTCCTTGTGGACGACTGCAAGATGCGGCTGAGATGTTTGAGGTCCGCCGTCCGCAGGATGCATTGCTTAACATTGCCACAGGGGTAGCCCGTGATCCCATTCAAGCAGAAATCAGTACTATTCTAGGAGTGTCAACTGTACCCTGCACTCGCACGACGAACTGGTGAACAAACATTTGCAATGCGTGGGTTCTCAATTAATTGGTAAAATGCGCGTTTTACACAGTATTTTTACACCTTTACGGTGTAAACTGGCTCGTCGCCAGAGAGACAATTTAAAGGTGTTTGCACATACAACATTCTAAAAGAGTGTTTGTTGAAAACCCTAGGCAAAGGATGTGCAGCAAAACATGTGGGAAGGAAAAAACTGAGGAGAGGCCTTATCCTACCTCAATGCATTGCGAGAAGTGTGGTGGAAGGGACGTCAAGTTTATGGGACAAACAAACCAGTGCGGGGCTAACTAAGCAGCAGACACTCCGTGACCTGCTCTCAGCATTGTTTCACTTCTTCGAGGACTTTTAGCCCCAGCGTAAACTTAGCGAGTATTTTATGGTTTGCATGCAGTAAAATGTAGCGAGCACACCTTTCTGAGACTGTTCGTGCATGGCACGCCCGAGCGCGCGGTGCTCGAGTACTTTGTGAAGTGTTTTCGTGCAACAGCACAGAGCACAGGTACGTCTCGTAATCAAAATCAATCAGCCCCTGCATCATCGTATTCGAACTCACCCGGCAGTGACTTATGCGTTCTACTCGCCGTAAGGCCTTTTTTTTCCAGATTACCCGGCGGGCTGATTAGCAGTTTTTTTGCAGTGTCAGTGCGCCAATACAAGATTTTGAGAGCTTGCTTCGTAGCTATTTAGTGCAACGCCAGCCTAGTGCTTGATATACTTCACGTCGGTAAGAAGACACCACTGCATTGTATGCGCGATCGTGCACGCAAAGTGTGTAATTCCAGTGCGCATACAACTAACGCGCAGCGAGCGCACACTATACAAAAATTCACATTTAGTCCGATAACTAGAAACGTTTATTTTCCTTCCGTATGAACGACACAACTTCTACAAACGTGACACGATGCCTACAATAATAAAAACAAAAGTTCGGGTGTGTTCTCAGTTGACATAATGAGGAAGAATTAACGGATCATACAGCTGAGAGCTCTGCATGCAAATACCATGTATTATTGATCAACAGTGAAGTGGACATACGTAAAAAGTGCGACCAGGAACATCCTGTGGTGCACGCGATTAGCCCCGAGTATACGCTACAGCTGGTCATCGCACAAATTTACTAAAAAACACGCAAAAGACGCAGTACTTGTGAACTGACTCGCTACCGGCAGAGAACACCTACCAATAAAGAACACCTATATACTACAACCACAGAACACCTACCAGTTTAGAAAACGGAAGCTGTACCTTTGGGCTGTGGTACCAAAATAACATGCAAATATGTAGCGGCGGCGTACTGAACTGCAATACCGCGAGGCGAGATGGCACTGGTAGTACCATCATCATCAATAAACATATGCTTTTTTTTGCAAGTGGGGGGCCCACGGCTGGTTCCAGCTTCTCGCTCCCTCTGGTTCATTTTTTTGGTCGTTGCTAAATTGCGCCTGGAATTATCGCCAGAGGATCTAGCTGGCCTCGACTGGCAAAAACAACGTCAATTAAGTGACGTTTGCATCGTTTATTGCGAGTGTCCAAGCCGGTACAATCAATGTATACAGTCGGGTCCAAACAAAACAAGTCACTCATACAAATATCGAAAGCTTTCAACCCATGTGTAACGACTCTTGAAAGCTAACAAGCATATGCATATAACTGAGCATCGAGATTGCTGAATGAACGTCGCTCTCATTGTGTTACGGCACTAGAGCTTAATAGCGTGGCTTCAAGACAAAAGTCTGATTCTGCCGTCAGATGCGGCGCTTGCCCTGTAGTGTTGATCTTGAAGTGAATGCATGATGTGAAAACGGGAAGGAAACTTGCACATTGCCGATTGTTAATAGCTGGCGCAGTGAGAGCAATGTGTTTTGCTAAATTTGTTAAATAGGCAATTGCGGATGCGTGCTGCGTGCACTTTTGAATTTTTTTTTGCTCTACAATGCTACATTGAGTACTTCACCATTGTGCAATGTCGCATCGTGTCGACAGGGTAGGCACTAGTTTTAATTCTCAGTCGTGAGCCCATATCATAGGTTATATGTATTTAGGTGATGGGTCTAAAAATATTTCAGCCTTGCTGCATTTATTCTTACAGTTAAGTTACACAGTTACTACAGCTAGAACTTCTCGTCGCAGGTAATGATCAGTCTGCTGAGTATGCAGCAAACATGTATGCTAGAGGGACACTTATGAGGAGTGTGCTTACAAATCGAAAAGCCCAATTCTAGGAAAATAAGCTTTAGGCATGAATTGTACAATTTTGTTGTTTGTACATCTTTGTTGGTGCTCTTACAGTACACTATCTGCTTAGCCCTGAGCACAATCTCTTTTTTTTGCATAGACATATCGATAGAACTTAAGCACTCTCTTGCAAGCAAGCTCTCCTGAAATCGGTGGTACATGATGTGAATCTGTCCGAATACAGGATCAATAACGGTCACATTTATTGCACAGTTGTTACTGTGTTTCATTTTTCAGTATACTTGTGTTTGAAAGCTGAAGTTGTTTTTTTGTGCTACTTTCAGAGGTTAGGACTTGAAATACCTACTTTTTGCAGTGTGGCTGTCAATAAGTCAAGATCATGTATGTTTCAACTACCTGTGCTATTGCCTAAATTTCTTTTTTATGACCGTAGTGCACAGAATTTAACTTCGTAGTAGAAGACACTATCATCTTGACAACTCAATTTAAACAAGAACAGACGTGCTCAAAGAAATCTGGAACGCTTCCCTGCTATATGAAAAAAAAAAACAGAACCACGTGCAATGAACACAACCTTGCCCTTCACGACAGCATTCACGTCTATGAGGAAGCTGGGCTACAAGTGCTCATTACCTTTATGATCTATTAGTGTAGGAGCCCATTGAACATAAGTGCAAAGCTAAAGTAATATAGTGCAGCCCTATGAGCTTTGGCGCATCTTTTTGTAAACTTGTATGAGCGAAAAGCAGTTAATTAAGACAAAACAGTTCTGGGTGTTGTTCGTAAACTGTCACAAGGCAAAAGTAAATGTCGGGAAGCATGTTAATGCCCCTCACAGCGGGGGTGTTTATTTTCCAATTGACGATTCCCATGCGAAGTATGAAGTGATCGTGAGTCGTACAGTAGTGGGCAATATTAGATTGATTCTGGCTTCCAAGGGTTCAAATAAATTATACTGTAGCCTCACAGGAGACAAGACTGCTTGTCGAGTTATTTGCACTGACACCTTATGTTAACAAATTTTTAATATTTTCAAGCTTCCATCTTTTAAGGGTCAATTTAGTCCATCTGCACCAATTGGAACTGGTTCACAGCTGTGCACGAGAAGTTCATAACTTGTGCAGCGCGAGTTCAGCAGTGTGGCAGCACAAGTGAAGGATAAGGTGCCGACAAAATGGAATACTTATTTTTGTTCACTTAATTTAAATAGGTGCAAACATCTCGGCAAAACATGCTGCATTTCTAAAGGTGGGTACAGTACCTACGTCGAATGCTATGTTGTTTGTTAAGCTGTGCGTGCGGCTGCATCAAACCAGCGCTTTCAAAGCAGAAGGTACAGGAGAGTCATGAACTAGTTTTGGTGCTGCACCTCTCCTGCACTTTTAAATGAATGACAGGATTTAGAAGATGATATTGCTGCGTCACTGAAACAAATGGCGAGGTACAGCACTTTGTAAAATAGATCATGTGGTGCAGGCGATTCGAGCAAACCCTTAAGCACACAAGCGTCTTAGCGTTTCACCCCCATTGAAATATTGCCACTGTGGCGGAGAACAAACATCGTGTTGTGGAGCTCAGCAGTGCCACACAATCTAACTAATAGTGTTACAGTTTTAAGATTATTGAAGTGTAGATTTCCAACTAGCCCCGCAAGCAACCGTCCTTAAAAACTGAAGTGGTTTCTACTCACTGGCCCGGGCTTCAAAGGGGTGTTTATCTGATGAAAGCTTCAACGGTCGCTTCGTTCCCCGGAAGTCACTTGAATTCCCTTCGCGAAAGCATTTGAACAAGTCAAAATAAACAGAACGAGAAAAAGTGAGTTGGTCGGTAGAGGCTCGAAATATTTACAGCGAAACAAAACAGCCTGAGTCACATCAGAACGCACCGTGAGGCATCACCTAACGTCGCAACCGTTGGCCGCCACCAAATTTGAAATGAGGATAATGATGTCAATAGGCTGCTGCTCACCTTAAGTCAGCTGGAGCAAAAACTATTACGAAAATTGATGACGCAGCACAGGTTTAAGAAAAACTTCTTGGTAGAAAAACAAGTTGTTTTTTATGTGTAGCTGTAAGCAAAAATATAGTAGTTGATCATTTTAAAAGTAAAACTTGGCCCCGACGAGGGCGCCCCTACAAGAAAGCGCAATAACGCAAGTGATGAGAGAGGATCGTAGATCAACTCTGGGTGTTTGAAGCAAAAACGCGCCGCGGTGGATTTTTTCGCCCCCTACAGGTGATCACTTGAACTTGAGAGTTTCCGGGGCCTGCTAGATCTAAGGTCCCTAGATGAAACAAGTTTCCAAGGTAGCGACACCCTCCCTTTTCCTCCTCGCTTATTTGCCTGAAGCGCCCCCTAAAAGGTTCAAAACTTTCATCCAAAAGCGAATGTTTGGGTTCTGTTGCTACGGTGAATAGATGTAAATGAAACAAAATGGAACGAAATAAGACGTAGAATAAACAGTTACTTTTATGAACACAGACGGCACAACACAAGAGCAAGCGGGATCTGCGTTACTAAACCGGCAACCTTGTGCAGTTCTATACTTTACACCACTAGCCATGGCGTCTCGCGTAGTACATTTTAGTTCCACGGACGCGGTATTTCGTCCAGTTCTAACTAGTCCACTTCTCCGATTGTGTTTTGTTCGGGCTGTGACACTGTGAACATGCTTCTTGCTGGATCCTGTAAGTGGCCACAGGGCGTGACGTTGTGACGATTGATTACAACCAGCTTGTGCACACGCAAGAAAAAAAACTACGACCAGACTGGTACGAACACTCGTCCAGCAGCACTGCGATGACGTTTTTTTTAATTGTGCCCATTTGGATAATCGTGATGCCAAGTGATTCTGATGCGGTGCTGGGAACTTCCTGAAAAGTGAGAGTTCTACTGGTGAGGTGTCTCGAAGCAGCGCGTTTCGGCTCAAGCGGGAACTGGTCAAGAGTAAAATGTTTCTGAAGGTGCGGTGATTACAACTTACAGCTGCTCTGTATACGTGCATACCCACATGTATTTTTACCAACTGGCATGCACTAGACACGCATTAGACGCGCACCTGGCGTTTCAATAAAAACCGACAAGTGAACTCGCTTCACAGATCCGCGTCGACATACGTTGACGGAGTTGCACGAAAGCATTCGCGTGAAATGGTTCATAGTTGCGCTTCATGGTGCGCTTCACCTCGGAAAGCACAAGGTAAGTTGAAGACAGCGAAACCAGTTTCTGTTGTTTACGGCAAGGCAGCATTGCTGAAAAACGCAGATGTTGCATTAAACGAGCATGGCGAAACAATCTTGGTAGACTTAGCGCACACCGAAACGCTCCTCCTTATCAGTTTATGTTCTGGCTACGATTTTGTCTTCTGGTCACGGCGAGAATCCGGCTGGAGCCATATGCGCATGCGTACTTGTTTTGAACCTTTTGCATAATAATAAATAACACCACCAGCCATTTGCAAGATCACGTGCAAGTAATGCACCAATTACAGACGCGGATGGCAGAGAAAAAGAGGAGTAATCGAGAGAGTGAGGAGGGCGGCTCGAGAACAATGAGTGACGCTACCTTGTTTCATTTAGGGACCTTAGCTACATCTATATACTATATGCTACCACTCGCGCACTAGAAAGCGTGCCTTTTCTTTCATTTATGCCTGATGACACCGTGTTGAATTTGTAGATGAGGTACGATTCGCGGATTTCCCAATCGTGGTGAGAATAAAAGCCCGATTCGAGTATAGTGACCCTAATTTTTTCGAACGAGTGCCCTGGTAAGCGAATATGCTTTGAGAGTGGGAGGTTAAGTTGCGTATTGGTATGTCATTTATGGTTGTTGAAGCGTATTTAGAACGATGTTGCTGTATGACCAATATACTGTTCTTGGCAGACATCGCACTCGAGCATGTATATGACGTTAGAGCTATCGAAATTAAAGGGGACGCGAATTTTAAGGGTGAAATTAGGCGAGGTACTAATGGCTTCCTGGGAGTATGCATATGTAGGCAAACCTTGCAGCGTGGTTTGTTGCAAGGTGCACAGCGAGTGGTTATGGGTTCGTAAAAGTTTGACGATGTTAGCATATCGCGGAGATTCCTAGAGTGTCGGTAAACTACGCGAGGTGGTTCAGGAAATATATTTTTCAGATGCTCACTTTGGGTAGGGATGTTGTGGTGGCGTTTGAGTATAGAAATTACCTTTGGCACTGATGCCGAGTATGTTAATACGAGATTGGTGCCAGCACGTTGTTCAGGCAAACTGTTTGAGCTAAGAATGTCGGCTCTATTCAATTGGTCTGCTCGGTCTATAGCGTCATCGACCAAGTCCGCTAGATACCGTCGTTTAAAGAGTCACTGCAGCCACTGCAGTCACTGCAGTCACTGCAGTCACTCAAGAAAAGTTTTTTTCCTGGACCACGGCTTCCAACACCTGCCCCCAGCGCGCTTACTGGCTGCCGACGGTCTTCACCCGAGTTTTGACGCTGTCGCTCTCATCGCCAGCCACATACGTGAACTTTGCTGCAAGCAAAAAGATAATGTGTCACTATGGTGTGAATTCGCGTCGTGTTACCTTTCACAGGGTGCTACGCAGACTTCTCCAAGGGTGTGCTACCCTCAACCCTCCCCAGACGCCGAAATCAACTCTCCAGTTTTGAGCCGCCAAAACTTGAGTGAGGAAAGTGCACAGACTACTCCGCCCTTGGGCCGCCCCTACCCTTCCCGGAAGAGCCCCGCTCGCGACAACGCTACCAAATGACTACCGGTACCTGGTAAATCTGTTATGCATGTGCCTTCTAGAACATTTCTGAAGTCTAGGAAGATTGCCGAGAAAATCATTCGTTCAGAGCTCCATGTCAATACATTGTCGGCATTTTTGAGTGCTTCTAAAGTTTGTAAAAGTTTACAGCTAAGATTGCGACCGGCCCTTTGGGATCTATCTTCTTTGCACAGAGCCAAGTGGCAACAAGTATTGAGTGACGCCTCACTAGAACTACTACGTATAGTTATTCAACACTACACATCGCGTGCGCTTAGCCTCCATAGCGAAGAAGCCTCTCTTACTGCTCAATAGGGTCTCGTGAGCCGGAATCCTTAGAACCTATAAACATAAGAAAAAGAATAACTTAAGTACGCCTAAATGTAATAAATTCATTTGCGACGGAATAGACCCGTCTCTATATGCCGCTAATACGAAAAATGCTCCTGTTAAATCGTCGGTCAGAAGCATGCCCACTGAACGCAGCGACAATGTCGTAAACATATCGGCTATCACTCTCTTTTGTGCTCAAATAGCTGCAATGTCGACATGTCTTACTTTTTTCCCACCCTCAGGTGAATTCAGTGAATTCCAGCTTTTAAAAGATTTGTATAACTTTGCACGTAACATGCGCCTTAGAGAATATTTTCATGACCGTGAAAATTCTAATAACAATACAATACCAGTGCCGTCGCACAAGAGGTGGACACCACCACCACAATGTAATCGATGCCTCGATATGTACACTAGGGCTGTACAGCATGACGTTCTTGAGGCGTACAAGACCCGTGTTTATTATCGACAAAATTTAACAAGTAAGGAAAACGCAGCGCTTGAAGAACTATTCAATAACCCTGACATTGTAATCAAACCTGCCGATAAGGGAGGAGCAATCGTCATTCTTGATAGGAAGAATTACATAGCGGAAGCTACCCGACAACTCTCCGACGACAGTTTTTATAGAGCCCTCCCAACCGACCGAACAGATAGTTTTAAGTCCACATTGCAAGATAAACTAATGACTCTATCAAGAGAAAAAAAAATAGAGGAAAAAATTGTTTGGTCACTTATTCCGCTCAGCCCTGTATCCGGCAGATTCTACATACTCCTGAATATTCATAAACAAGGTAATCCAGACCGTGACATTACATTCCAGCACCATTCCATACAAGTGACTGCAAAGCCACGGCGAGCCATTGCGCGAAATAATAAGAGTAACCTCTCGCTAGGTGCTTTTCTCACGACCGCGCGCAGCTTAGGTGCCAAATTGCGCGAACATCCCTAGGCACTTTAGTCCCTAGCGGTGCGCCCGCGCTGGCTGGAGCGATGCGGGTATGTAAAGGCGCCGCTGGCTGTGTTATGTGTGTGTCAGCGCTTCCTCTATTTCCGCGTTGTGCAGCGGTTTGTATTATTGCGATATTATTTCTTGCGAATATGGTGATGCTTGAGTGCTGACTGTTCTGTCTGAACGTTAGTTATGAATGTGAAATGCGCTCTGAAGCGCTTTAGTGAACGATGTGACACGGGTACTTGCTGCATGTGGTCGCGCTGCACTGTATTTGATCTGGACAATGTAGCGGTGACTAACACCGATTTTCCTCGAGAAATTTTGATGGCGCGCAACAACTTTGTCACTGCTGCGCTGTACAGCATCGAGTTTGGTGCAGCTGCCCTGACCACGATCACAAGTGCCAGTGGGACACCGGCGGTAGGAATATCGCGTTATTTCCACTACTCGCCCAGGTAGTCCAAGCAGCATAGAGAGAAAAAAAGCAGTGACTGCGATATCCCCTGTCGATGATCACACGTGATTGCTTATACCAAGTTGAACCGTTCCGTTCTGTACACTTTTGAGGCCTTTCTTTCTGTGGCTGCTGCTTACATGAAAACGCAAGAAAAAAGCAGTCTACTAATTACATCAAAAGTACGCAGAAACGGTGCGTCATACTTCGGCAAGTCTCTAGAAAATATAAAACGTCTGCAAAGAAGCCCATGTACATGTTCGTTCTTGCAAACAAGCTTATTGCTCAAGCTTTTGGCCAATTTTGTTGTCAGGGTTCTGCTGACATGAGCGCGAGTGGACCACCGCATTGTACATATATTGCATGCTTGGTGTGTCAAGTGGTCACCTGCAAATTGCGATATGCATAAAAAGCGAGTGCTTCAATTGCCTTCAGCGCAACTTTGGCATGCTCACTTTTTGCTTAACACCTAAATATAAACCTCGTCGTATATTGAAGGTGTCGTCATCATCAGGTTGACTAAGCGACTGCAGGGCAAAGGCATCTCCCACGATCTGCCAATCAAACCGGTCCTGTGCTTTCCGTTGCCATGTTATACCTGCGAACTTGTTAATCTCATGGACGCACACATGTTTCTGTCTCCCCTTCGTGCCTTTGCCTTCTCTGGGAACCCAATCAGTTACCCTTACTGACCAGTGGTTATCCTGCCTAAGTTCAATGTGCCCTGCCCATGTCCATTTTTTATTCTTGATTACAACTATGATATCCTGAGCCCTGATTTGTTCGCTGACACACTCTGCTCTCTTCTTGTCTTTTAAAGTTACACCTTCATTTTCTTTCCTTCGCTCACTGGGTCGTCCACAATAATGCTCAACGCTCTTTGTAAGCCTCCAGGTTTCTGCTCCGTAGGTAAATACTGGCAAGATGCAGTTGTTATATACCTTTCTCTTGAGGGTTAGTGGCAGATTACCATTCATGATTAGAGAATGCTTGCCGAATGTGATCAACCCCATCTTTATTTTTCTAGTTTCTTCACTCTCGTGGTTTGGCTTCGCGGCTCTTACCTGTCCTAAGTAGCAATATTCCTTTACAACTTCCAGCGTTTCTCCACCTATCACAAAATGCAGTTTTCTGCCCATTACTTTTGTTTTGCACATTACTTTTGTTTGTGAACAATAATTTCACTTTTATTTGTGAACAAAAGCACATTACTTTTGTTTTGTGAACAATAATTTTTAGACCTAGTTTTCTGCTTTCTATGTTCAGTTCTGTAATCGTGAGCTGCAATTAATCTAAGTTACTCATCGAGGCAATGTCATCAGCAAATCGCAGGTTACTAAGATACTTTCCATTACCTCTTATTTCTAACTCTTCCCAAGCTAGGGTCCTGAAAACCTCCTGTAAACCCGAGATGAATAGCGCTAGAGAGATTGTATCTCTCTGCCTTACACCCTTCTTTATTGGATTTCTGCCGCTTTTTTTATGGTGGCTCTGAATCCACTATAGATTTTTTCCAGTATGTTTATGCAGCGTTCTTCGATGCCCTCATTCAGTAGTGCCTGCATTACTGCAACACCTTCTCGTACTCTATGAAGGCTATGTTTAGGGGTTGATTGTATAGGAAGGGGATGTTTGACATGTTTATGGCATACGATAACGTTAACATGGTACAATCCACAGTGCAGTTGAGTGCGGCGTATTTCGGTCGGGGCATCTTCTTTTCATGATCTAGCAGTAATTTATTTTGGCCAAAAATGATCAGTTATGGTCTCGTTGCTTCTTCCCACTTCATAATGCAGATTATTTAATAGAAGATCACATCTCATGCATTAAAAAAAACAAGAGCAGTAGAGGCCCTTGACACATTGATCATGCACTACCCCAATGCAATTTTCAACTGCAACTCAAATACCACTGCTTGGCATATTTAGTCCATAATATATTTCATTGTTGCAACATTTGTCTGTGTAAACTTTTGGTTGTGAATACCTGCTCAGACGATCGAAAACAGCTGTTACACCAGTTTTTAAAAAGCACTCAAATGGTACTCCATGCCTACTGACTATAGCACAGCGTAATAGTATTTGTCTAAAATATGTGTTCAATAGGTATAAAACAACCACTGGGGCGCTTTAAGCAAGTTATTTGCAGTTAAATAAAGGTGGGAGCACTTGATCACAGCACTATTGCTAGTCTGTCACCATGTACAGATCTTTTGTACTTGCATAAGTTTCTGTGCTTGCAGGCTTACGCACAGCAGAGCAGAAGGAACCTACGTTGTTCTATATTAAAAGCATAATCAAAAAATTCTATTTACTTCTTGCAGCCATACATTTAAACTAAGAAGTTTGTCTGGTTAGAGTTAGATGAAAAGGTAAAAGTACTTATGATCTTTAGATGCTATAACACCCTCTGAGAAGGCTTTGGTGGTCAAAAAGAAAATTTTTTCTTATCAGAAAAAGCAAGGCAAGGCTCCTGTTGATTGTGATTAAAAAAAGCCTTTGCTAGTTTTTGGCGATAGAGTTTTAACGCCCTTTGCTAACACAAAGAAAAAGTCAACTGTTTTTCTAAGCCTTAAGCTCTTTTGCTGGCCTCCGAACAATGTTATACTAAGCTCTATTTTTACTCTTTATTTAGCTTCTTTCCTATCCTTTTATAACAAACTACTTATACCTGAATATTAAATGTCTAGAAATTTAAATACTTTTGAAGTCAAGATTGCCACATATTATTTGGATTTTCTTTAGCGTGTCAGGATGGTGTCATAACATATTGAACTTCACTGTAATTAGTAGAGTATTTTGCTCTAATTTAACAGATGCTATTTCAATTCCTATGGATTTGCACAGATTGTCAAACACATCACAAATGAGCTAATAACAAATGCCTCAACTTAGTAAACAGAAAACTTCTATGATTCAAATGTCGTGTTTTATTCTATCTCATGAAGAGGGTAAAATCATTCAGTAAAAGCATTGCTGGTGATCTCCATAGTCATAGAACCAATTGAACTTAAGTAATTAGTACTGAGGTTCCACTTTGTTGCATGTACGTGTAGTTGCACTATATTTATCGTCTTCTTTATGCCTCTGCATTTCATTATAGACATTTGAACAAATAGGAAGAGTCGTAATATTATTGCATGTTCTTGTCATATTTCACTCTGACTTAGCATAATATTTGCAGCTAGATGTCAAAAGAGAGATTAATATGTCACGTTTCCCATTCACCATGAAGAGGTTTCTTTTTAAGCTATTGTTCAAGGCAGTGACGTTATTCAGTATTCTGCTGTAGAGCATATGAGCAATACTGTTTGTTTGTACAGGACGCTACACCATCGGCCATCGGTTGCATATATATGCTTTTTTGGTCTATCACATGTAGCTTTAAAAATCAACACTGTAAACTTGGCTGTCACTATTTAAATATGAAATAGTGCATTAAAAGAAAGAAAGTCTGTATTTTAATCTGCCCTTAAGGTAAAGAAAAATGGTAGCGTACAGTCAGGGGTGGACCCAGCCAATCATTTTAGGGGGAATGGGTTGCTTAATGTAACACCAGAGAGAGGGGCATGGTCATTGCTTTTTGTTTTTTACTAGCTTAAAAACTCCATCATAGCATAAATACTATTGATGTGTGCTTAAAGAAATCCCGGTCCTTTGCCCTAATTGGTGATAACAGGTGGACGGCAAGCACTGAAGAAAGGGGGAGGGGATACTGACAGGCTTTGGGGTGGGGGGCGATCACCTCTGCCCCCCTTCTGGATCCGTCACTGCGTGCATTTCTGCACAAGATCACAAGATTGATTCGGAACCTCAGGAGCCACATTATAATAGTTGTAATATGTACTAGTGCCTTAGTTCAATGTACTCAGGGAGAATATGAGGTCAAATTAATTAAGCTTTAACTTGAAACAGTGCATCTCATAACCAAATTTTAGTTTTGTGACATGAAACCGTCGAACTTAATTTTATTATTTCTTCTCTAAACCAGCATCGAAGTACAGTGCTTGCAAAATTCTGCTCCAAGTTTTTTTCATGTGAATGTGTGGTTCATCACCGAATTTATGGCATTATTTACCAGTGTGATTTTTCAAGGCCTTCCTATTGCCATGACCTTTTTTCACCTATCATCAAACCAGAAGACAAGATCACCAGGGAACATTTACTGCATAGGAGGATGTTTGTAACAGTTATGTGTTCAAGTTGGCCCATGCACACACCTTTTGCAAATCAACAAAATTTTTTCATCTTCATTAGGCAAACAAAATTTAAAATATTGTGAAGCAGTCATGCAGCTATACTGTCAAAGATATAAGGTTTCAGGACAAATCGAAATGTTTAATAAAAGTTGCTGACAAGAAAATGTAAAGTTAGGCGGCTGTCACAATCATATGGTGGTTTTGGGATGTTAAACCCCACATATCACCGAAAATGGTAAAGTAACTTTGCCTGAAAAAGTTGCTTGTTATTTACTACAAACCTCTAGGATCAATATGAATTTTCTGCAATTAGAGAAAATTGCAAATCTAGAAAAAAAGTGCATCCTAAAAGCAAACGAGGGAGCAGATAAACATTAATTCCACTGAGCACTTTTACGAAATATTCTATCCAAGATTGCAGCAGAATAAGCACCTGCAAACATATGTGCTAGTAATAAGAACAGAATGCTCCGCTTGAGGTTTTGTTGCCGGAAAAATAAAACAATTATGAAAACGACCACATGTTGGATGATGAAGCTAAGACAAGGCTTTATTAGCTGTTTTTAAAATGCTTTTCTTATGGTTCGTTTCAATAATATTCCTGACTTAACTCGTTGTGCACTTGACTGGAGTGCAGATTCATTTCCACTACTGTCGCTTATTCTCCTTTGAGGTCCTTGGCAGCAAATACATCCACCTGTAAGAGACAAATTACAATAGTTGTCTGTAATAGCAAGTACAATATTTACAATAATTGTCTGTATTAGCAAACTACACCACCTCCTCCTTTATTTTTCTGTACAAGTCAAGCAGCAGCCTATCTTTCTACTCCTAGATAAGGGTGGCAGTGAGTAAGCTGTGCATGCATGAACTTCACTGCATGACTCGGGGTGCAATTCAAAGCATAAACTCTCATAAGAAACTGTAATAAGTGCCGAATTCGTTCGGACTGCAGCTATTCAAGCAAAATTGGTTGAACACAATATGAAAATAGGTATGAACTTTTACTGCAAAGTATCACACAGTTAAAATAGTGTGAAGAGAACACTCTAAGATAGAGCAGTTGAATTGTTGGCAAGCATTCCTTGGTTGTACGGGTAGTCACATTCAATGGGCCTCTTGTTCAGCCCTGGCAATGCTATGGAAAAGGCACGTGCTAGTGTCTCCATTTCAACTTCAATCGTCAATGGGCGTTGTAAAAGTCAGAGCAAGCGCCACCTCCCCTCCTGCAATGATTTTTCAACCTGTTCTCCACTACGGAATTCTACAGCAGCAGTTATTTGGAACCAAAGTTTTGAGAGTCCTTATATATGTGCAAGATTTTTTAAACCCTTTTACATTGTGATGCCTCCAGGCTGCATTCTGAGTTGTCACAAATTGTCTAAACTTATGACATGACGTAGACCATCTTTCCCACCTTGTCATAACACCTAAAATTTCACACAAAGATTCATTCAGGTCAGTAAAACAGTATATGCGTGTGTATTCAATACAGCAATTCAATAGAAACACAGGTGTGCATTTTCCTTAAAGGCACTTCTATATTGAATTAGTGTCCAAGACCAAGCAAGGGCCCCCTTCCAGATCATATTTCAGCGTCGAGGGGTAATTTCTGGGGATTTTACAGTAGTATGAAGTTGGAAGTAGTGCTTGGGCTAGTGTGCATCTCTCAATTTAAAGTACTAAAAACCTGGAAGCTTGTACCCCTATACAAAGAGAAGAAACTAAGCAAGCCAAATACGTTTGCACTGTCTCAAGTTTTAGTTCACCATGGTGAAACTCGCATGTTCATCAAACCAGTTGTGTAAATGAGGGTAATCTTCATCCATGTGTAGCCTTTGAGCTTGTCAGGACACACTTCTCACGTTACCAGTCATGGACAGCATGGCTATACACTGTTGTCCTTTATGAAAGGGAAAACGTGAGCACGTGGCCTGCGCTCAGCGGCGACTGGCTACAGTTCCATCAACATACAGCTGAAGAAAGCGTGCCTGCTTCTGTTTTTATCAGCGCCTACCCAACAGCCTTAATTCATTCTTTTCTTTGCCAATAGATGACTTCAAAAGGCGATGTGCTTTGTTTAGCGGTTAATTTGGTTGTTCAATTTCAGTTAGTAATTAATGGTAAGAGAGTACCACCACAAAACTGGACATGTCATTTTTTTTTGTGGCAATGAGTGGCTAATGACCCAGTTATCTTGACTGCAAACCTTTTTTTAACGGAGCGCACAACAGTTAAATCGTTTAAAAACATTTTCATGGTGCTCTGCTCGGGCGTATGAACGTTGCCTCATAAGATTCCACAGTGCTGCAGACTTGTGAGACTGCCTATTTTTTTTTTGCTTGTTTGAGCAAAGCAGTGCACTGGCACGTTTAAATGTATATTTAATGAGTGTCTGTTGCAATGAATTGTCCTCTGTGTCACGCTTGCTATCCTCCATCCACCTAGCTATATACGCATTGAGATGTGATACATATAAAAATGCAAGTACACTGACTATCATTTCCCTTTTTGCCAGGTGAATGATCTGGTCAGCTACTCCATATTATTCATATTAGTTTTTTTTTGGATGTTGAGAGGACACAAAGGCGAAATAATTTCTCGCATACTATTGAAGTATGATTTCACGTCACAAATCTTACCACGACACGACGCTTGGCAAGTGCGAAACTGCGTAACATAATGTCTCACCAAACATCATGACATCATTAATTTTTATGGCTTTCACTGGGTTCTACATAGCTTATAATCGATAAAGATGAAGGACATTCTCATATGTGGGTGTCATAGAACTAGCATATGAAGTTTTAGAAAATATCACCGAGCCCATCGCAAAATTGTGAATAATACATTTAAAAACTTTTGACTTTACGCATGGACAATTTGGCACAACTTTCCATAGTGAAACTTCAACCTTAATTTTTTCCACTAATAATCAACTTCGGATAGTCAAACATATGGAATAAAAATTAGAGTACTCAGAGTACAGTTTGTCGATCTAAACAAGGTAACTGGTTCTCTTCAGTATTCTGTAATGCTTTTGTAAAATACACACAGGAAGCAGGTGAATCAAGTGCAAAGTTGCACAGCAAATAGGTGTTGGGAGTACGGAGTTTGTACAATGTGATTTCACTCATGTCGCATTGCTGCATTGAAGAGAACCAAACTGCTCGAGACTACAGCAGCAGAGGCCTATGAATCCCTCCAGAGGTTTCTTCCACAGTTTTAACCACATGGGTTCAATAGTGGCAAAACATGAAATTTATTCCACTTGTTCTTTACAACTATATCATAAACAAGGAGTAACACCTGCATTTTTTGTTTAAACGTTGATGTTTTTTATCTTTCAGAGGATAAGTTATCTTGATGTAACAATGATATTATTGAAAATAGAATAATTTTGAAGAATAGATTCAATATCTCTGCTGCTAGCCTCCTTTCTGACACGCATTCATGACAATTGCATTAATTGGATATTGTAAGAAGTTTCACCCTAGTAGAAAATTTACCATGCACCACCCTTTCAGCAAAATTAACTTCCTAGATATGAAGGTATCTATTGAAACATTCTTTAACGTGAGGTATGAAAAAAATACAAATCTTTTGCCCACACCATAAACATATAGCAGGCAATTCCAATCGGAAAAGAAAAATGAACAGGGCAGAGCCAAGTTAAATTTTGAGGAGGAAGGATGTGCAGGAGAATCGGACTCCACCCCCAGTCGAACCGGACAAGAAGAAGAAGAAAAAAAAAGATCTTGGTTCGGTTTACAATGTTGTTCTTGCTGCTAACATGTTTAGCCCAGTTTAATCTTCAGTGGTGACTTCTTGTTATGTGCATCTTAATGAGGCTGTATTGGAGTTCTTTTACAGAGAAATTGAAGGTTACGCTCTACATAATGCAAACGAATAGCTGACTATAATTGACTACACAAGCCATCATCTATGACACGGCAAAGAAGAAATATTCGTCAGACAGGCAAAGCGTTTAGGAAGCGTCTGTAGCGACAACGATCATCATGCTCACCAATTAAGCAAGCAAAAGGAGTCATTTGGCGAAATTACCTGCACAACACTCTGAACAAAGTCCAAAATGAAGCTTAAAAATTAGGAAATCATCACTAGCTGAACATGTCCCATAGCACAGCCTAACCAGCCACTAGCCTTTGCAATCAATTACCGAATTGCATTTTCAAACCTAATTAATATCTTTCGCAAGTATTACCCAACATTAACTAGCAACGAGCCGCTTTGGAAAATGTTCCCCCGTATGTTAGTGCATGCAAAAGGAAACCCGCATTCTTTTATACACATAATACCTAGTTGTCATCTAAGATTTAGGACCTGAAAACACCTTCAAGAATATGTTACAATTAGAAGTACTAAAAGGGATTTATACATAGTTTAAAATGTAGTTCTACCTGCACTAGTTCAAACAATATCCACATGATTATATATACATATTGTCACAAACAGGACAACATTTTAGCATGGTGTAGTAGCACAACTTCGGCAGGGACAGAGAGTACAAAAAAAACACGACACTCGCTTTTCTTGTCCTCTGTGTTTCCGTCGAAGTTGCGCTACTACGCCACATGTAAAAATGATATTTCACCCACTATTTAAGCTCTAAACCCTACTGAACAAACAGGACAACCTGTTAACGTTTCAATAAATAGGCATTAAGCAAGCATGGCAAATGACTGGAAGCAATGGTGCAGCCATTTATAGTGGCAGGACATATCTTCAACAATCTTAAACCTTAAATACAGTAACCAGCATTTCGAAAAAGAAAAATTGTCGCACCGTATTCACAAGTTTAATACACTCCAGCCAACAAGTATAGAAGTTTAAAAGAGGGCACTAGAGCCAATTTGACATGGCACATACACAACGAAAACCTATAAAAATAAGCCAATATACAAGAAATTTTTCAGGCTAATTATCCCCATTGTCAGGTGGTGCTTCCTCGAGATAAATATAACTCAGCAAATTGTCCTCTCTTTTTCTACCCATCCATGCAAAACACTTGCTCCCTCCTGCTCCTCATTTCTTTCTGTTTCGTGGGATTTTCATTGATTTCCCTTTTTACCCTGGCGCAACCCATTACAGGAGATATGCTTTACTCGCCCAATTTAGCATGCTGACTTCTTGTTTTCATCTCCCTGTTTTCGCATGTGGCCTTCCCTGCTTTGTTTAAGTTGAAGGAGAGGGTATGAAGAATATACAAAATGCACTAAGGTAGGCAAGGGATAATTTTTGGCCTTGTTGGTACAACATATGTGAAATGTTTTGTGGTCATTTGCTGATTGTTAGCAGCAGTGTATGTTGGTTCCCTTCATGTTGATGAATCTGCCCTACACAATTCAGATAGGTCGGTAGTTTCAGCCTTTAAGAAGTCTCCGTGTTGAAACGATGGCTCAAAGAATAACTCGTGTTCACTAATGTTTCATCTCTTTAAGCTTGTCTTCCTCACAACTTCTGTGTTTTTTGGTTCCATAACATTACATTTCTGATTTTTAAAAAATACTAAAATTGGCACTGCCTTGTATAATTCATTTTAGTAATAGCTCATTTTTGTCCGTATGTTGGTAGTTTTTCAATGCACCCATTGTCTTGGTTTCTTAAGAGCAATCATTTGACTGTGTAAGTGAAACAATGATTGCTCTTCTTCGTTTATTTCCTGCCATTTTGCGTCAACAGACTATTACGTACTATACTAAGACTGAAAATACGAAAGAAACAACAAGAATGATGTTTTTACACTGTAGCACCGAAATTAGGATATTTAGTAATTGCGTCTTTTTATTTTATTACCAGCATGTCATGTGCCGGAGGCATGAGTGCTGGCTAACCAATGAAGAGTTCATTGCTGGGCGAAGGTGAAAAACATCCCCCCCCCCCTTCCCGTCGACAATAATCCGCAATTTTTTTTCAGTGGTTCATTATTTCAAATAGCATAACGATACGAAAAGTGGAATAAATGTGACGTATCACCCTAATTTGTTATGCACCACTGAGCAACTGACTCGTCCGTCATACAGTGTCAGCGCAGCCGATTTTACCTGGTTGAAATGCTCCCGCTGTAGATTGGGCACTGCAGAAGAGCGACACATGATCCTAAAACCAGCAACGCGTTTAAATTACACGCACAATAAATGTACATCGTGATTGCACGTATCGCAACAAGGGAAATACGGAACACGTACAGTGGAAGTACGGTAAACAATGAAAGTCTTACTCTTATTGTCAAAATCTGTATTAGTCTTTATAATAATCTCATCAGGCTGCTGTACCAACCAAGCAACTTGCAGAGCGAGAACGTTTGCGAATTGTGGTACACTAACAAAGAGCGGTATTACCACCATTGCCTCGAAATTAATTGTGCAAAAGCGCGTCCACCCGGAGATCAATTAGAGGTTGACAGCTTACCCGTCCTTGACATGAGGTGCACTATGAACCTGTGAACATTTGCGTTAATCACTGTCGTCACTGAAGAGTAGATTTATCGCGAGGAAGAGTACCTGCCGCAAATAAACACGTAGCTTGAACTTCGCGCTGGTTCAACGACAAGCCGCCATAGTGCCAACAAGCCAACGTAAGCCTAAGTTGTTGCAAGCAAAATTCAACGCAGCTACCATCTCAGACCCAGCAGCAATGACCGGCGATTTGTGCTTAATACCGTTTTGTTTTTAATTTGTCATTTTAAATGTTTCACGAAAACAATCTTTTGACATGCTTGAATACCACAGTTTTCATCATCAGTAAGCCCGCGAAATTTGAATGCGGAACTTCAAGGCACCCAAAAATGTCATTTTTATTGTTATATATTATTATTATTATTATTATTATTATTATTATTAATATTATTATTATTATTATTATTATTATTATTATAACTTGCAGAGAAATTGCAAGGCTTCTCTGAAAATGGAGCAGAGCCACAGTCACACGCATTCTCAGCACTGCTCTAGGACACTAGTATGCGAGGCGTCAGAACAAAAAAAAGATGACTTAGAGGAAATAAACAAAACCCTAACTACATTAATACCTAAAATGCAACTTCAGTTAGGTTAAAACACTAGGGCAAGAAGTAAGCAAACTCTCCCTAAACACAAAAAAAGAAAAAAAGAAACAACAATCTACAAAACTAACCACTCAAGATCTAAAGTTGAATTAACTGAGCTAATTATGCTGATTAACAAAAAGAAAATTGCTGACAGGGGGATTTGTAGCACCAAAGAATTAGATGAAGAATTCAAAGAAAGGAGACAGCATCACAACAGGAAACTAATTACGAATGGACGCTCCAACAGATAGAGTAACATAATCAGCAGCCTCAACATCTATAGTAAGGTGGCAGAAAACTTTTACTACAGCTCATGAATAAGCCACCTAACAGAGAAAGAAGCCAAAGTTCAACAAACACTTAAACTCCGTTAGCGAATATAAACAAAGTTATAAAGAAACATAAAATCAGAAGCCTAACCAGGAACGGATCTGCTTGGATACCCTACCTTGAGAGAATGGAATAGAGCCCTACAAAACACGAGCAACGAAAAATCATGCAGCGAAACGATTGACCCCATCAAAGATGGAGATCTCGTGTTTAAAAGCTTGCGACACTTTCTGCACAATGCCTCACGTACTGGCGAATCAAATGTACAACCTAACTGTAAGGATGCCAATACCAAAGTAATACAGAAAAAAAGGATGAAAGATTTGAAGAATTATACACAGATCAACAGATGTCCCACTGTGGATCATAGTCATGCGCCGTCAAACTGAAAAATCTGCCGAACGAAATACATCCATTTACTTAGCTTGCAGAGACTAATAAAAGACATTTGACTCGGTAGAAATACCATTATTCTTAGAGTAGCTAGTCCATAATGCCGGCATGAATACGCAAGCCAACATCTACAGAGAGTCCTTAGAAGACAGACAGACATTGAACTTAATTAAGGCTTGAGGGGTGACTATAAAAGTTCCTTTATGGGGGAGAAGCTGTGGATCTGGTAAGCAGACGATATCTGAGCAATACTTACAGCATGCTTAGCACAACTATTTGCGCCACCACGTTGATAAGAAACACGAATAAACATTTACAAAGAATATTTCGGTACTTATTGTTTGCAAATGACATTTTGCTTTTCATAAGTGGTGCCGGTGAACTACAGTGAACTGAGGTTCTAAACCGAGAAAGTGTTCAAGTAGGGCAACAGATAAATAAGTAAAAAACAAGAATCTAATGTTAGGAGGCCAAACAAGAGAGTGAGAGTTCGCCACGGCACACTAGAGTCCTTACAATTTATATGTAGTTAAGTCAGATATTCACAAGACACAATACTCAAGAAAAGGAAATTCACCATACAACATGAATGGGCTTAAGCTTTAATGACAGACATTCCCAAATCATAAAAGACAATATACAAACCACTGTTGACCACTGTCTCTAAAGCAGACAGTGGTCAACTATTGTATGCTGCGAGTACTAACATATGGTGCATAAACTTTATTGATAGTAAAAAAAGAAGAAAAAAAGTCCAGAACAGACTAATAACTATGCAAAATAGAAACAGAACATGTTTAGCATAACATAGAGATAGTAAAAAAGCAGGGCGCGATAGAGAACAAAAAGGGCTAGATGACATTCTAGCTGACATTAAGAAAAAAAAGGCGGACCTGGGCAGGTCAAGAATTGAGAGGGAGAGACAAGTGACCAGTTAGAGAGATTGTGTGGCTACGAAAAGATGGCAAAAATAGCTGAAAAGGCAGAAGGCTAGATGGAATTTGCACGCATAAGATCGATTAAGCGTGCACAGGGTTGGGAAAATTTTACGTAACTGGGGGAAGCCTTTTTATAGAATTGGACATGAAAAAGGCTGATATACAAGAACAGCATGTGTTATCGAGCTGTTGCACATCGTAGATTGGTTTCAATACCAACCGGTTATTCAACTCTCATCGCAGTGCTACTGCTCATGTATTGTAGTTGTACTACTACCAACTGCTTTTCGACAGGTTTATAGCAACGTTGAAACATATCTGGAACATTTATGAGAACCATGTACAGCCATGTCCCCGACTCTGTATAGTTCATCTGCAGCCAGGCTTAATCCGTGGTACCTTGCGGAAGGTGTGGGCTCTGACGTAGTGTTCTCAGGAGCACGCGTGACCTAATAGACATGTAGGGCTGCTTTACACAAGTGTGGCAATGTTGAAAGATGTGTCTGTTTAACCGTAGATGCATGGTTCCTCAGGGCGCTTTCAGCTCGTGAATTCTGGGAGATGATGAGTTTCGACTAATAACAAAGGCCTGACTAGGCACTTGTTATTGTGTTTGGTCAAATATGATACGGTTGGCATTGCAAAACTTCTTTAGCACCAACCATTCCAGTTCCAAACCAATGCACACTGCATGAAGGAGGTAAATAAATAAGCGCGCCTGCCAGCACAATTCGAATTTTAAAATTTTACATAATTGCTAACACAACCAAATGAAGGCATGACTTCTTCGAAAGACGATAGTTACAGCGCGAGAACAAAACGACGGCACAGAGACAAGAAGGACACGAAAGACTTGTCTCTGTGTCGTCGTTCTGTTTTCGCGCTATAACTATCGTCATGCCATACCAACTAGCCCAAGCTGCCACACTTCATCGAAAGGCCATGTTCTACAAGAAGTGAGTGCTCTTTTTGGGGAAGTCACACCTTCATTTCGTAATGTTATGAAAGTATGTGAAATCATGATTTGTGGCAGCAGGTGGTGTGCTTTCTTTACCTGCTTCGTTCACTTTGCTTCAGTTTGGACCTGGAGTGGCTGGCACTGAAGAAGTTTCGCGTTGCCAAGCATTCAGCAGCCCACATCACTGAGGCAAACTGGAACCTGAAGATGAGGCATGCCCGCTGTTTCATACTGAAGAAGCCTACTCGCACGACCAGGGAAAGCCTCACTGGGCTGGGAAATGTTCACATTGCCGAAAGTGTATGCTATGTACTCAACAGAAGCCGAAATTTAGCCATGAACCTCTGTTGCTGGCTCACTAATTACTAGCATTGCAGCGACGAGTGGCGGCTAAAATCGAAGTCACAGTTAGGGACTATTGCTTACAAGACAATGTCTAAGCTCTAGCAAGAACAGGGGAAAAACCATCGTCGTCAGGAGTATACATACGTTGGTGGGTATTGTCAGTCTTCAAGTGCAACAATTTGTACCCATTTCAAGTGGATAAAAGTAGTGGCTCCGTAGAAATGGATGTATATTTGTGTAACTTCAAGGCAAGACAAGCAGTCTACATGAACTTCATCAAGTTAAAAGTCATCAAAACAGCAGTTTTGAAAAGCAAGGTAGTGGCTCTGAGTAAGGACTTCGAACTTGCACAACTAGCAGAGTCCATTGCATACTGCAGCTAGCAAACAGAACACCCATTCTGTGTTTTTTACGGCCAAGACGCATACACCCGGTGTTTCATTAGGAGAATTGTGAGCGATTGAGGTATCTGGTAGAACATGATTAGTCTGTTTTAAATGAAGCTGCTAGGCTCAGTTGTCATGAGAGACCCATCTTAAACTAGGAATTTCCCATGTATCATTCACTTTCTTCAAAGAATCCTTCGATGGGTACTTCTTCTTGGTAGATGTTGAAGACTTATTTTATTCCTTCCTGCACGGTGAATTGTTTTTCTACATAAGAAGTTGCACAGACAAGAGTGGCGTGGTTGCCTTCAGCAGAAACGCCGCGGGCATGGCAATATAAGCTTTTGTGGCCCTTCTCAAGTTTTATATTAAATGTAGCTCGTATGTTGCTCCTGTGTTGTGCTATTTCTTATGTTTTACCGTAACCGCTTTTAGTACGTTCTACTAACATTTTATTTTGTTGGAGGTTTTGGAAGTTCCTACGTATGACGATAATTTTTTTTATTAATTTAAAGCAACTAATCACCGTCACATATTAGCGCATTGTTAACAATGTTCTAGCAGGCATTCACAGAGTGAAAAATGATTGGTGTTTAGATATGAGTTGAAGGCTTTTGGCTTTTTGCAGTTTTTGGCTTAGTGCATTACCTTGCAGAGTCTTCACGGCTGTTGGCTTTTTTGTCTAGGTTTGCTGAAAAATTGCTTACATACGAGTTGACGCATTCCAAAACGGTGCAAAGGGCCATAGCTGAACAATTCCCAGAGTATGCATGTGCAGGGTCGTGCTCACATGTTATGAAGACTTTTCTAAACCAAATGGATAGGTTATCCGTGGTTGGTTTCCTTCACATGCTCGTTAACGCTGTAGCTGAGTTGCTCCACCAGACTATCAAGAGAGAACACCACGGCGTTGGGGTAGAGCGAGAGCGCAGAACAGCAAGACCTGAGGTTGTACCGTGTATGCACCGAGCTGCACATGACCTAAAAATGGTCGCAAACAGAGATGGCAGTCCGATTCTTTTTTCTGCGCCACAAAAATTATCTCAGCTTCCTCATGTGTACTATCTGATGGAAGCAACAAAGCTTGTTTATTTTTATTTATTTATTTTATTTATCACATACTGCGGACCAAGTATGGTCCATGCAGGAGAGGGCACTACAGTTCAAAATTCTTCAACATACATACACTTCCGCTGCAGTATACATTCACTGCAGAACAAAATTCATGTACATTAAATATTCGTGAAAAACAAGGGAAAAATACAGGCAAAGAAGCAGACTTAAGCGACAAGAAAAGGGAATAGTTTCATCTCGGCGTGTCGAGCCTAGGGGAATCATGGGGCAGAGCATTCCAATCAGAGACAGTTTTCGGGAAAAATGAATACTTGTAACTGTTATTGCGTGCAAATATAGGTGTAATGCTACGACTATGTTTATGACGTGAAGCCCTGGTTGTGTCTTGTGTTATGTAATCTGGTGCATGCAATCCTGATCTGGAAAAGTATAAAAGGCGGAAAAAGTTAAGCCATACAGTTTTCCTTCGATCGGCCAAAAGTTGGAGGTTCGCATCCAACAACAGGACTGACGGCGAATCGCGACATCTATACCGGTTATATATAAATCGAGCAGCTAATCGTTGTATTTTTTCAATTTTCTGTATATTACCAACTGTGTGGGGGTCCCACGCATTGCTGGCATATTCAAGAGAGGGACGAACTATGACTTTATAGGCTCTAAGTTTTAGTGAACTAGAAGAACGACCCAATTTATATTTTAGGAAGCCTAATTTTCTCCTGGCAGCAGAACATATACCATCAATATGTGCTGTCCAGCTAAGCTTCGATGTAATCGTTACGCCCAAGTACTTGAATTCTTCTACTTGCCTGATAGCGTATCCACCTACATTATAAGTAAACTCCAGTTTTCGAATTGTGTTACTCAGACAGAAACAAAAGGCACGCCAATCATACACAATATGTGTCAACATGGTCGTTTATGCATTTCCACTATCCTACGGCAAAAGATGAACTTGGCTGGGCAAGAATATGCGTGAAAGAGCATGCACAGAAATATGAGCTTTCGTTAAAAGAAAAAGATGGGGCACATTTGCTTATGCACTGCGATTCTCATAAGTGTGAGTCGTACCTGGATAAGGTTTGGATTATTGGCAAAAGCAGGTACACAACTACTCGAGAATGCATGGATGCATTCGGTATAAAATCACGAGGTTCATTAGGTACTAGTGATACTTTGTCTTTCTGGTAGGTAGAGAACATGTTCACAGATTGTGATTAGATAGTGTGCTCTCAATGTGGGCCTAGCTTCACCACATATATGTGCCTGTAATTTTTGATGCAGGATATGATGAAGAAACTGTCAAAACTTTGAGCTCCTTTAGACCCCTTTTCTCATTACTTTGTCATTAAAAGCAGCCATATCTTTGTGTCTTTAGAGGAACATGTACCGATTACAATAGCAAAGAGTACTTCTAGCCAGACCTTTGTGTCTTATAACTACGTAGGGGCGAATTTGACATAGAAGAGGGACACCATGTCTGGGTGATGCAGACCAGGGAGACTTGTGGTTATGACATGTTACCAATATGCAAATACAATGGGAATGAATGCAGTGATTGTGCGAGTATTCCAAGATAGAAAAAGGCTAGGAGTGACCCGTGCCTTCTGTCACATAAGCCATTAAATAACAAAAGCCACCACCGGCACCTGTGCTACCATCTGGAACGTAAGAGCACTGCCAAAGGTTGCATTCATTGTTCTTCTACACAGACTTACGGCATGCGGCTCCATAAAATAAAAGCGAGGGAACATAAACGCTTCAATGTGGTAGTGTCAGAGCGCACGCTCAAATCTGTCGCGGCAAAACTAAAAAAATCACTGCTTTTTTTTTACATAGCCGTTTTAACAAAACTTTATATCGGTCTGAAGACGTTACATTCTACATATATATGCTGGTGAATGAAAATTCTTTATTAAATAAGAAACTTCGTAAAATCGTTTTGCTAGATAAAGTTTTATTAGTATTTATTAGTAAACATTACACATTGGGGAGCCATGAAAGTTTGCGAACGGGGGGTGGGTGCTGGAGACAACGTTTTGACAAGTGGACTTGTCTTTTACATGGCTCAACAAAATTTTGAGAAATTTTGTTCAATACAAGAATCATATTACTTTATTATTGTGCCTATCCCAAGAAATGAAGTTATTTATAATATAGAGGAGCCGAGAAATGTAACTTCATGCTTTTTAATATTGCGCACAAGCACCAACGAAGACCCAAAGCTTGTATTGTGCACTGACTACTAAGCGCGGACAAATGTGCTAATCTGATAGAGAAGAAGCATCACATCCTTTTGATTCAAAAATAACACACAGGAAAACTAGTAATAAGACGCTAATTGACATTGTACTTCCTAAAGAATGAAATTTCCTTCACTTTTCTATGTGATACTTGATTTAGCAAGACCGAACACATACATGTGCTTCAGCCCCGCCGCGGTGGTCTAGTGGCTAAGGTACTCGGCTGCTGACCCGCAGGTCGCGGGTTCGAATCCCGGCTGCGGTGGCTGCATTTCCGATGGAGGCGGAAATGTTGTAGGCCCGTGTACTCAGATTTGGGTGCACGTTAAAGAACCCCAGGTGGTCGAAATTTCCGGAGCCCTCCACTACGGCGTCTCTCATAATCATCAGTGGTTTTGGGACGTTAAACCCCACATATCAATCAATACATGTGCTTCAACGTATACATAGTGTTCACAAGATGTAACTTCCGCCGATGTCTCCATCTCCCGCGATGCCCGGGTACCTGGCTGGGTACCTACAGCAGTTAGCGTGCTCCAGCGTTGTTTGTTGAGGGCTCGTCATATGTTGCTGTGCGCGATGTTTGAAGAGAAGCCGTGCGGTTTTTCGTTTTCATGCTTTAACGAACTCATCGGGTCAGGAAGGCCTCGCTTGTTCACTTGATACAAGACCGGAAAATCAAAACGTGTTACACGTATACCAGCCACCGCGTACACCAGCTGCCCGCTACGATCTACGAGGGCCTATTATCTCTCTTTCACTACAAAGTGCGTAGTCCAAGAACAAGTGAAAGCTCAAAGTCTCTCGAGCCGCAATTTTAAAAGTGGATGAGCGAAGCGCACAGCTCCTATTGAAAACGAGCCATCGTGCAGAGCTGGAAAGTCTATAGGAGATATATTATTAATAACAATTTTAATATACTGCCACGGCCCACACCACCAAAGTGGCATTACGGCTCCCCGAGTGTTTTAAACATTGCCGATGTTGAGCGTCTTTGATTGAATTTGTGGAAACAACCAAAGATTATATTATGCAAAGTAGAGACTTCGCATGGTACGTGCCGCGCTGATACCCGTCACTTTTTTTCGCGTATGTTATGACTCATTCTTTACCGTGTATATTACTTATGTTGTTGTGCGCTAATATACCGTATTGTATCTGAAAATTTATGCGAACCATTTTAGGGGATCAATCGACCAATCTTTTAAAAAACCTCACCCCCCAACTGGAGCCAATCGTCTATACTTCAAATCGCGAGTGAACGAATAGCGTATCACATCCATTTTCACAGGTTGTTTGAATGTATTACCCGAATTCTCACGATAACCCTTACAATTTTTACCACCTCCCTGACACGCTGATTCTGCACGCAGCGGTCGCGGAAAAGTTTGTATATACAGTACCTATCTCTCTTTGCGGGTGCGTGCTTGGATATAGCACACACCCGTAATGAAGTTACACCTGAAGACGCAAATATCACCGGTTATTCAAGTCGTTTTCGTTAATCTGTGCCAGCCAAACATGCTGGTGCTTTTCGGAAAATCGCAGTGTACGTTCTCAATTTTAGGTAATAACTTTCCGCAAAGAGAACACCCTGACGCTCTGCTCGCTTTTTGGCGACTGTTATATCAACTTGCCTCACCAGCAGCTGTAATTGCTCCAACTGGCATCGTTAGGCAAAACTGAACGGGCGCATTCATGAGGAAACAACACGGCAGCGGTTGGCCATGGAGCCAGTAGGTACCCAGGCATGTCGGTGGCGCATTTCGGAAGTGACGAATCGGCGCTGCGTGACGCACATGCACACTATGTGTTGTAACACAGGGCAGGACTACTCGGACACTAGAGAAGCGACAAATTGCTCTTGTGCCCGCAAAGTCGTGCGCTGTGTTAAAATATGTTAAAGTACTGTCACCAACTGGTCCAGCTTTCAGTCCTTCTTTGCACATGTGCTTATTTGCAGATGTCCTATTATTACAGACCTAGCTACCCAGTATGATGCACCTTTTCTGCATAATTTTGATAGAATAGGTTTGCATATGTAGTAAACTGTTTTTCTTGCATGCTCGTCTACTGACGCAACTAGCAGCCAAGAAGCTAGAGATCAGAAGAGCGCACAAAAAGGGTTTGAGCATTCGCACGTGCGATCATACCGGTGTCACACGGGCACTTTGATTGCAATCAGCTAGGGCGGGCGTCTGCGCCAAATTGGATCCAGCGCAGCAGCGACGGACCTGTCGATCTTGATCAAAACTTTGGAGTGCACCAGTATTAGTCACCCTTACTGCCTTAACTATCGGATCAAATGCGGTGCAGCCGTCATCTTACTGCGATAAAAAAGGGTACGACATAGCAAACAAGAACCCGTGTGACAATAGTGTTGTCAGTACAGTATGTCAGACCCTAAATGTCATTCGGAAGTATGTCTGCACAAACATGCTTACGCTTACGCGGGTGTAATTTAATGCCATGGCTCGCATGAACCAGCCAACATTAACATATCATCAAATCTGCAGGGAACTAAATTTGTCAAACAAACCACCACACAACACACAGAAGACAGCCAGCACATGAGCATATCACATCAACGCGGGATGTTGGTCATTCAACGATACCGCTTGCACGAAACACCCACGGCGCTCGATCTCCTCCCTTTGAAGGATCGGTCGGCTAAGGATCACTGCCACATCAGCAGAATCGCAAGGAATACTACCGCAATTCATACACCCCGTCGCACGCCACCAAAATCAACCTCGACCAAACTAGAGGAAGCGCTGACAGTCGACGTCAGCACACCGCTAGGGACTAAAGTGCCTAGAAATGTTCACGCCATTTGGGTGCCTAGGCAGCGCGCGGTCACCAAAAAAGCACCTAGGGGTGAGGCCACTCGTATAAGTTCGCACCATGACTCGCCGTGGCACTGCAGTCACTGTCTGCAATGGTGATGAAATGTAATGTCGCTTCCGGGCCACCCAATCAGCTCTGGTATGAACACTACAACCGAGAACTTGTCGCGCTATGTTGATTTCGTTGTAAACATGTTTCCGAGACATTTCCATCATTAGTTAAGGACACCAATAATTTTCTACAAGACATATTAAGTCTTAATGTTCCCATAAATGCAATACTTGTAACACTGGATGCGCTCCACTCTATACTAACATACCGCATGCCGATATAATTGCTGCAGTGCCTAATGCATACGAGGATTCTTTCCTCGATAAACCAATCAATAAAGAAGCCCAATAATTGCTATTGAAGCTTATCTCTGAACTCAATAACTTTGAATTTAATAATTGTCATTATGTTCAGATCAGTGGCACATCAATGGGAACCCGAATAGACCCTACTTATGCTAACATTTTCATGGGCATTCTAGATAATACTTATCTGTCCAGCACTGACCTAAAGCCTTTGTTTTATAGACGGTTTATAGATGATATATTATTTATCTAAACACATGGGCAGGACACATTCTTAAACTTCAGAGATGGATTTAATAATTTCGATATGTCAATCAAGCTTTCTCAAAGCTATTCGAAAATTTCTGTTATTTTTCTAGATGTCACCATCGCGCTTTCCGAAGGAAAATTGCTCACAAAATTATACCGCAAACCTACTGATAGAAACCAGCTTGTCAAATTTCAGAGCAGTCATATGTGACATTGTAAGACAGGTACACCTTATAGTCAGACTCACCGTTTTAAGTGATTGTGTTCCGATCGCGAACCTTTTTATCTAACTGCGATCCACTTAAAAGCGCTCTCATTAAACGACGGCATCCAGCGGACATGGTCGATGAGGCTATAGACCGAGCAGACCAATTGAATAGAGCCGACATTCTGAGCTCAAACAGTTTGCCTGAACAACGTGCTGGCACTAATCTCGCAATAACTTACTCGGCATCAGTGCCAAAGGTAATTTCTATACTCAAACGCCACCACAACATCCCTACCCAAAGTGAGCATCTGAATAATATCTTTCCTGAACCACCTCGCGTAGTTTACCGGCACTCTAGGAATCGCCGCTATATACTAACATCGTCAAAATTAAACGAACATATAACGTCTCACTGAGCACCTTGCAACAAACCACGCTGCAAGGCTTGACTACATATGAAAACCACCCAGGAAGCCGTTAGTACGTCGTCTAATTTCGCCCTTAAAATTTGTGGCCCCCTAATTGCAATAGCTCTAACGTCATATACATGCTCGAGTGCGATGTCTGCCAAGAACAGTATATTGGGCATACAGAAACATCGTTCCGAATACGCTTCAACAACCATACGTCATATACCAATACGCAACCTAACCTCCCACTCTCAAAACATATTCGCTTACCAGAGCACTCGTTCGAAAAAATTAGGGTCACTATACTTGAATCGGGCTTTCATTCTCACCACGATCGAAAAATCCGCAACTCGTACCTCAACTACAAGTTCAACACGCTGTCATCAGGCATAAACAAAAGTACAGGCACGCTTTCTAGTGTGCCCACCAAGCATTATCAGCTTAAACCCATGGCCCATAGCGTGACTGATTAGGCTTGTTGTATACGGTCTCTAAAGCTTCTGTTATTGTGTATATTTGTGTATCCAATGTTTACAGTGAATTGAGTTCATTAATCGCCGCCACTATCACGAATGTGGATGCAAGACTGTATTTGAACGCGCAAGCGCAATAAAAGCATCAACTACACATCTTATTCATATCACAATGACGGAGCAGAGTATATGACTCGCAATCTGGCTGTAATATAACGCGGTTTCTTGTTATTTTGGAATCCATGCTTTCATTGTTGCTTCATCATTATCTATCTCCTGTTCTTACAGAGTTATGCTGTGTGCACGAAGAAGTGATTTCTGCTCTTTGGTGTTCTACATTTTCATATATGTATATACATTTATTTATGTTTTTGCATGATATCTTACTGCACCAGTTACAAACTACAACAAATTGAAGAAGATAATAATAAAGATAATAATTATAAAGAAAATAATGGCCAAATTTGCAGTTTCACGTCCAGACGGTGTTCCACAATCTGAATAAGTCTTGAAGGACAAGGGAGCAGTCCGGTGATTTTTAAGATGACTCTGGTGAACGAGCTTGACTGTTGTGTTCCGGACATTATGCGCTACACATGAATACTGACAATAGTGCTTGAACTGTTCTGGACATAGCAAGGTTGGAACGCACTGTTGCATCGGCGGCTCGTATGTCGTTGGGGTTGTATATTTCATCGTGAATGGTGCAATTCCGGTGCTTCTGGCTTTCGTGGTTTTTTACTAACTCTGACGAAGTGCCTGAGTGCTTGCGGTGTGCAAGCAGTGCTTCCGCGTCTTTGTCGGAGTTTTCTGTGGTGGTGCAGTCGGTGTGATAGCAAGTGCAGGGAGCGTCTCTGGTGACTTTTCTTTGTGCGGAAGTGCCTGACGTCTTGAATTAGAGTTTTTATTTTCCGATGTTCTTCAATTGGTGAGTGCGCTTCCGTCGAATTTTGCGTTCGTCGATGCCCTCGTTGCAGTCTCTCTCGTTGTAGCTTGAGTTCGTGAACTTGGCTTTGGTTGTTTTGCTTAGACTGCTCTGCAGATGGCTGTAGTGGCGCCCCTTTCGGAAAGGGGCATTCATTTCTTTCGGTGTTTGACGCGTCCTGTAGACTAGCTGATCAATGATGAACTGGTGTCTTGCTTGTCGGGCATAGTTGATAAGGCGTCATCATTGCTAGCATGCTCTTCAGAGGCTTCGGTGATGGGGTTCATTACAAGTGCTTCCGAAAGACAACTGTGTACGAGGTTTGATGTATCATGTACTTCTGAATTTGCTAGATTCATGAATTAGTGAGCTCTGCATGTGGGTACCACAGGTGAAATGGCATTACTAGGTTTGAACTGCAGATTTTGGCAAGTCTGCGGTGCCGTAGAAATGAAACGAAGCTCTTCAGGGGCTTCTTTTTCGCCGTTCATTGCGAGTAGTTTTTGCGCCTGGCAGCGTGCGACGTTCGATGCGTCTGAGCCTTCTGTTTTGTTTGGACTTACGAGGGTGTGTGCACCGGACGGTGATGCTTGAAACCGTACGGAAGAAGAGTGGCTTGACAGGGTACTTTTTTCGATGCGCCAGGTCAACTACCATGAATACGGCGGTCTCATAAGGCAAGTGCTCAGCGTTAGGATCGCTTGAAGAACCGTGTGACGAAAACCCAGGTATTTGAGACGAAGCGTGAAGGGCATCAGGTGGTTGAGCAACGTCTCGTGTCATATGCTGAAGCGATGACTTCGGAAATGCCGACTTTCGCGCAGAAGGGAGGCGCTCTTGACGATTGGGTTTTTCCCAATATACGAATGGCCTTCTGTGAGCAAACTCATCTGCCACTTCGTCATGAGGCAGCTGTCGATTAGCGCTGGACTTTCGAATGATTGAGAATTGCTCAGAAAATCGACGATAGTGTGCGGTTGTCTCTAGAAGGTTGGCAATGAGTACGTCTTGGTCACAGTCGTTAAAACGGGTAATCATCTCCTCATTGATTTTTTGCCATGCCTCGTCGTTCTCGAATGTGTGGGTTAGGTGAATCCTAAATGCCTAACCGGTGACATAGTCGCTGAAGTTCGTAACCATCTCCCGTTCCGACCAAGATGCTGCGGTAGCGTGGAGCTCGAACAGGTTGAACCAGTCTTGTACACGTCCGTCGTCTGCTGCTCCGGTGTACTTGGGGATGGGAAGGTCAGTAGATGCTTCTGACATGATGATGGTGGATTCGTAATGCTAGGAGCTTGTACGGTAGTCCATGTATGCTCAGGGTGTCATGCGGAGAACTGCGTAGATGATAAGCGACTGATGACGGGGCTGGCAGGTCGTCATCCCGTTGACTCGTGTGGCGCTATGATGAATGGCAGACGCGGCCTGGCTCATACGCCATGTTTATATGTTTATTCCATAAGCGCTTTTTCCTTCTCTACTTCTCCTAACCAACCCCGCCTTCTTACATCATATATATATATATATATAACTCATCCCCTGATGAAGGGAGGACCCCTCCCGAAACTGTTGGGAAAGAAATATATTTATCCTTGTTGACAACGCTCCCGTTGTGCCATATCCCATATATATATATATATATATATATATATATATATACATATATATATATATATATATATATATATATATAGCAACCAAGCATCCTCCACCGACGCCAACACCACAACAAAATTGAAAGCACCCGCCGCAAGATGATCGTGACGCCGAACCTTAGCAGCGTGAAAAAGACGTCACGACATCATGTGAAAGCAGTGAAGCAAGTACAAGTAGCCATGACCCAACCGCAACGCTTGAGCCAACCGCAACACACGATGCCAAACGAGCGACCTCGACCTAATATTCAACGGGCACCATATCACTGCTGTCGTTGATACTGGAGCCGACTATTCCGTCGTCAGTGGGCCTTTCGTGACCAAGTTGAAGAAAGTAAGGACTGCATGGCAAGGACCGAAATTCGAACCACTGGAGGTTACCTATTAACGCCGACTGAAATCTGCACAGCAAGTCACCATCAAAAACCACACTTATCCTGCGAGATTCTCAATCTTACGAAATCACTGCAGGGATGGTATACTTGGCATGGGATTTCTAAGTGAACATGGCACTGTTATTGATCTGAGATGTGAGTTATTCCCGCTAATTTCAGTCAACACGCTGCCGACCCCTAAAACGCCAAGAAATCACAAATTGGACAAGCCAAAAGAGCAGGTCACCATGCCGTCTTTTGTAGCATCGCGATTTCCGTGTGCACCAGAAAAGCCGAAAAACTCGAAGGCATCGCAGAGAGCCTTCAGCACATTGTATTGCGATAGCAATACATGGACCTTCTCGGCTCAATTTCGCCACCGGCATCGACGCCGGCATCGATTTCATGTACCATACATGTATGCTTATCTATATATATACATATATATAAACAAAAGAAAGAAAAAAATCCAGAAACAAACTCTTTGGCACGCGGAACCGAACGTGAAACCTTTGCGTTGTGAAAGTGAGGAGTTAACAACAGAGCCTTCCCTGAGAACGTTCTTCACCTTTCAAACTGCAAAATATTTGTATCTACCACTTACCGCTGCTGTGTTTTTGGCATTACCAGAAAGATGGCGCAATGGGCGCACATTGCCACATCACGAAGCGGCGCCCGCTTAAATAGCCTACGTGTACTTATTCCGCCTTAGAGGTGAAGAGCTACGCTTCCTCGTGCGCCCTTAATTCGCGGTGGCGAGAAGGAGAAAATTGTACGCCTTGGATGGCCTCGGGTTTCACGTGGAACAATTCGGCTATAGTTAAAGGGTGCACAAAGGTCACTGCAATCATTACAGTCTCCGTTTGCGAAAAGCGTGTGCTTTTCAGACTTGGCAAAGTAACTAATAAGACGCTTATTCTCGTGGATCCGTACCAGTGAGAACGTTTCGTGCGCTATTTGTGCTCGAGAAACGTGAGGCACGTTTCGATTTGCTTTCCATTTTGCGCGTGACCTTTCAAATTGTTGCTATCGCATTCATGACTTCGTATTTGCGGCGAAGCTGTGCCTTTTTTTTCTAAACCGTCCGACTTGCAAATACAAACAAATGCATGGTTCACAAACTTCTGTCACGAAAGAAGGCACCTCAGCCGTGGTAAGATGGTCACCTAAGTCGACTAACTCGTGGAGGCCAGCAATTTGTTCACCCTCTTCAATGCTGCCCATGCTGGTAATACAAATTGTGGTGCCCAACCAGATTTCGACGCCAGCCCGAGCCTTTCGAATTGCGAGCGAGAGCAGCTCAGACACCTGTTCCTGCAACTCAAGGACAACTTCTCGTGATCATCGAGAATTCGTCAAACACAGTCGCAAAACACCGCATCCTAACAGAAGTATGTGCCC
The DNA here is from genome assembly GCA_013436015.1 of Rhipicephalus annulatus. Lineage (NCBI taxonomy): Eukaryota > Metazoa > Arthropoda > Arachnida > Ixodida > Ixodidae > Rhipicephalus > Rhipicephalus annulatus. The sequence continues at coordinate 141,706 of WOVY01003070.1, forward strand.
GACCAGTTCGACAAAACCCATACCGCGTCTTGACACGCAAACGCGACGTCATGAAGAAACAAGTCGACGAAGTGCCACGCAACGACATCATCCAGCCGTCGAAGAGTTCGTGGGCGTCACCCATATTATCGGCGAAGGAGGAGGGTACTTTACGTTACAGCATCGATTACCACCGCCTGAGCGAAATCACAAAAAGGACGTGTACGCTCCCCACGTACAGACGATGCTCAAGACCGACTCCACTGCGCGAAGCAGTTTTCTTCGATAAACCTAAAAAAACAGGCTATTGGCAAATTGAGGTTGAAGAGAGAGATAGAAATAAGACGGCCTTAATCACCCCAGATGAAGTCTTTGAGATTGAGGCTATGTAACTTCGTCTTTTCTGGGCGCCTGTAACGTGTCAGCGCGATATGGACCCTGTGCTGGCTCGATTAAAAAGGCAGACTTGCCTTGTCTACTTGAATGACATCGTGTTTTCCTCGAACTTCCAGGAGTATCTCCGGCACCTTGAAGTAGTACTTCAAGCTATCAACACCTCTGGAGTAACACTGAAGCCAGAAAAGTTCCAATGCTCGTACGACGAGTCGTTCTTCCTGGGACGCATGATTAGTAAGTATGGAGTCGGTCCCGACCCACAGAAGCCTTTGCCGATTTTCCGCAGCCCACTGACAAGAAGGCTGTATGCCGATTCCTCAGATTGTGTGGCTGTTGCAGGTGTTTCGACAGATGTTTTTCACAGATGGCTGAGCCCCTACTTCACCTTACGAAAAGAAACGTCGACGTAAGGTGGGAAGTGCCACAAGTGGGAGCATTTCAGGAACTTAATTAACACCTCCTGAGACCACTAATATTTGCATATATTGACAAATAGCTGAAGCAGAAGAACACACCTACGCAAGCAGCGTAGGACTCGGCACCGACCTTGTGCAAAAGTCTGAAGGTGTGGAAAGGCTTATCAGTTATGCTAGCCGGTCGCTGTCCAAGGCCGAAGCCAACTATTCCACAATATAAAAAAGTGCCTCTTCATCACCTGGCCAGCGTCAAATATTCGCCCCTACCTCTACAGCAGGATTTATAAAGTTGTGAGCGGCCAACACGCTTTGTGTTGGCTAGCTAACTTGAAAGACCCTTCGGGTCGGCTCGCACGGTGGAGCCTCAGACTTCAAGAATACGACGTGACTGTCGTTTATAAGTCTGGAAGAAAACGCTCTGACGCCGACTGCTTGTCTCGTGCCCCCGTCGAACCACCGCCACCCGACGGCCTAAATGAGGGCAGCCTCTTAGGAAGGATAACTGCCGATGACTTCACCTAGCAATAGCGAGCGGACACTTAACTCAGAAGCCTTGGGAAATAGCTCGAAGGTAACAGCGCGACGGTTCCGAATTTTTTCAAGAGAGGACTGAAGTAGTTCTTTTTGCGAAACCAAGTTCTCTTGAAGGATAACTTCTCGCCTCTTCGAGCCGACCACCTTTCCGTGGTTCCGACAGTAAGGACAACAGAAGTACTTTTCCCTACACGACGACCCGACGGCTGGACACCTCGGTGTTTCTTGTATGCTCGCAAGAATACAGGAAAACTACTACTGTCCAGGACTTTTCACTGACGTCACTCACTACGTCTGGACCTGCTGGGACTGTCAGTGACAAAATACACCGCCAACTAGACCAGCCAGACTTTTCCAGCCAATCAAGCCACCTCACCGAGTGTTTCTACAAACTGGCATGGACTTAGCGGGGCTGTTGCCAAGGTCAAAATCCGGGAACAAATTAATCGTCATAGCTGCTGACTACTTCACACGTTACGTGGAGACAGACGCTCTGCCTTTAAGGTAGCAAGGGTCTTCAACAAGAACATCTTCCTGCATCACGGATCTCCACAAGTGCTAATTACTGTCAGAGTACGGCTTCTCAGTGGACCTAACTCAGGCTATGCTGAAGTACAGCCAGAAAATACTGCCCACAATCAACTGACCAAAGGCTTCGCCGAGCGTCTTAATAGGACCATCGCTGATATGCTGGCCAACTACGTTGACGTCGAACTCAAGACGTGTGATGCAATACTTCCGTACGCACCATTCGCGTACAACACTGCCATTCAAGACATGACGCAAATGACACCGTGCAAGTTGGTGTATAGAAGGACCACGGCCACGATGGTCAACGTCATGTTACCAAACATCAGCGACGAAGAAAACATCACCGTGATCGTCTATCTCCAGCACGCCGAAGAAGCGTGACAACTCGCACATCTCCACATCAAAAATCTACAGACGGCCGACAGCCGCCGTTACAATCTTCGACGACATTTCGTGAACTACCAGCCCGGTGAACATGTTCGGGTATGAATGCCGATACGCCACGAGAACTGAAAGAGAAACTTTTGCAACAGTATTTTAGACCACACTGGGTAGTTTGACGTCTCAGTGCACTCGACTACGAGGCTGTCCCCAATGGCATCACGAACTCTCAACGATGCCAGACACGACTTAAAGTCCTGCATGTTGTGCGCCTCAGTCTGTTTTATGCGCGATGAAGGAGCTGTCTGTATTATTTGTTGTTTCTCTATAATTATGCGTTGTTGCTTGTACCAAAGTACTATAATTTCTTGCAATATCAACCCGCAGTGGTGGTATAGTGGCTGAGGTACTCGGCTGCTGACCCGCAGGTCGCGGGATAGAATCGCGGCTGCAGCGGCTGCATTTTCGATGGAGGCGGAAATGTTCTAGGCTTGTATGCTCAGACTTGGGTACATGTTAAAGAACCCTAGGTGATCGAAATTTCCGGAGCCCTCTACTACGGCATCTCTCATAGTCATATTGTCGCATAATCATATTGTTGTTTGAAATATTAAACCCCAAAAATAAATAAATTCTTGCAATAATGTTGTTTTTGTTGCATGCATCTTTCTCCGTAATATTTTTTAAGCATCAGGATTATGCCTTTTCAGAGGGGGTAACGCCACGTTCCTTCCCCAATTTTGTTATCACCCTGTACGTAATTACACGCATAAACCACACGTGCAGTGATCGAGAAGCTTCGGGACTGTAGTAGTTCAAGTTGCAAGTGAGAAAACGAGTTTATTGTGAAGGCTTTTAGTGAATATTTCAAACCGCTTTTATTCACTCACGAAATACCAATTAGGAATCACACTTTTTAGATTTGAACTTGATTCTTTCACTTGACCATCTGGGCTGACTGCATCTACTTAAAGCTTGAAAACCCCTTTAGACTGTTCCCATATTTGTTGAAGGTAAGTGTTGCTAATTTTGTCTCATCAACAGTCAACTCGCCCAAAAAATCATGTCTTGCAGAGCAATTATGCACAGCTCAAGCTAAACAGCTTTTGGACGCTGGCTACCCAGCTATGCCGCCATAGTGTGAAAGCGAATAAAATAAATACAACACCTGCAACTGTTAGCTTACCCCTGTCAAACGGCTGTAAAAAACCCATAGTTTTACGTTACGTGCCTGGGAATTCCCACTAACTAGGAATCGCTCACTGGATTTCGTGCTGACCAGTTGTGCCCCCACGATATCCGACGACAGCGCAGCCCTGGCCGACTTGGCTCGCCCTACGCTATCTCCTGACGCCGACAAGAGCTCTCACCGAGTGGTGCCCCGTCCTCAGACTCCTGCGACCATGTCCATCTTTCCTATCTTCTCCTCATTTCGGTCGTTTTTTGTCGTTCGCTGTCCATGAGTCTCGCTCTCTCCTTCCTCTCTATCACTTTACCTTTTTGATTATATCCTTTTAATCCCTCCTTTACCCCACCTCTCGTGAGCTACTGTAGCGGTGACCCCACCCTGAGAGACAGTTACGGGGCTCACTTTCCTCTAATTTTTACTTAAAAATCACTTACTCATACTAACTGAAAAGAGAGGCAATAAGAGTGGCGTTTTTGGCGCAAGATAAGTTACAGCCTTTTGTTAAGCAGTTCTTCCTCCCATATCGCGCACCATTGTTTGCTCAACCAAGCACAAAACCTGGTTCGTGCCATGTGTAGCGGAAGATGTTTACTCGGTACTACTTTCATGTTAAAAGAGTTATATCGGCTGAGTGGGGTGCTGCCCTGATGAAAGGCTAGAAAAGCCCCACTGAATTGTGCGCAAGGCAATTCAAGGACTGATTGGGATTGATCGCTGTGATTGTGTATTTTCACCCTTGTTGTAACAATGTGATGTGATAAAATAGCACTAATCACAAATTACCCGAGCAATAACAGAAGTTCAGTGTATGAAACGGTCACCGGTATCAGTCTCCCTTCATTGGCTTTTACCGGAACATGAAAAGTTCTTTGTTAATCAGGTAAACAATTTGGGAAACTTTGGTTTGATGTTGCGTTGGTGTAGTCTAATGTTGGCATTAGGTTCGGGCGTTTTTGTGTGCTTATGCAAGTGTACATAGTTGATGCGATTTGCCGATAAAACTGGCTTGAATGTCTGTTTGGCCGATTGGTCATGGGTTCACTCTCGGCCTCGGTGTTTCCAGTTCATGGAGGCAAAATGGTAGAGACCCATGTAGGTATTAAGCGATTTTTTTTTGTACGGTAAAGAACGCTAGATGATGCAAACTGCCGCAGCCGTCTACTACAGCGATCCTCATAATCATTTCGTGTATTTTGGAATGCAAACGTACACATGCTACTAGTGCTCGGCCTCTTTCCCGTAATGCTCTACACCAGTTCAAGTACGATGCACCAACTCACCCAACCTTCAACACTAGTGGGTATATGTGCGCATATCCTGGTGACCCTTCGAAAGACTCGTGCTGCAGTCTGTGGCAATATCTTTTGAAGACCCCATACCGATGTTTTCTATATCTTCTCTGTCTGCTTAAGGATACTAGATTGTATGCGCCACCGTCAATATACGCCCGCTATTGCACCCAGGTAGGATGCAGTATAACACAAGAATGAGGATATTTTCCACCAAACGCAAAGGAAACCTACCTTTGAGAAAACATGACCAGCCATAAATATTCTTCCTGAATTCTTCAATAAATCAAACTGCTTATTTCACGTGCTTTCATTTGAATTATTGAAGGTTCACCTTGTGTTTTCATTTACAGGCCACGAGCATCCGCGGTAGCGGAACGACTATGGAGCCCAGCCACTGTAAAGAGTGCTGAGAATGCGGAACCCAGGTTAGAGGAGCACCGCTGCAGAATGTTGAGGTATACAGCACAAACTGTAATTCTCTCTGCAATTTTTAGAGTTTAGAGCAAGAAGCACAATTGCAATTTCAAGGCGAACTCTTTTAACTCGTGGAGATGAGTTTTCGGTCGTCTGGCATGATGCCAGCTGTGGCCTTATCCTCTCACGCAACAGGATTGAGCGCGCGAACGCGGATGGCGTCTGCAGGAAACGCAGAGCGCATGCAGAAGAACGCGTGCAAAATGAAGACAGATTAGTCTTTCACATAGTTTCAGTCTAGAATACCTAGAGCGGATTCTGGCGTATGTGCGGGTTCTCCAGCGGCACTTGTACCTTTCTACCATCATTGTATAGCGAACTAGAACCATGGTAATGTTGAGAAGTACAGGCTTCAGATCTGTGCGGGATGAATAAGGTTCTGGAGATTTGAAACTTGCTGGTTGAATGTACTTGTGAACTAGTTTCCAAATAAATCTAATTTATTATTTTGTACAAAAAAACTCGTGGCAAAAATAGTTCGTGACCTTCAGGTGCACGAGAAACGAGAACCAGTTATAACAACTATAGTATCCCTTGCTCTGCCATTGTATTCCTGATTTCGCATCAAAACGTGACCAGCTATTTCTTACGGTTCTCGAAAAGAAATTCGCCTGTTTTTTGCTCGAAACTACGCATCATCTATTTCTAAAAATACTACTACTGCACTGAGTGTTTTACGATGCCAGTTGTGTGTATTCAAGCGGCCTGTCTCTGACGCCTTTTTTGTGTTGTTCCCAAATGATGACAGATGCGTCTGCTTTATTTCACCATTGTTTTGCAGTCAACTTGAGCAAGTTTTGCCAAGACGCGAATTTAAAGAGTTGCGAACTTTATGTATATTTAGCACAAGCATCGGAGGCTACATCTATGCGCAGGTATCTCAGAAAAACTTCCTGTGAGGTGAGCTGGTGCATGAGTTATTGTGCGAAAAGTGCACTGGTCTCGGACAAACACAAGGGGAAAAAACGAAGTAGACAAAAATAGCGCAGACAATCAACTGTTTTGTACACATTTGGAACAGCCTAATATACGCACTTTTTACAAGATCTCTAGGAAAGGGAATAAGGAGAGAAAGTTAGCCATTTTATGTGAATTTGATGTAAAGCATACCTGCGCAGGAATGGCACTCTGCCTTATATAGTTTATTTATTTATTTATTTGAATACTTTCTATGCCCGAAGGCTTTACAGAAAGAAGTGGAGGTTATACAACAAAAAGTAAGCGAAATGTTACAATTGCTGCAAAATGAAGAGTTTGAAGTTTGCAGGGTCGATGAGGGATGCGGTGGCAGCGGAAAGGCAGTTCCAGTCTTTGCTTGTTCTGGGAATGAAGGAATCACTGTAGTGGGTTGTTTGGCAAAATGGCACACCTACTTTAAAGCAGTGATCGAAACGAGGTGAAATGTAAGAGGGGGAAGAGAGAAGGCTCTCTTTTAAAGATGGATTGTAATGATAAATTTTATGAAAAAGGGAAAGGCGAGAGCATTTTCGACGGAACAATAAGTCGGTTAGGTTCAGAGTTTTTTTCATGGCTGTGACGCTGGCATGACGGGAATAATTGCACAAAATGAAACGGGCTGCGCGGTTTTGAACGGCTTTTAGAGTGAGAGTTAGGGTTACTTGACCGGGATCCCAGATGGCGCATGCGTATTCCAGTTTAGAGCGTACTAACGTTTTGTAAAGATTTAGCTTCACTGACATGGGTACGGAAGAAAAGTTTCGTCGCAAATATCCGAGCATGCGGTTAGCATTATTAGTGACGTATTCGACGTGTTTCTGCCAGGATAGATTGTTAGTAATGTTAAGCCCAAGATATTTATACGAGTGCACTGAGGATAAGGGAGCATCATTAGGAAAATACATGCAAGTGTTAGAAGCTGAAGTTTTTCGAGATTCACGCATGCTTTTACATTTGGTTGAATTAGGTTTCATCCACCAGTCACGACACCAAAGAGACTCGTTATCTAGGTCATTCTGAAGTCTGATAGAATCAGTTGGGTTAGTGATTTTGAATACAGCACACAATCGTCAGCAAATTATTTAATGGTTGAAAACTTAACACAGTTAGGAAGGTCATTTATATAAATCAAAAATAACAATGAACCTAAGACAGAGCCCTGCGGCACCCCTGATGTTACGGCAGAGGTATCGAAAGAATTGTTGTTAGCAGTGACATATTGCCACCTGTTAGAAAGAAAGGACTTAAGCCAGCCAAGCACACTGAGGTCAAGGTTCAATTGATTTATTTTAACGAGGAGAAGTTCATGAGAAACGGTATCGAACGCCTTACGAAAATAAAGAAAAATGCAATGAGTGTCGTAACCTTCATCAAAATTGGCAAAGAGATCGTTAGTGAAAAATATTTGTTGGGTTTCGCATGAAAATGTTCTCCTGAAGCCGTGTTGGGAAGGATGAAAAAAGGAATTTGTTTCAAGGAAGTCCATTAAATAAGAGAAAATAATATGTTCGAGTAGCTTACAGGAAATGATTGTGAGAGATATTGGTCGATAGTTTTCTGGCAGATGCGGGTTACCTGACTTATAGACGCGAACCACCTTTCCGGAATTCCAATCAGCGGGTAGCGATGAACACTGTAATGACTAATGAAAAAGCTTTGCAAGGACAATGCAAGAATACGCTTCTGTTAATTTCTACATTTTAGAGCAAATTTCATCGGGGCCTGCAGAAGAAGACATTTTTAAACCCTGAATGAGCCTAGTTAGGCCCACCCAGCCAACAAAACTAGGTTCCATGGGTGGAAAATCGGCATGTGGTACATGGGGATATAATTGATTGATTGATATGTGGGGTTTAACGTCCCAAAACCACTCTATGATTATGAGAGACGCCGTAGTGGAGGGCTCCGGAAATTTAGACCACCTGGGGTTCTTTAACGTGCACCCAAATCTGAGCACACGGGCCTACAACATTTCCGCCTCCATCGGAAATGCAGCCGCCGCAGTCGTGGGGATATAATTAAGGGGCTGTTGTTTGAAACACTGAAAAAAAGCATTATTTAGAACCGTGCAGCATTGGTCAGGTGGTACAACCAGGTCAGAACATGTTAATTGAATATTAGATCGATATTCACCTCTCATTATGCTCCAAAATTTGCGGGAATTAGTCTGAAGAAGAGCAGGCAGTGTGGAATCAAAAAATGTTGTTTTTGCGTTGCTAACAGCGTCGTTATGTTCCTTGTTTATGCTATAGTACTCATACCAATGGCTGGGGAGGTTAGAAAGTTTAGCGCTTCGGAACAGATGCTTCTTTTTGTTGCGGAGTTGGCGTAAAGTGGAACTAAACTAAGGAGAGCGAGGATTAGTGCAAATCCTTCTTGTGGGTACATGTTTGTTGAGCAAAGATAATATTTTGTTTTTGAAAAGCAACCAGTTATCATTGACAGATTGTTCTTCATAGTTAGTTAGAATTCCTCGGTAAAACATTCCATTTCTGCTGTAATTAGTGCTGTGTTGGCAGGCGAATAATCCCTAATAATTTTGAAAACCTTAAATCTCGAGGGGCGGTGAGCTTGCGCGGTGAAATGTAGTAGCATGTGATCGCTTAGTCCATCGAGATAAGTTATCGAAGAAACGAGATGAGGTGAAGTTGTAAGTACGAGGTCTAGAGTGTTAGAACAGGTTGATGTTTACTGCGTGGGCTCAAGAACAAGCTGAGTGAAGTTAAACGCCGTACACAAATTCAAAAATTCTATATTTTCTGGTAAGTTTTGTTTTACGCTAACGGAGTCTGCACTCCATACAATACCGGGAATATTGAAATCACCCATAAGGATCAAGGGGGAATTGGGATAGCGTACAATCAGCAGATTCAGAACATCATGAAGTTCAGAGCAAAAGGAGGGGGAAAGAGCTGAGGATTAATAACATGCACACAAAATATAGTCACGACAGAAAAAAATGATTCGCACACATACTATTTCTAAGGATGACCTGATCGGAAACACCGAGGAATTAAACGCTTCATTGACAGCAACAAGCACGCCCCCACCGATACTGACGTCACGGTCCTAACGATATGTTCTGTACGCCTTATCGCAGTCAAACATTTCACTACTTTTTATTTTTGCCGAGAGCCACAGTTCTGTTAATACGATAATAACGGCTGAGCAAGAATCGATGGCTGAAGAGAGGGTGGCACGCTTATTCATGACGCTTCGAATGTTGGTGAAAAGAAACGATACATTGCTTAGATTGGATTTGGGAAGAGATTGCTAGGATGATTCCGGAGAAGGACTGCTCGCGGAAGCGCCGCCACTATCAGGAGGCTGTGTACCACGAGGAACGCCTGTCTGACGGGAGCTATCATGCGCGTGAACGCTGTTGGTTATTGCGCAGTATCCATATTGCTTCTTATTCATCACAAGTTTGTTGTATCGCAGCGAAAAAGATTGCCCGCTTGCTCTTCCGAATTCGATAAGCTTTTTCCTGCAATGCCGAGTAGCTTGGCAGAAGTCCTCACTCAAAGAAAAATCTGTATTTTTAAGCTTGCTTTTTAGTGACAGGGTGTGGTCTTTTGTTTTAAAAGACCAGAATTTAGTTATTATTGGGCGAGTCTTACTCGCCGCAAAAGAGCCTAACATATGCGCCCTGGAAATCGCTCCTTCGGGTAGTTCAAGTTCGAGAAAACGCGAGCAATTATCCCGGATGTGACCTTCAGATTCCGCCCAGGTCTCAGATGAATTGTCAGGGATTCCATAAAAAAATGAGGTTATCTCTCCGCAATCTGTCCTCTAGTTCATCCAGGCGAGAGGTAAATTCGGCGCTCTGCGCATTAACTGCCTCCGAGACAGTTCGTTGGATTTCGGTTGCAGCTGGCACTGATTGATTGATTTGTGGGGTTTAACGTCCCAAAACCACTTCTGATTATGAGAGACGCCGTAGTGGAGGGCTCCGGAAATTTTGACCACCTGGGGTTCTTAACGTGCACCCAAATCTGAGTACACGGGCCTACAACATTTCCGCCTCCATCGGAAATGCAGCCGCCGCAGCCGGGAATCGAACCCGCGACCTGCGGGTCAGCAGCCGAGTACCTTAGCCACTAGACCACCGCGGCGGGGCGTGCAGCTGGCACTACATCTAGGTTTTCAACGATAGATTCAACGGTTTCTAGCCTCGCCTTAAGGTCTGACAGTTTTGCCGCGAGTGCTGCTCGAGTTTTCTTCAGATCGGCAAATGCCTCAGTTACCTCCTCATGACGGTGGTCGTGTTTGGAAGAGAGGGCAGCAATATCGGCAAGCAATTCATTGTGCTGTGAGGTAGAATCAACACGATTGGGCCCGGGGTTTAGCTCGACGTCTCCACAGAGTAAAAGCAACTTACAAACAAAAATACAGTCACACAAAATTTCATGAAGTACACTTGGGCACGGGAGCAGCAGCAAAAATGTGTTATTAGAGCGCTTACAGTGTATAGATGGGGCGGTATCAACCTGCACAAAGAAGGGCGGTGCGTCGAAAGGCGAACGCATCGTAGCTGCTCTCCCGTGCCCACTGAAGGACGACAAGCGATGCCAATCGTTTAAGTCGGCCCGATTAGGTGATGTCCACGACGATGGTGCTGCTGGGCTGATTACTGGGGTAGTCACTGTTTCCAACCAAGGTTGAAAGTAAAGCCGATCCTGTGCGGTACTTGTTTTCACGACGAATGGAGCAGCAGACGCTGGAAGCACAGCTGCGTCACCCAAGATAGGATTCCATGCGCCGAACAGGAAAAACTGCACAAAGAAGGGCGGTGAGTTGAAAGGCGAACGCATCGTAGCTGCTCTCCCGTGCCCACTGAAGGACGACAGGCGATGCCAATCGTTTAAGTCGGCCCGATTAGGTGATGTCCACGACGATGGTGCTGCTGGGCTGGTTACTGGGGTAGTCACCGTCTCCAGCCAAGGTTGAAAGTAAAGCCGATCCTGTGCGGTATTGTTTCCACGACGAACGGAGCAGCAGACGCTGGAAGCACAGCTGCGTCACCCAAGATAGGATTCCATGCGCCGAACAGGAAAAACTGCACAAAGAAGGGCGGTGAGTTGAAAGGCGAACGCATCGTAGCTGCTCTCCCGTGCCCTCTCAAGGACGACAGGCGATGCCAATCGTTTAAGTTGGCCCGATTAGGTGATGTCCACGACGATGGTGCTGCTGGGCTGGTTACTGTGGTAGTCACCGTCTCCAGCCAAGGTTGAAAGTAAAGCCGATCCTGTGTGGTATTGTTTCCACGACGAACGGAGCAGCAGACGCTGGAAGCACAGCTGCGTCACCCAAGATAGGATTCCATGCGCCGAACAGAAAAAAACTGCACAAAGAAGGGCGGTGCGTTGAAAGGCGAACGCATCGTAGCTGCTCTCCCGTGCCCACTCTTCACCAAAGTGTCACGCAAAGATCGCCACTTTCTTTTATCAAGTGGTTCCAAGAGTTCCTGGCCTAGTTTGGTGCTTCTCTTTCCTAAAAATTTTATTTTCCGTAGCAAAGCTCGCATCCTAAGCACACGCCGCAATGAGTGGGTAGGTGCGCCCCTTTTTTATTTCTGACAAGACTTGCTCCTTAGTGCGCTCATTCACACAACGGCCTGTTTGTCCCACATAAAACCTACCACATTTAAGGGGTGTATTTTCGTGGCACCCTTTAGGAAGCTATCCGCATGCTTCATTCCGCACGCATAGCATAATGAATCATTGAGCCAATCTAGGGCAAGTTTTCTTGATGTTCAAAAAACCGATTTGCCGCCTTTTTGATGTTGTGGCTGACCGTGTCCGTAAACGGCATAACAATCGGTTTCGTTTTTGGTTGACTGTCATGCTGACCGCTGATTTGCAAGTTAGCATATTAAAATTGTAACATAACATTAGACGGTATACTCTGCAAATCGGTGGTCTGCATGTCTGCAGGAGATATGCTTTGCGAGCGCAAAAAGCTTATAACCTTTCATTCTGTGCAAATAAATATAGTAAGAAGGGCAAGTGCAAGTGTGTGCCACTATGCTGCACTAACAAAAATGTGTCCACATGCAATGCATAATAGCTTTGGTGATCAGGTAAGATGGATTATAGCTGCTTGGGGTTTCCGTGTGAGAAAATCACATCAGTGGGTGAAAGTCTTCTTATTGAGATCAAAAATGAAGAAATACGTGGCACCAGCGTTCGCTGCCAGCCGAAAAAGAAACCAATTTTCGTATAGACGCAAGGTCAGCTACAACATGAAAAGGTAGCAAACAGGCATGGCGGGGAGGTGATTTTTTTCGGCACCCAGAACGCTTACTAAATTATGCTCTAAGATTGGCGCAAAATATTCATTCATTCAACGAAGCACGCAAATAGCTTCTTAAAATGTGCCACGAAAGTGGCCGATGAAATACCATCTAAATGTTGAAGGTCTTATGTAAGAAAAACGGGCCGCTGCGTGAATTAGTAGGCTAAATAGCATGCTTTTTCATTTAAAAAAGAGACGGGACCCACCTACCCACCCATAGCATTGTGTGCTCGGGATGTGAGATTTTGGTTAGAAAGATACAGATTTTAGAAAAATGCAGCACCAAAGTAGGGCGGGAGTTCTTGGAAGCGATTTTCACTAAAACAATGGTGATCTTTGCGTAAGTGACATTTTGGTGGACGTATATATTACACAGGGAATTTCCTGCGCAGGTTTGCTTGATATGAAGTGCACGAAAACTGGCTCACTTTCTCTCGTTATTCCGTTACTTCGTGATCTTGGAAAAAATAGCCCAGGTTAGGCTGTTACAAGATTGAATAAACCATAGGATACTTTGCGCCCTTTCTGTCTACAGTGTTTTTTTTCTGTGTTGATCTCATATTTGCGCTCTTTTTCTACAATAAATCTATGCACAGCAGCGAGTCCACGAAGCTTGCCAATTTTTGTCAGATAACGCCTATAAAGCTGCGACATCAGAATGAACTGGGAGAGCTAGCGGTCATCAATCTATTTTAACCAAAGCGGCATTGCTTAACTTCATCCCGCTACTCACGCTGAGCACACCATGAAACTGAAACTGTTGGCAAAGATTTATTCCGAAGCGTTTACTTCACATCATTCCCGTGGTGGTCAGAACAATCACACTGGTGGTTTCATCTCTAGGTTATGGCATTTATAGTTTGCCAGACGCCCGTCTGGTCAAGATGATAGAAAATCAAAAGAAATTATTAAATGGGAATTGAACATAGCAGTCTTACTTGACGTACTCTTACGTTTAAGACAGAAGCAGTCCTACAAAGCCAAAGCGCTATATTCGAAAAGGTTGTACTGAAACCATCGCTTTCTTTATTTTTCTCCCGCAGGCGCGGTCTGGCAGTCGAACCACAAAATGGCCCTGGATACTGCGCGTGCGATGGCGTCATCTAAGCAGAACCATTGAAGACTCAACCCTGTCAGACGAGCACAAAAGTTCGCATTCACTTTTATGACACACATCATTCTGATTGTTTCAGATAATTTAGATAAATGAAAAGTAAGGTTCTATCCTAAATAAAATACTTTTATTTATCCGATCTTGTTTAAATATATTACATCACGGTATATTCGTTAAATATTTGTATGCTGCGAAGGGAGTGTGTCGCAATGTACACGAACGAATGTTCTTGGAACGTGTTTGAGCTAAGGAGTTAGGGGTTGTTGGATCAGGCCCGGGCCGGGCTTGGGCCCGTGAGCTTTGGGCTTAGATTGGCTTACGGCCTGAGTCAGGCCCGTATTAGGCCAGGTCTCATACGTAACTGTATAATAGCTTGTGCATGCTGTTTAGCTTTGCCGTCTGAATTTATTATTATATTTACTTTGTTGTCTGAAAAATGACGCCTTCTAACATGAAACCTATTGAAGCAATACAATAGGTCTCGTCCACGAGAACTGACCTTCGGCAAGGGCGCTAGCTCTCTTCAAAGTTGGCTTCTTGTTCGTCTTCCACCTTTTTTTGGCACAATAGTCACCACTTTTTTTTCCCACATCGAATCCGGCATTATCGCTGCCATGAGCTGCAAGCCTGAAAAAACAACCACGAGCCACAGGCAGCCAGACTTCGCCCCCGTGTTCGAACCGAGGCTTTTGGAGATCAGCGACTAGGGAGCCGCTATCACATTTTGGGTCCCTGCGGGGTTTGCTCTCCGGACTCCCGACGTGCCCTGTTTGACGATCAGCTCCAAAGAAGTCGCCAGCTGGTTTACTTCGCTGCTCTAACAGTTTTTTTCGAAGCCCTTAGATTGGTCTTGCTTTGAGACGTAACACTTTCAAAGATCGAAGCTCCAAGGCAGCACACCAGCGTTGGACCACCCTTGGACCCGTGGCGGCTAATGTCGACTGCGATATTAGCCCAAGGTTCGATTTTGGGTCAAGTGCAACTTCTTCCGATGTCAGGACCGATGTTCAAGCCAACCCAGGCCCGACCTTATGCCTTTTCATTTGCCAATATTCATACAACGCTGGTCCACTGCACTCCTGCCAACGAAGGCCCGTTTTTTCGCCGACGTAGTTGCCGGCGTACATCCAGCATTGGGCTATCCTCGGGCCACGTTGTTGACAATAAAATGCCTTTATTACTCCGACATTCGCTTTACGACGAATATTGGCTACCACAGGCTTGCCAATAATTCGCTGTTATTATTAGAAGCTTTTTTCTACGGGTATTGCTTAACCGGTAGACCTTACAAGAACCCCCGATAACTTCGACTAGCAGCTTATAGCAGCCCTGTATGATCCTCGCGGTGTAGTATACTTCGAGGCTACTGACCACTAGACGACCTAGTGTAGAAACACTACACAATTCCACTAAACCATTCATTTCTGCCATTTTTTTGCGTTGCCCATTACCCTCCCCGCATGTAGGGCGTAAGACTGCACAAGTCTAGTTAGTGTCTGGTTTTCTCCGCGCATTCCTTCTCAGTTTTGCAAGAAATTGTAACCTAGGCTGTTCCATCAATTCTTAACTAATTAAAATTAAAAAAAATACTGCTCGATGCAAATATCCGGCACACAAGCATTCTATAAATAAGACTACGAAAACACTATTTTCATAACTATTTCTTAATATTTCTAAGTTACTATTCGGAAATACTTCTAAGTCAAACTATTTCTAAGCAAAGATCATTTATTTTTCAGTTCACCCTATTGTAAAAACGTCCAACATAGAAACGGTGAATTCCAACATCCACCATTTTGGTGGATTATGGTGGTGGAAATGTTGGTGCCACATGGTGTAGGGTGGTGTATAGTACAGCGGATGGTGAATGGCGCGCTCCAGCTGGCAGTGCTGGAGCGCGAAGCAGCGTCAGAGCCACCGTGACGAGCTGCCACGAAAAAAAAATAATAAAATATTTGTATAAAAAAGGATGTCGAAAGCACCCGTAAAAAAGGAATCAAACCTGCCACCTATGAATTCCTAACTGAGCATACTAACCTTTGCGCCACGCTGACAGATGGAAACTTTGGTGTTAAAGAAGTAGTCAACTCACAAAATTACTGCTTGTGTTCTCTTTTGTTTGTCGCTTACTCGAGAAGGACGAGATCTCCACATGCTACTAACAATTGCACACCTGATAAGCACGCCCAACTGCTGTCTGTAACGATTTCTACTGCGATAATGGCTACAGCGCTATGATTTTGTTACAATTTAGAACCGCAAGAAAAGTAACAACTCAGTAGACTGGGCAGCAGGTAGAGTTTATCGGTGGTTACTGCCAAATTTATTATTCGTTCCTCGCTCTGTCTAAAGAACGTTATCTCTTCAGGCTTTATGGCGCTTCTATGCTCTTTTGATTGATACGTCCACACAACTGATTGTGATGTTTTTCGCCCGACGCACAGCACAGCCGTGCCAGCGCACCGCTGTTGCTCTGTCGTTAGTAACAACTATGTCACGGTTTGGCCAAAACGAATGCAGTGCGCCAGAAACATTAGGCTATCATATTGGTTCAGTAAGCATACGAATTGAAGAGTCTGTGTTCTCGCGTAGGAGCCAGTGAAGTGCCGGCGAATGCGACCGGCGGATGTCGGGGAGGGGAGGCGTACATTTAGTGGAAGTACTGATATATTGTAAATGCAAGGTCAAAAGTGGTAGAAGCGTTGGTACAGAAGCAGCAAGAGCAGGCCGAGTATACGGGCAGCGTCACAGCAGCAACCAGGCAACCTTTGCTCGTGCCTCGCGCCAACGTGTCGATGTCGCTGCAGTAGTGAGCATTCTCCTTCACTAAATTTCGTCCCCCGTTAGAAAAGGAGCCATCCTGGCGACTCACGGAGAACAAAGCACGAGCGGATCGTAATAATGTTTCAACCGCTGTACGTGAACAGTTTCACGACCCCAAAAGCGCTGGTCTGTGGATGGCGTAGCGGGTTCGACGATGTAGTTAACAGGTGAGGTCTGCGAGACAATGCGGTAGGGTCCTCGGTATTTTGAAACAAGCTTCGAGGAAAGGCCTGTAGGGACAGCGGGAACCAAAAGCCACACAAGAGTGTCCGGTATAAAGTTAGGGTACGGCTGGTTATCGTCACGCGGAGATTTCTGTCTCCATTGGTCTGAGATTGTGAACGACTGGGCGAGCTTACGGCATTCCTCGGCGCGGCGGGCAGCTTCAGAGAGAGGCGTAGGCTCGGAGGAATCGAGGTGGTAGGGTAGAATGGAATCTAGTGTGGAGGAAGGGTCTCGGCCATATAACAGCAAAAATGGCAAAAAGCCGTAGTCACCTGTGAAGCAGTGTTATATGCGTACGTCACAAAAGACAGAATGAGGTCCCAATCAAAATGGTCTGAGGCAACATACTTAGATAGCATGTCCCCTAGGGTATGGTTGAATCTTTCCGTCAATTCATTCGTCTGCGGATGGTAGGCGGTGGTAGTCCGGTGAGTGATACGGTATTCGGCAAGGAGTGCGTTGATGACATCAGAGAGGAATACACGTCCTCTGTCGCTGAGAAGTTCACGTGGTGCGCCGTGACGGAAAACGAAGTTCCGCAGGAGAAAAGATGATACGTCGCGTGCTGTGGCAGCAGGCAAAGCAGCTGTTTCTCCGTATCGCGTCAAGTAGTCGACAGCGACAGCGATCCAATGGTTTTCGGAAGCCGTGAATGAAAGAGGCCCATAAATATTGATTCCAACGTGGTCGAAAGGCCTGGCTGGGCAAGAGATTGGCTTGATTGGACCAGAGGTGGAATGATTGAGAGCTTTGCGTCGTTGGCACTACAGGCAATACTGAATGTATTTGCGCACAAAGGTGTACATGGCTCGCCAATAAAACCGGGAAGAAAGCCGAGCGCATGTTTCGAAGACGCCCGCATGTGCGCACTGAGGATCAGTGTGGAAAGCCGAACATATTGCAGCAGGAAGATGGCGAGGTTGGACGAGCAACCACTTTCGGCTGTCGAACTTGTGATTCCTGCGATAAAGGAGGCCATCACGGACCTCAAAGTGAGTCGCTTGACGGCGCAACGTTCCAGAAGATGGAGAAGTCAACGGGTCTGAAAGGAATTGCAGAAGAGTGCTGATTCAGTCATCCTTACATTGCTCAGACGCCAAGTTACAATTTTTTGGGAAGGCAACCATTTCGTCCGCGGCAGATAGACCTGTACAGCTTTCAGAGGAGACAGGTGAACGTGATAGGGAGTTGGCATCAGTGTGACGTCAGCCAGACCTGTAGACAACACACATGTCGAACTCTTTCAACCGCAAAGCCCAGCGAGCTAAACGGCTGGAGGGGTCTTTCAATGTGGATAACCAGCAAAGCGCATGGTGATCGGTGACTACATCGAAGGGGTGACCTTATAGGTATGGTCTAAATTTACCTAAACCCCATAAAATTGCCAGACACTTCTTCTCTGTCACAGAATATTTATTCTGCGCTTTGTTGACGGTACAGCGTGCGTATGCGACTACATACTTCTGGAATCCAGATTTGCGCTTCGCTAGCTTGGCGCTGAGTCCAACGCCGATGGCATCGGTGTGTACCTCAGTCGAAGCTATCGGGTCAAAGTGACACAAAATTGGCGGTGATGTTAATAGGTGGCGAAACTTTTCGAAAGAATCATCACAGGCAGGTGACCAACTGTAACTTTTCGAGTCACTGCGCAGAAGTTCAATCAAGGGGGTGGTGATCATCACAAAATTCCGAATAAAGCGGCGGAAATATGAGCATAGACAAAGAAAGCTGCTGAGATCCTTTAGAGACGCAGGTTTAGGGTACTCTGCAACTGCCCGAAGCTTGGCGGCGTCAAGAAGAATACCGTCTTTAGAAACAACATGGCCGAGGATGGGGAGCTAACTTGCGCCGAAGTGGCATTTCATCAGGTTAAGCTGAAGGCCGGCACCAGTTAGGCAATGCAGTACTTCATCTAGCCTGCGGAGAGGCGTTGGAAAATTTGGTGAAAATACAACTATGTCATCTAAGTAGCACAGGCATGATTTCCACTTCAGGCCACGCAAAAGATTGTTTATCATCCACTCTAATGTTGTGGGCGCGTTGCAAAGACCAAAAGGCATGACACGGAATTCGTAAAAGCCATCAGGTGTGACAAGGGCCATTTTAGGCTGATCTTCAGGTGCCAGAGGGACTTGCCAGTAGCCACTCCGTAAGTCAATAGAAGAGAAGTACTTTACACCTTGGAGGCAGTCAAGGGCATCGTCGGTTCTCGGTAAGGAGCAAACGTCCTTTCGAAGTATTTTGTTAAGACGACGGTAGTAAACACAGAAGCGAATCGACCTGTTCTTCTTCTTAACGAGAACGACTGAAGATGCCCAGGGGCTATACGAAGGCTGGATGACACCACGCTTGAGCGTGTCAGCTACTTGGTCATCGATAACCTGGCGCTCGGCTGCGGACACGTGACAGGGTCTTTAGCGCAATGGCGCATTGGTGCCCGTAATGATCCGGTGACACACAGCGGAGGTGCGGCCGAGGGGAGTAATCTGGCAGCCAAAGGAAGAACGGAACTTGTCCAGCAGTCGTAGAAGCTGAGCCCATTGCGAAACTGTTAACGTGTCGGCGGTAGAGCTGCTCAGCACCTCAGGCCTAGTAGTCTGCGGCGAATGGGGCACAGGTCACTACGGCGACTTCGTGTTTGGCGGAAGGACCAGTCGGCATGTCGACAATTGCAGAAGGGTCGAGACTGTGAACCCACCGGACGCACTCACCCCGAAGTAGTGTTAGAGGACATGACAAAAGGTTCGAGATGAGAAGTCTGCTGACGCCATCATGAAACTCTAGAAGGGCATAAGGTAGCGGCGAACACTTGCTGCGAACAAAAATGGCAGATGGCGTGAAAAGGGCCCTTGAATCGGCGAGCGAGTTGCAAGACACCATGGTGAGTGCGAAAGAGTGCGGCGGTATGATGACGTCTTCAGCAACAAATAGTTTGTCCCCGGTTTCAGCCGCATCATTTAACGGAGGGTTGCCAAACACTTCAAATTTCACCTCAGCGCAACAGCAGTCGATAACAGCCTTATTAGCGGAAAAAAAGTGCCAACACAAAATGAGGTCATGGGAGTAGGAATCCTACACGAGTAATTCGACGACATAGATGAGGCCATCAATCGCGATGCGAGCAGTACAGGCAGCGGCCGGCGTGACGTGCTCTGCGTTGGCTATACGAAGTGATATACTTGCTATTGGCATCATAACGTTTTTGAGCAAGCGGAAGAGCCTGGCACTGATCACTGAAACTGCGGCACCAGTGTCGACAAGAGCGAGTGCAGCGACGCCGTCCACATGTACGTCGAGATTAGTCGTTGGAGAAGAGAGAGGCCTTGGTTTTTTCGCGAGCGATGCAGTTCCTGCCTCTCGAACTGCGGCAATCAGTTTTCCCGCACCGGCGATGAAGGACGACGACGCATCGGCGATGGCGAGTGGCGTCGAGGCGATGGCAAGCGGCTGTTAACAGGAGGGTCGGCTTAAGATGACATCTGGTCAGGGGGCTGACAGCCTGTGCACAAAGGGCGTGGTGGCACATAAGGGGCAGGTGCGAAGCTCTGGTGGTAGCTATGGTGGTAGACAGGGAGGCGTGGCCAGGTAGGCCACAGGCAAAGCATATTGGCCGATTGTCGAGTGTACGCCATTGTCCACTACTCTGGAGGGACTCTGGCTGAGGGAACCGAGAAGTGGGTTGTGGTGGCATGGCTGATGGCAGTGACGTAAAAGTCTGGAGAGGTGGTCGAGCGGCCACTTCAAAATAGCTTAGAGATGCATTTACCTAGGCACAGGCAACAGGGGTCGGCAACGGTGAAGTGTCATGGGCAGATGTCTGAGCCGCGCAAACATGCTCCTGGATGGCCTAGCGAATGTTTGCTGGCAGAGGTAAGGTGGTTGGCTGGCTGTAGATAGCAGCAACAGCTGATGAGCAGCTTCAGCACGAACAAACTCCTTGATCTGCGATAGTGGAACTCAAGGTCACAGATGGTGGTTAGGCTTGAGAGTGTGTCATCCGGGAGGTTAGAGCGTCGCGTGAGAAGACGCTGTCGTCGGAGCTCGTCGAAACTCTCACACAACTCGATCAGCTCAGAGACAGTGACAGGGTTCTTCGAGAGCAGCATTTGAGAGACGTCGTCGGAAATACATTTTATAATATGTCGTACCTTGTCAGTTTCCGCCATCGTTGTGTCGACACGCCAGCAGAGGTCCAGGATGTCCTCGATGTAGCTAGTGAATGTCTCACGTATTTGTTGGGACCGGCTTCGTAGACGTTGTTCTGCGCAAAGTTTGCGCACATCAGGGCGTCCAAAAACATTTGCGATTCAGGCTTTGAAGGTCGTCCAAGTGGGCATATCTGCCTCATGGTTTCTGTACCATAGCTTGGCCACATCCGTTAAATAAAACACCACGGTACCAAGCTTCGCGGGATCGTCCTATTTGTTAGTAGCACTGGCTCGTTCATAAGATTCCAGCCAATCCTCAACGTATTTCTTGTCGTTGCCGCTGCAGATGTCCGGTTCTCGCAAGAGCTGGGCACCGAGACAGCCCCGGCATGGCGAAGCCGGGGGGGGGGGGGGGGTTGAAGACAGCGTCGTCAGGCAAGAGGGACGCCAGCTTTCGGCAACGCAGTTCCAGGACAGGAAAAGGCCGCAGCACTCTCCACCAAAATATATGGTAAATGCAAAGTCAAAAGCGGTAGCAGCGTCGGTACAGAAGAAGCAATAGCAGGCTGAGTATACAGGCAGCGTCGTAGCAGAAACCAGGCAGCCTTAGCTCGCGCATCGGGCCAATGTATCGGTGTCGCTGCAGTAGTGGGCATTCCTCTTCACTACACCGCAAGTGCGTCAAATCGAGGTTTGTCATTTCTTGCGTGGACACCGTACACAATAAAAAGGCTTCGTTTAGGTAAAATTATGCCACAGTTGTGCTGTAATGTCACTTTTCCTCGCCAAAATTGTGCATTCTAAAACCCAGAAGCGCCGATAACACTTGTACGGACTCGGTCGATAGGATTACTTTTTGCTTGATATCATGGTAGTAGAACAGAGAGGTGAAGATCAAATTCGCCCGGGCTCGCCTCGACGCATGTATAAAGTGAAAGTTTATGCATATTCGCACGCACTTAGTTAACTTAAAATTACGGCTCAAGCAATAGGGTGCGCAAGAATTTCCAGAGTTGCATCGCTAGCGTGGCGACATCAAGTGACCTCTGTGTTCTGCTTTAACATTTAAAGGGGCAATTGCGAACTGAAGCTTGTTTATTCCTTGAAAACAGCGCGCCGATGTAAAACATTTATAGTCACTGTTCATAGTGACACCTTTAGTTTTCTAAACATCACAACAAAGAAACACATCGCGGATGTCAAACTGGTATAAATACGTGTGCGAAAGGTAAATATATTCACGGCTACCTATTCTATGCTCCACAAAAATTGAAGCGTTGCTGACATCAAAAAAGTAAAAAATTAATTTGCTATAAAGTGGTATGAAAAGCGTTGGTTTCTTTTTACCGTAAACATGTATCTCTGCGAATACAAGAAAGAAACACTACAAGTAAATAATTTCATTTACTGTCATGTGCTTTTTTATCATGCTACCATCATCCACCAAGCTTCTATTAAACCACTTTCATCCACCTTGCTCACATAACCTTCCACCAAACACGTTTTGCCTCGCCCCCAACAGCCAACATTTACCACTGTCACCACCATTGGCTCGCCACAAACACCACCATCTGCCACCATTTTTTCCACTCTATCCGTCATCAGCCGGCATGTTCCACCATCACCACCATTCACTCGTCACCACCACCACCACCATCTGCCATCATTTTTTCCACTCTCGCTGTTATCAGCCATTAAACCCACTACAGTTTCCACCATATTCACCAATAATTCCACCATATTCACTATTCTTTCCACCATATTAACCAACAATTCCAGCATCTACCAACCCAGGATTTTCAAATGGGCAGTTTTTCAAGTAACTGCTGTTCAGTAATACAGCCGAAACTAGGAGGACAAAACAACAAGGCTCCAGGGCACAGGGCTGGCCAGGGCAACAGGGGTGGGGTGATGGTTTGAAGGCTGCAGCAGGAGATGAGGCAATGACGGTGGGCTACCCAGGGTCCTGAAAGCAGCGATTGGGCAGAAAACCAATCTTCACAGGCTGTAGGAGATTCCTGCTCCAAGGGGCGGCAGCGATCGGGATGCAAAACTATGAGGACATCTGTGAAGTGTCTTTCCTGACCTCCGTTGAGGCCAACAAACTTCAGCAGCCACGTCTTGATGAAACGCTGAGCTTTTTCGGACACCTGCATACGTGAATAGAGACATCCCAGACAAAGTAAGTTCTAAGCACTGCAGTATAACATATATGCCAGCTAAAACAATAATAAACAATAACACCATACAGTATATTGTACTAGGCAGATCAAATGTCATTTGGTCATCATGAAAAGCAATGAACAAATACTTCAACGGTGAAATTGCAATAAAAATTTGCCAGAAACGAAATATTTAGGAAGAGGTTTCTATGAAAGTTAAATAAAAGAAGCTTGTTTGACTAATTTACAATTAAACACAAGGTATTTCATGATTTGCAAACATGACTTACAGAGTTGCAAGCCAGGTTAACTAGTCTGCTGCTCTTACCTATGGCTGTGTGAATTTATAACAGGACAAGACAAACGACCACACGAACTTTCAACTCAGGATTATTCTTGGGCAGACGTCAACTAACGTCAACTAACAGACGTCACAAGAGGATGACTGACCACTATATTGACAACACAAGATGAAATAATCTATGCAAACCCTATTTCAGCACTGACACTTGTGGAATATTGCAAGGCTCCTGTAGCAATTTTAATATGGCATCTCCAAACTCTATGAAAGATGTGCTGAAGTGGGTCCCAAGGTTGTTTTTTTTGCACTAAATGAACCTCCGAAATTTCACATGCTTTTTGGGGCTTGCACTGATCTAAAGCCTTGGTCTCATAGGAGAACAAGACTGGATAGGTGGCTCACCGAAAAACAGCTGAGAGCCGCGACAAAACTCAGCCGCCCACGCCCAGACGACCGGACGCAGGAAAAGCACGCACGTGTGCAACTCCCGTGCCCCGCCGCGGTGGTCTAGTGGCTAAGGTACTCGGCTGCTGACCCGCAGGTCGCGGGTTCGATTCCCGGCTGCGGCGGCTGCATTTCCGATGGAGGCGGAAATGTTGTAGGCCCGTGTGCTCAGATTTGGGCGCACGTTAAAGAACCCCAGGTGGTCGAAATTTCCGGAGCCCTCCACTACGGCGTCTCTCATAATCATATGGCGGTTTTGGGACGTTAAACCCCACAAATCAATCAATCAATCAATCAGTGTGCAACTCCCGTGTTTTATTTTGGAACGAACAGCTCTATAAGCTATTGCGCCAGTAATACTGCACTGTAGTTCTTAAAAAACTGTCTGAAGGCTACTCTCACATAAATGGCACTTGAAAGCGGAGAGAAGCTCTACAAAGCGGACTGCATCTATGCATGTGGCATCGAAACAACTGTGTTGTGCACTGATGGCGACTCCCTCGTCATCATTTTCTAGTTGGGGTTTTGTGCTAAGGTAGTACCGGCTTATATGCCCATGTGGTGACGATACCACACTGCGCAATTCTGTAGTAAAAAAGAAACGATTTCAGTAGCTGCGGCATCACTTTGTTTGGGGGGGGGGGGCATATGTACGCCCCATCTTCGGTATGTATATACGGGGACTTTGATCAACCAAACCACTGTGACAACATAGCACGGGTGGTGTCGCGCTCCTATGCTCGACAGTGCTAGATCAGTCTCCACCCACAATGGCTGCATTTATATTGGGACGATATACCGAAAGAACACCCATGAAGCGAGAGACATGTGCGCATTGGAGAACTCCAAGCGGTCACAATTTTTATACGCACAATACAGCGTACCTCACAATGATATCTTATTGGCACATTAAAGCCCAGATATTGCCGATGTAGAAGAGATAGGTTCGTTTTAGGTCGACACAGGCAAGCGGAAAAAGATTCAACTGTGTGCTAGGTGTACTAAACAACAAGTAAACATCGAAGACATTTGATACTTCTCTAGCAACGCATAAACTCCGATGTTACTTAGCCACAGCAGTCAGTGAGAAAAACGCTTACTGCATCGGCTGCCTTCATGAAGCTAAGCTTCAAGTAGTCCGCTGCTTTGTTCGTAACAAGAACCCTGTATTTTGCACAAATTAAGTTAAACAGAGGCACTTCGGCATTCAGTGTTCACCGTGAGAGTAGCTTTTATGACAGCTCAGAGGCGTATGAACGTGGCCCCGTACAAGTCTTGTGGGTAATGCAGCTTTCCTTTAGACGCAACTGTTCACCAAAAAAAAAAAGACTACCTGTCTACCACATCGTTCACTTCACAAGGTGGCATCAGATTGAGTTTGGTGGTCATGGTCAAATGGACGGACGCATGAAAAATTTTCTTGAAGTTAACAACTCAACGCTCAGCGGACCAGATAAAAAAAAGTTTACAATGCCTTATTTGGCATATTATGCACATTTTATTTCCGGCAAAACACTGTTTAAACTCGGCTGTTTGGCCCTGGTTTTCAATGGTCGCTGCCTTCACTATCTAATAAATATAGCATACACGTGTCATCCGGTTTACAAACGAGCCAAACAACAATAGACAGCAGAACGAGAGCAGAAATTTGCTCGGCCGACCGCTTTGATGCAACGCTGCCTCCTCTTTCTACGTCCTATCTTTACGCAGCAGTACCACCAGCGCTCTTTGGTTTTGTTACGGCGATGCGCGTATGCACCACCTCTACCAGCTGCCACTCTCGTCTGCGGGAACAGCTGAAAAGTACATACCCTCACGCCAGGGTGGCCGTAAAAACTCCAGCTCCGGTTCTCTATACTTGCATTGTTTCGGATTTGATGGCGTGTGTTCGGTAGAAAAAAACCTTCGAGAAGGATAACATCGACATAGTAAACTTTGAACCACCATTTTACCTGGGAAGAGCGACAGCAGTCAAACCTGATAGGCACATCATCAGCAAGTACTATAGGGAAGACCCAAAGGAACTGGAGATGGCCCGAATGCGAAGACACAATTTTGTACTCAAAAGAAATATTTCTGTACTCAATTGAATTCACCTTGCCAGTAGGCAAACAGGATATCTTTGATGTAAAACAACTTGATTTGGGGGTACATGTATGAATAAACTTTCATAAAATTTTGAAGTTGCTAGAGCAAAAACAGTTGTAGATAACTCAAATGAACATTTGATGGTGTGGCTTTGTGCTAGCCTTTTTTTCAATCATATTCAGCCAAAAATAACGTAGTCACAAAGTTGCCCTACACGAAGGGGAAACACTGTGATAGTTTGTAAGCTCAATAGAGCCGTTTGTATTAAAAATACAGATCAGTAGCACAAAACGTTGTGCGATGAAGGTTTTATGAACGTTGTGAAATAATTTATTTGCCTACGTATAGACAATTCACCAGCAAGAGAAGAAAAATAGATGCAAAAACTGTCACAAAGTAACCCCATTTCACGGTAGTACAGGTCTTCGACATCTCAGGTAAATTCTTTGCATGTCTTCGGATCATTCTGCAGCACAAATATCACGATAGCCCCTAAATTGGGCATAATAAAGGGATCATTATAACGCTACGCCATGCCCCCAAAAGAGCTGATGACCACTGTCAAGGCGCCAGAACATAGGACAACGACGAGGCCAAGTTAAATGAAGTGACAGGACAAAAATTTCAGTGAACTGCATCATATACCTTGTGATGTTTTACTTGAAATCTACTTCGTAGGCAATTACAATCAAATATTGCTTCAAACCAGTGTTTGCAGTTACTCTCGTGTTGTACCAGCTGATGGCAATATTTTCTTAAACGGACACTAAAGAGAACCAACTGTCTCATTTAGACTGACACGCTGCACATCGAGACCTCTCATGCCAAATGTTCATTATCTGGTGAGAAAAATTAGAGTTGAAGTTTATTCCTAAATTTCATGATGTTTAAATTTAAAAAAATGTATTTTCGCACATTGGCTTGGTGAATATTTTTGAAACTTTGCATCGTAGGTTCATTACACTGACAGATGACAGTGCACTTAAATTTTATGAATGATTATCTACGTAAGACTCAGTACACCCGTTTAAATTACATGATTTCACATGGTTTTGTGCGAGAACATCATGACGGCATCTTTACTCAATTTTCTTTTCGTGCGTTTTCTCGCTTACCAAACGTCGTTTCGTGGTACAAGTGGTATTTCCTGGATTAAGAAATTGTACTTGACTAATACGCGAAAAATGTTTTTGGCTTTAGTGTCTTTTAAAGATGTACCGAGACAACTTTGAGACATCGTAAAAAAGACATTTTTAGTTTTCTCGGTATGCAAGTAGTATTAACACTTACCACAGAATCGTCAGCCAGCATGCATAAGGCAGTTACGTTGATTTTAAAGTTTTTGTTGCAGAGTATTGGCAAGGAATGGAGTTGACAATTTCGTGACGAGTCAACAAGGGTCCTCCAAGTTTGCAAACAGAGTCTTTCATGCAGCCTAAATCCCAGGAATCACTGCCATTGTCAATATGGGCAATGCACTCATGGTTTATATGTACCATGAGCAGACCGCTTATCTGCTATTAGTACGCAGCGAATTGCCGAGTTCCCGCAATGTCACACTGCCTTGTCATGTCACGGAGAAGCCAGCCACTTGATATCGAAACTGAAAGTGTCTTTTAAAGGTAGAGGTATTGAAAATATATGCGATGCTTTCCAGGCAACACCAAACTCTCTTCTTGAAACCAATCGTCTCGAATAGAACAACAATTTCTAAATATTTAAAATTCATCTCAGTGCTCCTTTAGGTCATGCGAACAAGAAGAATCGGGACAATAATAATAGATGGTTTGGCAAAATGAATATCTGTTCATGCACAAATACCTACTCAGCTGTGAAAGGAGCAATACTAACAAATGGCTAGTGGATCACGGCTGGTCAAGGGGCGCTCACTCGCTCCCTCCTTTTATGGACTAAGCAGCCGCCGCGTGTACAATGTAGTTGTTTCTATACAAGGACAATGCACTCCACGTGAGGGCTTCGAGAACCAACACTTCAAAGCACCCTTTGCCGCATAGCATTGCAGTGTAAGTCAGCCGTTCCCGGTCACCTTCTCATGCTAACTTCTTTTTAATTTATAGGATCAGGTGAGAGTAGTTTAGGTGTGTGTGGGCGCAGCCTGCCTTTTTTGGCACTCATAAATTGGACAATGAATACGCACACGCAACGGTACAAAATTCTTTTTTGAAAGTTCGAACACATCATATTCGCTGAATTCGAGAATGCTTGAAGCTCGTATGGTTGGGTTTATTATTTAGGTGCACATTAAAGAAGTCCACATGGTGAAAATTCCAAAGCCTTGCCCTATGGCGTCTTTCATAACCATATTAGCAAAATAACATCCTCGAACGAAAATCTTTGACAATCTGCAGTTGATTCTTGAGACGTACATTGAAGATTCACTGCTACTGAACTCTCCGGAAAGTGTGTAAAAGAGTCACGCAGAAGGGTCGGTGCTCATTACTCCTGAAAAGTTTCTCCAGATTCTTCTAGTTAATTTCATAAAAATGTGAACGGATCAGAATTACATGCCGTCTGGCTTTGTATACAAGCCCAAATAAAAGCATTTTTGGTTGGAAACAATTTCGCTACTTCAGCTAAAACATCACGAAAAAGTTTTGCCAACAGTGCTTTTTTTCTTCAGGTGCAATAAAAATATATTAGTAGTAATGAGAACATTTTCTCATTCTCTAAATTCATTGTTCTTTTGCGTCTTTTGCGAGCCTTAGTGCATATAAAAAGTTTCGCATCTTACCATCTGCGCTGAAGATTGCAGGTGGGCTTGTGTGGATTAGGGATTTTGTATGTTTGCAAGGACTCAGCATGGTGTGCTTCGGCTTGGGGTTGTTTTTATTTGCTGTACTACAACGACTTTCTAAAACTGTATCAGTACATGGTCTTTCATGTTTCTAAGTTTTGTGTTTTCATTTTGAAAAAATACTATTTTATTGACATTTTCATCACCATTGTTATTACTCCTGTTATGGTGATTGCTATTCGCACCTACGTGTGAAAAATAGTAGCCATCCCGGTTATGTTTTGCCTTTCACCTTTTTGATGTATTTGTTCAATGAACGAGAAATGTGATACCTTGAACAGAAATGTCAAAATTTACCATTTTCATAGGCACTGGCTGCCGGCACTTGGATTCGAAGTAAACGTTAGCAAAATAATTTTTTTCAAAAAAAGTTTACATTGTCTGTTATTTTGTCTGCCAGTTGATGACGCATCATGTGGCCAAGCTTTCTGAACGCGACGCACAATATTACATGCGTGCAGAATAGAATATTTATCAATTTAGTCCTTTCCTAACGTATGAGAAAGAGTTGTTATATATGCTTCCTATCATGTTTCTATTGCGTTGGCACCACCAGGAAGTTCAACAGTAGAAATAAACCTGAGCATTACTTGAGTGCGCCAGCCTTTCTTCTCAATGGACAGTAGGGAGTACATAGGCCGTAAATAAAACGAGCGTGTGCCTTTAGGCCGGCCACAGGTAGATATACTCGGGACAATAAAGAAAAAAAGTCACTTCCTTTAAATGGACAAACTTTGGTCGGAACTGTAATGCTACAAGTTTCGCAATCATATATTTAATTATTATTGAATAAAAATGGTCGAACATTCAATATGAATTTTGTTCTGAGACGATTGCCAGAGGTGCCACAGTCGAAATACAATTTGAGCAATTTTTGGAGCAGCACAATATTACTTTCGAGCAGTGAAAGCCAAACTTGAAGCAGGTTATAAGAGAAAAAACATTCATTTTTACCACAAAATACTGAATTTCGAGCAGCTTGGGAGAGAAGGCTTCACTTTAGAAACATTTTGTATGTGCAAGCCATTTAAAATTCCATAAATCATGCACAGTGAATGTGAGCACTGCTATTTCAATAAAGTTGTATTTTCTTTATTCACCCCACTCAGCAAACAATGATGAGGTCCAAATTAGAAGTTGCCATGCCTGTCAAATCGCTTGACAAAGTCTAAGGATTCAAATGTGCATCTCCCAAGATGGTGCGCACGAGATTTGTAAAACTGAAAAAAAAGCAACTGTTTTACTTTCTACAGCTACAAAGATGTCATATTGTACTCCAAATCATTTTGCCTGTAACTTTTTTAGACATCAAGGAGCATATTAGTACCCACAGTTATGTGGCGTATAATTGCATCAGTCATTGAACAAACTGTGCGATGTCTAGAGACTACAACTATAAAAGCCACTTCTAAATTTTGTAACGCTTTTCCGTAGGCCACCCATGTACTATGATGAAGGTGGCTCACGCTTTGTTTCTGCACAGGTTAAAACAAGAACAAGAAATTTTCCAACCACAGCCCTCCCCCCTCCTCCAATTTTTTCAGAAACGGGTTAGGTTCAGGCCACAACTTATTGGCTTGATTGCAAGGTGCGTTTGACCAGATTAGGTAATAATAGCACGCGCCTGTTGAACTGGCAACGGCACCGAATATCTGTCACATGTGGCGTTGCTATGGCAACTGACGTGGTCACGGCATGAACTAAAGCCGGAAGCGTACAAGCTCGACATGCTGAGAGTTTGTACACTTCCAGCCTTAGCACCGAATGGTTCCTTACGTGCCATGGCCGCACTTGATGACTAGAAAATTCATAATTCACACAAAAGGTGGCTGGCTACGGCAACACATTGTTACGTGTAGGTACACGCGATACTAGGTGTTTCAAGATATATATACACCACGCCAACGCGCAAGCCAAGATGGAGAACAAGAGCTGAAGATGATGATCCTTCTTACCCTGGCGCATACCAACAAAGGGGGCCCTACACCAAAATCATGCCGTCTTTCTCCGCGCCTATCTAACCGCTGTTGTGGGACATTGTCTCATAACATAAACCCCGGGTGCTGAAGCACCGTGTCAGTGCTTTCTATGATGTTGCCGAGTAGTAAAGCTTTAGGGGAGATACATGAATAATGTCTGTATATAGTGAAGGGGAAGAAGAGGAGGACACGAGCGGGGCTATCTTGTAGGTCCCATCTGTCACCTGGCGCAATACGTGATAGGGTCCAGAATAGCGGAAAAGCCGTTTTTTAGAAAGTCCAACGCGCCTGGTTGGAGTCCACAATAGCACAAGAGGACCCGGAGCTAAGGAAACTTGGCGATGATGGGAGTTGTAACGGTGCCGCTGCTGATCTTGCGATGCTAAGAGGCGCTGACGGGCAACTTCTCGTGCTTTTCGAGCTCTGATGGTAGCATCGCGGGCGTATTCAGTCGTCGAGTCGATGGCTGTCGGAAAATGGTGTCAAACGAAAAAGTTGGATCGCGGCCTAACACGACATAGAAAGCTGAAAAACCAGCTGCATTGTGGCGTGAGGAATTATAGGCGAACGTAACATAGGGCAATGCAACGTCCAAGTCCTGGTGGTCGGACGATACGTACATGGCAAGCATATCGGTCAAAGTCCGGTTGAATCGCTAAGACAGTTCGTTATTTTGCGGGTGGTGAGCTGTCGTAAATTTATGTTTTGTCTCGCAGGAGCGAAGCAGGACGTCGATTACTCGGGAAAGGAAATAGCGCCAACGATCTCTGGGGAGTTGGCGTGGTGCACCATGATGAAGTATGTCGTCGTGCAGAAGGAAATCGGCAACGTCTGTGGCACAGCTAGTTGGTACAGCCCGTGCAATGGCGTACAGCGTTGTGTGATCCGTCGCAACAGCTATCCACTTATTCCCAGAAGTGGACGCAGGGAAAGGGCCTAGGAGATCAAGACCAAGTCGAAAGAACGGATCAAAGGGAACGTCAAGTGGTTGGAGGAACCCAGCAGGGCTTACCGAAGGTTTTTTGGCGTTGACACTGGTCGCATGAGGCGACGTAGCTGCGGACCGAGCAATAAAGACTGGGCTAGTAAAATCGACGCTGTACACGGTCATACGTACGAGACAGTCTGAGGTGACCAGCAATGGAAGCGTCGTGAAGCTCGCTGATCACGCTCGCACGTAAGTGGGAAGGTACCACAAGGAGCAGTTCGTGTGCGTCAAGGCGGACATTGTAACGGTACAATGGGCCATCTTTGAGCACGAACAATTGAGTAGACGGATCGGGTGCTGTAGAATGAAGCTTCCTGATAATGATACGTAAGACAGGATCTAGGCGCTGTTCGTCCAAGATGTTGCGCAAAGCGGAGAGAGACAGGACACATGGCGCTTCATCGAACGCCTCAGGTGGGTCCACTGGATTACGAGATAAGCAGTCAGCGTCATGATGTAAGCGGCCGGATTTGTAGAACACCGAGTCGTTATACTCTTGGAGTCGTAATGCCCATCGACCAAGGCGAGCAGTGGGGTCCTTCAAGGATGCGAGCCAGCAAAGTGCGTGGTGATCGGTTGTGACAGTGAAATGTCGACCGTGTAAATAGGGCTGAAATTTCACTATTGCCTAACGAGAGCAAGGCATTTCAATTCGATATTGAGTAGTTCTTTTCCGCCTGTAAGAGGAGACCGCTGGCATAGGCGATAACGCGGGAGCAGCCGCTTTGATGCTGGACCAAAACAGCACCAATTCCGTGGCCACTGGCATCGGTGCGGACTTCTGTAGGGGCGGCGTTGTCAAAATGGGCCAGAACAGGTGGTTCTGTTAGCAATGCAATAAGAGAACGCCGTAGCCTGCGCAGAACCCCATGTGAATGAGACATCTTTTCTCGGTAAGTTTGTGAGAGGACGGGCTACTTCCGCATAGTTGTTCACAAAACGTCGAAAGTACGAGCACAGACCGAGAAAGCTGCGGAATTCCTTAGTGCAGGTCGGAATGTGGAAGTTCCGCATGGCTCGCACTTTATCAGGATCATGGCGTACACCATAGGAG
Source organism: Rhipicephalus annulatus (assembly GCA_013436015.1). NCBI lineage: Eukaryota > Metazoa > Arthropoda > Arachnida > Ixodida > Ixodidae > Rhipicephalus > Rhipicephalus annulatus. Next base: position 174,293 of record WOVY01003070.1, read on the forward strand.
CCAACAAGATGGCCCAACATGGTTAGTTGCTGGCGTCCGAAGTGGCACTTTGACGAGTTCAGTTGGAGACCGGCATTGCGAAAAACAGCAATTATTGAGAATAAGCGGTTGAGGTGGGTCTCAAATGTCAGAGAAAAGACGATAACGTCGTCCAGGTAACATATACAAATTGACCATTTGAACCCACGCAAAAGGGAGTCTATCATCCGCTCGAAGGTGGCCGGAGCGTTGCATAACCCAAAGGGCATGACTTTAAACTGGTAAAGACCATCGGGCGTGACAAAAGCGGCCTTTTCGCGTTCCATGTCGTCGACAGGAATTTGCTAGTGCCCTCATCTTCGATCAATGAACGAAAAATATTTAGCGCCGTGATGACAATCCAGGGCGTCGTGTCTGCGCGGTAGCGAGTAGACGTCTTTTTCGGTAATCTTGTTCCGATATCGGTAGTCAACATAGAATCGCCGTGTTGTCCTTCTTTTTCACAAGAACTACAGGGGAAGCCCATGGACTACATGATGGCTCAAACATATCTCTGACGAGAATTTTGTCGACTTCTTCTTGAGTCATGTGACGCTCGTTCGGAGATACGCGGTATGGCCGCCAATGGACAAGGGAGGCATTGCCGGTGTCAATGCGGAGCTTTACTGCAGTGGTTTGACCAAGCGGACGATCACAAAAGTCAAATACGTCCCAGTATGACTCAAGAACGTGAAGGAGTGCGTCAGCTAGATGCGGCAAAAGGTCTGGTGCGATCATTTTTTAACGTCAGCAGACGGACTTGCTAGCGAAGATCGAGCATGCGTGTAGCTACACAGTAAATTTTTTTACACCCTTTGCGGGTGTAAAAAGGGCGTTTTTAAGATTTACACCCTTTTTGAATGAATGTAACACCCTTTTCTTTGCTGGTACACCCTCAGAGAAGGGTGTAACTGGCAAAAGGGTGTTATTATGCCGTTTGTGAGGGTGTTGAAGAACAGAAGGGTGTACACCTATATAATTGTTGGAATAAAAATTGTTCCGTTTAACGTCCCAAAGTTGTCATATAATCATTAGAGACGCTGTACCGAAGAGCTCCGAAAATTTAAACCACCTGGGGTTACTTAAGGTGCACCTAAGTCTAACTACACAGGTCTCGCACTCTTTCTCGTCCATTAAAAATGTGGCCGCCGTGAACTGCCGGGATTCAATCCTGCGACTTGCGGGTCAACAGTTCAGCACCATAAGCACCAGACCACCGGCGCGGGAGTGCACGTGCAAGAATCGAGCTGCATCCATGCTTGCAAATCAAATACCACGCATAGCGCAAGGAATGCATGCCTTTCCTAAGATAACAATGTCGTAGGGATGAAAAAAATCGAGGAAATGATTGAGGCATGGACAAATTTTACAGAACACTAAGAATAATTGAGAAAATATAAAAGAAACTAACTTCTTCTCGCACTGTATGATTCGACATGCTTTGCCGCTTTATATCGTCCACATTATATGTGAATAAATGAATGGGCTATTGTCACGATCTACGGACAGCACATATTCATGTGTAGAAGCAATTCAGAAAAAAAGCTTGAATTTATTACAAAAACCCTTGCTCGGTCAAAAGCCGTTCGAGTGCAAGTTGTTTTCACAAGATTATCAAAGACGAGACGTGCTTGGTCGAAAAAGACAACAATGCGCTACCTTCTGCAACCATGCGGGAGCACGGGAAGTGGTTCTTTAGGTGAAGAAATAAAGGTCAGAGAATGGCACGGTCAGTGCACGCAGCGCCTTTGCGAAGCGAAGGGGAGAAGGGTACGAGAGGAGGGAGAGACACGCCTCTCGCCCCACAAACACACACACACACACACAAACACACACACACACACACACACGCACGCACGCACGCGCGCGCACACACACACAAATATATATATATATATATATATATATATATATATATATATATATATATATATATATATATATATATATATTGTGGGACACTGCGACCCACGCCGTAAAATTTGTATTTGCTATCTATTCTGTTTGACATCCCCTCGGGGGGGGGGGGGTGTATGAGGTGATCAGCAGGGAGCACTGCAACCCCTGTCGAGTTAAAAAACTTACGTCGAGTTACAGTGCCCCCTCTCTATTTCTCTATGTACCTATAGGGATTTACATTGCCCCTTAAGTGACCAAGGGCCACCCCCGCCCCCCTTCCCCCGTGGTGGGCACGCCTTTGCATAGGCACCATCAATCATTGCAATAAAATTTTGTGTGTAAATAGTACATTTCGAATTCAAGAACATGAGTGTTTTAGGTGATTATTACCGGTGTTGTTCGTTTGTTAAAAATGCATTGTACCTGCAAGCGTTTCAAACTTCGCGCGCTAAAGTCATACGTTAATTTCTAATTTCGCTTTTTCGTAAAGATAAAACTATTTTGCTCCCTTTGTTTTTATGGTACATATATTTTCGTTTACTTTTTGTACTTAACCGCATTACTAAAGCATTTTATTGCGCCATTACACGTCTGCGGAGCTGCAACCCCGAACTTGTGTGGGCGTGCTTGCTCGCTGGTCGGGCGCTGCAGCTTGTCGGTTCTGCATCGTTTTTTCTCGTTTTTTGAGGTGTGCTTGCGCGCTGCGTTCGTGTTTTGTGTTCTGCCGGTGCTGCCTATTACGAAGATGAACTCTACTCAAGCGAGGACGTGTGGCGTCGCATTTTAGAACACTCGCCAGGTACGTACCACATTCCTGCTGTCGGCGCTTTGTCAACATCGAGAGCGTGATAACGACGCCATGGTACGTTTTTCGTTACATGTGGGCGATAAGTGAAGTTTTTTAACGTAGCGAACCTGTTTGTGTGTGTCATTTCATCAGGATGGCATTTTTGTAGGAAGTTAAGCGTGGGCGAGTTTTTCTTTCGATTCAAGCATGCTTCGGTGTGTGAAGCACATGGCGCGTGCGTGCGCAGTGGGAATTCGGCAGCGGATTTGTGCGAGTTGTGACGGCGCTCGCCTCTGTCGGCAGTGGTGTTGGCAGGGAGCCCTGCTCGCGATGGACCAATATTTTGGTTAAATAATTGTTGGGCGAAGACGGCGTTTGTTAGCTGTAAGCGTTGATTACGCCTAGGGCGCGTATGTTTGGATCTCTTAACTTGAGGATTTTTTTTTGCATGCCTGTTAATATTGTGTGCTACAGGAGTCAACGGGTCCATATGTTGTACGTTTCATATGTTGTACGTCCAAAGTAGTTTGAAAAGTTTCATATGTTGTACGCCCTTTTTTTAAACTGCTGTTAGAAATTGCTGCGGACAGCCGAACGTATGCCGGTGTATGCATCCACGCCGGCACGCATCTTTGAACTACCGTGTTACTCGAGTTCGCGTGCAGCATGCTGCCTCGTCTTAGGTACGGCTCGCAAGGCTTGCACGTATGTACGCTTAGGCGTTTATGAAGCCCGTTTAGTCAAATCTGAGCTTACGTTAAACACCCGCAACATAGGTTGTCTGATGCGTTCGGAACCCATGAATTTTGAGCCGTTCGTTAAACTTGAACTGTACTTTCGAACAAAATTTTCATGGCTTATTGGGGCCGAATAACTGTAGCTTAACTGTTCGAGCCCTAATTCGATCAGTAGTTCATGCGGTAGAGCACATTTTATTTTATTCAACTTGTTTTTTATGCTTAGATTTCATTATTTTGTGGTGGTTTATTAAATATTGAATGTGCCTCGCCCAAACTTTGTGTTCAAACTTTGCTAAGCAATTTTACTTGTAAGAACAGTTTAGACCATCACCTCCAATGACATTTAATAACAGATTACAAGCTTATGCCAATCTGGTCAGAAACACACATGAAAACATTGAAAAACCACACACTGGCCACGAATAAAAGCACAGTCTTTGTCACTTGTGAATAGGGCTTTTGTGTGGGGGCCAAAACGTCATGCTTTCAATTAGGGTCAGCATGTTGTTTTGTCTTCGCATCAGATGACAAGCTTCAGTAAATTCTATAGGCATGCGCTACAGTTATAGAAGGAATCTGTGGTGTTTGGATAAACAAATATATCATTTAACGCTCAAAACTTGCAATAATGTTATACATCATTGTATGCATACATAAGGCATGCACGTGTTGCTGTGAAAATGGAAAATTGGACAGTATGTTCATCTGGCAATCATGGATATAGACTGCATGTTTCCAAGCTGTTGGCATTGACGCAGTTACACAACTTCAGAAATCAGTCTAATCAAACGTTTATTGTGTATTGCTAAATCATGACCAATGCCTTCCAGTATTCTTGTTACTAGAGATCGTTGCAGAAGCTTGCATGCTTTATTGGGATGGTATTTAGCTCAACATGGGTGCGTTGTATTAGCATTTCTACATTTTTTTCCATTATTTATTAGACAGCGTGTAATGAGAGGTATGTTAGGGATGAGTGAGGGGCACTGCCTTTCTAGCCACCTGGAATCATTGAATTAACAGCCATAATTTAGCAGTTGACAATAGTAATTTAGTGAAACCAATTTTCTATGTTATCGGCATACTCGTCCTAATGTAGGCAGCCGAAAGTTACATTAGTTGTGCTCAAACTAAAATTCGTAATATAACTTTGTGTTACCTCCAATGGATACTTGATCAAAGCGCATACCGTCATGTACGCGCTGCCCTATTAATGTACTGGCATGTATATGCACTATGCCAGAGCGCTATTCAAGTATATTTTGTGACACATCTGTTATGTGAAAATGCATATTCTTTCGTAAGGTTGCAGCTATGTTTGCCATAAACATTGAGGATGTTTTTGTTGTAGCATGTCTGGTTTTCGTACATCCTACTCTTTTAAAACACAACGTTCCAGATCATTCGAAATTGAGTTCCAAATTCTGCTTCGCTAACAGACACATCAGTAAATTGTTTTTTTGTTCCTCTCGCAGTCTATACATGCTCGTCGTAGGAAGAGAGTGTGGGAGACGTCTGGACTAGCCCATCATCAAGGCTGACTCGTGGAAAATTTGACTGCTGGTGCACATCAGCGGCGCATGGCTTCTGTTTCTTCTGAAAAGCGAGCTGCAGAGAGCCACCTTGTAGCTGTATTCAAGGAGCACAAAGGTTCAGGGTGTTCAAAGTTAACCCTTTTGTTTTTTCTTAAAAGAGAAGTCAGCGCTGTAAGTCATGTATGTAAAGCCATTTCTGCTGATAGCTATGTATTCATGTGAATGCAATGTGAGACAATAATTATCACTGTCAGCGGTGACATTAAGTTTTATTAATCAACTTAATAGTGACCACAGCAGGAGATAGTGTATGTGTTAAATATTCGAGCCAGTGAAATTTCTACATATTATCATTTGTAAGAATTCTAGCATGCCTGTGCTCAGATATCCTGCTGGAAATTTAGTTGCGGCTTGCATTATTATGTGTGCAGGACAGTGAGCACTAGCACAGACTCTGATTTCATGCATTTAATCTGACCGTCGGTGGAAGGCATGGGCAAACATTAAAATGGTTACTCTTGCTATTCGCTGGGGATAGCAAGAACCGACTGCTCGTTCCGCTATGGAGTGATATTTTGCTGAACCTCACTGCCTTGCATGCGTAACCATGAAAAGCAAAATTAAACCTTCAAATGGGGTATCTAGGAGCATAAATATAATCAAAAAAGTTTTCCAAATGGGACTGTGTAGAAACACGACTGCCACCAACTTTTTAATGCAAACATACCTGCTTATTTGCGTTACTAAAATTTCAATATTTTTGGTTGATAGGGCAGATGACAGCATTATTTTATTACTTTGTGTCCCCTGGACATAATCTGCCAAGGTGTTTTTCTGTTTTTAAGGCTAAAATTCAATGTAACTAGGCAGTGCATTTAAGAATGTGTCGGTGCTGCTTACTGAGCTCTTTTTTGGATATTTTGTTTTTTCCAAGATCTACTGAGTGTGTTGCTCGCCAGACTTGCATGTCATGTTAATTGATGCCTTATGTGCAATTGGCCATTTAAAAACACTTTTTGTGTTGTGATAAAAAGTAGCACATTAATGATTTTATCTTCAGTGTAACCTTCACTGAATATTCTATTTTAACATATTTTTGTCACTGTAGTTATTTCATTGTCTTTGGGAAGTTCAATTCATAAGTACAATCAAGTGTTTTCCCACTGTCATACTTCATCGTACCTAACTTTGCCAATTCCAAACCATGTCGGATATTTTACAGTGATACAGCCCCGCCGCGGTGGTCTAGTGGCTAAGGTACTCGGCTGCTGACCCGCAGGTCGCGGGTTCGATTCCCGGCTGCGGCGGCTGCATTTCCGATGGAGGCGGAAATGTTGTAGGCCCGTGTACTCAGATTTGGGTGCACGTTAAAGAACCCCAGGTGGTCAAAATTTCCGGAGTCCTCCACTACGGCGTCTCTCATAATCAAATGGTGGTTTTGGGACGTTAAACCCCACAAATCAATCAATTTTACAGTGATACATACTCATGTTTAACATTGTTAATGATAACTGATAGAAGGCATACAAGAATATTGTAACGTGAGTCCTTGGATCGGGTGGTTGAATGGTGAATTTTTTCAACTACATAGTAATATCTGCTTGCTTTATTTCATGCCAATTGTAATGAGAATAATATTTACCGAGGTTAACGTGTTCAAACCACAATATAATTATCAGGGACACTGGAGTAGAGGGTTTAAGATATTTTGACCACCTGGGGTTCTTTAAATGCATCCACGTCTAAGCAGACGGGTGTCATTCATTTCCTCCTTAATCGAAATTGCAGCCACCACAGCCATGGTTTGATTTTCTGGCCTTCAGTTTAGCAGTCAAGGGTTACTTGAAGCGTATATTAGTTGTGGGCTGTGGTCTTGCTTCCTTGATGCATCTTAGGTACAGCAGTTTGGTGCCAACCAGGCATCTCTACTAGTGCACTGGTGTTTTGTTTTTGCATTCATAATTTACTGCAATATTTAACTATTTTATGAAGATGCATTTCTGAGCAGCTCTGCGAAGTGTGAGCTGGTGTTTATTACATTGCTAATTTTTTGCAAGAGGTAATGATTGTTGCATGTATTCTGAGTTAGATATGAAGTTACGAATTTTCCTTCTTTTATACTCTGTAAGAGTGTAAAGCCGAACAAGTCACTCTGATATACTTTGCATATTGTACATCATATGGCTAAATTGTGTGTGCAGAGCTTATATAAACAGCCCATAGTGTTTCGAATGCCTTGAAAACTGCCTTAGGATCAGAAAAAACTATTGTGAAGAGTGGGACAGTCTGGGTAAACACTGTAAGTTCCTCAGATAGGCTGGTTGATGTTTCGATAGGAGGACTTATGTTCGTCAAAAGTGCTTTTTCTTCTCATCCTTGGCATGTTAGCTTTAAGGGGGTTAGTAGAGACGTCATCTCCTGTTGGTGGTGCGTGTCTTTGTTGGCAATTGCCGCAGGAAAAGACAAAAAACTAGAAAGCAAACAAGTGCAGTCCTCACTTCATTTCAAGTTGGCTGGTAGCAATTCACAATGTTCTCGGAGGGTAGAGAAAAAAATGGAAGCAAAAAAGAGGAAACGCGCAAAGTAGGAGCGGTGTGCTGCCGCTACAGACACGAAAAAAGCAGAGCTTGAAAGTTCGAAGCCAGCAGACAGTCCCCGCGTTTGGCCATCACAAAGGGTTGCCGACGATAAAGGCCTATGCTGTTCTCGAACATGTATGAATGGGACTCATAAGTAAGCGGTTACAAAAAAGCGCGAGAGAGAAGCAGGCAGCTACCTTTAAATGCTAAGATGTCAAAGGTAAGCGACACCAGATGTGTTCGGAAGAGAATGTGTTTAATTGAGAAAGTCATTGGTTAAAATATGCTTTCGCTACCCCGTAGGTGGGCCACTCAGCAGAATTGCCTCAAGAATTTGGCGGCATGTTGGCAGAGAAATAGGGAAATTCAGAATGCAAAGGAATTGAGCATCAACAAAACACAGAAAGAAAGGAAAAAATTAAAAAAAGCGGGTTGGAGGTAGGTGACACGCTAGCGTTAACAGACGAGGAAAGGAAAAAAGAGACGCAGAGAAATTTGTGGCTTGGCAAATGGTGCACGGTAGGAGTGTTTTTTGAAGCGACAGAAGAGGAAAGAGCTGTGGTCGAAGGGTTCTGGAAAATAGACTTCGTAGTTGTGTGTATATAGGCACATGTATATCTATATTTAAAATTCAAAAAATTTTGAGAGAACATGAATAGTACAACTTGTAGTCTAGGAGCAATTCCATGTAATATCGGTTATGCCTATTTGAAGGTTGAACCTTTCTCGTTTCTAAACGCTGTCGTAATTATGCTATGGCTTTCAGCGATTCCGAATTGCGACGTGCTACATTGATTCGTGATCGGTGTAGGTGCTTACATTTGTGTATCAAATATCATTCCATGTATTTCCTCTCTCATGGTGAGCAGAAATTTGTAGAACATAAAGCTTTGCTTGGTTGAAATTGTGGCCCTGTTGGTTGAAGTGACTGGCTACTGCTTTTGGTAAATTGTGTTTTGTGTCTGCACAGCGGCCGTTCAGTCTTACGTGAATTGGCTGCCCAGTTTTGCCTATATATTGTCTGCAGGTGTCACACTTAAGACAGTACATTAGGTTGTTCGAAGTGCAGATGAAGATCGATGGGACCTTGTGAATGTAGTCAGATTCTGTGCTTTTTAAGTTGTTAGCCAGCTATATATTTTTACAGGTGAAGCATCTGGGCCGGCCACAGGGACCAAACGTCCTAGTGTTTGCGTTAAGTTTTGCGGGAATTTGCAATGCGTGGCACGTGGCATTTGCAACGCTAACTTAAAGACATAATTGTTCACGCAAACTTAGACTAGGACGTCTGATCCCTGTGGCAGGCCCAGGTGCTCAGCCTGCAAATATATGCAGCCGGCTATCAACATAAAAAGCACAGCATCTGTCTACATTCACAAGGTCACATAGAGCTTCACCTGCACTTTTAAACAATTTAATATACTCTTCTGAGTGTGCCAGCTGTAGAAAACAATATATAGGCGAAACTGGGCCGCCAATTCACGTAAGACTGAACGGCCACCGTGCAGACACAAAGCACAATTTACCGAAAATAGTAGCGGTCACGTACACCAACAGGGCCACAATTTCGAAAAGGCAAAGCTTTACGTTCTACAAAATAATTTATGGTCATCACGAGAGAAGAAATACATGAAATCATACTTTATACACAAATTTATGTCCCTACACCCATCAGGAATCAATGTTGCACGTGGTAATTTGGAATCGCTGAAAGCCATGGCATAATTGCGGCCGTATTTAGGGACCAGAAACGTTCAACCTTCAAATAGACATAACTGGTATTACATGGAATCACTCCTAACCTACATATTGTAATAATAATATTAACTCTAAATTTTTAAAATTTTAATTATAGATTTACATGTGTCTATATACACACAACTACAAAGTTTTTATTTTCCAGAACCTTTCAACCACAACTATCTTTCCTCTTTTGTCGCTTCAAAAACACTCCTACCGTGCACAATTAAGTCATTGCCAAGCCACAAATTTCTCTGCGTCTCTTTTTTCTTTTCCTTGTCTGTTAACGCTAGCGTGTCACCTGCCACCAATGGGCCTTTTTTTCATTTTTTCTTTTTTTGCGTGTTTCTCTCGTCGTTGCTTATTCCCTTTGCATTCCGAACTTGCCTATTTCTCTGCCAACATGCCGCCAAATTCTTGAGGCAATTCCGTTGAGCGGGACACCTACGGGGATAGTGAAAGCATATTTTAACCAATGACCTTCCCCAATAAACACGTGATCTTCCGAACACATCTGGTGTCGCTTACCTTTGACATCTCGGCATTTAAAAGTAGCCGCCTGCTTTTCTCTAGCGCCTTTCTGTAACCTCATATGAGTCCCATTCATAGATGTTCGAGAACAGCATAGGCCATTATCGCCGGCAACCCTTTGTGATGGCCAAACGCTGGGACCGTCTGTTGGCTTCGAACTTTCAAGCTCTTTGCTTTTATTGTGTCTGTTGCGGCAACCCATTGGCAGCACACCGCTCCTACCTTGGGTGTTTCCTTTTTTTCCTTTCTTTTTTTCTCCACCCTCTGAGAACATTCTGAATCACTACCACCCAACTTGAAATCAAGCAAGTACTGCACTCCTCTGCTTATAGTTTTTTTTCAGGCTACGATTGCCAACAGGGACACATGCCACCACCAGGACATGACGTCCTTATTAACCCCCTTGAAACTAATATGCCAAGGATGAGAAGGCTAGGCACCTTTGACGAAGATAGGTTCTCCTATCAAAACTTTGGTCAGCCTATCTGAGGCATTTCCACCTGTCGGCTCTCATTTTGATTTTGTTGAAGAGTGTGTGTTTGAGAAATGGATGCTGATGCGGTCTCTATTACCTAGAAAGATGCTGAAAAATAAAACTTGAAATTTTAATATGTGGTGAAGCTTCATGGGGTGAGGACTGATCTGTTAATCATCTTTCTTCAGCCGCTGACCTTACCTGTTCGAATATTGGCGGTAAAATGCTCTAACTGTAGTATGTATGAAATATCATAATAAATGTGTTTGCTTTCAGTTGAGAGAAAACCTGTGTTGTGGTACATGTACTTGACATTTATCTTACGCCAATATATGTCTACTTTTAGGAAGTGGGAAAAGATATTTATCGATAAGTGGAAACGATGTCTACCAAAGCAGCTCTGTTATTTTTGTTTATATAATCGGAAAGTTTGAAATGAACTACATGAGGCTGAACTCGCATGGTTTCGCGATACCAAGTGAAACTGCAAATTAAGTTGCTGAAATATGTATATGTCTACATCCTGCAAGAGACGTGTACACTGTTACGGGTAATAATGTTTTCAATATAATGTGTTTCTGTGTTTACACAAACGTATGCATACCAAGCACTCTTGCTGTATCAACTCACTGAGCCACCAATTGATATACCCGAGATGCTTATGCTATTTAACACTAAATATTTGTATTTAATTGTATAACCATAACAGGCAGTCTAAATTTCTATAGTCGGCTTTACAAAGAAGGCTTTGAGGAATATCATTGCATTTCAGTAAGCTTGCTTATACAGACACACACACACATATATATATATATATATATATATATATATATATATATATATATCGAGATCAAACAGACAATATTGCCAAGGAAAGTATAGGGGAAGTTATTAGACCAAATTGTAATGTAAATGTGAAGAAATGTGGGTGAAAAGATAACTTGCCATGGACAGGAACCGAACCTGCGACCTTCGAATAATGCCTTATTCGAAGGTCGCACACCCGTTCAACACCCTCTTAGAAGGGTGTTGGAAGTATTAGAACACCCTAACATTTTGCTGAACACCCTTCATGTAGAGTGTTCAGCTAACACCCTTTCAGTAGGGTGTATCTGAAAACACCCATGGGGTGTTCCTCTGGCGACAAGCCAGTTTACACCCTTAAGGGTGTAAAAAAATTTACTGTGTAGAGTGTCCAGCATCGTTCGAAGATAGAGCTGAGATGACGCTTTCGTCAGACGCAGTCAGCACGGCGAGGGTGGGAGCACTTGTGGACACAGAGCAAAGTTGAGCGCCGGAATGAAGGCGCGGTTTGCACGTAACTGAATAACAGGGTGTGGTAACGTAACACTGTGAGTCAAAAGAATGGATGTAATGGGCGTGAGCACATAGTCGCCATTGGATACAGGTAGTGAGGGCATTACGGTGATGCAGGTCACAGTTTGCGGTGACAAACGGACATGCTCAGCAGGGCACATACGAGCTTGGGGTGGAGTGAACGGATCAATCAGACACGGTAGGTCAAGTTGCACAGTACCAGCTGAACAGTCGATTAGGGCTGAATGAGCGGACAGAATTCAAGACCGAGGATCACATCATTGGTGCAGTGAGAAAGAACAGTGAAGAGAACTGAAGTTTGGCGGCCGGCGATAGTGACGCGTGCAGTACAGACGCCAATAACACAAGCCGTACCACCATCAGCAACACGAACACTGCGTGAAGGGGCTGGAGTAAGGGCTTTCTTCAAGCGGTTACGAATGTGCAAGCTCCTCACAGAAATATGGGCGCCAGTGTCCACCAAGGCTTTAACAGATAAACCGTCCACTTCAACGTCGATCAGGTTCTGATTGGTCGGCAGCGTCAACTGAGGAATTCGAGAGAAAGTCGTATCAGCAGCGGCACCTCCAGGAACTGCAGCCATTAGGTTTCCGCGGAAAACCGCCGCGCTGGGGATGGAGAACGGGGTGACGGTGGAGACTGGGAAAATCTACGTCGAGGTGAAGGTGAGCGACTGTACTGGGCAGTGGTCATAGTGGTCGGGTCGTAATTAGCTGAGCCATCACGCCGTGGTAGTTCCCGGCCATAGAGATGGGCTTGTGAATAGAGGTTGGAAAAGCTTGAGTTTGCCCGATACGGTGAGGTTCACGTGCTCCAGCAATGGCGGGAAATGTGTCCCACTCGTTCACAACGAAAGCATATTGGCCTGTCGTCAGGCGTCCTCCACGAATTTGAGTCACGGTTATGTGGAGCAGGGCGGCGATCATGCTGTGGGTGGCTGGAGGTAGATGAACTGACAGCGTCGGGATGGTGCACAGAATAGACCGTGTGAATACCCGTGTTGGCTAGTTCTTGGCGAACAACGGTCTGTATTAGGGATATGGTCGGCTGAGGATCACTCGGTGCTAGTGCTCTCAAGGGTGCGGGTTATATGGCCTTGATTTTTCGGCGTACGATTCTCGTGATGTCACCAGAGTGTGAATTGGGCTGGGCCACTATATGAAGATCCTCACAAGTTGACGTCGCAGCAGTGTTGGGGAGGCGCGTAAAGTGGTGGGAAATGCGCCGACTCTTAGCCTCTTGAAAGCGTTGGCACTCCAATATAACATCTTGCACGGTGGAACAGCCTTTGCACACAAGGAGGTTAAATGCATCATCTGCGATGCCCTTGAGCACGTGCGCTATAGCGCACGTGCTCAGTACAGTAAAATTTTTACTGTGCTCCCCTTGTTTGCTTCAGCCATGCTTTGGTCAATTTTACGGCAAAGGGTCAGCACATCTTGTATATATGCCAGAAAAGATTCCGTGGACGTCTGAACATGTGTGCCAAGTTCTTTCCTAGCCAGCCTGCTTGCAGCCGGCAGATTGGCCAAACAACTCGCGTAACTTGGTGTTGCATACGTCCCAGCTCGTGATCGCGTCGACGTTGTTATTAAACCAGGCCTTGGCCGTTCCTTGCAAATAAAAGATGACGTTTGCCAGCATCAAGGTTGGGTCCCACCTGTGATTTTCACTAACGAGCTCATAGAGTTTAAACCACTCATCGACGTCCTCGCCTTCCGTTCCCGAAAAGTTGGCGGAATCGCGGGGTGGAGCGGCCAGTAGAAAAAGAGGAAAGGTCGGCGCCGTTGATGCATTGGGCGCGGCAGTTGACGAGGCATTGCTGCCGGTGGACATGTCGGAAGAAGCTACTAGGCGTCTGCAGCGTAACTCCGTCGTGCGTTGTAACCCAGCACCTTCCCCCAAAATGTTACGTGAAGGTGCACGCAATACTAGGCGTTTCAAGGTATATTTACACCACGCCAATGCGCAAGCCAAGGTGGAAAACAAGAGCTGAAGATGATATTCCTTCTTATCCAGGCACATACCCACGAAGTGGGCCCTACACCAAAATCATGTCGTCTTTCTTCGCGCCTATCTAACCGCTTTTGTGGGACATTGTCTCATAACAATACTGTTACCATATATTCAATTTAGATATGTGCCACTGTGTAGCGGGGAGCAGGATGGTGCCTGACGAAGAGGACGTTCGGTTGGTGGCTACAGGTTTCAGGGGCACGTTCATTTTATAGCCCTCGAGTCAACTGTTACGTCGCCTCTGAATAAACCCCTCTCGTAGACGTAACAGAGTGGTGGAGGTGCTGGGTACTTCACGTCGAGGTACCACGGAGAAACGGCTGTTTTAAGTTTGTCGGAGGCGTCGTCTTGCCGGTCTGCCACCGACAACAGTCGTCATAGCACAGAAGAAAGGTCAGCAATCAGCCGCCTCTACTACGCGCAGGTCTATGCTGGCTACACCTAGGCATCACTACATAGAACCCCGCCCGTTCGCGGGAATGGCAGGAGAAGATGTGGACGCGTGGCTAACGCATTACAAAAGGGTGAGCCGGTACAACAACTGGAACTCTATTGATCAGCTGGATAACGTCACGCTGTTTCTCACGGACACCGCCCTGATTTAGTATGAAAACCACAAAGAGTGCTTGACAACATGGGCTTTTTTTGCTCAAGAACTGAAGAAGTGTTTTAGTAACTCTGACTTTAAAAATAAAAGCGTGGAGTGGATCCTTGCTGAAAAAGCTCAGACTTCTGAAGAAACGTGCACTGTTTATATAGAGGACATTCTTAAGCTTTGCAAAATTATAAGCCCGCAGATGTCTTAAATATACAGGTTCAGACACCTCTTGAAAGGCATATCGGAAGACGTTTACACTTTTCTGATAGGCAGGGATGACTTCACCTCTGTCTCCGGCGTCCAAAATCACTGCCGCATGTTTGAGAAATTGAAGACTCGTTTCATTGCCCCGAGATTTGGTAGGTTGGCAAATGTGAAAATGGTCACTAGCGTTGACGTGAGCCCACCCACCGACTTTGCCGCTACCAATAGGGCAATATACGTGAAGAGCTGCAGCGAAAAGGTGGTTAGGTTGACGAAACCATTCCTCATCCACCTACAAGTTTATCCTACCACACGGCCGTGCCATCAGCTCCTTTGCAACCGTCGGTATGTGTGACAGACATCAGCGAAACTAGAACTCCGTGGCTAAGTCGTGATTTATTTGCGGCCGACCTGCGATATGACCCACACCTTTCTCACGGCCCCGCCACACAGAGGAGGGCAGCCCCCGTTCAGCAACCTCAATCCCGGGAAGTGCGTCTTACGAGATCCCAGGATCGCTACAAAAGCGATCTCCGGCCTCTGACCGCAGTGTGACTTCACCGCCTGCCCCTCGCGTCAACCGATCACCATCTCTTCGGCGCCGCCACTCCTCGCCTCCAACGGAAAACTAGTCGGCGTGGCCGTTGAAGATGAGGTCACCGGACAGTCTTCGGATTTAACAGAAACACCTCCTTTAGCTACCATGTTTAAAAATAAGGTTCGAGTGCTCATCGATGGTGCACCAACAATGTCGTTGGTGGATACAGGTGCAGCCGTGTCAGTGACGAGTTTTGTTTTCACGCACTTTCTTAGACAAAACATATATGTTTTCTAAGGACCGTCCTGATTTGTTTCGTGGAGTGGGCGGAGATGTGTTACAACCTGTTGGTGTCTGCACTGTGACTGTTAGTTTGGCGTGCCACAAATTTGTTGCAGTTTGCTGTTGTCTCTCATAATATGCATAACGTCATTCTGGGACTTAATTTCTTGAAGCTATGTGGTGCCACTGTTGATTGACACACAGGACAAATTACAGTAGATTCCGATATTTCAATTGCATTTTTGAAAACTTGCCCAGTCAGGAAAGTGCTCTTTGTGGCTCCGTGGACACAACTGCGCCGCCATTGTCTGCAAAATGTGTCCCTGTTGTCTGTTCACTTGCAAGCGAGAAAACACTTGACGCAACCGTACAGCCCGTGCATCTCAGTTGCATCAGGAAGGCAGTTTTAATACCCTACTGTACGCTATTGGTCATGCAAGGGTACTGGTTTATGGGTGATTAACTACTCTGATGAACCTACAGGGCTCCCGAAGGATCCGAAACTTGCAGAGATTCGTGTACAACAAGTATTTTCACTTGCCGTCCTTGCAGGGAGCAGCGATTCCCCGGATAAGACCCGTTGCGATAATCTGCACGCCAGGGACACCACCATTATGGCTATCGACAAGTCACTTAGTACCAACGAACGTAATGAACTGGCGAGTATGCGCAAACATGCTGGTATTTTTTATTTTGTTCAGCACAATCCACCGTTATTACCTGCTTCCCGTATAAAACACCGAATGAACACGACATGTGGCAGACCTCTCTGACAGAAACCATATCGTGTATCACCTTCGGAACGTGCAGTGATCAATGAACAGGTTGGCGAAATGCTTGAGAAAAATGTAGTCCGTGTAGCCCGTGGGCCGCTCCAGTAATTCTAGTGAAGAAGAAGGATGGCACATGGCGATTTTGTCTTGACTACCGCTATCTCAACGCCATCACTAGAAAGACGTATACCGACTTCCGCGGATGGACGATACTATCGACGGTCTATCGTCGGCCTCTTACATTTCGTCTAAGTATTTGAGGTGACGCTACTGGCAGACTCCAATGCACAAGGAAGACTAAGAGAAAACGACATTTGTTACAACAGACATACTTTTTGAATTTAATGTGATGTCATTTGGATTCTGCAACGTGCTGGCAACTTTTGAGTGCTTCATGAACAACTCTCTGCGTGGACTGAAGTGGGAAGTGTATATGTGTTACTTGAACGACGCAGTAATTTTCGAGCGCACCTTTTGCGAGCACAACACACGTCTCGGCCTCGTGCTGGACTGTCTAAGCAAAGCACGCTTGGTGCTCAATTCAAAGAAATTTTGTTTTGGAGAGCGCCAAACACTCGTCCTTGGACACTTAGTACACAAAGAAGGAACGACCAGATTCTGCCAAGACGGCCGCAGTGGAGACGTTCAAGCAACCACACTCGGTGAAAGATCTGCGCAGCTGTTAGGGGCTTTGTTCATACTTTCACTGATTTATTCCCGGCTTTGCTAACATCGCATACCCGCTCACACGCCTGCTTCAAAAAGGTGCGCAGTTTGACTGGACCCCAAAATGTGAGTTTGCTTTTTCGGAGGTGAAGTTTCTTTTTACGTCTCATCCGATTCTTCGACATTTCAATTCTCTGCCCCGCCGCGGTGGTCTAGTGGCTAAGGTACCGAGGGTCGCGGGTTCCGAGGGTCGCGGGTTCGATTCCCGGCTGCGGTGGCTGCATATTCAAAGGAAGCGGAAAAGTTGTAGGCCCGTGTACTCAGATTTGGGTGCACGTTAAAGAACCCCAGGTGGTCAAAATTTCCGGAGCCCTCTACTACGGCGTCTCTCATAATCAAATGGTGGTTTTGGGACGTTAAACCCCACAAATAAATCAATCATTCAACATTTCAATCCTCTGGCTGCCACTGAACTTCACACAGACGCTAGTAGTATTGGCGTAGGTGGTGTCTTGCCTCAACACTTGGATAACCATGCAAGAACGCCTCGCAGCTTAATCAAGTGGTTCGCTCAGCAAGTACGAGCTTAACTACACTGTCACAGAGCAAGAATGCCTTGCAGTAGTCTTCGCAGTGCAACGCTTTCAGTCCTACCTGTACAGATGCCCCTTTGCCATCGTGACAGACCATCATTATCTCTGCTGGTTGGTAAATCTGCGCGACCCATCTGGATGGCTGGTGCGCTGGGCACTTCGTTTACAAGAATAAGACTTGACGGTTTCTTATAAAAGCGGCCGATGCCATGCTGACGCAGAGTGTCTTTCGCGACTACCACTTCCAATGACGGAATGTGACGCGGACAACTTCGACACCTGCGTCGCATCCATGGACCAACCATTTTCTGATACCAAGACCTTTAAGGAGGAGCAACAAAGGGACAACACCATACAGCAACTTCTTGCTACCAAACCAAAAGCATCGCCTACGCGCTTCTGCATCCGAGACGGGCTAGTTTACAAAAAAACTACACCAGCACCGGCTCACAATATCTTCTGGTGGTTTCAAAAAGTTTTCGCGTTTATGCCTTGCGGGCTACACATTATGACCCAATATCCGGTTATCTAAGCACAGCAAAACCTCTTCGCCGTCATCAAGAAAAATTCTACTGGCCCAAAATGTGCCGAACGACGGAACAATGCGTGTCGTGCTAACTAGTGTCAACGCCCTAAGTGCCCAACAAGTGCTCCTCCAGGCCGATTACATCCGTGGCCGCCCCCTAGATCTCCAATCGAGCAACTTGGGATTGCCCTTCTTGGGCTCTTTCCCCAGTTTTTCGATCGAAATCGCTGGATTGTCGTCTGCACCGACCATTTAACACGGTACCGTGAGACAGCTGCCATACCATCGGCAAATGCAGCCGAAGTGTCTTTCTTCATACTACGCTTTATATCTCTACGACATGGACCTCCCAAAATTGTAATCAGTGACCATGGCCGACAATTCACAGCAGACGTGGTGGAAGATATGCTTAGTATCTGCGCTTCGAAGTTTCGGCAGTCTACACCATACCATCCTCAAACCAATGGTCTACGAACGAACAGAACTCTCACGAACATGCTGTCTATGTATGTCGCATCAGATCACAAAGATTGGGACAATATTCTACCTTTTATTACTTATGCATTCAACACCGCACAGCATGAATCTACCGGCTACAGTCTTTTCTTTCTTTTATATGCTCGACCGCCTCGTCATACCCTCAGTACCATCATCCCGTGTTTAGACCACCATGATCCCTTCATATCCGAGATCATCTGTCGGGCAGAAGCCAGACGCCTTGCTTATGTGCGCAAGCAAGGCGTCTTAGCCTTGCTTGCGCCTTCGAGACCACTCGAAGTGCGAAATGTGCCTTCGAGACCACTCGAAGGCACATTTTGACCACCGACGCCGACACGTGACTCACAATCACGGTGATCTAACAGTGCTGTAGACAAAACTAGAAAACGTGGTTTGGGCGAGAAACTGCTAGCGCACAATGCAGGACCTTATCTTGCTGTAAACCGTATCAGTGATTCAGTTTACCGCACAGTGCGTCTCCATTCGAACGGCCAACGGTCTGCAAAAACTCAAGTTGCCCATGTTGAGCGTTTGAAGCACTTTATTCCTCGAGTAACTGTTTGAGTCACCCAGTGAGCTTCGTCTGGGCAAAGGTAAATGTTACCACATATGCAATTTAGGTATGTACCTTTGTGTAGCGGGGAACAGGGTGGTGCCAGAGGAAGAGGACGTTCGGCTGGTGGCAATATGTTTCAGGTAGTGATTGCCATGTTCAAGTGTCTTAATATAAATAAATAAATGAATATATATATATATATATATATATATATATATATTATCATTTACAATACCTTACAGAGTCCTCGAGGGGCATTGTGCAAGGGGGGGGCGGTACAGATAATATGTTAGAAAAATATATATACATAATATCTACACATACATAGGCAAATAATGAATATATTAAAAAATGCAGTTCAACTTATGAACATGTAAGCAAAATACAGACTAGAAAATTGAGTTACTGTATATGAAGGTGAAATACAAAAAAAACTACTATGACAGTAACTACAAACTAGCAACAGTGCAAAAACATCGGCAACAGTCCTCTACACACTGATGATTACGAAGATGCGATAGAGCAGTTTTTGGTGCATAAGTATTTTTAGAAGTATGATAGAACTTTGTGTGGTCTTGTTCTGACGCAAGATCATCTGGCAAATCATACCACAAACAAATAGCTCGTGGAAGAGCCGACTGGTTGAAAGCGTTAGTATTGCCGTACATGCGTGATAAGCTAAGGGTGTAATGTAGTCTGCTCGAAGTTCGATGTGCTGGATTAAGGTGAACAGATGGCATAATGCTGGTGTGGATGAGTTTGTGAAATAGTGATAAATGTGAGATGTCGTGGCGAATTTTCAGTGGCTCGAGTGCAAGGCTATGTTTAATCTGTGTAACGCTGGACGGGTAGCTGTGATTACGCGCTATGAATCGACTACCTCTGTTCTGTATACATTCTAACTTATCTATGAAGTATTGTTGATAAGTTGACCAAATGGAGGATGCGAACTCCAGTTGAGGACGGTTTAGAGCAAGATAAGCCAGTCTGCGCACATCGGAGGGAGCACTGTATAGATTTCGGCACAGAAAACCTTATGATCTTGATGTGTTGGCACAGATAGCAGTGATATGTGTGGACCACGAAAGTGTAGAAGTTAAGTTTACGCGTAGGTATTTGTAATGATCAGTGCGTTCTACAATGCTGTTATCAAATATGTATTGGCTATTAAAGTTATCACGTTTGCGACTAAAGTTGATTAGTTTGCATTTGGAAACATTAAGTGTCATCTGCCATGTTTTGCACCACTCAATTATATGCTCGAGGTCTTTTTGAAGAGATAGATGATTGCTATTGTTGCAATTGGGACGATAAATAATGCTGTCGTCGGCAAATATACGCATACATGAGGATAAGTTGTCAGGCATGTCGTTAATGTGGATGAGGAAAAGTAAGGGACCAAGAACACTGCCCTGTGGTACACCAGAGGAGACGTAACAGAGTGATGAAGAGGGATTGTTGGCGATACTGAATTGTTGGCGGTTAGTTAGGAAGTTTCTGAGCCATGTTAGCGTGAGTGAATCAAGTTTTAGTGATGACAGTTTTAATATCAAGCGACAATGAGCAACACGATCGAATGCCTTTGCAAAATCAAGAAATAAACAATCTGTCTGTAGATTACTGTTCATGTTAGAATGTAGGTCAGTGGTGAACTCAAAGAGTTGAGTCTCGCAAGAACGACGCTTCTGGAACCCGTGCTGTTTTGAGAAAAAGAAATCGTTAGATTCTAGATGCGCATAAATGTTAGAAGCTATGATATGCTCAAGCATCTTGCAACATATGCACGTCAAGGAATCGGGGCGATAATTTCAAGGTGAACTTTTACTACAACTTTTAGGAACTGGCGTTACCTTCGCTATCTTCCAGTCAGAAGGCAACATTCCTGTAGCGAGAGACTGCCAAAAAATGTTAAACAGGATATTGCCAGACACATAAACAGTGTTCTTTATTATTTTTGAATTGATATCGTCAATACCAGAAGATGATGACATCTTCAGATTTTCAATAACTTTAGCTATGCTTTCAATTGTGATATTTATAGGTGACATGAATGAGTGATCGCGTTCAACAATTTCTGGAAGATGAGCATGCTCGCTAGTAAACACGGATGAAAAGAATGAATTAAAGAAATGAGGACAATTTGTGTCGGCAAAAGGAGTGTTATTTGCATCGTGTAATGAAATGAGGTTATCGTCCTGATCAGGACCGATTACTTTCCAGAATTTTTTTGGTTTAGATTTTACGAGTGAAGGCAAATCCTGTGAATAGTATTTATTTTTCGCAGTTGTAATTTCGTGGCAATATTTCTTTAGGCATTTCTCGTGTTTATTCCAAGACGTGTGTGAACGCGAATTTTTCGCAGACCGATAAAGCCGCTTCTTTTTGTTTCCAAGTATGCGCAAAGACTTGGTGAACCATTGATTAGTTTTATCGTTCGTAATCGTCATCAACGGCACGTGTTTTTATATTAGGACTGAAATCGCTTTCTTGAAAAGAACCCAGTTTTCCTCAACTGAGCGACTGTAAAAGGAAGGCAGTAGCACATTGTCAACGAAAGACTCAAGTTTCCTGTTAATGGCTTCGTAATTGGCTTTATTATAAACTCTAATTTTCTTTGATTCGGTTCCTGCAAACGGTGGCAAGATAGAAAGATAAACTTGCAACAGTTTGTGGTAACTAAAGCCATTCAAATAGTTGATGTGGTCAATAGTTTCAGGTGTAGTTGTAAGAACGAGGTCAGGTGTATTTAAACCGCGAGTTGAGTGAGTGACAACCTGAGCCAAATGCAAGTCTAAAGTCAAGTTAATGAAGTCAGTTGAGTACTTACAAGAAGATGACAGCTGCTCCCAGTCAATAAATGGTAGATTGAAATCACCGATTAAATAAACGATGCGAGCTTCACAGATTTAGATGGCAAAATTAATGCTGCTGCGCAACTCTTCTAAGAAAGAATGATGACAATCGGGAGGACAATAACAGCTGTCGAGCAACATCCTTGTGGAACGAATAGTGCAAACCACCCATATAATTTCAATCTTACAATAGGAAGCAATGACATAAGACGTGATGGTTTTTTAACAGCTATAAGAACACCACCACCCCTTTTAAATAAAGTTAGTTGGAAGTCGGCGCTCTTTCTGTCTACCCTGTCCTTTTTTCCTTTTTTCGCGCGCTGAAACACCTTGCAAATATGACCACCCCTTTTCTCTGGACGATCGCATCGCTAGATGTTGTATCTGTTAGCATGCTTACAAATCTCATTGTCATTGATGACAGCGTTAAGCCAAGTCTCAGCGAAGACAAGAATATCAGAAAGGCTATCATCAATATAAGATGACACTATTTCGCGTTTGGATAAGATGCTTTTAATATTAGTGAATGATAGTGTTAGTAATAGAGGAGTGCAAGGCTTATGCAGCTCCGGCTACCTAAACGTTTGTACGTTTCCTTCTAGCTATCTGCTTGAGCGTATAACTGACTTAGAGACGGCGTCATAAACGTCACTCACTCAACTCGCGGTTCAAATACACTTGACCTCGTTCTTACAACTGCACCTGAAACTATTGACCACATCAACTATTTGAATGGCTATAATGACCACAAACTGCGCAAGTTTATCTTTCTCTTTTGCCACCTTTTGCAGGAACAGAATCAAAGAAAGTTAGAGTTTATAATAAAGCCGATTACGAAGCCATTAACAGGAAACTTGAGTCTTTCCGTGACAATGTGCTACTGCCTTCCTTTTACAGTCGCTCAGTTGAGGAAAACTGGGTTCTTTTCAAGAAAGCGATTTCAGCCCTAATATAAAAACACGTGCCGTTGATGACGACTACGAATGATAAAACTAATGAATGGTTCACCAAGTCTTTGCGCAGACTTAGAAACAAAAAGAAGCGGCTTTATCGGTCTGCAAAAAAATCGCGTTCACACACGCCTTGGAATAGACACGAGGAATGCCTAAAGAAATATTGCCACGAAATTGCAACTGCGAAAAATAAATACTATTCACAGGATTTGCCTTCACTCGTAAAATCTAATCCGAAAAAATTCTAGAAAGTAATAAGTCCTGATCGGGACGATAACCTCATTTCATTACACGATGCAAATAACACTCCTTTTGCCGACACTGATTGTCCTCTTTTCTTAAATTCATTCTTTTCATCCGTGTTTACTAGCGAGCATGCTCGTCTTCCAGAAATTGTTGAACGCGATGCACAGTTTGTCCACTACAAGCGTAAATGGCTTATTTTGAGTTCTGGCAAATTCTATTAGCTTTCTGCGGGTCTGTTGCGTTGTCAATGAAAAATCTTCGCGTATTGAAAACGTAGTGCCCTTCAGATTTTGGACGCGCGACAAGCTTTGGTCCTTATCTTTTAAAAGATAAGTTTGGCAATGATTGGTCGACACTTTTCTTCATCAAGTTTACCCATTATATAAACCCTTTCAAACTGAGTACCAGTGAGTGTAAGCTGCAATTTTTCAGAACAAAACCTAATACGTTGCTGTTCAGAAGCTGCCCAATCCTCATTAGCATTGTCTTCTAAACTGAATAAGAGTAGGTTGGATCGCCGCATCCTATTTTCCGCTTCATCACATCGTGAAGATATTGATGTAGGCTGATCCGTAAATCCTCGCAGTGTGTCAGCAGGTGTTTACTCATACCTGCCGAAGACTCTGCCTCCTCAAGTGCTACCACTTTTGTACTTAGGCGCCTAATCTCATGTACAGTTGATTGCAGCTTTTCAGACATATCGCGAACAGCTGGTTCTGTACTGTCCTTAGCCGCAATTCCGGTGGCCTGAACCTTTTCTAACGCATCTACCTTTAGCCTTAGTTGCTTCATTTAGTCGAGGACTCTATTATATTCCGTTACAAAAGCAGCGTATTCATCTTTGAGTTCCCGTACTGTTTCCAGTGTCTGGGCGAATGCGTCAGCCTTCGCCTTCGACATAGGCCCTGGATTTACCTCAACGTCCCCCGCAAGCAACAACGAAAGGTCGTACCAAGTACAACATGCAAAAAACAGACAAAATGACACCCGTTTCACTAGCTCACTACACTCTGGTGAGCATGACACCGGAAGAACACGATAATTGCTGCTTTTTATGCTGGTAGCATGATTGAGATAACTGACCTGCAGAAACATGGGGCGTAAACCAGACATTTTCGATGCGGTGTCGAGCCCAAAGTCTGAGACAGCAGACTGGCATTTATATCCCTTGGCGCGCACTTCCTCCGTCGCTGTTGTCGATTTTCGTTGCCAGAGGAAGTAGCCTGTAGCACCCAGATTTGGCATTGGTCGCTTTCGAAGTGGCTCTTTCAGCTCGAGTGTAACGGTAGTTAGTCGGCCAGAGCCAATCCCGTCGAGAGACAAGGGCTAGGTGGCTGTAGTAGACGTTGGCTTCTCGCTGAAGTGGACCGGTTTATTTACACCTAGCAGGAATGATGGCTCGTCGAAAGATGGTGAAGATATATATATATATATATATATATATATATATCATTCGTTTTAGACCCACATTTACCTCCGTCTCAAATCGCATCTGATTGCCAGCATCAATCCCTGTTCAGATATACTCATTTTTCGATTTGTGGCTTTTCTTTCCATATAATTTATTCTGTCCAAAATGACTTTGTGTTTGCAAAACCATATGCATCTTACTCAAAGGTCCTGCCACACGGTTCTTGGCTGATCCCCCTTTGTGGGTGTGCACCACAGTAAGAAGGATCATCATCATCATCATGTCTCAGGTGCGCGTTCATTGTACACTCTCGAGTCGACCATGACGTCGCCTCTGATTGATTGATTGATTGATTTGTGGGGTTTAACGTCCCAAAACCACTTCTGATTATGAGAGACGCCGTAGTGGAGGGCTGCGGAAATTTTGACCACCTGGGGTTCTTTAACGTGCACCCAAATCTGAGTACACGGGCCTACAACATTTCCGCCTCCATCGGAAATGCAGCCGCCGCAGCCGGGAATCGAACCCGCGACCTGCGGGTCAGCAGCCGAGTACCTTAGCCACTAGACCACCGCGGCGGGGCGCCTCTGACTAAAACCCGCTTGTAGACGCAACAATATTTTTGTGCTGATGTTGTGTCGTCCCGCCGGTAAATTTCTGCGGCGGTCAGCAGACCGACAGGTGCCCGGCGTTGTTACTTCATCTGGTCTATCGCGTTTCGCGAGTGTCTTGGCCTAATGAGCAGCCATCCTACACTGTGGTTTAAGGTTATGATCTGCCCACACAGATTGATGAAGCAAACTACAGGTGGCTAAAGTGGTCTCCATTTCTCACTCAAATTAGAGCGATTGAAAAAATTTTGAGGCTTATCGGGCATTTTGGCACAACGTGGCGAAAGTTCGGCAAAGCTTGTGGTTTTTGGCACAGCTCAGCGCACAAATTAGGAATTTTGTCAAATTGGCGCAACCCGCGCAGCTGTTGCACTTCTGACAGGGGTGAAACAGCCGAAATACAATTCGGAGCAATTTTTGGAGCAGCAAAATAATACTTTTCGAACACCGAATAATAAATTTTGATCAGGTTACAGGGAAAAAAAATTACGCATTTTTATTACTAGATACCAAATCTGGAGCAGTATAAAAAGTAATGCTTTCAATTAGAAACAAAATATGTAAAAACCATTCGACATCCTCTATATTGTGTATTGTAAACATGAGCACTGCTATTGCAATTAAATTGGTATTTACCCACCCCACTGAGCCAACAATGATAAAGTCTATATTAGCATTTGGTGCGCCTGTCCAATCATTTGACAGACTCTGCGAATTTTATTATGGATCTGCCAAGCTCGCGATTATACATTTGGGAGATTTCTGAAACCGAGGAGTACGGGTAGTAAAAAAAATGTGGCGCACAACTCAGTCTGTTTTTTTAGAGAAGCGGAAATGTCATACATTGCTTCAATTTATTTCCAGTGCCATATTTAAACTTCAGTGATTATACTGATACTCAAAATTAGGCAGCGTACAAACGCATGAGTAACTGAACAATATGTCCAGTGTCCCGTGACTAGCGAGAGCAGTCCCTTCCAAATCTCCATACAATTTTTCGCAGGGCACTAATGTAAAATGGCTAAGGTGGACTATGCATGATTTCCTGCACCGGTTAGAATCCGAAACCGAGAAATTTTCTAACCACAACACCTCCCCCTTCCAAACTTCTCACGTTGTTTTTTTCATCGTGGGGTTGGGTATTGCTTTGCTTCTACCTTGCAAGGCGCGTTCGACCTGGAAAAGTAACAATGGCGTGCACCTGTTGGCCTGGCGACAGTACGGTCTATCGCCAGAACCATGACCGGGACGCGACATTACATTCAAGCCCCGTTGCAGCCAGTGCCTTCAGCACCACGGCGAGTCATGGCACGACTTAATACGAGTGGCCGCACCCTATGTGCTTTTCTGGCGACCTCGCGCTGCCTAGGCACCCAAATCGCGCGACCATCTCTAGGCGCTTTAGTCCCTAGCGGTGCACCGACGTACACTGTCAGTGCTTCCTCTAGTTTGGTCAAGGTTGATTTTGGGGTAGTGTAGCGGTGTGTATGGGTTGCGGTATTATTCCTTGCGAATCCGGTGCTGTGGCAGTGATTCTCGGCCGACCGATCCTTCAAAGGGGGGAGATCAAGCGCTGTGGGTGTTTCATGAGGGTGGTAGCGTTGAATCACAAGCATCCCGCGTAGATGTCATATGCTCAAGTGCTGGCTATCTTGTGTGTGCTGTGTGGTGGTTTATTTGACAAATTTAGTTCCCTGCACATATGATGATACGTAAGTGTGAGCTGCAGTCACGCGAGCTGTAACGTTGAATTACACCCGATTGGGCGTGATCAAGTGTGTGCAGACATACTTTCAAATGAGACTTAGGGTCTGACACACTGTACTGACAACACCACTGTCACACGGGTTCTTGTTCGCTATGTCGCACCCTTTTATATCGCAGTTAGATGACAGCTGCACCGTATTTGATACGAATAGTTGGGCTGTTAGCGGTGACCAATACTGTTGTCACTTGAATACTTTTGATCGAGATCGGCAGGTCTGTCACTGCTGCGCCAGATTGAGTTTGGCGCAGACGCCCGAGCTGATCGCAATCAAAAGTGCCCGTGTGATACCAGTATGATCGCACGAGCGAATGCTCTAACCCTTTTTGTGCGCTCTTGTGGTCTCTAGCTTCTTGGCTGCTGGTCGCGTCAGTAGACGAGCGTGCAAGAAAAACGGTTTGCTATGTATGACAAAGCTATTCTATCAAAATGATGCAGAAAAGGTGCATCATAATGCGTGGCTAGGTCTGTAATATAGGGACGTCCGCAAATAGGCGCATTTACCTAGTGGTACTGAAAGCTGGACCAGTTGGTGACAGCACTTCAACATACTTTAACACAGCGCACGACTATGTGGACACAAGAGCGATTTGTTCTTTCTCCCTTGTCCGTGTAATCCTGCCCTGTGTTACAATACGTTCAAGTATGTGTTCTGTCTTGCTAAATCAAGTATCACCTGAAAAATTGAAGGACTTTTCATTCTTTAGGAAGTACAACGCCATTTTGGGTCTTATTTTTAGTTTTCCTGCGAGTTATTTATTGATCAAAAGTATGTGATGTTTACTTCACTATCAGATTAGCACATTTTTTCCCGCTTAGTAGCCAGTGCACGATACAAGCTTTTGTTCATCGTAGGTGCAAGTGTACAATATTAACATCAAGTTAAATTTCTATTCTCCTCTATATTATAAATAACTTCATTTCTTGGGATAGGCACAATGATAAAGTAATATGGTTCTTGTATTGAACAAAATTTCTCACAATTTTTTTATCCTTGTGAAAGACAAGTCCACTTGTCAAACCATCGTCTCCAGCACCCACCACCCATTTGCAAAATTTTTATGGCTCCCAATGTGTAATTTTTACTAATAAATAGTAATAAAACTCTACCTAGCAAAACCATCTTATGAAGTTTCCAACCTAACGAAGAATTTCTATTCACCAGCAAAAATCTGCAGCGTGTAACGTTGTCTTCAGACTGATCTAAAGTTTTTTTAAAACGGCTATGTACAAAAAGCAGTGATTTTTTAATAAATTGCTGCACAATATTTGAGCATGCGCTCTGACACTAACACATTGAAGCATTTATGTGCCCTCGCTTTACAATTATGGAGCTGCATGTCGTAAGCCTGTGCAGAAGAACAATGAATGCAGCCTTTGGTAGTACTCTTACAATCCAGATGGTGGCAGAGGTGATGACGGTTGCTTTTGTTCTTTCATGGCTTATGCGACAGAAGGTACTGATCACTCCTAGCCTTTTTCCAGCTTGGAATGCTCGCACAATTACTGCATTAGTTATCCTTGTCATTCCATATCTGTAACTTGACATAGTCTCATGTCTCCCTAGTTTTCAACATCCAGACAGGGTGTCCCTCTTCTATGTCAAACTTGCCCCTACGAATTTTTAAGACAAAAAGGTCAGGCTAGAAGTAACCTTTGCTATTCTAATCAGTTTATGTTCTTGTAGAAGCCACAAAGATATGGCTGTTTTTAATGACAAAATAATGAGAAAGGGGTCAAGGGGAGCTCAAAGTTTCGACAGTTTATTCATCATATCCTGCATCAAAAACTGTAGGCACACACGTGTGGAGTAAGCTAGGCTCACATTTAGAGCATGCTAACTATTCACAATCTGTGAACTTGTTCTCAACCTAACAGAAAGACAAAGTGTCTTTGATACCAAATAACCCTCATGATTTCATACAGAATGCATCCATGCATTCTCGAGTAGTTGTGTAGCTGCTTCTGCCAATTATTTAAACCTTATCCAGGTACCGCTCAAACTTAAGAGAATCGCAATGCGTCAGCAAATGTGCCCCATCTTTATTTTAATGAAAGTTTGTGTTTCTGTGCATGCTCATTCACGCATATTCTTTCCCGGCCAACGTTCATCTTTTGCCGTAGGAAACTGGAAATTCATAAAACGACCACGTTGACACATTTTGTGTATGATTGGCGTGCCTATTATCGTACCCACCTTTGTTGCTTCCATCAGATAGTATACATTAGAAAGCTGAGATGAATTTCATGGCGCAGAAAAAAGAATCGGCATACCATCTCTTTCTGCAGCCATTTTTAGGTCGCGTGCAGCTCGGTGCATACACGGTACAACCTCAGGTTTCGCTGTTATGCGCGCTTGCTCTACCCCAGTACCGTGTTGCTCTCTTGATAGTCTGGTGGAGCAACTCAGCTACAGCATTAAGGAGTATGCGAAGGAAACCATTTACAGACAACCTGTCCAATTGGTTTTGAAATGTCCTCTGCATAACGTGTGAGCGTGACCCTGCACATGCATATTCTGGGCATTGTTCAGCTATGACCCTTTTTACCATTTTGGAACGGGTCAATTCGTATGGAAGCAACTTTTCAGCACACCTAGACGAAAAAGCCAACAGCCGTGACAACTCTGCAAGGTAATGCGCTAAACCAAAAACTGCAAAACCCACAAGCCTTCAACTCATGTGTAAACACCAATCCTTTTACAGTCTGTGAAAGCCTGCTTGAAAATTGTAAACAGTGGGCTAATATGTGACAGGGGTTAGTTGCTTTAAACTAGTCAAAAAACTATCATCGTACGTAAAACTTCGAAAACCTCCCACTAATATAAATTTTGGTGGAACGTAATAAAAGCGGTTATGGTCAAACATAGAAAATTGCACAACACAGGAGCAACATATGAGCTACCTTTAACATAAAACTTGAGAAAGGCCATAAAAGCTTATACTGCCGTCTCCATGGCATTCCTGAAAGCAAAACACTTGTTTCGATGGCTTTCAACATGACGAAGTTAATGTAGACTGCTTGTCTTGTCTTGAAGTTACACAAATCTACATCTATTACTATTAGCCACTAACTTTGTCCACTTGAAACGGGCACAATTTGTTCCTCTTGAAGAAGGACAACACCCACCAACGTATCCTCCTGACAAAGAGAGTTTTCCCCCTATTCTTGCTACAGCTTAGACATTGTCTTGTAAGCAATAGTCTCTAACTGCTTCATCTACTTTTGCCGCAACTCGTCGGTGCAATGCCAGTATTTAGTGAGCCAGAAACAGAGGTTATAGGTAAATTTTGGGCCTTCGTTGAGTACATAGCGTACACTTTCTGCAATGTGAACACTTCCCAGCCCAGTGAGGTCTTCCCAGGTTGTGCGAGAAGGCTTCAGTATGAAAGAGCGGGCATGCCTTATCTTCAGTTTTCAACACTGTCGAAATTTGGGCTTGTTGGTGCATTGTGACGACTGAAAATAGCGCTAAAAACGAGGACACAAGAAGAGGACACACAGCACAGGCGCTAATGCTGTGTGTCCTCTTCTTGTGTCCTCGTTTTTTAGCGCTATTTTCAGTCGGCTTCAGTTTTCAGTTTGCCTCAGTGATATGTGCTGTTGAACGCTTGGCACCGCGAAACTTCTTCAGTGCCAGCCACTCCAGGTCCAAGCTGAAGGCAAGTGCACGAAGCAGGTAAAGAAAGCACACCTGCTGCCACAAATTATGAATTCACATACTTTCGTAACATTACCAAATGAAGGTGTGATTTTCCCAAAAAGAACACTCCCTTGTTGTAGAACATGGCCTTTCGGGGAAGTCATGCCTTCATTTGGTTGTGCTAGCAAGTATGTAAAAGTTTAAAAACCGTATTGTGGTAGCAGGAACGCTTATTGTTTTTTCACCTCCTACATGCAATGTGCTTTAGTTTGGTGGTTGGTGCTAAAGAAGTTTTGCAATGCCAGCCGTATCGTACTTGACCAGGCACAATAACAAGTGCCTAGTCAGGCATGTGTTATCAGTCGAAACGCGACATCTCTCAGAATTCACGTGCTGAAAGCACCCTGCAGAGCCTTGCATCTATGGTTAAACAGGCACATCTTTCAACATGGTCACTCTTGTGGAAAGCAGCCCAGCATGTCTAGTAGGTCACGCATGCTCCTGAGTAAACCACGTCAGAGCCCACAACTTCCGCAAAATACCATCGATTAAGCCTGGCTGCAAATGCACTATACAGAGTCGCGGACATGGCTGTACATGGTTCTGCTAAATGTTTCAGATATGTTTCAACGTTGCTAGAAATCTGTCGAAAAGCAGTTGGTAGTACAACTACAATACGTAAGCAGTAGTATTGCGATGTGAGTTGAATAACCTGTTAATATTGAAACCAACCTGCCATGTGCCACAGCTCAATAACATATGCTCTTCTTGTATATCAGTCTTTCTTATGTCCATTGCTGTACAAACGCTTTAGCGCCAGTTACCTAAATTTTCCCACCCCTGTGCAAGCTTATTCGATCTTATTCGTGCAAATACCATCTAGCTTTTTACCTTTCTCAGCTATTTTTCCCATTTTTTTGTAGCCGCACAATCTTTCTAACTGGTCACTTGTCTCTCCGTCACATTGCTTGACCTGCCCAGGTCCACTTTTTTTTCGTAATGTCAGCTAGATTGTCATCTAGCCCTTTTTGTTCTCTATCAAGCGTTGCTTTTTTTGTAATATTTCTCAGATGTTGTCTGCTTGCCAGATCCACTTCACGAATAAAATTTTTCTCCTCTGTCACAGCTCCTCCCCCATAAAGGGACTTTTTAGTCGGCCCTCAAGACCTTAATAAAGTTCATTGTCTGTCTGTCTGTCTGTCTGTCTGTCTGTCTGTCTGTCTGTCTGTCTGTCTGTCTGTCTGTCTGTCTGCTGTCTGTCTGTCTGTCTGTCTGTCTGTCTGTCTGTCTGTCTGTCTGTCTGTCTGTCTGTCTGTCTGTCTGTCTGTCAGTCTGTTGTGGACTCTCTGTAGTTGTGGGCTAGGGTATTCATGTATGCGTAATGCACTAGCTACTCCAAGACTGCTAGTCTCTTTACCGAGTCGAATGGCTGTTTTTAGTCTCTGCAAGCTAAGTAAATGGATGTGTTCCGTTCCGCGGATTTTACAGTTTGACAGCGCATGACTATGATCCACAGTGGCACATCTGTTGACCTGTGTAAAATTCTTCAAATCTGTCACCTTTTTTGTTGTATTATTTGTTCGGTATTCACATTTTTACAGTTCGGTTGCACATTTGATTCCCCAGTCCATGAGGCATTGTGCCGAAAGTGTTACAAGCTTGTTAAACACGAGTTCTCCATCTTGATTGGGTCAACAATTTTGCTGCATGATTTTTCGTTGGTCATGTTTTGTAGGACTCTATTCTATTCTATCAGGGTATAGTATCCAACGATATTCGTTCCTGGTTAGGCTCCTAATTTTACGTTTTCTCTTCTAACTTTGCTTATATTTATTTCTGGAATTTAGGAGTATTGTTGATCATTGGCTTGTTTCTCTGTTAAGTGGCCTATTCGTGAGCTGTAGTAGAAGTCGTCTGCCACCTTACTATAGATGTTGAGACTGCTGATTAGGTTACTCTATTTGTTGGAGTGTGCATTCGTAAATAGTTTCCTGTTGTCACGTTCTGTCTTTTCTTTGAATTCGTCATCTAATTCTTTGGTGCAATAAATCCCCATGTCGGCAATTTTCTTTTTGTCAATCAGCCCTTTTAGCTCAGTTAATTCAACTTAGGATCTTGAGTGGGTAGCTTTTGTACATATTTTTTTCGTTTTTTGTAATTCAGGACAGTTTGCTTACTTCTTGCCCTAGTGCTTTAACGTAACCGGAGTTGCGTTTTACGAATCAATGTAGTTATGGTTTTGTTCATTTCCTCTATGTCATAATTTTTTCTTGTTGTAAGGCCTCGTTTACGAGTGTTCTAAGGCAGAGCTGAGAATGCGCGTGACTATGGCTCTTCTCCATTTTTAGAAGAGCCTTGCAATTTCTCTCCAAGTTATAATAATAATAATAATAATAATAATAATAATAATAATAATAATAATAATAATAATAATAATAATAATAATAATAATAATGTGGGCATTTAGTATACCAATCCTCTTCATCTGTACATTATCATCATTATCATGTATTTGTTATGCATCCTCATCGTTGTCACGTATCATCATCATCTTGGTTCGTGCATCTCCGCTGTCGGCTGCCGGTTCCTCGGGCCTAATAAAGGTCTTCCAAACCAAGACTTCATAATAATAATAATAGTAATAATAATAATAATAA
Source organism: Rhipicephalus annulatus (assembly GCA_013436015.1). Lineage (NCBI taxonomy): Eukaryota > Metazoa > Arthropoda > Arachnida > Ixodida > Ixodidae > Rhipicephalus > Rhipicephalus annulatus. The sequence goes on from WOVY01003070.1 coordinate 207,323, forward strand.
TAAAATAATAATAATAATGGCACTTTTGGGTGCCTTGAAGTTTTGCATTTACTTATGGCGGGCTTACTAATGATGATGACATTGAAATTCAAGCATGTATAGAGATCGTTTTCGTCAAACAGTTAAAATGAAAAATTAAAAACAAAAAAGTATTAAGCACGAATTACCGGTCATCGCTGCAGTATTGGAGGAGGTAGCTGCGTAAATTTTCGCTCGCAACAGCTTAGGATTACGTTGGCTCGTTGGCACTGCGTCTGTCTCTTGTGAGGAAAAGTGTCATGGCGGCTTCCGGTTTTGTCGTTTGATCAGGGCGAAGTTCAAGCTACGCGTTTATTTGCGGCAACCACTCTTCATTGCGATAAATCTACTCTTAAGGGACGACAGTGATGAACACAAATGTTCACGGCTTGATAGTGCACCTCGTGTCAAGGACGGGTAAGCTGTCAGCTTCTGACTAATCTCCGGGTGAACGCGCTTTTGCACAATTATTTCGTGCAAGTAATTGTAATACCGCTCTGTGGTAATGTACCACAATTCGAAATTGTTCTCGTTCCGGAAGTTGCTCGGTTTGTAAAGCAGCCTTATGAGAATATTGTAAAGGCTAATACAGATCTTGACAATAAAAGCAAGACTTTTATTGTTTACTGTACTTCCGCCGTACGTGTTGCGTATTTCTCTTGTTGCGATACGCGCACTCATGATGTCCATTTATTTTGTATGTAATTTAAACACGTTGCTGGTTTTACGATCACGTGTCGCTCTTCTGTTGTGCCCGATCTGCAGCAGGAACGTTTCAACCAGGTAAAGTCGGCTGCACTGACACTGAATGACGGACGAGTTGGCTGCTCACTGCTGCATAACAAGTTAGGGTGATACGTCACATTTGGCCCTCTTTTCAAATTTGAGTTATTGAAGCACCGAAAAAAAACTCTAGATGAGCGCTGGCGGGGGGTAAAATGTTTTTCACTATCGCCCAGGAATGAACACTTCATTGCTTAGCCAGCAGTCATGCCTCTGGCACTTGACATGCTGGTAATAAAAAAAATGCGCAATTACTAAATATCCCAATTTCGATGATACAGTGTAAAAACATCATTCTTTTTGTTTTTTTCTTATTTTACAGTCTTAGTATAGTACGTACTAGTCTGTAGACGCACGATAGCAGGAGATAAAAGAAGATGACAGGAAATAAACGACGAAGATCAATTGTTAGTTCACTAACTCAATCAAATGATTGCTCAAAAGATACCAATACATTGTGTGCATTGATAATCTACCAAAACACAGACAAAAATGAGCAATTAACAAGGATTATACAAGGCAGTACCATTTTTTTTAAAATCAGAAGTGTCATGTTATGAAACAAAAATTAGAAGTTGAGAGAAAGACAAGCTTAAAGAGATGAAATATTTGTAAACACGGGTTGTCACCAGCGCCATCGTCTCAACATGCAGATTTCTTAAAGGCTACAATTACCGACCTATCTGAATCGTGTTGAGCAGATTTATCAAGACGAAGGGAACCCACATATACAGGAGCTAACCATCAGCAAATGACCACAAAACATTTCAAACATGTTGTAACAACAAGGGCAAAATTCATCCCTTGCCTACCTTAGTGCATTTTGTATATTCTTCCTACCCTCTCCTCTAACTTAAACAAAGCAGGGAAGGCCACATGCAAAAACGCGCAAATGAAAATGAGGAGCCGGCATGCTGAATTGGGTGAGTTAAAAGCCCTTGTCTTCTTCGGGAACGCGAGAACGTGGCACGATTAAAGATAGACTTGCCAGTTTCATTCAAGAAAGACTATCGCCAGTTCCACCGAGAGCTTGCAAGTGGCGTTTGTTCGTGGATACAGCGTCACAGGTCCAAACGTTACTTGTTCCATCTCGAGGGTTGCGGTCCAGTAGCCGGCGGTTACTTTTATTCTATTCAACCTACCTATTTTTCCGCAACTGTATGAGTGCATTTATAAGTGTAACTTCATCTTTTTTCATGTCTGTTTCTTCTCCGGGGCAGAGGCCTACCCTCTGGTCAGCCTCTGTTCCCCCTCAAGATCTGCTCCTTGAGGTGTTTCTCCGCAATGGAACCCGTAGCGTTCCTGTCGCTTTGGTGCCGACCACCGGTGGGTTCATCCGCATGAAAAATCCCAAGACCATCCAAACGGAACTTTGTGTGATCACTCCCCACTCTCTACTAAAAACAGAGGTTCGTCAGTTTGTACGTGAGGGGATACTATGCTGCTCACCAGACAAGGCTTGTATCCAAGACCTTCTGAAGTGCACTACTTTTGCATCACATCCGGTGAGCTCTTTTATCCCACCTTTTCTAGCTTGCTGCAAATGATTGGTTCGGGGAATAGACGCAAGTCTAAGCCCAGCCGAAATCTTGAACATCTTTTCGCCAGCAGGTGTTATTTCTGTTTACCGCGGTCCCTATTGCAAAAACAGCGTGATGCCAGTACGTTTTTTGGAACTGGTAAACGCTGGAGACGCTGGTACACGCTTGTAATCACTGGCCCTTCGCTGGGCGCACTGGGAAAAAGCTGTGTCACGCTGGTGGGGGAGCTGGCTCAACCGCCATGATGCTGGTGCGCACTGCGAAGCGCTGGAAGTGGTGAAATTTTCACTGGCAAGCGCTGGTGAATACTGGAGCATGCACTGTTTTGACCAGCGCACCTGCAGCCTCCATGTTATTGTAGCGTGCGCCGTGGTTTGTTTCGGTGTCGTTGAATATAAAACGCTTGATTCGACGGCAGGATGAGTGCTACCCTAACAGATACCGAGCATACGTAATTTTTTTAACAGATACCGAGCATACGTAGGTGGTCTTACCCAGTGCCTGGCCCAGCGAGCATTCAACCTGTCATGCCAGATGCGGTTGTATATACGTTACCAGCGCTTCTTGCTTCACGACTTTAAAGTGTGAGAATAACTGTAAAGTATAGTTTAGACATCCATGAACCGAAATCAACTATTTTGTCTTGTGTCGATGTTCACACAAGGAGCGCTGACAATCGAACGTCGCGCTTTCAGCTACGCAGGCTGTCACCGAAAGCTGCCGGCTGCACTTAGCCGGTACTTCTCTGACTGATATGTAACAACACGCAATTTTCAGCTGGTAATTTAGTACGTACGCCTTTGTGAACTGACTCCTTGGCATACTTCTTCAGTGGATTGCATTGGTATTTCTATGGGTGTTTTTTTTAATTGTCGGTATTGATATAACTGAATATATCTGTACATTGGCACGCCCGCTGATTACTGCCAGCGGAGGCCAGAAAAAAGGCTGTCGCTCGCCATCGGCACTCTGTAAATGCATATCTGGCATTGATTGACTTTCCACTTACTTCACGTACAGTTTAGGTAACAGTTAGAAATATTGCGAAGCTCAAATGCAGAAACTTCAAGCATCGCACCTCAGCTGCTTCGAAAGCAACCTTACCAGTGCCCCGTGCCAGCGATGCCCATCATGCCGCCCGCGTCGGTGTACATGCTGCCGGTGATTTTTACTTTAAGTAGGTACAATTCTAAATTGTGAGAATGACTGCAAAGTACAGTTTATACAGCCTAAATCGACCATTTATCCGCGTGTGTGGTGCCCGCACAAGGAGCGGCGACGATCGATGTGTCGTGCTTTCAGCAACGTAGGCTGTCACCAAAAGATTCCTTCTGAGCGCAGAAGCCGGTACTACTCTGACTCGTACGTAAGAACACGCAATTTAGAGTTTGCAGTTTGGTACGGGTTAGTGAACTGGCATACTGGCACACTTTTTCAGCGGATTCAATTAGTCAGTTCTTCGGCGGTTTTTTAACTGCAGGTATATCGATACAACTGCAAATATGTAATCTGGCACGCCAGTTGTGTACTGTTACATTGTCGCTTGCGCGAAAGAAAAATACTCATATTTCACTCGTGTCCGTGGATATCTACCAAACAAGACATGTAAATCATCTGCACTTGTTGATCAGTAGCAAGTGCCAGAAACGACTATCAAAGGAAAAAAGACTATCGGTAGCAACAGCTGGCAATCTGTGGGTGCTACTCCAGTCAATTTGAGATTTTTCAAAGTTAAGATGCAGATGCTTCAAAAAAATTTGCGCTCTTTTAATATCTGCTCGTCTTTCGGTGCCCGAAAGCCGTTCGTCACTGTCGAATCAAGATGCAATTGTTATTTGGAAAGGGATACCGTGTCAGTCTCGACTGTGCGACTTGTAAACATGAATGACGTTAGTTATGGCGCGAGAACAAAACGACGACACAGAGACAAGAAGGACACGAAAGACATGAGCGCTATAGTACAGCGCTCGTATAGCGCTCGTGTCTTTCGTGTCCTTCGTGTCTGTGTCGTCGTTTTGTTCTCGCGCCATAACTATCGTCATGCCATACCAAGTTGCCCAAGCTGCCACACTTGTAAACATGAAGTTGCACGGCGCATTCTTCGGATAAATAGTCATTTAACAACCCCCATAAGCACGCTCTGGCGTGGCGTAGTGGCTAGCGTACTCGGTTAGAAATCAGGAGGTTCAAATGCCGTCAAGCGGTGTTTTATTTTTTGTCTTTTTTCTCATTTTTAATTTTTATTTTGAATGCGCGTAGTTTTATTTATATACTGATTTATTTATGACAAATGGGCGCCCCCGTTTTATGCCTGGGAAGGCATTTTGCGCAGAGTACTGGGACGCTGCCGCTCCAGCGTCCCAGTACCTGCGCTGGGAGGCGCTGGTATCAGCGCCATACTGGGCCCATAATCCGGCATGGCACTGGACGCTGGTACCCAGTGGCGCTGTTTTTTGCAATTGGGATACCAAACAGGAAAACAAACAGAAAGTTCCCACTGAAACTGTAATTGCCGCATTCACTGGAACGCATCGCCCTTCGGAGATCAAGGCATGGCTGCTTATATATAAGGTCGAAGCTTTAGCTCCCCGTCCGTTGCAATGTGCTAAATGTTGGCGCTTTAGACACAGTACTAAAGGTTGTCGATCGGACACTCGATTCCGCATATGTGGGGCCATATACGGGGCTGGTCATAGTATTGCTGAGTGCCAATCAGACAATAAGACACGCTGTTTGTGCAAGGCGAATCACGCTGCAGACAATCCTAACTGCCCTGCAAGATCAAAGGCACTTCAGGTGATTGAAATCATAGAAAGGAGACGATGCTTGCGTAGGGAAGCAATGGCAGAAAATCAAAGCAGGAATAAGGGTTATGCCGGCATAGCAGCTCGTCCACCTCTTGCTATGGATGCATAACTTTCTCCGTTCACTTCAGCTATGGTAGAAAAGGCAGTACAAAAAGTATTAGAAAAATTTTCGCTCAATCTGTTCGACTTACTCAATAATACTATAGATTCACAGATATCGAGCGTATCTGACCGAATAACTAAGCGTATCCAACCTTCTAGTGCTTCAATAAATAGGCCTTCCAAACATCAGTCAGATGCCCCTATCGATAATGAGGCAAGGCCTTCCAGATCTAACACAACTGAGCAGGAAGGTATATCTGATTTAGTATCCATAAGCAGTCGGCATGTAGATATAGATGCTCATCTTTTGAAACGCACCAGATCACCTAGTAGCAAACTTAACAATTCTTCTCATCCAAAAACCAAAAAGAACGTGAAGGAACCTAGGACTAAAGCGGACTTCTTAAAAGACAGTATTTCAGACCAAGCAGTTGCTACTGCTTCCTTATCATCATAGGGCGCCTTAGAGTACTTCAGTGAAACTGCCGTTCAATTCCCTCTGCAACCACAGACTTATTATACCTAATTTCTCAAGAATCTCCAGACGTCGTAATGCTACAAGAAACTTTCCTCTCTGCTGATCAAAACTATCAGTGCTTTTGACTGGACAGAGGCTCACGTGGTAGAGGATTAGTTTGTTTCATATCATTCAAAATTGGTCACAAAGCACACTTTGCTTACAATCGAATATCACACAATTATGAAGTATTGGTTCTGGAAATTCACTTTCCCGGATGCGCGCCACTATCTATAGTCAACAACTTCTTTCCAGCTGGAATACAAGATGAAAGAGCCCTTGATGTGAATGTGAGTTTTCGCAGAAACAGTATACTATTTGCTGGAGACTTCAATTCCCATCACGTGTCGTGGGGATTCCGCAATGGTTCATCTGAAGAATGGTTGTGGGACTGGACTACTCGGAATAAGCTTATTTGTTTGAATTCCAGAGTTTCCACATTCGTTCGATGTAATTCGAGGTCCATCATGGATTTGACATTTGCTAGCTCAAATGTGACAATATTGTCTTGGACTGTTTTTGATACCGCTACAAGTAGTGATTACTACCCCCTGGTATTTCAAGTCAGCGTTCTTTTAGGGACGGTAAATCGTCATGTGCAAAGTTTTGTAAACTACTCTAAATTTAATAAGAATTTACAGTCAACGTTGTCTTCCTTGCCATATATGGAATCAACTATGAAAGCTATGAGCCTTTGTTCCACTCTAAAGCGCACAAATAAAACGTCACAGTTCATTATCTTCAACAAATGGAAAATTCATATCTGCCTGGTGGAATCTGGATTGTGCCAGAGATTATAGACGCCACAAAGCTGCATGAAAAATACTCCTTATCAACCAATGTCCGACTTATTAGAGAAATTATATATTTGCTAAAGCTACGTTTAAGAGAACAGTTTCATTAGCCAAAGACGATTATGAAGAAAACGGTATAGCTATCCATCCAAAAGCGGCAACAAGAAAGCTCTATTCAGATTTCTCCGTAGTCGTAAAGCTATTACAGCACCCGTAAGTATTGACTCAGTTACTTTTCCTCCAACTGAATTGGAAGATACATTAACTGGAATCGCATTAGGATTAGAGAAGAGATTTACATCACAAATTACAATAAAGTTTGCAAAACTTTCATTCGGAAATGATTTTATTGAAGTAAGTAGGGATGAACTTGCGCACGTCGTTCGTATTCAGCCGAACACAGGTCCTGGATCAGATGGCGTCAATTCAGGAATGTAAAAAATATTATTCTACATCTCGCCTGAAGACGTCCTTAACGTTGTCAACTATTTATTTGAAATTAGTTGGATACCTCCTGACTGGAGACTTGCAAAAGTAACACCGCTTCTTAAAAAATAGGGACTAGGAATGCAGATAGATAACATTCGGCCAATCGCTTTAACATCACATGTAGTAAAGTTATTAGAAAAAATACTTTTGATTAGAGTTACGAAGTTTATTACAGATAATGCAATACTCAGTGCGAGCCAGATTGGCTTTAGACCAGGTTACTCTATATGGTGGGCGCACGTTGATTTAAAGGCTCGTATAAAGCTTGCTCGCCACAGACGACAACATGCGGCCCTAGTAACCCTTGATTTTGTCAAGGCATATGATAGTGTTGAATATCCTATTCTTATCAATGCCTTAAAAGAGCTAACGTTCCCGCAGTTCATAACAAATTAGATAATACAAATTTTTAAAAGACAAAATTTTATTGCTCCCAACTAGGTGTTTCCACATCGAAATATAACCAAACGAGAGGTGTTCCTCAAGGCTCTGTTCTATCGACTGTGCTATTTAACATTTTGTTAAGTTAAATACCACTGATTGACAAGGTACAAGTATATGTATATGCAGATGATATTGCGTTTTTTTACATCTGACTGCGATATTAATTTACTACAATCGACTTTACAGTTTTATTTGGCAACATCAGAAACCTGGTTTCACAAAATTCTTATGAATCTAAACGTAACTAAAAGTGCTATAATAGTTTTCCCATTGGACGTACCAGTTACCATTTCTCTTCGGTAGCATCAAGAAATAAATAAGCCCCGCCGCGGTGGTCTAGTGGCTAAGGTACTCGGCTGCTGACCCGCAGGTCGCTGGTTCAAATCCCGGCTGCGGCGGCTGCATTTCCGATGGAGGCGGAAATGTTGTAGGCCCGTGTGCTCAGATTTGGGTGCACGTTAAAGAACCCCAGGTGGTCGAAATTTCCGGAGCCCTCCACTACGGCGTCTCTCATAATCATATAGTGGTTTTGGGACGTTAAACCCCACATATCAATCAAGCATCAAGAAATAACTCCCCAGGTTAACTGTATTAAACATCTGGGTGTATTGTACGATCAAATACTGAGCTAGCTTGATCACATTGAACATATTAAAATCAAAGGTACACGCGCTGTTGGGATGATAGGTAGGCTTGTCCGCCTCCGTTCCCGTCTTCGCAGATACGCTGATCATGATTTATCGCACGTACGTTCGTCCGATTCTTGCATTCGGATGTGTACTATTCTCTGGTGGACCAGCATACAAAATGAACCACTTGACTCTTTTAGAGCGGGAATCTTCGAAGTTGTGTGGGTGTGCCAAAATTCAAAGCTAACAATGTTTTGTATCAAGAAGCTCGAATACCCACCCTTGCTTGCAGATTCCGTATATTTACAGTCAAAACTTATTTTAAAATTTCTGAATCTCCTTTAAGAATGCGACAGTTTGTATTCTTTGCCGAGCCTGGTGTCTTTTTCAATGAGCATTGGTTCCATGTATTTAATCCCCAAGTGCTATTTGTTCAAACACTTCTAGATGCTTTAAATGCTAATATATTCGAGATCACACCATCTGACAAACCAATCGGCCAAGTGCAAATAGAATTTGACGATGTCTTCCCCATGAATGCTAAACACTTGCCCTCTGAATATTTGATTGGCTTATTAGAACAAAACCTGTCTCAATTAGATACTAATATAGTAAATGCAACAGATGCATCTATGAGTGGCGAGAAGGCAGGTGTGGGTATTTTTTTCTCTCGTTATTCTGGACATTTTCATTATGCCTCCCAGATTATACACCAATATTTGAAGCGGAATTAACGGCCGTCATACTAGCTATTCGCAGTCTTGCTGCGACTCATTCGACAGCTGTGATAGTGGCTGACTCGTATTCCGTGTGTTCAATTTTATCATCGTCATCGACGTCAGCATTACTAAGAACTGTTCAATCATTAATGCCAGCAAACATTCGTCTAGTGCGAATGACACGGGAACCAGGCCATCCTAGTATATTTATAAATGAGATGGCTGACACACTCGCGCGAACATACCTTGATCTTCCGATTGTGCCAATGATGCCTCCTACAGCTTATGTAACAGCAGTGAGGTTTAGAAAACTGTCCCTTCTTGAAGACTCAAGAATTACGATAATGAATCCAGAATTTTCGCACCTGCACTTCGCATGGAATAATAATTTGTGTCCCACGCATGAACTGGAAGTCTGTATAAAAAAATTACGTAGCCGTGTACCACCTCTTAATTTCTACTTCAACAGGTCTGGTCTGGTGCCATCCCCTCTGTGCTTAAGCTGTAACGAACCTGAACATATCGACCATTTTATTACCACATGTCACCGTTTCAAAAATCAAAGAAAAAATTGCTTCAAATTTTTATTCAAAAAGACTAGGTATATCACTTACTAATCCTAATATTTTGTATTTTGGGGCCGCTTCATTGGCACACAGCGACAGGAACATCTGCGGGGCTCTCTGCGAATTCCTATATTACACAAGAAGATTACCTTGCTGAGCCATTTATCAGCTCTTGGATTTTGCTAGCCAATCTACCATTTATTATTTAGCTGTTACACTGCAATATATTAACCTTCAAAAAAATTTCATATAACCGTTACACCTCAGATATTCAACAAATTCTATTATTTCTCTCTTCTCCCTCCTTTTTTACATTGTGCCTAATTAATTTCAAAGTCAGTACAAAGTAATCCCATTCCTCTAGTCTAGAAAACCTAAAGGTATTGACTTGCATTAACCACCGGCTTCTTGGCCAATCCATCTTAATGGGTGAGATCCACAAAATAAAGAATCAAGCAAGCCGATCCCCCGTGATGGGTTGCGCTAATGTAAAAAGACAATCAATCAAAAGCCCATGAAATAGAAAGAATTGAGGGCAGTAGGAAACAAGGGTTTCTCAAGGGAGAGGTATTAAAGGAGAAGACATTTTGCTGAATTATTTTTGTCTCCAGAAAGCACCACCTGACAATTGGGATAATCAGCTTAAGAAATTTCTGCAACAATGGCTTATTTTTTATAGGTTTTCGTTGTTTATGTGCCATGTTAATTTGGTTCAATTGCCTCCTTTCAAACATTTATACTTGTTGGCTGAAATTATTCAAACTTGTGAATAAGGTGCGGCAATTTTTTAATGAAAAGCTGGTTACTTTATTTAAGGTTTAAGAGCGTTGAAGATATGTCCTGCCAATATAAATTGCTGCACCATTACTTCCAAATATTTGCCATGTTTGTTTGATGCCTGTTTAATGAAACGTATCCGGTTGTCCTGTTTGTTCAGCAGGGTTGAGAGATGTGCTTGTTGGTGAGATATAATTTTACATGTGGTGTAGTAGCGCGACTTCAACGGGGACACACATGACAAGAAGAGCGAGTCGTGTTTTCGTGTACTCTGTGTGCTTGTCAAAGTTGTGCTACTAAACCATGTTAAACTGTTGTTCTGTTTGTGACAATATGTATATTCAATTATGTTGATATTGTTTAAACTAGTGCAGGTAAACTAGATTTTATACTACGCATAAATCACTTCCAGTGCTTTTAATTCTAACATAACCTTGAAGGTGTTTGCAGGTCTTAAATTGTGGATGACAACTAGGTTTCATGTGTACAAAAAATGCGGGTTTACTTTCGCACGCACTAAGATGTCAGGGAACGTTTCCCGAAGTGGCTCATTGCTTGTTAATGTGGGGTAATACTTGCGAAGGATACTATTTAGGTTTGGTAGTGTGTTTCAGTATTTGATTGCAAAGGCTGGCGGCTGGTTAGGATGTGCTATAGGACATGTTTAGCTAGTGATGATGTTTTTAATTTTTAAGCTTCATTTCGAATTTTCTTCAGAGTGTTGTGCAGGTGATTTCGCCAAATGTCTCCACTAGCTTACTTATTTGGTGAGCATAGTGATCGTTGTCGCTACAGATGCTTCCTAAACGCTTTGCCTGTCTGACGAATATTTCTTCTCTGTGGTGTCACAGATGATGGCTTGTGTAGTCTATGTATTATAGTTAGCTATTCATTGGAATATGTTGAGCGTAACCTTTGATTTCTCTCTAAAAGCAAGAACTTCAAGACATCCCCACTAGGATGCGCATCACAAGAATTCGCCACTCAAGATTAAATTTGGCCAAACTTGTTAGCAGCAAGAACAACGTTGTAAACCAAACCAAGATCTTTGTTTTTTCTTCTTTTTGTCCAGTTCGACTGGGGGTGGAGTCTGCTACTACTGCACATTCTTCCTCCTCGAAATTTGACTTAGCTTTGCCCTGTTTATTTTTCTTTTCTAATTGGCATTGCCTGCTATATGTTTATGGTGTTGGCAGAGGATTTGTATTTTTTTCATACCTCACGTAAAGAATGTTTCAATAGATACCGTCATACCTAGGAAGTTAATTTTGCTGAAACGTTGATGCATGGTAAATTTACTACTAGGGTGAAACTTCTTCAATTGCCAATGAATGTGATCGCCATGAGTGCATGTGAGAAGGGAGGCTAGCAGTGGAGCTATGGAAATTATTCTTCAGAATGATTCGATTTTCAGTATTACCATTAATACATCAAAACATCTTATCCACTGAAAGATAATAAACCAACATTTAAACCAATAAAACTGCAAGTGTTAGCCTCTGTTTATGTTAGAGTTGTAAAGAACAAGTGGAATAAATGTCATGTTTTGCCACTATTGAACCCTCGGGGTTGAAACTGTGGAAGGAAACTCTGGAGTCATTTACATGCCTCTGCTGCTGTAGTCTCGAGCAGTTTGGTTCCCTTCACTGCAGCAATGCGACATGGATGAAATCACATTGTACAAACTCCGTAATCTCAACGCCAGTTTGCTGAGCAGCTTTGCACTTGATGCACAAGATTCTTGTGTGTATTTTATAAAAGCATTACAAGGACACTGAAGAGTGGCCTTGTTTAGATTGACAAACTGCATTCTGAGAACTCTAATTCTAATGCTGTATGTTCCACTATCCCAAGTTGATTATTAGCGGAGAAAGTAAGGTTATAGTTTCACTATTGAAATTTGTGCCATATGTTTATGTGTGACATCAAAAGGTGTTAAAGGTATTTTTCAAAATTTTGCGATTCGTTCGGTGATATTTTCTGAAGCCTTGTATGCTAGGTCTATGTCACCCACAGATGACAATGTCCTTCATTTTTTATATATTATAAGCTATATAGAACCCAGTAAACGCCATCAAAGTAATGTTGTCGTGGTGTATGGTGAGACATTTTTTTTGCGCAGTTTCGCATTTGCCAAGCGTGGTGTCGTGGTAAGAGTGGTGTTGTGAAATCATATTTAAATAGTGTGCGAAAAGTTATTTCGCTGTTTAGTGTCCCTTCAATACCCAAAAAAAACTGAGAAGAATGAAGTAGAGTAGCTGACCAGCTTATTCACCTGGCTCAAATAGAAATAAAGTCACTGTAGTTATAATGGTAGGTGTATCACATCTCAATGTGTATGATGCTAGAAGAATGAAGAATAGGAAGCGTGACACAAAGGACAGTTTATTGCAACAAACACACTACATGTACATTTAAAAAAGCCCGTGCACTAATTTTCTCAAACAAGCAAAAAAATATCCAGTCTCACAAGTCTGCAGCACTGTGGTACCTTGTGAGGCGACGTTCATACGCCCAAGCAGAGCACTATGAAAATGTCTTTAACCAATTTAACTGTTCTGCGCTCTGTTAAAAAAGGTTTGCAGTCAAGATAACTGGGTCATCAGCCACTCATTGCTACAGAAGAAATGACACGTCCAGTTTTTGAGTCGGTGCTCTCTTTCCATTACTTAGTAACTAAATTAGAACAACCAAAACAACCGCTGAAGAAAGCACATCGTCTTATGAAGGCTTCTATTGGCAAACAAAAGAATCTACTATGGCTGTTGAATAGGCTCTGATAAAACGAGAAGCGGACATACTTTCTTCATCTGTAGGTTTATGGTGCTGTAGGCAGTCACCGCTGAGCACAGGCTACGTGCTCACGTTTTCCCTTTCATAAAGAACAACAGTGTACAGCCATGCTGACTGTGATTGGTAACGTGGAAAGTGTGTCCTCACAAGCTCAAACGTTACACATGGCTGAAGATTGCCCCCATTCACACATCTTGTTTGATGGGCATGCGACTTTCACCATGGTGAACTAAAACTTGAAACAGTGCAAACGTATTTGGTGTGCTGTGTTTCTTCTCTTTGCGTAGGGGTACAAGCTGTCCAGGTTCTTATTACATTACTTCAACGTGAGAGATTCACGCTGGCCCACGCACTACCTCTAACTTCATACTGCTGTAAAACAACGAGGAATCAACCCATCGACGCTGAAAAATGATCTAGAGGGGGCCGTTGCTAGGTCTCGGACACTATTTCAATATAGAAGTACCTTTAGGAAAAATGAGCAGCTGTGCTTCTAATGAAATGTTGTATTCATTACACACGCATATACTGTTTTACAGACTCGAGGAGAATCCTTGTGTGCAGATTCAGGTGTTATCACAAGCCGGGAAAGATGTTATACAAATGTTCAGACAGTTTGTGACAACTCAGAATGCAGCCTCGACTCATCACACTGTAGAAGTGTAAAAAAAAATATTACGCATATATAAGGGTTCTCAGAATTTCGGTTCCAAAAAACTGCTGCTGCATAATTTCTTAGTAGAGAACGGGTTGAAAAATAATTGCGCGAAGGGAAGGGGCGCTTGCTCGGTCATTGGCACATACTCGAAAGCTCCTGCAAATTAAAAAGGGGCACTTGCTCGGTATTTTACAGTATCCACTCGCGACTGAAGTTGGAATGGAGGCGCTAGCATGTGCTCTTTTTATAGCATTGCCAGGGCTGCACCAGAGGCCCATTGAATGTGACTACCCGTAAAACCAAGGAACGATTGTTACCAGTTCAGCTGCTCTATCTGCGAGTGTTCTCTTCACACTATTTTTACTGTTCTATACTTTACAGTAAAATGCACAACTATTTTCTTAGTTTTGTGTTTATGAATTTTACTTAAAAATCTTAGAGGGTTTATGTTTATGCTTTGAATTGCAGCCCGGGACATGCACTGAAGTTTATGCATGCACAGCTTACTCACCACCACCTTTATTTGCGAGTTAAAGGTCTCTATTTGCAGATAATTTTTATCGATCCTGGAGGTGTGTAGTAAATAACAAGCAACTTTTTCACGCAAGGTTACCTTATCATTTTCGATTATATGTGGGGTTTACCATCCCAAAACTACCATATATTACTAAAAGACACCTAACTGTACATTTTCTTGTGAGTACCTTTTATCAAACATTCCTATTTGTCCGGAACATTATTTCTGTAACAGTATAGGGGCATGTCTGCTGTAAAAATATATAAATTAATTTCGCCTATTGAAGATGAAGAAATATTGTTGATTTCAAAAAGGCGTGTGCATGGGCGAACTTGCACACATAGCCAACTGTTTCAAACATCCTCCCATGCAGTATATGTTCACTGGTGAACTTGCCTTCTGGTTCGAACAAATGTGAAAAAGGTCATGGCGATAGAGAAGGCCCTGAAATATCACACTGCTAAATAATGCTATAAATTCTGTGATGAACCAAACACTCACATGAAAAAACAAACTGGGAGCAGAATTTTGCAAGCACTGTACATCTATGCTGTTTTATATAAGAAATAATAAAATTAGTTCGACGGTTTCATGTCGCAAAACTAAAATCTGGTTATGAGATGCACTGTTTCAAGTGAAAGATTAATTATTTTGACATCATAATCTCTCTGTGTGCATGGAACTGGGGCACCAATACATATTACAACTATTATAATGTGACACCTGAGGTTTGGTATCAATCCTGTAATCTCGTTCAGAACTGCACGCAGTGGCAGATCCAGAAGAGGGGCGCTAGAGGCGATCACCCCCCCCCCCCTACAAAGCCTTTCAATACACCCCCCCCTCTCTCTCTCTTCAGTGCTTGCCGTCCACCTTTTATCACCAATTAGGATGAGTCAGTGGAATTCCTTAAAGCACACATTAGTCGTAGTTATGCTATGATAGAGTTTTTGGGCTAGCAGAAAAAACAAAAAAGTAATGACCACAACCCTCTCTCCGGTGTTACTTTAAGGAACCCCCTCCCCCTAAAATGATTGGCTGGATCTACCCGTGACTGCACGGCACCATTTCCCTTTACCTTAGGGTCAGAATAGAGATAGAGACTTTCTTATTTTAATACACTACTTAACATTTAAATCAAGACAGCCACATTTACACTGATGATTTTTAAAGCTACATGTATAGACCAAAAAAGCATGTATATGCGATCGTTAATATAGCGTCCTGTACAAACAAACAGTATTGCTCATATGATCTATAGCAGATTGCTGAAAAATGTCACTGCCTTAAACAATAGCTTGAAAAGAAATCTCTTTGTGGTGAATGGGAGATAGGACATATGAATTGTTTTTGTAATCTACCATCAAACAATATGCTAAGTAGGAGTGAAATATGACAAAGACAGGCAATATTATTACGACTTCCAGGTTGTCAAATTGTCTATAATGAAATGCACAGGCATAAAGAAGAGCATAAAAATGGTGCTAGTACATGTACATGCAACAAAGTGGAACATCAATACTAATTATTTAAATTCAATTAGTTTTATGACTAAGGAGCTTACCAGCATTCCTATTACTGAATGATGTTGCCTTCTTCAGGAGATTCAATACAACAACACACTTGATTTATGCGAGTTTTCTGTTTACTAAGTTGAGGCATTCGTAATGAGGACATTTGTGATGTGTTTGAAAATCTGTGCAAATGCATGGCCGTGGAAACAGCACCTGTTCAATCAGAGCAAAAATATTGTCTTCGTTACAGTGAAGTTCAATATATTATGACACCATCCTGACACGCTAAACAGATTCGAATTATTTGTGACAATCTGGACTTCAAAACTATTTAAATTTCAATACATTCAATGTTCAGGTATAAGCAGTTTGTTTTAAACAGATAGGAAAGAAGCTATATAGAGAGTAAAAATATTGCTTAGTATAACATTGTTCGGAGGCCAGCAAAAGAGCTTAAGACCTAGAAAAACAGCTGACTTTCCTTGGTGTTAGCGAAGAAAGTTAAAACTCAGTGGCCAAAGACTAAGAAAAGGCTTTTTAGTGACAATCAAGAGAAGCCTTGCCTTAGTTTTTCTGCTAAGAAATCACTTTCTTTTTGACCACCATAACCTCCTTAGGGGGTGTTATAGCATCTAAAGATCATAAGTACTTTAACCTTCACAACTAACTCTAACCAAACAAACTTCCTAGTTGAAATGTATAGCTGCAAGAGGTAAATCGAATTCTTTTATTATGCTTTCAATAGAGAACAACGTAGGTTCCTTCTGCTCTGCTGTGCATAAGCCTGCAAGCACAGAAACTTATGCAAGTACAAAAGATCTGTACATGGTGACAGACTCCCAATAGTGCTGTGATCAAGTGCTTCCAGCTTTTTTTTACCTGCAAATAACTTGCTTAAAGCGCCGCAGCTGTTGCTTTGTACCTATTGAACACATATTTTAGACAAAGACTATTACGCTGTGCTATAGTCAGTAGGCATGGAGTACCATTTGGGTGCTTTTTAAAAACTAATGGACCAGCTGTAGTCGGTCATATAAGCATGTTTACACAGACAAATGTTGCAACAATAGAACTTATTATGCATTAAATAGGCCAAGCAGTGGTCTTGGAGTTGCAGTTGAAAATTGCAAAATAGTAGTGCATGATCAAAGTGCCAAGGCCCTTCACTGCCCTGGTCCTTTTATTAATGTATGAGATGTGATCTTTTAATAAATAATTTGCATTAGGAAGTGGCGAAAAGGAACAAAACCATAATTGATAATTCTTGCCTAAAATTAGTTACTGCTGGATCACGAAAAGAAGATGCACCGAAATACGCCGCCCTTAACTGCACTGTGGAATGTACCATAATAGTAACGTTATCGCGTGCCATAAATATATCAAACAACACCTTCACATACAATCAACACCTATACATAGCCTTCATAGTGTACAACAAGGTGTTTGACTCACTCAGGACATCAGCAGTAATGCAGGCACTATTGAATCAGGGCATCGAAGAACGGTAAATATACGTACTGGAAGAAATCTACAGTGGATGCATAGCCACCATAAGAAAAGCGGCAGAATCCCAACAAAGAAGGATGTATGGCAGGCAGGTACAATCACTATAGTGCTATTTATATCGTGTACAGGAGGCTTTCGGGACTCTAGCTTAGGAAGAGTGAGGAATAAGTGTTAATGGATAGTATCTTAGTAACCTGTGATTCGCTGGTGACATTGTCTCGATGAGTAACTAAGAAGATGAATTACAGCTCACGTTTACAGAAATGAACATGAAAAGCAGAAAATAGTTCGGAAAATGAATGTGCACAAAGCTAAAGTAATGTGCTACATTCTCGGCAGAAAACATCACTTTGCGATAGGTGGACAGACGCTGGAAGTTGTAAAGGAATGTGTCTACTTAAGACAGGTAGTAACCGCGAAGCCGAACCATGAGAGTTAAGTAACTGGAAGAGTGAAGGTGGGGTTGATCAAATTCAGCAATTATTCTCCAATCATGAATGGTAATCGACCACTAACCCTCAGGACAAATATATATAACAACTGCATCTTGCCAGTATATACCTACGGATCAGAAACCTGGAGGCTTACAAAGAGGGTTGAGCTTAAATTGAGGATGACTCAGTGATCGAAGGAAAGGAAAATGATAGGTGCAACTTTAAGAGGCTAGAAGAGAGCAGAGTGGGCCAGCGAACAAACCAGGGTTTGGGCTATCATATATAGTTGTTATCAAGAAGAATAAATCATCATGAGCCGGGCACATTGCAGGTAGGCAAGATAACCGCTGGTCATTATAAGGGTAGCTGACTGTGTTCCGTGAGAAGGCAAACGCACGAAGGGGAAACAGAAAGTTAGGTGGGTCCATGAGAATAAAAGTTTGCCGGTATAACATGGCAACGAAGCACAAGACAGGGTTGATTGGCCGATCACGGGAGATGCGTTTGCCCTGCAGTGGGCGTAGTCAGGCTAATTATAATGGCACCTTCAGTGTACGACGAGGTTTTGATTTAGGTGTGAAGCACAAAGTGAGCATGCCAAAGTTGCGCTGAAGGCAAAGCACTCGCTTTTTATGCAGATTTAAATTTACAGGTGACCACTAGACACACCAATCATACAATGTATGTATTATGTGGTGGTCCACTGCGGCTCATGTCAGCAGAACCTTCACAACAAAATTTGCCAAAAGCGTGAGCAACAAGCTTTTTTGCTAGACCGAACATGAACATGGGCTTTTTTGCAGACGTTTTATCTTTTTTGAGACTTGCCTTAGTATGATGCACCGCTTCTTCGAAATTTTGATGTAATTAATAGACTGCTTTTTTCTTGCATAGTCATTTAGGCAGCAGTCAAAGAAGTAGAGTCTACAAAAGTGAACAGAACTAAACGGTTTATTGGTATAAGCATTCATGTGTGATCACCGATAGCAGTCACAGCTTTTTTTTTCTCTATGCTACTTGGACTATCTGTGCAAGTTGTGGAAATAGTGCGATATTCATACCACTAGTGTCACGCAGACACTTGTGATCGCGGTCAGGGAATCTGCGCTAAACTTGATGCTGTACAGCGCTGCAGCAACAAAGTTGTTGTGCGCGATCAAAATTTCTCGAGGAGAGCCGGTATTAGTCACCGCTACATGGTTTAAAGGGCCACTCACCAGGCCCCATACCGGATTTCAGTTATACAGTGGAAGTTGTTGAATGTTCGATGAGGAACGTTTTGAAACAAAAATTTCTCGAATCGGTTCATTACGAGCGGAGAAAACGGGTTTTTTGAAGCGGCGCGAAACGAGGGTGAGAGGAGACGAGTTGGAAACCCTTGCCGCTCCTTTGCGTAGCTTTTGCAAGCCAAACATCTTTCCCAATTTCTCCGGCATCCGACCAAGAGGTGACGTTCGCATGACGTGCCCGAACAAGCCCAGCCCCCGTGCACGCGAGCGGCATTGCTTTGTTGACCAGCGTTATTTTGTGGTCTTCTGCCTGTTTCTGCGGGATTGTTTGGAAACGCTGGCTTAGACGCGGTAGAGTAGATGAGCACTATGAGTTCGCGAACGCGTAGGAGCGTTCCACGGCGGTCGTCTGTTCAATGGGCTGACTGTGGGAAGCCGAACGCATGTGAAACACCGGCACACTAGCCCCGCATCTCGTAGCATTTCACGGGAAAAAATATAAGAAAAACGTGCACAAATTTTTATTGCGTCTCAATATTTATTTCATGTTTTACTCATCTCTTAAAGAAACAAATACACAAACTACGCATGTTGTGTTAAATAATTTTTGCCATGTCACGTAGCATACTGTCGACAACGTCAGAGCAGAGTCATCTACGTAGAGGACCAATGTGACCGCAGTGCTGTACGTAGGGCCATTCCTACGCCCACGTCATGCCCTCATTCTCTGTGCGTGCACAGGCAGAGGGGAGGGCGAGCAGCTTTCATCTTGAAATTTGACCCAGTTCCGTGGCGCATAGCATTGCAAATTTTGGCAGACGTGATCATGAACGCCTCATCTACGCATTGCGCTTGTCAGCTCAAAATTGCCAAACCTGGTGAATGGCCCTTTAACGTAATGCGGATCAAATACAAAGCAGCGTGACCTTATGCAGCAAGTACCCGTGTGACAGCGTTCACTAAACTGCGTCAGAGCGCACCGCGCATCCTGAACTGACGTCCAGACAGAACAGTCAGTACTTACGCATCACCGTATTCGCAGGGAATAATATCGCAATAATACAAACCGCCGCACAACACCGATATAGAGGAAGCGCTGACACACCACAACGCAGCCAGCGGCGCCTTTACATACCCGCATCGCTACAGTCAGCGCGGGCGCACCGCTAGGGACTAAAGCGCCTAGAGTTGTTCGCACATTTTGGTACCTAGGCCAAGCGCAGTCGTGAGAAAACCACCTAGCGCGAGGCTACTCGCATTAGTTCGCGCCATGGCTCGCCGTGGCGCTACAGTCGCGTGGCTGTAATTGTGCTGGAATGTAATGTCGCGACCAGAGCGACACAACTTCAAGACAGAAAAGGGGGGGGGGGGCTGCTCAGAGCTTTCAGTGAAATAGGGACTGTCCAGCTTTTTTAAGCTTTATACACAAGCTGTGTGATAAATCACGACAGCTCTTAGAAGATAATTTAGTTTTCAAAGCTTAACAAGTTTCCACCTGTAGATCATAACAACACTGAGAGGAAGGGACAATGGCTATGGGCCCATTCTACAGACGTGATCTATAAGCAAAGAACCCTGTGTGCTGAGGTCGCAGATGGCAGGGGCGTTGCCAGAAATTTTTCTCGAAGGGGTCTCATGGTCAGGGCTCACCTTCTTAGAATGGGTCTCAGGTATGTAAGCAGATGTGGTAGACTGCTATTGTCTGCGCCGCTATATACCATAGGAAAATTAGGAGTGCAGGGGTGGCACGAGCCTGGTGGTCTTTCCCCTGGCTTGCCACGGGCTGCGGTTAGGTTACCTTGGCGAGAGAGTGGGATAATCAGGGTTAACAGTGAAGTGCCTCAGACTGGCTGGCCGACGTTTCGATAAGAGGACCTATCTTCTTCAAAGGCGCCGTGTCATCTTTGGCACTGCGCCTTTAAAGGGTTAGTGGGGACGTTCTGAAGGGGTTAGTGGTGATGTCCTTTCCTGGTGGTGGCTCGTGTGTAAGTTGATAATCGCCATCTGAAAAAAAATGGCACCGTATTTGCATGTAATCTGCAAATGTCGTCGAAAGGCGATAGTCTTGCGTGTGGAGGGAGTGAACAAAAAGTTTATTTGATGTTCTGTGCAAGAAAATTGGTGAATGGTATTCCGAAGGCACTGCATTAGAGTGCCTCGAGCATGCAGCGGAGGTGAACAAGAGCAGTAAGTCACGTCACACGTGAGACTTGAGTGCCATCTGGCAGTTTTTTTTTCTTTTTTTGCAAAACAAATCGCGTAGCCCTGAGACGGGCGTGCGCACCCGTCTCAGAGGTGATAAGGTGTAGAGCGGAAGATGACGGGTAGGGGCAATTACCATGTCCTCTTAGCAAAGCGCTGGAAACACTCACCTTTCCGTGCTAGCGTCGCATGGTGAGCGCAGCGTGATAAGCGCTACGGTTCTTATTAGAATTACGTATTTATTCCTTTTCTAGTAGAAGACATACAGAATATATACGGGTTTTATGGAGCCTCAGATAAGCGCAATAATTGCTTTTTAATTGACAATCGCACGCGTATGAACGCTGAAACTTGAGCAACATTCTTGGGTGCTGCGTATGTAGTCGGCCGTTCGGGGTATCGGCTGGTGCTGTTTGAAGTACCTGGTTCGCGGTAACGGTGGACAAACAGACAAATGTACAGACAGACAGACAGACAGACAGACAGACAGACAGACAGACAGACAGACGAAAGTTTTTTGCGTCGAAGGTCCCCAAGAAAGATATTGTCTTAAAAAAAACCTATAAAGCAGAAGAGTGCGGTCCTCGCTTCCCTTAAGTGAGGTGGTAGTGATTCGAAATTTGTTTTCGGAGAGTGTAAAAAAGGAGATAGAAGAAAGAAAAACGCAAAGTTGGAGCGATGTGCTACAAAAGTGGTGGCAGCGTCAGACGCGAAATAATGAAAGAGCCCGCAAACGGTGGTCCCGTCCGGCTGCTACAAAGGCTTGCCGACAATAGTGGCTACGTCTGTTCCTGAACCCCTAATAATGGGATACACAACAAGAAGGCAGTTACAAGCAGGGTTAGAAGCAAGCAGCGTACGTTTAAACGCCGAGATGTCGAAGGTAAGCGATACCGGATGGGGTCTGAAGAGCGTGTGTTTAGCGGGGAATATGCTTTCAGTACACCTGATGGTGGCCCGCTCAGCGGAGTGGATTCAAGGATTTGGCAGCATGTTGGCTGACGAAAAGTAAAATTGAGAATGCAAAGGAAATGAGCAACAAGGAGAGCATTACACACACAAAAGGAGAGGGCAGATGGAACGTTATGAAAAACAGACGGGAAAAAGAAGAAAATAAATGAAAGAGACGAAAGACGCAGAGAACTTTCTGTGTTGGCAATGTCCTTAACGATGCGTGGTTGGAGTGATTTTTAGAAGCGTGTACTTTTCAAGCATTCCATGTGCTCTTTCAGAGGGGCGGCCAAGTTCAGAATGGCCACGTGAATGTCGTGACCTTCCCCCTGTTATTATTATTATTTTATACCCTAAGAAGAGCACATATGATATCCAAAATGCTGATCCTTCTTTATAAAAATCATTGTATCCAGCTTTGTACGCCGGGAAATAGTATTAGATGTCACAAGTTTGCCAACATTGTTTGAAAGTAGAAAAATGCTGTTCTGGCAAGTCTGTTGCCCTTAACTGTGGGTGTGCTCTCAGTGTATACACACAAAGGTTGTCTCGCAAATGTTCAGTAGGTGGTACACAAGTGCCCTGCTGCAAATGGCATCAAATTTTAAGGTGCAAGTAAGCCCCAAAAGTGATGACGTGAACGCAAATATTTTATGCCTACTGTGCTGTTTACGAGCGAATGCCCCCCCCCCCCAATATCAGCTAATAAGCACCTACTTTATAGATATGTTTTTTAATTTTTTTTTCACGCACAGAAGACTAAAAGCTTTATAATATGTATTTGTGTGTTAACGCTATATATAGCGTACGTTCATGACTATAGCAGCAAAATATTCTTTATTTGAAATATAAAAAAGAGTAAAAAGTTTCAATATAAGTTAGATGTGTTTTTCTAGTTAGATAATCAGGGGGGCTATTTTGTAAATGTTCTGTTTAGAACGGGGCAGAGATACAACAGAAGAATGAAAGGAAGCCACACTAGCTTCGTCGAGGCTATTCTCATGGTAAAGACATGAGAATAGCCATGAAATGCGCATAGCACGGATGTAGGCCGCATTGCGTCAATAAAATGGAAACAAAACGGCATTCGTACAACCTGGATTGAATTGAAATGAAGCGCTTCAGCCAAACGAGTCTATTTAGCCTGTTTTGAATATGAATTACCATAATCGTGCTGCGAAAATGACATCGAAATGACTCCTCCGAATTGCGACACCACCTAGCATCTGCACAATTCTCACAAATAAATGGCTGAAATCATCCCACTCTGCAATCTCAAGCTTGGAAAAACAACACGTGCCAATATTGATGTTGAGCTGTACTCATGTTATATTTTTTCATGTGTTGAAAGCATTTCCGATTTTTTTCAGCTTACCTACGGGCTTTTTGCTCCCTTTTGTTCTTCCGTTATATATATATATATATATATATATATATATATATATATATATATATATATATATATATATATATATATATATATTGTCACGTAAGAGTGAGGGTAGCCCGAAGACAGGAGACCGGGAGGTTAGTAGAAATGGAAGGAGATCCGTTTATTTGGCGGACTTGCGCCCACTAAAATAAAAACAGACACACCGGCTTAGCGGGAGGCGAACAGCGCGTTCGACGGCCGTCGGGTAACAGAAATGTCCCACTAGAACGCAAGGCGCGTTCACCATCCGAGATACAGTCACCGTAGCGTCTGGCGCTATCTCGTTATCAACGAATGGTCGACGTGCGCGCCATGATCTTCGCAGATGAGTCGCGGTGCATCCTGGACCACGATAAGGCCGCGTGCCGGTGGAATCGGCATGCGCAACACTATCCGCAATACGCCTCGCGGCATTGCTCCCCTCCTCAACGTATAAGCATCGACCCGATGCTTTGTTTAAAATAAAACCAAAACAAAAGGACAGCCTGTGCGAAAGTAAATGGCAAATAAGCACGAATCACGCACACATAAACAAAACAATAGATGCAAACAGGGAGCCTCCTTTAGCGCGCATGATAGGGCTTCAAACGGGCGACGTGTACCACTTCTTGTCGTTCGCGGCGTCGTTGGGATGAGCTAGCCCCATCAGGGACCACTTCATAGTCCACTTCACCCACTTGACGGATGACTTTGTATGGGCCGAAATAACGGCGCATGAGTTTTTCGCTTAATCCTCGGCGGCGAATGGGCGTCCCAACCCAGACTTTGTCACCTGGCCTGTATGTTAAATCGCGTCTCCGCAGGTTGTAGTGTCTTGTGTCGTTTTGATGTTGGTCTTTTATGCGCAGACGAGCAAGCTGCTGGGCTTCTTCTGCGCGCTGAAGGTAGGCGGCCACGTCTAGGTTGTTTTCATCGGTGACATTAGACAGCATGGCGTCCAGGGTAGTAACGGCATCCCTCCCATGGACGAGAAAAAATGGTGTCAATTTAGTGGTCTCCTGCACCGCGGTGTTGTAGGCGAAGATCACGTAAGGCAGAATTAAGTCCCAGGTCTTGTGTTCTGTGTTTACGTACATAGCGAGCATATCGGCAATGGTCTTGTTCAAGCGTTCCGTGAGACCAATTGTCTGCGGATGGTACGCAGTTGTTCTTCGGTGATCTGTATGACTGTAATGTAAGATTGCCTGAGTAAGATCACCCGTAAACGCCGTTCCCCTGTCTGTTATTAGTACCTCAGGTGCGCCATGACGGAGGAGAATTGATTCGACAAAAAGTTTAGCAACTTCTACGGCTGTGCCGTTCGGGAGGGCCTTAGCTTCAGCGTATCGGGTAAGGTAATCAGTGGCCACTATGATCCACTTGTTACCGGATGTTGACTTGGGGAAAGGTCCAAGCAGGTTCATACCAATCTGTCGGAATAATCTCGACGGGGGATCAATTGGCTTGAGAAATCCAGCTGGTTTTGTTGGAGGTCTCTTCCGGCGCTGACATTCGCGGCAACTCTTGACGTACCGCGCAACATCTGAGGATAGGCGGGGCCAGTAGTATCGTTCTTGAATTCTGTGGAGTGTGCGTGTAAAACCGAGGTGGCCTGCAGTGGGTTCGTCATGTAACGCTTGTAAAATTTCTTCTCTGAGACTGCGTGAGACGACAATAAGGTAAGCTGCCTTATTCCGTGCGAAGTTCTTTTTAACTACCACCCCGTTTTGCACACAGAAGGAGGATATCCCACGCTTGAACAGTGCAGGCGGTATGGAGGCCTTTCCTTCGATGTAGTTGATCAACTGTTGTAGGATCGGGTCTGAGCGGTGCTGTAATGCAAAGGTGCTGCTGCTGATAGGCCCAAGAAAGGCATCGTCGTCTTCATGGCTTGGTGGTGTGCCGACAGGGGCTTTTGAGAGGCAGTCTGCGTCGGAGTGCTTACGACCAGATGTGTAGACTACCTTCACGTCAAACTCCTGAAGCCGTAGGCTCCATGGAGCGAGGCGGCCAGAAGGGTCTCTCAAACTGGCCAACCAGCACAACGTATGATGGTCCGTTACGACCTTGAAGGGTCTGCCATATAAGTATGGGCGGAATTTCGAGGTAGCCCATACTACCGCAAGACACTCCTTCTCAGACGTGGAATAGTTCACTTCCGCTTTCGACAGTGAACGGCTTGCATACGCGATGACGCGCTCGCAGCCTTTGTGCTTCTGAACGAGAACGGCACCTAAGCCGATGCTGCTGGCGTCTGTATGTATCTCAGTTTCGGCATTTTCATCAAAGTGACCCAGCACAGGCAGCGACTGTAAACGTTGTTGAAGTTCTTCACCAGATGTCACATAAGAGTGAGGGTAGGCCGAAGACAGGAGACCGGGAGGTTAGTAGAAATAGAAGGAGATCCGTTTATTTGGCGGACTTGCGCCCACTAAAAGAAAAACAGACACACCGGCTTAGCGGGAGCCGAACAGCGCGTTCGACGGCCGTCGGGTAACAGAAATGTCCCACTGGAACGCAAGGCGCGTTCACCATCCGAGATACAGTCGCCGTAGCGTCTGGCGCTATCTCGTTATCAACGAATGGTCAACGTGCGGGCCATGATCTTCGCAGATGAGTCGCGGTGCATCCTGGACCACGATAAGGCCGCGTGCCGGCGGTATCGGCATGCGCAACACTATCCGCAATACGCCTCGCGGCAATATATATATATATATATAAATATATATATATATATATATATATATATATATATATATATATCTAAGGGCTCGTTTTTCCGTGTTTTGATTTGACACAATAATGAGATCTAACAGACAGTAATGCCAAGGAATGTACAGGGGAAGTTATTAGAACCAATTGAATGTAAATAAGAAAGAAAAGTGGGTGAAAAAAAAACCAGCCGTGAGCAGGAACAATCCTTGAACTTACTGTCTGTTAGATCTCATTAATATATATATATATATATATATATATATATATGTGACGTATGAAGGTAGCGATGGTTGGTAGAAGCCGAGTAAGAAGTCAGAATGGAATTTACACAGAGCTGGTCTGACACTTTCCTTCCTTGTCCGTTCTGCGAAGAATCAGAAACTATTGAACATTATTTTGGCTCATGTCGTAACTATGCATTAATTAGGAAACGACTTTTAGATATTTCATTTGCGAAGCTAGGTTTAATTTTAACCACAAAAAATGTTCTAAGTTTTGGTGCCTCTGTTTTCGGAAATTGCCACAAAGATGTATTCGATGCGGTGTGTAATTTTATTCAAGACTCTAAACATTTTTCAACATAAAGCCCACGTTAACAGATACTAAAAAAATGGGTCGAAAAGTAATTCTCAATTCTGGATAAATCCGTGACATACCAAAGTAATCGGGTTTGGCAAAACCAGCTGTCTGGTTGGCTCCCGAAATCAAGTTGTAGCTATTAGTGTCTACTTTGTTGTTGATTCTTTTTCTCACTATCTAAATCTTTGATTTCTTTCTTTTTTTCAACATACTGTCTTCACTATACAACTCCCCCCCACCTTTTCTTTTTTTCTTTGTAAGCAATGATGCAGTTATCGTCCATATGAGACTATATGTTCTCTTGGCCAATCCCCCAGAGTGGGTACGAGCCATGGATTAGAGGATACAAACAAACAAACAAATAAACAAGGGGTATGAGCCAGGCCACGTCGCCCATTTATCATAGCATCACATGAGTCGACAGGATGAAGACCGGGCAACCACTTCATCGCCCGGCCGTCATCATCGAAGACCTCAGCAAGACACTGTGACCGAACGCGGACCACAGAAGAACGCGGACCGCCAAGACCACCAAGCATCATGACAGCAGCATCAGACAACCTTGACATCCCTAAGTACACCGGATCAGCGGACGACGGACTGGCGGACGACGAACCCGTACAGGACTGGTTCGACCTGTTCGAGCTCCACGCTATTGCTGCATCTTGGTTAGTACGGCAGATGGTTATGAACTTCAGCGACTACGTCACTGGTGAGGCATTTAAATTTTACCTAACCCACATATTCGAGAACGACGAGTCTTGTCAAAAGATAAAAGAAGAAATGATCATCTGGTTCCAATACTATAATCATGATTCGTTTACAACCAGCCATATGGATGCATACAAATTCAGTAATCACATTCATACGCAGCCTTCACGCATTCGAGCACAAAGCAGAAGTTTACAATTCCCGTCAGGCGAAGTCAGTCATCCGCCCATAGAAGGACATCCGAGCCGTTTTTCTGCAAGGCCCAACCTTCCGCCTGGTTTCGCATCTGCACGCCAACGCTAACCTCCTCCATGCAATACACAAATGAAGACAATATTCAAGCACCCAATGTACTTCAGTCTTCATCTTGCTTACGTAAGCCATCATTTGGTTCTGTGCCAAGTAGCTCGTCTGGTGCTCGTCACTCCCATCACACCCCTCAAGATAACGCCACATACGCAACAGACGACCTGGAATATCAGCCCAATAACTTTCAAAGTCACTGCCATTACGAAAGCGGTTGTACTTCAGGAACGCTTGGCTCAATTCTCCCGCAAAGAAACAAACATACAAAATCGAAACCACATCAAGCCATGTTTGCGGTGATGTCATCCTCAGGAACCGGAACAACCGAAAGTCGAAGCAGTACGGAGTCACTATTGTATGCAAGTCTCGCCGATAAAAACTAAAATGTATCTACTGCTTTCCTTGACACAAATCATGCTTGCATCCCACTCGTAGATAATGCTGGTACTACAGACAGCGTCTCCTTATTCAACGACGATGACCACCCGCAATTTTCTCAACACCATCACCGAATCAAGAAAAGACGACGAGGAATAAAAACTTCAACGGAAGCACGCTCCCAACTTGAACGAGTTTAAAAATTAGGAACTTTGATCCAAGGGCCATGTAAAGAAAAAATACGTTTCCGTATGAAGGAACATCGCCACAGACGCTCTCTCCGCCAGCGGTTACACAGACACGGAAAACGCGCATTAATACGCGGAGCAACATCTTGCACGCCACCTGCACACAGGCATTTAGCCGTCACCATCTCTCAAAGGGCACGCATACTAAATACAATGCAACTGTAGCAGCCACGACTCAGAATCCAACGCATTATACATCCAACCTTTTAACGCTACAAGGACTCCCAACCTTGTTCGTTTTTCGCTACTATTCAGGCTATGTCATCATCATTTTCCACGTCGAATGCATGGTTATGCTCTCCAGAACGCGACAGCCAACCTCGCCCACCTGAGGTCTCCTAGATGTCACTGGACTGCCTTTCCTGTTAATGGTTTTGTGCAAGTGCATGGAACTACTCTAGTTTGTGATATTTTTTCCTATGATGAGACACCACTTGTTCATGCTTCATAGTTTGTAGCTCGCGCATACTTTTGGGGGAAGGGGGAATCATGTGACGTATGAAGGTAGCGATGGTTGGTCGGAGCCGAGAAAGAAGTCAGAATGGAATAAACAAGGGGTGTGAGCCAGGCCACGTCGCCCATTCATCATAGCGTCATCTATATATATATATATATATATATATATATATATATATATATATATATATATATATATATATATATATATATTTACCCCTTATACATTAGATGCTTACAAATCAACCCCCCCACCCCGTTGACATACGCCGTTTCTAGTAAATTACGCTTTGCAAAGGTGTAACAGAGTTTCCTTAGCCCAGCTCTGTCTCGCTAGAAAAGCCTTTTCTCAGTCGCCCTGTATTGTTACACATGCATAGCAAATCACTAAAGCAATTCTTGTTTTAAAATCCAGTGACCACTCCGGTCCACTTAAAGGGCCCCTAAACTACCCCCTATATATATATGTTTTGAGCGATTGAAGTAAACATGAGCATCGTATGCAAAATGCTGCATGCTGAATGATTCTCCACGTGCCAGTGCCGCAAGCAACCAGTGTTCCACAAATCCTAACAAACAATTCCTCCATGCCTTTTGGTCTGGCACGTGTCATCGAGAAGTTGAATCTGACGTGAAGAATAAATATGCTGTGATTGGTCAAGCAAGCAATTATGACGTCCGGTTAGTCAGCAAAAAGCTGTCCATGCCACTTGTCGTTTGTCGTGATGCCCCGATGCATGCACGTGCTTGCAAATCAGGTACTGTAGCCCGTAGCTTAGGATCCAAACTGGCACAATTCGCATAAGCACCGGCTGGCACCGCAACAGTGGTTCGCCAACAAGCACACAGATGACAGAGGGTGGAGTCGCGGCAACTGGAACGAGACGGTGTTTTAGCAGCATGTCACGAATGACGTATGCCGCGCAAGATAGGGACAGGTGCTCGGCAAGAGGGCAAAGGTGCTTCGGAAGAGGTACCAACGCAGGGTGGTGAAAGGAAGAACGAAAGGAGTGATTGCTGCGCTTAGATAATCAATCGCGTTTAATTCCTCCATTAGAGCACCGTTTCAAAAATTGTCACGGCTTGATAGTCGTTGTGCACTTGCGCCAACTTGCAAAGTGCATATTTCGTTCCAGCACAGTTCAGTTAATAAACTAAGGCTTGGTGTACGGCTATGAGATTGGTTGGCTCGAAATCAAGCAGCACATGTTTAGACCAGCAATACTATTGTTACTGATACATACTGTCAAACGTGGGACTCTGGTGCAGCATGGCATAATTACATCGATTTTATTAGGATGGTTCAGGAAACCTTGTTTGGCACATTAGTGCGCAGAAGCAGCATCACTCGTTGAGGAATGGGAGGCGTTCATATTATTAAAATCGCATGCATGAAGTTAACAGACAATGTAAAAAGGCTTTTAGATGAATTATTTATTAAAATTTCATATTTTGTTTCTGACTCACCATGAGTGAACTTTCAAAACAAACTGAAAGGTATTGTTGGGCTTACAAAGCAAGAAAAAATTGAAAAGTAACTCAGATCTTTTTTTGTTGTCTGCCAAGCTAACCCCACTATTGCAACATAATCACTACCACCACTTTGTCCGCTGCGAAGTAATTTATACCAGTGTCAAACTGGCAATTTTAATTGCAATCAGTGTCGATCCGGACGAACCACGATGCAGATTAGGTGATGCTACAGGTCACTTTTAATAACGATGAGGCATGCTCGGTGTAAATACTATCGAGATCCGTGCATCGCAATCTACCTGAGATATCGCGATTTTGCGGTCGTCTGCACCTCCTAGCCAAGCTTTTTGAAAGCATGATGAAAAACGTACAGCGCGAACACAAGACGGGAATACTAAAGAGGGGACACAGACAGTATTCCCGTCTTGTGTTCGCGCTGTACGTTTTTCATCATGCAATACCAACTAGCCCAAAGTTTCACTCTTCTAAGTTATATTTTTGAAAGCACAATAAACATAAAATATTAGAATGGGTCAATAAAACACTCCAAGACGGCTATATGTTTATGAAAAACAGATTAAAAACTGTTTAAATTGGAACAATATCTGAAGTACTTGCATAATTTTGGATTCGCATCAATTGCATGTACTTGCGGGAAAAGCAGACGACAAGCAGTCGACCGTTGTCTTCAGCGCTTACTGCAACTCTCGCTCCATCGGAGATGTTGTAGCACCTTGAAGCAAACTGATTATGAGTGTCTCAAGCCTGTCGACTACGTCTCGGCGTACGCGCACTTTGTGGTCGAATGAAAAGACTTTGACTGCAATTTACCGTTGGCAGGAGCGACTGGAACAGACTTGATAAGTGATAAGTGAAACATTAGCGCGTACAACGAGGTTGACGCTTTACTGCGACTACACAACTAAGAGCGGGGGCCATCAGAAATAAAAGCGAAGGTCAAGAAAGTCACAGAGCAATACAGGTACGTGCTAGGAAAATTTTATCAAATGATGGATTTATGAAAACAATATTGTAGAGGCATCATGGGCTTTTGACGTTCGAGCGGTTTTCGCGCGAATAAAATTGCTGATAAAGGGCTCAATAGATATACTGTACACCAAGTTTTCTCAGTGTCATGTTTTACGGCACACAAATGCCACGTGGGACATTTCATCTGACGCAAGCTCGAACGAGATTAGCTTGAGCCGTGTAGCAGCGGTCATAAAGTTGATCGCGATCAAGAACACTGATCCGAATCACCCTGATCGCGATTGAAAGTGCCCGTTTGACACCGGTATGACAGAAACGTTGATGCCACTTTTATTCATTCGTATTGATGTCATGAAGCTTTTAAACGTTGCTGCTCATTTTATCTAATCCAGCTAGCAAGTTGCACAAGCCTTGTCTAGCGTACTAACCTCCCACACTGAGAACTGCCCCTAGCTACAATGAGCCATGATTCACATAATGGCCACGCTGAACTCATGGCAGACTGCAGTAGTTGGCCCTGTTTTAAGTGTGCCGTAAAACGCGGTTACGCAAAATAATGCGACATGTGCTACATGTATGCACCATTCAGCTTACACTGCCGATCCTCTGCACAAGTTTGACATGCAGGCACATAAAAATAGTCTTGTAACGGGCAGGAACTTTTCTAAAGGATACCCGAAACATAGGCAGGCGACATAGGCTCTCGTCATGTTGCGGTAAGCTTACGCAAGTAGCACTTCAAAAGATTACCTGTGTTCTACTATGTTCCCTTGAATAAAAAAAAGATCGATCACTCGGGCCGCACGTACACGACTGGCCGCAACTGTTCGTCCTACTTACTCGCCGAATACTCGAAAACTACGGCAAGTGGTTGATTAAGGTGCACATGACAGGTATGAACAAGAAGGCACTCGTACAGAAGAACAGTAACTTATACTCACAAACGTAATCTCCATTGCCACTGGCATTGCCGAGGCAGCTGAAATTCTCATTGTGTGCCCCGAACCCGGATGACAAAATCAGTGTTGCCAAGTCTTCGTAAGAGAATGTCGATGAAATCGGACGAAATGACTCGAAATGTGGCCAGGAAAGTATTTATTCAGAACAAAACTGCAAATGCTTTCAAGCCTCCTTAACAAAAGTAATATTTTGCACTCAGAACGGCAGTGATGGTGTAGTCAACCAGCAAATGTCAAAATTCACTGTCGCTCAGCTTGGCCAGTTTTTATCACGACCGAGGTCGAGATTGGCGAGAGACTACGGAAATTTTTTAGTAAAGTAGCATGCAGTTTATAGCTTTTATACTGTACCAGCTCACTGTATAACCGAAAGAAGAAGCGTACTACTTCGTACGACTGTGCTAAGCTTGCGTTGCGTCTCACACGGACCCTTCTCATAGTGGTGCGATTAAGACAGTCGCGATCTGTGCATCGCAATTTCTGACTCTGAGGCCGTGTTTTAGCTGACATCTGCGTCAAACATTTCTGTAATTCTGTGTCAAACACAACCCGAGGAGCCTGATCCCGATCGAACGACACCGTCACAAAGAATCAGCAAGGAAACTCAGGTGATCCTCGCAAAATGGCGAAAACCAGCATCGACTGATCTGATTGCAGCATATATTTCGTTCCATTATGCCGAAGCTCCGGATGGTATGCAGCTGCACTAGTCATGATCTCCACATGCGTGGAAAGCCCCGGTTGTACGTGCGAGAATGACGCGTAAATACCAAGCGAGAATGCCTGCCGTAAACACACGAGCAATCGCACATTTTTGTCCTAATTAAACTAAGTGGTAGGCCGGTGCTAGGTGTTGCCACAAGGTTGGGTTCAAGCTGTACAAATCAATACAATAATACCGCGTAAACCACACCGTCGGCCCGACACTTCACCCGGAAATGAACACCGCCTACGCCCTTGAAAAGGTGACCCAGCATTGTCTCGTGTGTGTGTATTTTATATTTCAGACAGACCTCGCTCTGAGTGCGACATACACCACACCGCATGAGCACAATACGGCAGCTCGTGAAACACTATAACTAAGAGTATACACGTTCATGTTTTATTATTAAGAACTGTGCAAAGCCATGACAGTCCACCTGTGCCTGTCCGCTATTAACTTAGTCCTAACAACATTAAATGTATACACTCTGGAAAAGTACTAGATTATGCTACCCGCGTGCGTATGAGCGAAACATCGCAAAAACAACGAGGACTAAGGAAAAGTATGCATAACACGAGCGCTAATTTTCAACATTTTCGATAGCTTAACCAGTGAGGAAAGTTCTGCACCGGTGCAAAGTGATCGGTCAAATTATTACTTGTGTTTTTAAGGCATAGCAACACACCTGCTTCTTTTCGTTGCAACGATCATATTGCACATTACATTATCACTGTTTCATACACTAAATAACTGAGCCACCACATCAGTAAGGAATGGTTCATTGAGAAATAGTCTGAGGGCTTCGATGACAGAGAAACCAAGAAGACTTCATTTTGCATATAGCAATTTACTAAACCATGAAATTAGTGTACTACATAAATTATATGAGAAGTACTATCTCAATTGGGCTGCCAATTGGGCTGCGATTCAAAAGAATGTTCGAGGCAGCCATACCAAATTACGTGTATAATTACAGCTTTTTCTCAATTCTCTCAGCCCAATGTGTGCTGTCTGCTGCTGTTACTGTGTTCTGTGAATGGTGATGAAGTTTAAGTCAGGATGCTGACGGTATAGCATCAACAGTCAACTGAGCCTAGCTGTTTCAACGAAGCAACCACACCTGATCAATATACAAAGCACCTCACAATCTTATATGATGTCACAGACATATCATGCAGCAATTTCCTTCAAAATTGGCTTCATGCGGCCCAACCATCAAATTCATTCAGTAGACGCATAAATTTTAAATAACATACTGATAGTGACACCGTTCATTGTGACTGATCCTTTAGATATGCCATGTGGCAAGATAAATTCCAGACAGACATTTCGGCGTGTTCCCCAGCCATGACTTCTGTTATGCTTGCCACAACAACCTATTTATCGCGAGTTCATCAGATGGGCACAGTTCAAATCTGCATTCTGTAATCCAACACCTGAACATGGCACATTTGTCAGCATCAGCAGGTGTGCATTTGATGATGAAAGCTCATTTTTTCTGTCCCTGTCATCTCAGCATCCAGTATTAAGCTCTACCCAGGCCAATTTAGAGGTGTTGAGAGCTCCCCATCTCCGAATACTAGGTGCTGATAAGCCGTACAAGCTCCTTCTACCCATCTTTGTCAACTACTACACTAAAAATTTGTACCATGGTGCCAGGCTATTCTACATATTCCCCCCACTTCGTGCCATTGATACACAGAAATTCCACTATATTGAGCACCCTTAGACTAAGAACTTCCATACAGACTTTTGGGGATCGAGAGATGCTTGCGCGAAAGTATATGCTACTTTCTGCACATCAAATGAGAGATCCTCTATACGTCGCAGTAGAGTTGACAGGCGGGCTAGTTGGTACAAATTCACAATAGAATAATTGGAAGCGCAATCCAATGGGACACAAGAGAAGAGACAAACAAGCGCAGACTGAAACTTAGTTTATTCAGAGAAGAAGTTATATACCAGAAAGATAAGAAAAGGAAACAACTGGGGAGAAGGTTCTACCTTGATCAAATGTCGCCCAGAAACAATATTTAACAATGTAACAGCGACATAGACGGTGAACTACCACAACTATCAATATTCTTTTTAATAAAAAAGGCTTCCGCAATCTCTCTAGTTTTCGTGTCATGATGGCTGTACAAGATAGACGTGCGCGAAAAATCAGGTACGCAGCCACAATGTTCGCAATGGGCGGATAAGTGTAAGCCCGGGGCTGATTTCAGCACGTTGTAGTGTTCGTGCAGGCGAATATTCAAGCAGCGCTCAGTCTGCCCAATGTATAACCTGCTGCAAGACAGAAGGATACAATAAACGACATTAGATCGACATCTGGTGAACGAATTGACATGCTTGACGCCACAACCTTTCTTCACGAGACATGCTTTCATTCTGCTTTGTAATTCAATTCTAGAACACATTTGCTGCAGTTTTCCACGTGCGGAATACACAACGTCGATGTTGAATTTTTTTCACATTTTTTATCTTATGCGAAAATTCGTGCACATATGGGACTACCGCAAACTTACGTCGTTTATCTGCCTCCATTAAGGGGCATCCCTTCCCTTTCTTCATACGCAGTACCTTCTGAGCGGCGAAAATGAGGACATTGGACGGAAAGCCTGCCTCTCGCAACCTAGTTATTTGATTAGAAAAAAAACACGCCCCATTTTGTGGAAACATGATTTCGTTACAGCTGAATTGAGAAGGTTAATTGCAATACCCGATTTTACTACTTTAGAATGCGAAGAAGAGTAGTCCAAGATTGGTTTCTCTGAACGGGGAGAGTAGGACCAGCATAGGTGATATGCGCGAAAACATAACTCAAGATCTAGAAGTTGCAATATCTTATCATGGGAAACCTCGTGCGTGAAACGTAAACCATGCCCATTTTTTCGAAGGTTCTAATAATCTTGTCCCAGTTTTTATCCAAGGAAGGTGAATGAACGAGCACAAGGTAATCGTCCACATATCTGAAGACAATTATTACGAGGCTGCTTAGTGCTGTTTGCAAAGCCCTATACTTCTCTAAGGCGTCTGCAGCCATTAGGAAAAACTTTAAAGAAGTGTCTGATAAGCCAGTTGAAGTCAAGAAGCGAGCCATCGCTTTGCTGGAAGCTAACGACTTGTGCCGAATCGCATCTTGAGTGATGAAAGCGAAAAAAATCGCATTAGAACCAGTTTTTTCAGCAAAAACCCATAATACAGACATCCCCTTTCGAACAATTTTTACGGAACGAAGCACATGGCAGCATGAAGTCTCAACGTTCCTCCAGTTTCACTTGTCCGCCTTGAATTTTCAGGACTCTTTTTTTGCAAAAGGTTCTGACCAGGCTGTTGACTTCTTAGCAACCAAAAAAATGTCTAACTGCAGTGGTTTTAGTATCGACGTTGTCGATTTGTTTTTTCCGGTTGCTCACCCTGAACTCATGAAGTGTATAAAAAATATTCCATTATGAATTTGTGCTAACTAGCCCACCTGTCAACCCTACTGCAATTCATCACTTCGAACACGGGCTCTTTTATGTGTTCTAATTTTGATCTCTCTAATCTCTCAGTGTTGACGGCTTTGATAGCGGTGTGCCTATGCCACGCGAGATGTGCTTCCTGGCATTCCAGGTAGCGAATGTGCCCGATGGAACTTCAGGCCTTGTGTGGATGGCTGCTTTCTTCTCCCTCTCACGCTCGTCGTCTGTCCAGAATTATTCGCTCCGAGTGGTATCACCAGGCCAATGTGTTTGAAGACAGCCTGCGAGTGCAATGTTGTGCCCGTGGCGAAA
Organism: Rhipicephalus annulatus; assembly: GCA_013436015.1. Classification (NCBI taxonomy): domain Eukaryota; kingdom Metazoa; phylum Arthropoda; class Arachnida; order Ixodida; family Ixodidae; genus Rhipicephalus; species Rhipicephalus annulatus. The sequence continues at coordinate 244,021 of WOVY01003070.1, forward strand.
GATTGTCTTCGTGGAACAACCTGGTCGAAACCTACACTGAGGTACTGTGGAATGCGACTAGGCCTACACTGGTAACAAGGAGGAAGTTGCCTAGTAAAAAGTGGGATATCCTAGTTCTTCAAATGGGAACCAAGTTTTGCCCAGCATACCCCTGACGGATTTGAAAAGCTTGCCTTGACACGGTCAGTAGCACAGAGAGGTCAGGAAGCAGACAGTTTGCATTGTGTTGAGGAATGTGTTTCAACGGTGTCCCAAAAGAATGCGAGGGCGGGTGTGCACTGTAGACTGGGCCCAATTATTTCGTTCTTTGTGTCTAATAGCATGAGGCTTGTTACCGCTAATAAGGAAGGATGCTTTGTTGTTCTCTCTCAAGAACAATACTTCTCTAAGGCATCTGCAGCCATTAGAAAAAACTTTAAAGAAGTGTCTGATAAAGCATTTGAAGTTAAGAAGCGAGCCATCGCTTTGCTGGAAGCTAACGACTTGTGCCGACTCGCATCTTCAGTGGAGAAAGCGAAAAAATCGCATTAGAACCATTTTTTCAGCACAAATTTATAAAACAGACGTCCCCTTTCGAACAATTAATATAGAACGAACCACATGGCAGCATGAAGTCTCAACGTTCCTCCAGTTTCACTTGTCCGCCTTGAATTTTCAGGTACCTTCTCTTGTAAAGGGTTCTGACCAGGTTGTTGACTTCTTAGCAACCAAAACATTGCCTAACTGCAGTGGTTTTAGTATCGACGTTGTCGTTTTTTTTATTCGGTTCCTCACCCTGAACTCATGAAGTGTGTAAAAAAATGCATCACGCAGGAAAATGACAAACTTTCATTCATAAACAAATGTAGGATGTCGATTGAGAGGTTCATGTAACTACTCTTTTTTATAAGAATTCTACTCTTTTATTATGGGGCAATAAGTATTACGTGCAAAAGTCTGGCATTTGTATTGGCTCTCGTGTAGCACCGGTCCTGTGCGATATATTCTTAAGTTATTTTGATAGGGCTTTGCACACGGCACTAAGTAGCCTCGTAATTATTGTTTTCAGATATTTGGACGATTACCTTGTGCTCGTTTATTCACCTTCCTTGGATAAAAATCAGAACAAGATTATTAAAACCTCCGAAAAAATGGGCATGATTTACGTTTCACGCACGAGGTTCCCCATAATAAGATATTGCAGATTCTAGATCTTGAGTTATCTTTTCGCGCAGATCATCTATGCTGGTCCTACTCTCCCCGTTCAAAGAAACCAATATTGGACTACTCTTTTTCGCATACTAAAGTAGTCAAATCGGGTATTGCAATTAACCTTCTTAATTCAGCTGTAACGAAATCATGTTTCCACAAAATGGCGCGTGTTTTTTCTAATCAAATAACTAGGTTGTGACAGGCAGGCTTTCTGTCCAATGTCCTCATTTTCGCTGCTGAAAAGGTACTGCGTATGAATAAAGAGAAGGTATGTCCCCTAAAGGAGGCAGATAAACGACGTAAGTTCGCGGTACTCCCATATGTGCACGAATTGTCGCATGAGATAAAAAAAACTGTGCAAGAAAATTCAACCTCGACGTTGTGTTTTTCGCACGTGGAAAACTGCAGCAAATATGTTCTAGAATTGAATTACAAAGCAGAACAAAAGCAGGTCTTGTGGAGAAAGGTTGTGGTGTCAAGCATGTCAATTCCTTCACCAAATGTTGATTTAATGTCGTTTATTGTATCCCTCTGTCTTGCGGCAGGTTATACAATGGGCGGACTGGGCGCTGCTTGAATATTCGCCTGCGAGAACACTACAACGCGCTGAAATCAGCCCCGGGTTTAAATTTATCCACCCATTGCAAAAAGTGTGGCTGCGTACCAGATTTTTCGCGCACGTATCTCTTGTACAGCCATCATGACACAAAAACTAGAGAGATTGCGGAAGCCTTTTTTATTAAAAAGAATATTGATAGTTGTGTTAGTTCACCGCATATATCACTGTTAGGTTGTGAAATATCGTTTCTGGACGACACCTGATCAACGTGGAACCTTCTCGCCAGTTGTTTCCCTTTTTTATTTTTGTGGCATATAACTTCTCTGCATAAACTTAGTTTCAGTCTGCACTTGTTTGTCTCTTCTCTTGTGTCCCGTTCGTTTTCGTTTCCAATTATTTCATTATGAACTCTATACATCATCGAACGACATCTTGAATGCAATTTGTGCTAAATCACCGTCTAGTCAAAAGAGCGGCCAGTCAGTTCCCTGACATGTCCTGAAAACTTATGCCCACTATCTGAGGAGCATTACAGCATTTTCGGGCGGAAAATTAAACTATTATGTCCTCAAAAATGTTACTAAATCATTTGGGTTGGCCTGTAAACAAAACCAGCAATCTCACAATGCGACTGAATCTTGAAGTGATGCAAAGCAATCGACTCCGGTGATACATACATCCACGTGATGCTATACTACACCTTGTGTTACCTGCTAGGGAAGTCTGGATTTCCCGTGTACGTGGGTGTACGTGAAAGACGCTCTAATTGTGATATACCTAATTGTGCTTACAAGTGGGCATAAATGGTTAGTGCTTATGTCATTTTATTATTACATGGAAAGAATTAGGTGATCTATTTGTCACAGAATATATGAGTACATCTCTTATCAGTACATAATCCACTCCCCCAATTGCAATCATGGCATCCATATTTCCATGAACTGCAGTAGGTATCAAACATATCAGAAACATATCATAGAAGCTGTCAACATTGTCAGTGATGCCCTGTCACATGGCCCAATAACATGTCCATCTGTTCCAGAAAAATATAGACCTTAAAAAGTAAGAACTGCTTGACATGACAACAATTTCTGCCATCTGCAAGAATTATAAGCTTCGTCGCCGCTGCACTTTCAGTGGTGCGGAGTTGTTTGCAAGAAACAGGCGACATAATTGCTTCAACACAAACTGTGATCCAACTGACCATCTATGTTCACTTGAAAGCACAATTAGAAATATTGGCACAACTAAACTGTCTTTCATGCTCAAATACACAGGAAAATCAAAGGCTTTCCCAGGAAAATAACGTAAGGTGTAAGGCATCACATAGGTGTACGTACCACCTGCGTTGAATGCTTTGCAGCTCTGCTATATTCGGTCAGATTATGACATTGCTGGACATGCTTGCAGGCCCAACCACTTGATTTAGCGACGTTTCAGAGGATCTTATCGTGTCATTGACTATGCTGCTGCCTTGCAAAGGACAAACTTGTTGGCTTGTGTTCGGTGCCTGGTCCAGCGTGGCAACACCAACCTCTGTAAAGAGGAGAACATCAGCAGTGGTCAAGAGGCGGTCACCACGAACGTCCGCGATATAGCAAATACACGATCGAACATTGAGCAGGGTGACTGTGTAGACCGTGGCAGGGTTTGTCATCAGCGCTCTACAGCGAGCACATGCTGTGTCCAGGCCGTGCTTGTTTAAGCGCTCCTACTCTGATACCAAATCGTTATCCGGATTGCTAAGATGGTGGTAGAATGTGTGGTCTTGCTGCACGTTAGTCAGATACAAGCCCTGGAGGGTAGTGACAAGACTAAGGGCAATGTAGACGAGCTTTCGAGGGCGAGCCTTAGAGTAGTCGTATAGCAGAGTGTCGAAGGTACCACCCTGCGAGTTGTGGATTGTCATGGCGCTTGCTGGTGCGAGAGGAAACTGGGTTTTGCACACCAATACATGCATGCCTCAAGACGTTTTCCTTCATGGAAAACTACATGGTGATGGGCTCGATCGGAACCCATTGTGCACACCGCCTCACGCCAGAACGGCAGCTCACTTTGACCTTGGTTAACGTTCCCACTCCACTGCGACCTGGCAGCCAAACTCTGTTTGGCGTATTGTCAACGTTGAGCTCAACTTCCATGAGCGTGCCAACCATGCGATTCACCAAGCCATCCGTCACATCAATGTTCTTCAGCAGCATATACGGCCATTTCATACAGAACGTCACTACAGATGGCAGGTTGCCACTCTCCGCACGACTGAGGTCTTGGATTCTCGCGAGGGCCTCACGTTCTTCTTGTCTGCTACAATGGCCAGTCACCACATGTATGGTGACACTGTCATGCTTGTATTCACAAAACTCAGCAACCATCCCATTATGTACGTCAATGTCGTTGTTACTAAAGAAAAGACGAACTGCCATGAGGCACTGTATAGCAGCCTGTTCATGAGTGACGAAACGATTGGTAAGCACACGAATATCGTCACCATTCAACTACTTTCCGTCGCCTATCTTGGTGAGGAGACCCGTGAAGCTTGCATAACTCTAACAACTTTGGTTAAAGGGAAGTATGAGAGGTGGTGCCACGGGAGCATGGACGTACTGTAGATGCTTCCGCCGTTCTGCGGTCTCTTGTATACCTCACTTGCTCGCAGCGGAAGGAGCTGCCTAAGGTCTTCACAGAAGATCACGTCGAACCTTCCAAATGGCTCCGTCATCTTCGAAGCCCTGATTTCTCTCAAGCGTAAGTACACTTGTCTGAGAAGGTCCGACGACAGCCTGCTCACCTCATCCACAATGATGCACTTCACGTCGCGAAAGAGCATCCGAAACGTCTTCAAATCATTTGATCTAAGTCTCCGCTCTTCTCTCCTGTCGGTCATTACGATCTTGAATGCCGATTGTACAGTTACGCCGTTCAATCTAACGGCAGCTTTACCGGTTGTTGCACAGGCCACGTACGCATTGACCGCACTGGTTTCCTGACCCACCCCATACGAGATGGTACAGTTACGACAGTAACGGTTGTAAACGTCCATGCTGAGGCGCAACATGAAGGTCTTACCACAGCCAACAGGTCCAGTAAAGAATATGTGCAGTGGTTTAGTCGTCCGGAGAGTAACGCGATGTATCACTTCCCGTGTCAAGGATGCCTGCTGTTCGCAGCCACGTGCTCCAGGGCACGTGGCTGCAACCACGTTCTGTTGCGTCTTCGTCGTCACTTCCTCGGGGACCAAGTCTGATTTATCGTTTATGTCCACCAAGGTCGACACCGCAGACGGCCTCTCTTCTGGTTGTTCCACTTCCTCTGTGTGATTTGCTTCCGAACGGCCCGCCTCACAAGCCGAAATCAACTGCGAAACGGTTACACCAGCAAGTACCTCTGTTTGATTTCCATAATGGCTTCTTTGTTATCATCAAACATTCTCTCAAAGGCATTGCTATTCAGAAAAACTTGCCCGCAGCTTCCCTCGCGCGAACACTGAGGAGGATGCGGAGCATATAATTGGTTAACGGGGTGTTAAAGTGCGACTTACTTGGGTCGATGGCTAAATTGGTTAACGTTGTTGTGAAATGGGGTGTTAAATTGCGACTTACTTGGGTCGATGGCTAAATTGGTTAACGTGGTTGTAGGAGGGGGTGTTAAATGAGTGAACACGTACACACGTATGCGAAAGGGCGGCGCCGGTCGAAGGGAGGTCGATCATTGTGTTTGTGGATTCGTTGGAATTCATTTCACCGCGACCTTGGACGTCGACGTGCCGTACAAACCAACGGACGAGCGGCAACTGAGCGAGCGAACGCCGACCTTGAGTATATATACAGCGCGACGGCGCATGCGCTGTCAGCTGTCGAATGTTCTCGAAGGAGAAGCGCGCGCGTGGCACAGATGGCGACGGCGCGACGGCGCATGCGCTGTCAGCTGTCGAATGTTCTCGAAGGAGAAGCGCGCGCGGCACAGATGGTGGGCGACGGCGCGATGGCGCATGCGCGCGCGTCAGCTGTCGAATGTTCGAGAAGCGGTGCGGACGGCGCACTACAAGGCGCGAGTATAAGATGCTTCCGCATCTAATATCTAATTACTTACGAAACGACACGTACTGCATGACATGTTCCCTCTTATAGTTTACCACGTCGTCAATGCTGTAGTTTCGGCACCTAAGCACGGCTGGTTTCTGACGCTTCCTCAAGCTACTGCGATTGTACTCGACCATAAATTCAGCGAACGTCACCCTCTCAATTTCAGCGGGAAAGTGTTCATAACACTTAAGCGGTGTTTTGTGCCAAATGTCACAACTCTTAGGCAGCGCTTCCTGTTCCTCCAACTCGGCCTTCGTCTTGCGGCTGCGATGGCGCTCCTCTGGCCAATGGGTGTTAATGTGAATTACATCTCGGCTATTGGTACACATGTCATATCGCAGGAGAAACCAGGCAGCCTCTTGGGCTGACATCTCAAACGCATTCAGCATATTCACCCCTAGCTGTCGCATAGCGCTTTCAAACGACAGCCGGGCCGATTGGTCTTGTTCAATTAAAGCTTTAATGGTTCTGCCCATGTTGGAGACGTCACGGTCAGCCTTGTTCACGTACTCCACCACATAAGGTGCACAGGCATAACCGTCAAGAATTACTTGGAGGTCCAAGTTAGACTTCGGCACTGAGGCTATCCTCGAGTTAAAGGGGTTGCGATTCATCTGATCTATATCCTTTTAGATGCGGAAGCATCTTATACTCGCGCCTTGTAGTGCGCCGTCCGCGCCGTCCGCACCGCTTCTCGAACATTCGACAGCTGACGCGCGCGCATGCGCCGTCGCCCACCATCTGTGCCGCGCGCGCTTCTCCTTCGAGAACATTCGACAGCTGACAGCGCATGCGCCGTCGCGCCGTCGCCATCTGTGCCGCGCGCGCGCTTCTCCTTCGAGAACATTCGACAGCTGACAGCGCATGCGCCGTCGCGCTGTATATATACTCAAGGTCGGCGCTCGCTCGCTCAGTTGCCGCTCGTCCGTTGGTTTGTACGGCGCGTCGACGTCCGAAGTCGCCGTGAAATGAATTCCAACGAATCCACAAACACAATGATCGACGTCCCTTCGACCAGCGCCACCCTTTCGCATACGTGTGTACGTGTTCACTCATTTAACACCCCCTCCTACAACCACGTTAACCAATTTAGCCATCGACCCAAGTAAGTCGCAATTTAACACCCCATTTCACAACCGCGTTAACCAATTTAGCCATCGACCCAAGTAAGTCGCACTTTAACACCCCGTTAACCAATTATATGCTCCGCATCCTCCTCAGTGTTCCCCCGAGGGAAGCTGCGGGCAATTTTTTTAGGCAGCAGCGTAGGCCTGGCCAGTCCACGGCGAATCACCTTCTCATACTCGTCAAAGTAACGTAGGCCATGATAATGAAGCATTTAAGCGAAGGACTAATAGGCAATGGTGTCGAGAGCACTATGCAACGCATCATGAGTGTTCTTCAGGAAGCAATACTGTTGCAAACGGGCTTCGTCATCGTCGGCAGGGGCCTAGAGCGAAGTAAGCACTTTAGTGCTCGGCACGGGCCAGAACGACGCGTGGAACCTGCACTTCTTATGACCACCTTTTTAGCACGTGTGTGTGTGCTGGTGTTCCTGGCACTTCGGCCACTCCAGAGTACTGTGATCCACGGACAGGAGGTGCTCTGCCGTCCTCACGGTGTTTGGCATGAAGTTGTTTTGCACCTCTTCATTCGAAGCTTGAATAAGCCACAAGAGCAGATGAGCATGGGGGCTACCCCATTGCTGAAACTCTATACGCTTGAAACTTTCCACCATGTGGTACGGCCTGAATGGGCTTGTTCGGGAGTTTCCCAGCACTTTCATAATCACCCTAACCATGTGTTCAAAGTGAATTGCACACACAGCTGTATCGTTATTCACCAACGTCGCCGCGTACTTCTGGTTCATCTCGTCTTCGTCAAAGCCTAACTCCTGGGGCCTAACCTGCAGTTTCGCAAGCAGGTCAGGCAATTTTGGCCAATGCACCTCAGATGCAGAAAGGGTCAGAAACACCGTCGGCTTCCCAAGCTGCCTAATCATGGCGAACAGCTCGCTGTTCGTTTTGTGCCAGTACTGCACGGCAAGGTTTTGTTTGGCGTTGCATAGGTCAGTTGCCAGACTTTGGGGTGGTTGTTGCCAGACTGCCACCCAATTTAGTGGATAAATTTGCCCCTGTAATTGTGGCTTCTTTGTGAGGGTTTTGTGTCGTCCGCGGTGCATTTGGCTAGCGCGTGAGCTACGGTGGCCATTTTAATTAACAAAATGAACGTAAGTCGAGTGTTTCAGAACTCGGGGCGCGTTCTCATGCTGTGTGCGCTGCTGTGCAAATTAGAGATTGTGTCTCAGAGTTAGGGAATCAACAACTGGGGGCACATCACCGCAACGATCACGGTCATGAGACTTCCCCTGTTCGCGCAGGTTTTTGCCCTTGCGATCATGGCTGGCCCACTCGTCGTCACCACGGTTCCTACTTCTGCACGGAATCTACCCTGGTCCGATCTTGGGTTTCCTGCGATGACTCCAATGCCTGAAACCTTCGACGCAGTGACCCTCGAATCACAGCTGAATACTGGAACCAAAAGCTACCCTCCACGTTTGGTGAATTATTGCGATTTCGGCGGGCAACATCGTGCTACCAGGCGTGCGGGTGATAAGCCCCTCCTACAAAAGCCTCTGTCACTCTGGAATCAGCTGGGGCACGCCACCGCAACGATCACGGTCATGAGACTTCCCCTGTTTGCGCAGGTTTTTGCCCTTGCGATCATGGCTGGCCCACTCGTCGTCACCACGGTTCCTACTTCTGCACGGAATCTACCCTGGCCCGATCGTGGGTTTCCTGCGATGACTTCAATGCCTGAAACCTTCGATGCAGTGACCCTCGGATCACAGCTGAATACTGGAACGAAAAGCTACCCTCCACGTTTGGTGACTGATTGCGATTTCGGTGGGCAACATCATGCTACCAGGCCTGCGGGTGATACGCCCCTTCTACAAAAGGCTCTTTCACTCTGGAATCAGCTGGGGCACGCCACCGCAACGACCACGGTCATGAGACTTCCCCTGTTTGCGCAGGTTAGTTATTTACCGTACGCCATGCGCGTTCTTTTTGATGACCGTTATGTTCTTGCGGTGCCGTGCCCTTGAATCGGCCCGTGTGGTTACCTATGTGGATCGTTATGCCAGTCGTTGTACTTGTTATGTATCGATTTTCACCTTGCTAGTCTTTTGCTTCTGATGTCAGGAGACGTCGAACTCAACCCTGGCCCTACTAGCAAAAACTCCTCCACGTCCCTTGAAACTAAAGCCAGTGCTCTTGCCCGCCTGGAACAAGGTCAAAATGCTGTACTGGCGGAGCTAACCCCTATTCGCGCTGATAACTCAAACATAAAAAGTATGGTTAGCAACCGCGCCGCTCGAGTTGATGCACTGGAAAGAGTGGCTCAGACCAGTGAGCCTGTATCGGACTTTAACACTAGCTCAACAATCACTAAACTTGCTCCTGAAGTAAGGGAACTAGCTGCAAAGTGTGACGACTCGGAAAATCACCAACGTCGCTGTAATCTAATTTTCTTTGGAATGCCAGACGCGGAAGGTGAAACATGGGCTGAGTCCGAATCACGAGTAATGGCTTTTTGCTCGGAAAGTCTCAGCGTAACACTTGACAGAGACGCAATCGAAGGGCCCACCAGCTGGGCCATTTTCAAGGCACTAAGAACCGTCCGATAATCGTAAAACGTGGAAATTTTAAAATTAAACTAGAATACTTGCGGCTGAATCCAAACTTAAAGGCTCTAATTTCCAAATTAGTGAACCCTATTCTTCTCGTGTTCGTCTAGCCCGTAAGAATCTTTACTTCTTTGCTCAAGAAAAGAAACGCCCATTTAAAATAAGGTTTGATAAGCTTTTCATGGAAAATAAACAGTTCACGTACAATGCTGATACAGCATCTGTTGTCAAAGTAAAGTAGCAATTGCAACATCCTTCCACGAATTCAGTATCTAATAAAGCTGCACCTGTGCCTTCTCCGCCCCGTTCACGTCATACTTTGTCGGTCCTACTTGCGAATGTGCGCAGTTACCTGCCAAAAAAAGAAGCTATGGAGGCACTCCTACTTGACAACAACACCGAAGTAGCAATTTTACTGAATCGTGGCTAAATGAAGACGTACAGAGCAACGAAATTCTACGTGATTTTGGGTCCTTCGCAATTTACTGACGAGATAGGGTTGAGGGAAGGGTAGGGAATTTCTGGTTCTAGTCAAATGCCACTTGCACAACTATAAGGTAGATATAAACAGCAACTATGAAATCCTCTGCATTAATCTGCCTGTTGCCTCGGGTAATCACATACTGGTCACCTGCTATCGACCTCCAGACTGTGAGTATGCTTTTATTAGGGACCTGCACTCGGTGTTTAAATTGAGGACGACGCAGCGAGCAATGGAAAGAAAAATGGTAGGTGTAACCTTAAGAGACAAGAAGAGAGCAGAGTGGATTAGGGAAGAAACGGGGGTTAAGAATATCATAGCTGAAATCAAGAAGAAGAAATGGACATGGGCAGGGCATGTAGCGCGTAGACAGGATAACCGCTGGTCATTAAGGGTAACTGACTGGATTCCCAGAGAAGGGAAGCGGGTTAGGGGTAGACAGAAGGTTAGGTGGGCAGATGAGATTAAGAAGTTTGCGGGTATAAATTGGCAGCAGCAAGCACAGGACCGGGTTAACAGGTGAAACATGGGAGAGGCCTTTGTCCTGCAGTGGACGTAGTCAGGCTGATGATGATGATGATGACTCGGTGTTAGTTGATTTGAACTCCCGATATTCTCGTGCAAAATTCCTTCTGTGCGGGGACTTTAATCTTCCCGATGTAGGCTGGGCCAACCTTAAGGCCCCTTCCCGGCTATCACATGACTTCATTCAACTGTCCCTCCTATTCAACCTCACGCAGACAGTTATTACTCCGACTCGTGGTGACAACATACTCGACTTTGTCTTCACTTCCCACCCCGACCTTATTCACTCACCTACGTGTATAGAAGGCCTGAGTGATCACTGTACCATACTATTCAACCTTTCTATTCCAGTACCTAGGCATAATTCACGGAAGAAGCTCATACGCGACTACAACAAAGCCAACATCTACGCAATCATTACCGAATTGGAAAGCTTTTATAGTTTTTTCTCTCAAACGGCCATCTCCAGAAGCGTAGAACAGAACTGGCTACTGTAAAAACAAAAGGTCTTGACGCAAATCAAAGAATACGTTCCACTAGTGTCTGTTCGCTGTGACGATGACATTCCTTGGTATACAACTTCTATGAAAAAACTCTCACAAATGAAGAAACGCCTTTTCCGCGAGGCAAAACGTAGCATTTCTCCATCGAAATGGGACAAATATTTCACTTGCTTTCGGGAATATACTAGCACGCTAAAAAGCCAAAAAGAAGTATTACCATAAAGATCTAAAAATCATCCGCGACAAACCTAAAAAACTTTGGAACATTATCAACCTTAACAATTTAGTGCATAACATTTCTCTGTGCAATCCTGATGGCTCACGGGTTCCAGCTCAGCAGCGCTCTGACTTGATGAATTCTTACTTTTCCTCAGTCTTTACTAATGAGCTTTCGGGCAATATCCCCTGTGCATCCAGGTATAACTTCCCCAGATGCCATCCATCACCAATAATGTTGAAGGTATCCTAAAATTTATAAACCAACTAAAAACATCGAGTGCGGCTAGTCCTGATAACATACCGGCAAAGCTACTAAAATCCACTGGAGCTATTTCTAGCCACATTCAGCAAATCATATTCTCTCAGTCCCTCTCCGAAGGTATCAAACCTGCGGACTGGAGGGTAGCCAAGGTAACCCCAGTATTCAAATAAGGTGACTATTCTAACCCATCTAATTATCGTCCTATTTCGCTGACATGCGTTGCCTGCAAATGCCTCGAGCACATTATTTATTCGCACGTTGCCCACCACCTCGATAACAACAGGTTTTCCTTCAAAAATCAGCACGGCTTCCGACCTGGTTTGTCCTGCGAAACTCAACTCTTTGAATTCACTACCGACCTCCACCTAAATTTAGATTCTCTATTTCAAACTGACGTCATATACATATACTTCTCTGAAGCCTTCGATCGTGTCGCTCATCAAGGACTAATAAACAAACTCTGCTGTCTGAACTTGAACCCTTTAGCCCTGTCATGGATCCGATGCTTCTTATCACACCGACCTCAGTTCACTGATATTGCCGGTCTTCACTCCACTGCTGCTCCCGTTAAATCCGGTGTCCCTCAGGGGTCAGTACTCGGCCCCTTACTCTTCCTCATATATGTGAACGATCTACCATCAGGAATTTTATCATCCATTCGATCATTTGCGGACGATTGCGTCCTTTATCGCCGAATAACCACCCCTGACGACCACGAAATTCTACAAAATGACCTATCCTTAATTGAAAACTGGTGTTCACTCTGGATGATGCAGACCAATGTTTCCAAATGCAAAGTCTTGCGCGTATCTCGCAAACAGTCTAACTCGGAACACGTCTACAAATTATACTCAACGACCTTGGCGTATGTTAATAGTTACCGATACCTTGGCGTGCTTATTTCTAACACTCTCACTAGGTCGGATCACATCACACACTTAGTTGCTGACGCATCAAAGAATCTTGGTTACATCCGAAGAACGTTAGCCTATCACCTCCTACTGTCCGTAAAAATGCGTACGTAACCTTCGTTCGTACGAAGTTCGAATACGCGTCGTCCATTTGGAGCCCTCACCAAACCTATCTGATTATTCTGTTGGAATCCGTTCAGAATAGGGCTGCCCGGTTCATTGTGTCCAAGTACGATCACTCATCAAGCATCACTTTTATAAAGGAGTCCTTAGACTTGAAGAATCTAGCTGACAGACGTATACTTTCTCGACTTTGTTTATTTCATAAATTATACTATTATTTTCCTCACTTGCATGGTTCTCTCTTGCTTTCTCCCGCCCGCTATTCTCGCCGGCTATTTAATTCCAGAAGCCTCCAACGTCTTTTTGGTATGACCATTGCATTCAAGAAGTCATTTCTTCCTGTCGCCATCGAGGAATGGAATAACTTACGGGAAGCCATCGTCTCAGCGTGACTCGTGCACATTCAAACAACTACTAACAGCTCACTTGAACTTCGAAGCCCATTAAAACTCTTCCACTGTCACTGTATTTTGCGCTCTTGAATGTGTAAATTTTGTGCGCGCATGTTTTTATACTTGTATAATTACATTTTCTGTGCGTCTGTTCTCGGATCCTGCAAAAGTATTGCTCGTGTGTTTGTACAACTTTCTATTTTTTTCTTTGTTTTTGCATTTAGAAAAATGTCCTCCCCTTATGTAATGCCCCTAAAGGGCTCTTAAGGGACAAGTAAATGATAATGATGATGATGAACTCGTCGTTCTTCGTGCATTTCGCGAGTGCAATGAACTTTTTCGCGAGTGTGTGCAACGTAGTTAACGTAATGAACCGCGAGTTACAGAAGTCGGGGCCCTTTCTCTTGCTATGTGCGCACCTTTACAATTGAGAGATCGCGGCTAAGTATTAGGGACGACACCCTCCCCTTTTTTTTCACAGCTGATCGGGCCACGACGGGGACGCTGCGCTTCCCCTAGCTTTGTCAGCACAATACATATCATTCGGACTCGTGTATTGTGACGAATGAACGTCCCAAGGCTGGCTAATTCGGGTTCGTCGGATATGCTAAAGCTTTTATACGCCTGGAAGGCTGCTTTATTGACTCAGTTGGAGTGAATCAAGCGCGACTTTCGCATACCTGTAAATAAGACCCCACCGATCAGCCACCATCGCTTGCTGGGCCCACCCGCAATAAGCACAAACGACCAAAATTCCAAATACTGAATGGTTATGTGGGGTCCCATTTACAGGCACGGGCGAGTTGCACAGCTGAGCACATAGCAAGAGAACGGGCCCCGAATTCTGTAACGCGCGGTTCATTACGGTAATTACGTCGCACACACACGCGCGAAAGAGTTCATCGCACTCGCGAAATGCACGGCGGACGACACGTCGTTGATTCCCTAACTCTGAGACACGATCTCTTAATTGCACAGCAGCGCACACAGCGAGAGAACGCGCCTCAACGTCTGCAAGGCGCGGTTCATTACGTTAATCAAAACAGCCAGCATCGCTCATGCACTCGCAAAATGCACCGCGAACGACACCAAACTCACGCGAGGAAGCCACAACTACAGGAGCGAATTTCTCGACCAAATTTAGCGGCAGTCTGGCAACACTGATTTTCTCAGTCTTGCAACAACTTATGCAACGCCAAACAGAACCTTGCTCTACTGCAAAGTGTTTGGAACATCTTCCATGAATACCAAATTCTGCTGAATGAACTGTTTAACCTTGTCAGGATCTTCGATATCCTGTCTGGTCATACCACGAGTTGTCGCGCTGCTCCGATACAACATTGTCATTTGCGATGAAACATGGTGACGCAACACCTTCATAGCCATGTACAGTACGTGCATCGGCAAAGCCCCCCGTCTATCTTTTCTCCGAATCTTACTCGAGGCAATAGAAAACGAAGTAGGCTTAGCTTCTGGGGTTATACAACGAGCCTGGCCCCAGTATGTTTTGAGGGAAAGACAGCTCCTCAGCATAGGTATCACACAAGATGCTCACAGGTCTCTTGCCATCTCCCGGTGCCATGGTTAAGACCACGTTTTCATCGTACACCAAAGTATGCTGGTCCACTCCCAAATCTGTGGCCACATTTATCACATCATTTAAATCAGCAAGATCGGGACAAGCCTCCAGGTGAAAGTCTTCGTCTGGAGCGATGGCTTCCCGATACAGCCTCTCCAAACGTCCCTCGTCAATGTTTATGCCGTAGTGCTCATACAGTGGTGAGACTCTCATTACCTCAACCCATGGTCCCAGCACATCACGAGAAACCATGGTCAACAGATAGGTAGTCTTGGCAAACATTCTCCTCTTTATATTCACTACTATGCAATTATCATCTGCCAAGCCATGAGGCAACTGCTTTAGCATCTCGTCGGTGTCTACCAGCACGTTCACCAGGGGTCCCTTAATGTCAAACGGACCATTTATCCAGTTCATCAGACGACGAATCTTAACGAAGGGAATTCGTGGCGATATAAACGCTCGGCCACATCGTGCAGAAACGATGGACCTGGCGACATGGCCGGGTAACGATACCCACTGGTAACGCTAAAGAGTGGAATCTTCGGCTTAACGACAAAGTTCTTGCACGTTGTACAAACCCGCGCCATGGTTTCGCCCCACTCAGGTGCCGCCGCTAAACTCAACGTTTCACGCATGGCACTACTTAGCGTCGTCCATTCTTTCATTTGCCATAGTCTTTCACACACGTCGCACACATATCCAAACGGATTGTTTATGAAGTCCGTCTCTAAGGTAAGAGTCACACTGGCGCTTTCGCTAAAATTCACAGTTTAGTCAGTCGATCGGCGAGCCTTCACGTCATCGACGGCGTCTTGTTGTTGCTGCTGCAGAGGTGGTGGGGCACGGCGCTCAGCCTCCTGGCGACGCTGCTTTGCTAGACGCTCCTCCCTTTGCTCCAGTGTCTCCGCAGCACGTTTAGCCTTCTGTTCATTCCTCCTACGCTCAAACGCTAACTGCCAGGGGTTAAGCTTCTCCGCTCTTGTGCGCCGTTGAGCAGAATCTGCGCTCTCCATGGCGATACCACACCGGCAAACGCCAGTCAGAGGCGCTATGAAGCGGCTCCAGCGCAGTGTCAGACAGTGAGTGTCAGATAGCTGCGCGCGCGTCAGCGCCCTTACGGCTGCCCAGACTACGACGTCACTCCACTGCAAAGCGCATACCGGCGGCGGCGGTGAGTCGCGCGAGGTGCCGGCTCCAGTTTGTGACACCACAGATCGTCTGTGCATTGCAGAGCAGCGCCCGGGCTGGCGCCAATACGTCTCTCAAGGCAATGATGTCACTCCTCTGGAAAGCTTTCCTGATTGTCTATAATTAGCTTGATTATCATGCTTACAGCTGTTCCAATGACACACACATGGTATACGTATTATGTGGCACTTGTATATTTATTTTGCCGGGCAACAACGGGATCCGATGAGTTGAGCTTCTCCGCTCTACTGCACCCTTGAGCAGCATTTACACTCTCCATCTCCATGGCAATACCACAGTGGCAAACGCCAGTCAGAGGCGCTATCATGCGGCTCCAGCGCAGTGTCAGATGGCGACTGCACAGGGAAGGCGCGCGCGTCGGCGTCCATATGTCTACCAAGGCTATGACGGCACTCCTCTGCTAAGCGCACACTAGCGGCGGCGAATCACGCGTGGCCGTGGCCGAGTGCGAGGGAGGTGCTGGCTCTGGAGCGTGACATTACTGATCGTCTGAGCAGCGCATTTAACTGCGCGCACACAGGCGTCGAGCCGCGCGTGGGCGGAGTATCATTGCGCATGGGCAGACCAGTGCCACGCGAAATTGGCTCAGCGAGGCCAGTGTAGCTAACGCTAAAGAAACGTATCAGCCACAGCACTACAAGCACTGATTCACGGCTGATGTTTAATAAATTTACACAACAGATATATACATATACGTGGCCATACGCAAAATTCGCCAGCAATACAAAAAAAACAAGTTGTACACAAGAGTGAAGGATTTGTTTACCCTGCAGTGTAATTGAAAAAAAAGTGATGCGTGATCGTTTTTTTAATTTTCAGTGTACCTTCTCAATAAGTTTCTTTTTGTTAGCGAACTTCGGCGGCTTGGAGCATATCTATCTATCTATCTATCTATCTATCTATCTATCTATCTATCTATCTATCTATCTATCTATCTATCTATCTATCTATCTATCTATCATGCCTGCTACGACTTTTAGCTCTCCTAGCCGTTTCGATAATTGTTTTTATACCAAACTCGGGATGGCATAACATCACTGTATGAAGCATATATTTGACTACTCATAACATGAAAATCATGATGTGTATGTCATGAATGATTTGAGTTACATTTCTTGGTGCAGCAGCTCTTGCGGTGGTTTCGTTCACATGGCAAGCTGCAAAACTGGTATGGTATGGCATGATTACATGGCGAACACAAGCGACAGACCCTCACATGAAAATCATGACATGCGTATCAAGTAACAACATGACTAAATGCCACGCCAATGACGCGCTCGTGGCCGTTTCCCCAGTGTCACTTATACCATGTTTGGTATTATAGTATGTGAATGGGTGACGAAGGTATGTGACTGGTGCAAACATAATAATAATGCGATGCATATCATATGTAACAACATGAATACATGCTTAGCTCAAGATGCACTGGCGGCTGTTTCGCTACAATCACTTGTACCAAATTCGTTATTACAGGACATCAATGGATGGCGAAGGTATGATGCTGGGGAACATGATGAACATAAGATGCATGTCAAGTAAGAACATGGCTACATGCTAGGCTCATGATGCGCCCGCCGCCATTTCTCTAGCTTCACATGTACCAAACTCGGTATTACGCAACGCGAACCGACGACATAGATAAATGGCACATTCAAACATGATAATCACGACACGCGTGTCATGTAACAACCTGACTACATGCTACACTGATGATGCGCTCGCCGCCGTTTCGATACCTTCACATATGCGAAACTTGGTATTACGTGACGCCAATGAATGACAAAGGTATGTGACTGGTGCAAGCATGATAATCATGAGATACATGTCATGGCAGAATATGACTACATGCCATATGACCAATACACTTCGACGTGGCGCGGTGCGTGTGCTCGCCGTTGTTCATTTCGTCGCGTCACGCTGGCGTTGCCAAGCCAGGCGCCGGTCCAGCCATATATTCTCAGACACGCGCCGCGCTTCGTTGGCTTGACGCATGCATATTTTAGCGCGTCCGGCCTCCCTCCATCACGAAAAGAGGGAGACGCAGTGTTGTCTCGGTAACGCGGACAACACTGCGTGTCGCATTGCGCGCTGGTTGCCGTCGGGCTACGCCAACGGACGGTGATCGCGCATGGCGTGAGCCTATAGAGTGCTCGCGTTTCGCTAAAGCTGCATCGCTGTGCCCAGTGAGCACGGGCGTCAACACTACAATGGCGTATACTGAGACCTTCATGATGCGCTCGTGGCCGTTTTTCTAGCTCCACATATACCAAATTTAGTGTTACGTGACGTCGTTGGATGACGAAAATATGACTTCTGCAAACATGAAATCCTGACACGCGTGTCATGTAAGAACAGGACAACTCACCGCACTCTTAGGGCACTCGCGGCCGTTTCGCCAGCTCCCTATATACTAAATTTGGTATCACGTGACTTGAATAGATGACAAATATAAATTACACTTCCAAACATGATCATCATGACAAAGAAGTTATATGAACGGCATCATTTACCTCCATGCATCTCGTAACGTTGTGCTGATTTTAAAGTGACAAATTAACGTTATTCACTCGTGCTTCGCATATCATCGATTCTGACTGTACGTGGGATCTGCCAATTTTTTTTCAAAACATTATCACAGGACAACTCGAGAAGCTTGAGCTCGCGCACGTTACTCAATAGTTTTTGTTCCTTCTTTGTCCTGCCAGTCTAAAAACCAAAAAGCTTACCGGATCTCAAGATTACATACAGATGATCTTCCCCTACTTTTTAGGTGGAAATCCACTCGTATGAACTCTTTTGGACTTCGCTGTTGCCATAATTATTATGTATATGCTGCCTGAATAGTTCTCTTTTGTGTTAACTCTAGCACACTGGAATAATGCTATTCAGGTTCCAGGCAGCTTTACTGCTACGAACTGAATTTCTCGCTGACAGTAAGTCGATGCAGCAAATATCTTGCAGGTGCCGGAGTCAAATACACATTCAAGTGAGAGGACAGCTAGTGATATAATTTTTCGTATCGATAAAATTGTTAGAGTAAGGCAAACCATAAGATTTTAACAAAAGCCATATAAATTGAGGAACATGTGAGCCCTATCGATCTACATTTATTAATAAAAATGTGAGCTGAGTCTCACAGAGGCTATACAAGAAAGCACATTGGTCGTCATTCTCTGCTCAGCTTCCAAGCCTTACTTTACCTGAAGCAAGCCTGGCTTTATCCGCTCATTGCATGTAGAAAGATAGCAGAAACACAGTACAAATATTTCTCTACATTGTACACAGTGTCATTACAGCAACATTTTGTTTTTTTGTTTCTAACACAGTTGAAATGTTGCAATAAATAAAGGAGATCTCACAGTTTAGAGGCCTTTCTTACTGATATTCATGTCTTGCATGCCTGTCATAAGGTGCAACTACTACACTAACCTGTCAACGTGAATATAACAAATGGCTCAGGAGTGAAAAGTGGTCAAAGATGACCATGCAGGCCATTGCTCATTTATTCAAAGAACACCATCTGTATGCAGCCCCAGCAATGCCCTCTCTCCTTTAAGTTGAACCCACTCCCAGCAACAATGAATGTGGTGAGCTTATCAGAGCGAAATTCGGTGAAATCATTGCTATAAACCTGGAAGCAAAAGCACTTTAAACACGTAAAGATGAGTTGGGTGTGTGCATTTCCCTGTTTCACATCATGGCGATAGGCAGCAGATCATCGGAACAATCCTATATTGTCTGGGAGGTCAACATTTTGGTTGGTATCGCAAGTTGAAGCCAATGTGCAAGATTTCTTGTGGCATCCAACCTAGTATAGCTTCATGATTGGTAGTTTAGGTGTTCATTGTGTAGCATTGTAATCTGCCATCATGTCTCGTCCACTTGCAGTCACCACTTTTGTGGGCATGTTCAAGAGTTGTACTGAAGCCATTGTTAGGAATCCAGGTCCAAGTATCCTCCATCGGTGCATAAGAGCCGGTTTTGAGTAATGGCTTTCTTCTCCATCAGTGTGTATTCCTTTTAACGTTCATGTGCCAGAAAGGCATTGAAGGAAGTTTTGCGTGACTTTTCAGTGCTGTGCATGAACTGCTGACATGACTGAAAGGCTTTTTTTGTTGTGGTGTTGTCTCAGTCAGAGCCGCTAGGCCTCCTGTTGCTTTATACTATTTTCCTTCGTAGGATTATTCTTTGCATGCATTTTCAGTACGTTGTACTGTTTTGAAAGCAGGTAATAACAGCTGTTTATTTTGGTACTTTTTTGGTGTTCCACATACTGCTCGCATTCATTTTCACACTGAGCAAGAAGTTAAAGTATAGTGGTAACAATTAGTTTGACGTTTCTGTTGTTACTATTGTATTTTAGCCTAAGTCGGTGCCAGGATTGCTCTATACCGGGGGTGCACCCATGGTAAGCGAGGTTCTTCAGGAGGAGCAGAGACACTGGGAACTTGGCCATTGTGTTACGACTATGTTCCGTTTCAGGAACAGAGACTTAACACATAGTCATAACGCATCATGGGGGGTCAGGCAAAAATTAAGGGAAGGGGAGGGGCGGCAACCTCCCTGTGCCTACCCCCGGTACCACCCTAAATTTCAGCGTTGTCTTTTGACTGCTCACGGCCTCGTTTGACAGCTTTCCCTCGTGCACTCCTTGTTGGTCAGTTGCCTACTCGCCTTATCAGTTGAAGACTGTTCATGGGATGAAGAGAAACCTCTATATGTTCTTGTTTTATCATTTGCTAATGGCGTATCCTCAGTACCTTTTCTCAGTGTAGCTTTATCTTACTTGGATGGAAGATGAGCGACGTTACAACATTCAACTCTTAGCATGTTTTCATTCCTTGGCTACACACTTGAATTAACTTGAAGCACCCATTTTGCACGTTTGTGCCTTCAGTGGCTCATCAATTAAAATGCCTCTCTGGTGGAAGTGACAATTCCAGCTATTACTAATAATGATAAGGATAATACCGTGGCCTGCATGTCAAACTAAAAGTGAGAAGGGTCGTTGCAGTTTGAAAAGTCTTGAGAAAACATGTTGGTATACCACATGAATATGAAAACCAATGAAAAATTCATTTGTGTAGAGCAGTGTAAGTCACAAAAGTATAAAATACGAGAAAAGTGATACGCACCTGCTACTTCGTGTAACTGAGCCGTTCTATTACGCTTGCTTTTAGTTCTGTTTGACTGTCCCACTGATTAGAGGACGTCCTGAAGACATCACAAAATGACATGCTTAGTATACGTTAAGACAAATGGACTATTCACTTGCTGAACACAACAATCATGTTGGCTCAAGTGCACTGAGTCTGGAGAAAGGAATCTATAAATATATGAATGAGGTAGATTGAGAAATATTTTAAGAAAGAAATTTGAAGATCTCACATGCCAAATAAAAAATGTACAGCTGCAGACATCACAGGCAACAGTCTTCAGTACTACAAACTGTCCCACACTCGTAGCTTATGATTTATTCATTGACATTGCCTTTCAGTTGTGAGGACCAGTCCTGACACCAGCTGTCAAATGATCCTCCTCCTGTTCTGGGGATTACAGCAATTTTTCACACATTTTCGGTTTTTAACGTGTACTTCAACTGATTTCTCGAAAGACAGCCAGCTGGCCTCAGCCGCCCCACTAAACGGAAAATAAATAAAGGACAGCGGGTGTGAAATAAAACTCTCTACTTTACAGCAAGCAGCTTGCCAGATATGTGCAAAGCACTTCCTTATTTCCACAGACCCTAAAAAAAGAGAAGGAGAGGGGGAGGGGTCTGTGCTTCCGTATTTTATGAAAGCAACATGACACCGTAAGTGTGCGTGTTTTTTGTTTATAAACAATTTAACCTACGTGTTATGTGTTCTATGCATCAGCACGTATGAACTCAAGGAAACGTTATTTTTTCTGCTTGTACTGCGGGCTCAATTAAGTCTACGTACTGCGTAAGCTATCTGATGTTGTGGCTACAGTATATCAAAATATTCATCAGAAAAACGTTGCACAACAAAATCATAACTCGCGACAACCCACGGCGACAAAGTGCCCGATTCCCACGCACTCCACCACACTTCGTTGGAATGTTGTAAGTTATTCGTGGGGTCGTTGTGATACAGGATGCGAACGTCAGTGCGTGTGTCAGATTAAGGCGTGCGTTGTACGATTTAATTACCGTAACGCATATTAAAACCCCCCGTTCCCACATGTCAAGCACTTGCATGCCGTTAAGTGGTACAGAGCTGTGAACGCAAAAACATCAAATCGGTCACAGCGATAGCATAGCAGGACACACGATATGATACGATTTGCTACCGATATCCGCGAAGTCCTTAGCGCTTGGCTTGGCATCGCTGGCGTGATGCAACGAAATGAACGCTGGTGCACGCGCGCTTCGCGTCTCTTTGAAGTGCGTCGCGTACGCTACCGACATGCGCGGTCACTCCACCGCACAGATCTGCGCAATTTTCATCTAGGAAAGCACCCCATCATACGTCTGACAGGTGACAAACTCGATAAACGTGTCTCAGTAAAATAGTTCACATTGCGCAAGTTCAATCAACAATCATACATATCAACTAGTTGCCCCTGATATAATGACAAAACTCTATTTATCAAGCGCCCGGAATATTACTTTCTCAAACATGAAAAATCGACGCGTGAAGTGGGACCAGAACAGCGCCTAAAAGCAGCAGACACAGAAATTACCTCACACCGGTGCAATGTTATGCCAACAAATTTGGCTCTTTAGCCGACGCTGGCAATAACATTCGAACGACGGGCCAAAATTGCCAGCCTAACTGAACGGCTTCGCCCATATTTGCTGCTGCTTATACAACTTGGTTCAATGTGGCCGTTCTATTATGCTGATTAAGCCAATATTGTCGGAAAGTTCTCAATGCTGGTCCAACATCACTGTTCTATGAAATGTCAAAGCCATTATTAGCGGAAACTTGTCAATGCTGGCCTAACAACCACGTTGAATTTGGCTGGCCCAGCCATTATTGGCGGTAAATTGTACTTAGGAGAATCTTGGGCCAGGTTCTGCCAATCTATCCCCACAGTTAGGCCAACGTTCTGTGCTGGCTGGGCTGTTACACAAAGGCGACAATGATGGTGATGTTTGACATTTTGTGGCGCAAGGGCCATTTCATGGCCGAAGAACGCCAGTTCATGTTACAAGAAATATGGACAATGGTTGTGATAATCGGCTGTATATGGGCCATAAAATTCCTCGCTCTAAAACGGCTAAAAACATAGAAGTAATAAAACATGACCATGCCGTGAAAAGTGTGTGGTGTTAATGCATCACAAAAGTTTGTGATAAGAAAAACGATGATTGACATGTATGGCATTAGAACAAGTGCCTTCATCATTCACACCCTTGTGTCCAAGGGTCGTGAGGCAAGTGCTTTGTTTAGTGTAGCCACCACAGTGGAGGCCTCTTTAGAGAAGTTGTGCTACGGAACTCCCGGGTATATAATATGAAAAGTATGAACCTCTCTTAAAAAAGCTAAGAATGATTTATATGTATAAAGAGGTTCCCTACCGACAAACATTACAGGGTGAAGGGGTATCTGCTGTCGGTAGGATAATGGAAAGTGTTGTCTTCTAGGCGTGTCTGACTCCTTACACTGGATCAGAATGTGAAGGACGGTGAACGCTTCTCCACATCTTTCACACAAAGTTGGATCGCCACCAGACAGAAAAAATGAGTGTGTAGTGTATGTATGTCCTGTTATGAACCTAGTGAGTACTACTTCTGTGTCACGTGATTTTCATACTGGCAGCCAATAACCAAGTTGCAGCTTGATGATATGCAATTTATTACCTGTGTGTGTGTCGCATGTGCTTCGCCAATATTCCCTGAGCTTTCGTTTTAGAAAGGCTTTCAAGTCGAGTTCAGTGACTAGTATCAATGTATTGCTAGCTGTTTTGTTGGCAGATCCAGCTAGCTGGTCCACCAGAACGTTGCCTTGTCTTTCGTGGTGCCCAGGCACCCAGCAGACTACAACATGCTCCTTGGATGAGTACACTGTGAATAGGAGTAAATAAACCGAGACAAGGACTGGGTTTTTGTCCTTTTTAAGTGTTTTCAGAGCTTTTACTACGCTTAGGTAATCTTTATATGTGACGTAAGAAGGCAGGGATGGTTAGAAGAAATAGAGAAGGAACAAGTGCAGAATAGAATAAACATAATGTATGAGCCAGGCCACGTCTCCCAGTCATCATAGCGTCACATATAAAATATTGCCTTCTGTAGCTTTATTTGCTTTCTGTAATTAATGGCCGCAAGTATGGCATAAGCTTAGCCGGTGAAAATGCTTGTATCAGAGTGCAAAACGCCGGCTTCCGAAAAGGATGGGTCGAACGCTGCATACCAGACAGAAGTGTTAGACAATGAAGCAACCGTGAAGAACTCAGGACATGTGTATTTATGTTTTAGTTCAAGGAAGTATGTCTGGATATGTGTGATTGGTGCATGCTTTGTAACCTCCAAGAAAGACACGTCGCAATCTATCGCCTGCCACTGCCACAGTGGCAAGCATACTGCGGAAGCTATCAAGCAGGTGTTCGAGTGGCACACCAGTTTCCTTCGCTAAGCCCCTCAGACGTAGTGAGTAGGGCTCTCTCATAGAAGGCTGTTTTTGAAACACTGCAATGCTTGACACGTCATTGATTGTGAAATGTGATGGGTGACCCTTGTCTGAATTTACATTAAGATAATATTTAAAAGATATGTAACACCTCTGTAGGTGGAGTGACCATTCATTCAATTCCTCGTACAGGCTCTCTACAGGACTAATGCGAAAAGCACCCGCAGAGAGGCGGATGCATAGACGATGACCAGAATCAAGCATTTTAAGGGCAGTAGGTGTCGCAGACTGATATGATATTGCCCCATAGTGTAGGCGGGTGCGTACGAGGCTGTCACGGACGGCTATTTTCGGCGACACCGCGTCACGGCAATTAACGGGCGCCGTACTCCCCGACTGACCGTGAGAAACGGCGGCGCATGAAAGGGAGCCGATAAGTGCAAAATGGGGTGCTCTTCTTAGAACGTCGCCGCCGACGGTTAATCCTTTTGTAACTGTAGCGGCGTCTGCGAGGTCGTAGAAGGCCACGGTATACCCCGAACAAGGATTAGACTACGAGACGCCCGGCTGAGAGCTAAGTGGTTGACCGTTCCCACGGGGAAAAGCGTGGGAAACGCTCTGGTGGCCAAGCCGTATGACAACAACCCGACAGGTTGTCACTCTCGCTAGTTGCGGGCCCTCTCCCAACTAAAAAGGGGTGGGGTCAAAATATTTTTGGGGGCGGAGTTTCCATCAATTAAACGCGCATGATTGGACCCAGGTAGAGGTCTCTTGTCCCCAAGGAAGAGAGCGAGGAGACACGAGGGGGATTTAAGCGCAGGAGTTTGCCCTGCTAGGCAGACTAGTCGCTGACCAAGATGGTGTAGAAACAGATCAACAAGCATCTCTTCTAGAAGTTTTTAGTGTGGCTCTGTATCGGCTGGCCACCTAAACCTAGTCGTTCGTCTAGTTGTGACGCGATATTAACGTCTGCAACGTAGACATCGGGACTTCGCCTCGAGTTAGCTCAACCTGCTCGAAGTCACCTGCAAGCACTAGCCTCCCGGAGCCACCAGCGTTGCAACACCACCGACATCGCAGTCGTGCCAGAACTCTCTTCGACTTCTCGCATCCGATCGTCGGGGACACAACGCTGCCGGTCATCACACGTATGCCTTCGCCTGTTTATATCTTCGAACTTTCTCCTCCGTCGTTCTATTCTTGTTAGTTTGTGTATTTTGTAATAGTTCTCTCTCGTAAGCTGGTTTATTGTTTCTGTTATATATCTCTTTAGTTGTATCAAGTGTCGAGGCATTTTGTTAGTTGTATTGAAGTGTTGTATTAGATCCCGTGTGCTGCAATACCACTCGAGTAAAGTTTGTTTTGTTTTCTCACGTCTCTGATCTCTTCACTGTCTCTGCTTGCATACGCAACGAACCAACCTGCTGTCATTCCCGTCGCCGACTTCGCGCTGGCGACGCTAGAGTGGCAGCTTGTAACAAAACTGGCGTCCGCGAGACAGGACGTTCCGTACAAGAGTAAGACGGTGAGGGGTGAACGAAAACTGTGCGGACAGCGTGGTGATAGAGCCGCACAGTTGAAGCGGTTGTAGCCTGCATAAGATTGCGCTGGTTTTATAGTGGCGTTATAGTGACAGTTTGCAGTATGGAGTGTATGAATTTGGATAAGTGGATCGCGCACGGTAAACAGTTAGGCCTCGAGGGCGCCGAACTGAGACAATGGGTTAAGGAGCAGCAGGAACAGGCGTTAGCCAAAGAAGAGCGGGCACTGGCCCGGGAGGAAAAGGAAAAATAAAGGGAGAGGGAACGCGAAGAAAAGGAAAGAGAACGCGAAGAAATGGAGCGAGAGCGCCAAGAAAAGGAGAGAGAGCGCCAAGAAAAGGAGAGAGAACGCGTTGAAAGGGAGAAACAACGAGAAGCGCCAAGGGAAGTGGCTAGGGAAGCCGGAGAACGGGAAGTGCAGTTACTGCAATTAAAGATTCGCCTCAATGAGAGTAGCAGTGTGAGCAGATCCAGCAGATCAGCAGTGTGAGCAGAACCACCAGTGAGCGAATCGCAGCCTGCGGTGAGTTAGCATATACGTATTATTCTGTGAGTGGTATATATTAAACAACATCGCTGGAAAACCAGTAAATCTGTCTTAGGAGGCAGAAAAAAAACGAAAAATAAAAATTAAGCTTCATGAACACTGCCGAGAATTACACTGATATCTGTTTGACACGTTACAAGTGGTGAACGCACAGTTTTAGATGCGGAGCATCTAATACTCGAGGCTTGTAGTGCGGCGCCGTCCGCAAGCTTCCTCCTCCTTCCACCATCTGTGCATCCCTTCCTCCTCTACACACCGCGCGCGCTTCACTCCTCCACCATCTGTGCACCCTTCCTCCTCTACACACCACGTGCGCTTCTCCTCTTCACGAACATTCGCTAGCTGTATAATGTAGCGCGCATGCGCCGTCACGCTTCGAGAACATCGGCAGCTGACGCGCGCGCATGCACCGTCGCGCTTCGAGAACATCGGCAGCTGACGCGCGCGCATGCGCCGTTGCGCTTCCCCCCTTCTCGAACATTCGACAGCTGACGCGCGCATGCACCGTCACCCACCATCTGTGCCGCGCGCGCTTCTCCCCTTAGAGAACATTCTACAATTCTCCTGATTCTCCAGTGAGCACGGCGATGCCGGGGAGGAGCCGAGTTTGAGAATACACGCAGGTAGACTGCTCGTCACCTTTGACGAAGGAAGGGACGACTTAGATGCGTTTATACGCCGTTTTGAGAGCATCGCCAGAGGGCAAAAGTGGCCTGAAAGCCAATGGGTGACGGCGCTTTCGACATGTCTTACAGGAGAGGCGCTAAGTGTTTATGGCAGGCTACCGCCTGCAGATGCAGCGGACTACACCAAGGTTAAAACCGCCCTCTTGAAGCGCTTTCGCTTCACGGCGGATGGGTTCCGAGACAAGTTTAATAAGGAGAGGCCAGTAGGGGGTGAAACAGCAACACAGTACGCGGCCCGCTTAAGACATTACTTCGATAGATGGGTTGAGCTGTCCAAAACTGAGACAGAATTCGAGTCCCCCCGAGCATTGTTGATTAGAGAGAGGTTTTTGCATGGATGTGGTTCGAACCTGGCATTATATTTGAAAGAAAGGAGGGCGGAATCTCTGGAAGACATGCTTGAGCTGGCAGACCAGTTTTTAGAAGCTCAGGGTGGAGCAAGCCTAGCGAAAACAAAGAAAGATGGTCCCATAACAGACGAAACGGGGAAATACGAAAAAGGAAGCAACAGCCACTCACCACTACCACGGTGCTATATTTGCATTCGTGGGAATCACCCACCGCACTTGTGTCGCAACAGACCTGCCGCTAATGTAGCCATCGTCTGCTTCAAGTGTGGGAAAAAAGGACATAGGGCAAACGACTGCCGGTCAGGAGCAAATAACTCCCTCCAGGCGTCCTGCCTATACGCACCAAGGGAAACGCGTGAGGATCCCATATGCGACGGGTATGTCGAGCTTAGGAATGGTGAAAAAGTCCCCGTCGTCAACGCCGTAAGGGTGACACCACCGAAAAATCTGGCCGAGAACCTACCAGTGGCCACAGGGACCCTCCGAGGCACAGACATATCAGTTTTGCGGGATACGGGGTGCAACAAAGTAATCGTGCGGAGGAAGTTGGTGAAGGAAGACGAGCTGACAGGTACAAGCAGACTCGTCTACTTGGTTGACGGAACAGCGAGGATGCTGCCCGAAGCACGGATTGAGGTGGACACCCCCTACTTTACTGGAAATCTGACAGCACTATGTCTGCAAGATCCACTGTATGACCTCACTCTGGGCAATATCGAGGGCGTAAGACCTCCTAATGATCCCAGAAAGCAGACTGAAAACCCAGTCGTGACAAAGGAGTTAAGAGAAGAGCCTGTGGCAGCAGCTATAACCCGTTCCCAAGCGCACGCACAGCCGGGAAAATTTGCCAAGCTTCGTACGCCTGGGACCACGGCGGGATTGCCGGGGGATAACTATGGCTGCGAGCAGAGGGGAGATGCGACACTTAAACAGTGTTTTGAGAAGATCGGCCGGAAGCAAACATGCCGAAATGAGAAGGGAATCATAGAGTACAAACAAGAACAGGGACTTCTGTACCGACAGTACACAGAGGCCAACGGACGGCTTGTACGTCAATTAGTCGTTCCGCGCTGCCACCGAGAAGCTGTGCTTAAAACGGCACACGATGGTATAATGGCAGGACACTTGGGCACGCAGAAAACTAAGGACCGGATCTCGGAGGAGTTCTTTTGGCCAGGCATTACAGCTGACGTGAAAAGGTTCGTCGCCTCATGTGACATTTGTCAGCGCACCGTACCAAAGGGCCGTGTACCACATGTTCCACTGGGGAGGGCACCCATAATTGACACCCCGTTCAAGCGAGTGGCGATCGATATAGTGGGACCGATTCACCCACCCTCAAAGCATGGGAACCGATACATTTTGACTTTGATGGATTATGCCACCCGGTATCCAGACGCGGTGGCGCTCCCGAGTATCGAAACTGAGCGAGTGGCCGAAGCCCGGGTGGAGATGTTCTCCCGATTTGGCGTCCCCCGCGAGGTACTGAGCGACCGTGGCACGAACTTCACATCGGACCTGATGAAGGAAGTACCGCGGCTCCTTTCTGTGCGCCAGCTCTACACCACCCCATATCACCCCATGGCGAATGGCTTGGTGGAAAAATTCAACGGCACCTTAAAATAATGTTGAAGCGCATGTGCGCCGAAAAACCGAGAGATTGGGACCGCTACCTGGCACCTCTCCTCTTTGCCTATAGGGAGGTTCCGCAGGCCAGTATGGGGTTTTCACCCTTCGAGCTTCTCTACGGCCGCCATGTGAGGGGACCCTTGGCGATACTGAAGGAGCTGTGGACGAACGCCGACTTGACTGAAGAAGCTAAGACGACGTACCAGCATGTCTTCGATCTTCGGAACCGTTTGGAGGAAACGTGCCGTCTGGCACATGAGGAGTTGGAAAAAGCCGGAGCACGGTACACGAAGCTGTACAATCGAAAGGCGAAGGAGCGGAGTTTTAACCCCGGAGGCAAGGTACTAATTTTACTTCCAACCGACACGAATAAGCTGCTGCTGCAATGGAAGGGCCCTTTTGAAGTCCGGGAAAAGAAAGGTGAAGCTGACTACGTCGTACACACGGCTGGTGGCAGAAAAATCTTCCACGCCAACTTACTAAAAAGATACGAGGAGAGGGACAGCCCCTCCACCAAGGTGTGCAACGTGACATTTGGCGTTGTGGAATCGAGCGAGGACGAGAATATTCCAACCCCTGACTGGCTGAAAGTAGAAGGGGAAGAAGACGTGAAGCTCTCCGACAAACTGGACGCTCAGCAGATCGGACAGCTGCAAAGAATTGTCAGGGAACACGCTCGTATTTTCTCGGATGTCCCGGGCAAAACTGACTGGGTCCACTGCAACCTCGAACTCACTACGAGTAACCCCGTCCACGTGAAACAATACCATCTTCCCTTTGCAACGCGGGAAGGTGTAGAGAAAGAGGTGCGGGAGATGGAGAAGCTCGGCATCATTGAGAAATCAGAGTCCCCTTATAATTCGCCAGTCATTTTGGTAAAGAAACTCGATGGGACAAATCGACTGTGTATCGATTTTCGACGCCTGAACAACGTTCTGGTGGCCGACTCTGAACCTATGACAAGAACTGACGCGGTGTTTGCTACAGTGGGAAAGAAGAAGTATTTCTCGAAGCTCGACTTCGTGAAGGGCTATTGGCAGATCCCGCTGACCGAAGAGTCCAAAGCGAAGAGGGCCTTCTCGACGACATCGGGACTATATCAGTTCCTCTTCATGCCATTCGGCATCAAGACAGCGCCTGCTGTATTTGCTAAGTTGATGCGGAAGGTTGCAGAAGGTATACCCGGTGTGGACCACTACTACGATGATGTACTGGTAGCCACCGAGACATGGGAAGAGCACCTGAGGTCCCTGAGGTCCCCGGCCCTCTGAGCGCATACAGAGGGCCGGGCTTACAGTGCGCCCCAGTAAATGCGAACTTGGGGTAGAAGAAATCGACTTCTTGGGACACCGAATTGGCAGGGGCAGATTTCAACCACTGGGGAAAACACTCGACAAGGTCGAAGCTGCACCACGTGCTTCAACCAAGCGACAAGTGCGCGCCTTCCTCGGTTTGACCGGGTACTATCGGGAATTTATCCCGAATTACGCAGAGGTCAGCGCTCCCCTTACAGATTTAACTCGGAAGGGCGAAGCTAACTCGGTGAAATGGACAGCAGTCCACGAGGAGGCTTTTCGAAGTCTCAAGCAACATGTCTCGACGGAGCCGATACTACGGCTACCAGATTTGCACCAACCATTCATACTTCGAACGGACGCATCGGACACAAGTCTCGGAGCCGTGCTCATGCAGGCCCAAGAAGGCAAGCTCCACCCCACAGCTTATGCCAGCCGAAAGCTACTTCCCCGGGAGGCTTCCTATAGTACCATCAAAGGCGAATGTCTCGCGTTGGTATGGGGAATTCAGAAATTCTCCATGTACTTATATGGAGTACATTTTTGTGTCAAGACAGACCATCAGCCTGAGTTATATCCAACAGGCGAAACAGCTGAACGCTCGAGTACTTCGATGGAGTTTACTACTCCAAGAGTACCAGTTCACCATTACGCATATTAAGGGTAGCGAAAACGTGGGAGCCGATTACTTGAGCCGGATATAGTTCTTGAGGTCTATGAGCATGTTGTTTTTTTTCCTTCCGTCGGTTGTTTTCTGTTTGTATGTACGCATTTCATTGTATAAGAAGTGTATTTTGAGTTATTTTCTTTTTGCTTGGTGCATTGGTTGTTTTTACTTGCTGTAATGCCCATTGAAGGATTGCCCTACAGTTGAGGAGCGCACCTGTTCTGTTTTGTTTCATAGAATACATTCGTGCAGTGTATTCTGCATTGATGGCTGCCGTACACGGCTATTTCCTCTTCTTGTTTGTATGGCGCATTGATATCGTTGCGTGTAACTGAAGCTGGTACTCTAACAATTGTTTGTGTTTTTCTTTTGTGGTTACTTTGATGCACTCTGCCTATTTATGTTGTGTATGAGAGGGACAGTCCTCATGTCTTCCTTGTTGGTGGTGTTTTGTTCCTTGTTGTCGAAAAAATTCCCCTCCGTGTGCACAAATGTTATGAATTACATTCTGAAAGTGGGGGGCAATGTCACGGACGGCTATTTTCGGCGACACCGCGTCACGGCAATTAACGGGCGCCGTACTCCTCGACTGACCGTGAGAAACGGCGGCGCATGAAAGGGAGCTGATAAGTGCAAAATGGGGTGCTCTTCTTAGAACGTCGCCGCCGACGGTTAATCCTTTTGTAACTGTGGCGGCGTCTGCAAGGTCGTAGAAGGCCACGGTATACCCCGAACAAGGATTAGACTACGAGACGCCCGGCTGAGAGCTAAGTGGTTGACCGTTCCCACGGAGAAAAGCGTGGGAAAGGCTCTGGTGGCCAAGCCGTATGACAACAACCCGACAGGTTGTCACTCTCGCTAGTTGCGGGCCCTCTCCCAATTAAAAAGGGGTGGGGTCAAAATATTTTTGGGGGCGGAGTTTCCATCAATTAAACGCGCATGATTGGACCCAGGTCCTTGTCCCCAAGGAAGAGAGCGAGGAGACACGAGGGGGATTTAAGCGCAGGAGTTTGTCCTGCTAGGCAGACTAGTCGCTGACCAAGATGGTGTAGAAAGAGATCAACAAGCATCTCTTCTAGAAGTTTTTAGTGTGGCTCTGTATCGGCTGGCCACCTAAACCTAGCCGTTCGTCTAGTTGTGACGCGATATTAACGTTTGCAACGTAGACATCGGGACTTCGCCTCGAGTTAGCTCAACCTGCTCGAAGTCACCTGCAAGCACTAGCCTCCCGGAGCCACCAGCGTTGCAACACCGCCGACATCGCAGTCGTGCCAGAACTCTCTTCGACTTCTCGCATCCGATCGTCGGGGACACAACGCTGCCGGTCATCACACGTATGCCTTCACCTGTTTATATCTTCGAACTTTCTCCTCCGTCGTTCTATTCTTGTTAGTTTGTGTAGTTTGTAATAGTTCTCTCTCGTAAGCTGGTTTATTGTTTCTGTTATATATCTCTTTAGTTGTATCAAGTGTCGAGGTATTTTGTTAGTTGTATTGAAGTGTTGTATTAGATCCCGTGTGCTGCAATACCACTCGAGTAAAGTTTGTTTTGTTTTCTCACGTCTCTGATCTCTTCACTGTCTCTGCTTGCGTACGAAACGAACCAACCTGCTGTCATTCCCGTCGCCGACTTCGCGCTGGCGACGCTAGAGTGGCAGCTTGTAACAGAGGCTTTTATACAGATTCATTAAACATTTCTTGTCGCTTCCCCGCGTAGTGCGAGACAACGCTTTTAGAATGTTCATAGCTTCTATGCACTTCTTTTTTAAATATTTTATGTGTGGTATGAAGGTTCGCTTGGTGTCCAAGATTAGGCCTAAGAATTTGTGTTGGGTAATAACAGAAAGACATTGCCCATGCAGTTCAATAGTGGGTTTCGGATGAATACCTCTCTTCCTGAAGAACAAGAAACGTGTGCTTTTCTGTGGATTCAGCCGAAACTAATTTTCTTCAGCCCAATTGGAGACATTGTTCAAACCAAGCTGAACCTTGCGCTCACACATGGCCATATTGCAAGATCCAAAGCCAAGCTGGACGTCATAGACATATGTTTATTAAAACATATTGCGAGGGAAGGACAAGTGCAAAGAATTCATTTTGATGAAAAAAAGTGTGAAACTAAGTACACCACCTTGCGGCACGCCTGTTTCTTGGACAAATGTTTGGGAAAGTACGCTGCCTTCGTGAACTCGGAATGTCCGGTTTGACAGGTAGCTTTTGATTATAGTACACGTTCTGCCACGCACGCCAAGGTGGGACAGGTCTCTTAGTATTCCAAAGTGCCATGTTGTATCATATGCCTTTTCGATATCAGGAAACCCAGAAAGAAAGTATTGCTTATGAACGAAAGCGTTTCTGATCTGTGCCTCGATACGAACAAAACGGACGGTGGTGAATCTACCCTCTCGGAACCCGCACTGAAATTGGTCGAGCGAATTGTGTGTTTCAAGGAAATGTACCAGTCGGCAGTTGAACATTTTTTTCGAAAAGTTTCCACAGGCAGCTTGTAAGAGCAATTGGCCTATAACTCTAAACTAAAGAAGGGTCCTTGCCCTGTTTCAAACTGGGAATAACAATAGCTTCTTTCCATGAAGTAGGGATAGCGCCAGTGAACCAGGTAGCATTGTACAATCAAAGTAAGGTTTTTTGTATTTCACTTGGTAGGTTTTTAACATTTTGTACACCACATGGCCAGAACCTGGAGCGGAGTCACTGCAAGAGTTTGGTGATGTATGGAGCTCAGGTAAACTGAAAGCTTGGTTGTACGGGCCGTATCTTGTCTATTTGTGTTCAAGTTTTTGCTTTTCTATTTTTGTTCTGTATTTTTGGAAACCATCAGTGTAGTGCGATGAGCTGGACACCAACTCGAAGTGTGCACCGAGGAAGTTCTTCTGGGCCCGGATTCACAAAACTCACTTACGAAAACATTTTTGCGCAAGAGAAATTTTCTTGCGTAAGTCGATTCACGAAACGAAAAAACGTCGTAAGAGGCCATAGTTGTCACATCGGCCGCTGCAAATAAAGCGCGCTGTGACTGCCCGGGAACATGTCAGCGATGGTGATGCAGTTGCTATATTTGCTTACGTCACCGAAAAGTGCGCGTAAGTGGATTCACGAAGCGAAATTGTGCGTAAAAACATCATGGCTGAGAGAAAATCCCAAGAGTGGTCCGGACCACTCTTAGGAACAATGTGGCTACTTACAACCTGCGGTCGCAGCGGTATACTTTGGTGCCCTGGCTGGTTTTGAGTTATTTCACGCCCAACAAGGGCTGCCTGATGACTGCTGGTGCGTTTTTATTTCTTTCGGCGCTTTGAGCTTCGCGTGCTGTTTCCCTTGTACGCAGTGGATGGTGTTGACAACCACCATCGTCCAATAAGTTCGAAGTCGCAGTAATTGAAGAATTCTATTGGGCGTCAATGGCATAAAACTACGCATGTAAAGAGTTGTGGTTGGATGAAAACCAATGTGATACGTGAATGGTCGGTGCATTCGAACGCGCCATGGCATAGGATCAACCTTATTTGTTATGCTGTTGTGTTGCGCCCCATCTCATCCATTTAAAAGTGCGACTCGAGATCCTTGCCTCATTGGTGGAAATTACCACCAAAGAGGTTAATGGGAGCACACTCTTTGCACGCTATTGGAAATAAAAATGAGAGGAAGTTTTCAGTGAGTGGTTCCTAAAGTTTGTGCTCTAGTGTACTTTCATTGGCTCTAACTGTCCAATGGTTGCGATCTCTGAAATACAGCTGTCGATACACTTTGGGACGATCTGGAACAAAGCGTACTTTGTAAACCAAAGCGTATTAGGGGTGCGCATGATTACGCATGGAACTACAAACAAATCATGCATCTTCACCTTCACTGTTAAGACACCGATATGGACCGTGATACTATGGCAAGCAATCGGAATGAAATGACCCTAGTAACTTTGTATGACACCAAAAATATGCAAACCCTCACGATTCTAGAGCAAACCTTGGCTGAATTCATCCCTGTGTCAATTGCCAGCCATTTAACTTGGCGCACGAACATCATTCAAAGGTAGAGCGAGCCACTGACATGTATTTTGTGCGACGTAGCGACCACTTGACCTGAGAATAATAGCGTTGCGAAGGCGAATCCCCTGTCGCATGCTCTGATCGAAAAAGACGACAAACGCGAGCAGACGACGGCTTGGCCGACAGGCACAGCTTGTGATTGGTTGTGAAGCAATACCCTCTACATCAGCTCACTCCGTGACGTTGCCAAAACACTTCTTTCATCTGGCACGCCTGTCCTGTTCGTCATATCACCCCCCTCGCACATAAGAGAAATTTTTTTCACGCCGTGAAAATAGTGCAAGTACTTTCTAAGAGCTCTCTTATCATCCTATGTGCTGCGCAGTTGTCGAAAACAACATGGCGTCGTAAACAGCATATCGGTCGGTGCGACTTTCAGCAAACGCTTCTCGCACGAGTTACTTCAGCGTTTGACCGGATGTGTTGTGATTACAGCAGCTCTTTCAGTGCGTGTAAGCAGTGCGGAAAGCTGTGGCAGTGCAATGGTGTACGGTGAAGCGCAGCGAAGCCTGTGCGTCGGTGTGGTTATCAAGCGGGGACCGGCGTCGATGTATCGACGACAACTGGCACTCGAGAAGCCTGCAATGTGTGTTTGTGTGCCGGTAACAGTTCGTTCGCTTGACTTTCCAGTCTCTCAGTTTGGTGCTGTGCGACATTTCGGATTGACAGCGTTTTGACACGTTACTTGAGTGACCCCAAGTACGTACGGAAACGTATGAACTACGCGCTCGGTTCTTGCTTCGCCACTAGTTAGCCCGCACGCTTCTATTTACTTGAGAGCAATGTACTGTTCGGGAGTGAAACGATATTCGTTGTGAACAGTGGTGCTGTGTTGACGTTCCAAGACTTCTGAACAAGCTGTGCTCGTGTGACCGATACTTGAAAAACAGCGTTGATAACTGTTTTGCCCTGCAAAGTCGTGGTGGGGCAGCTTGGCGCTTTTGTTTGTTAAGTCGTCACTTCTCCTTTTTGTGATAACCATAGTCCTAGCGCTGTGATGTGATCAACCAAAACTGCGAGATGCTACATTCTGTTGTGGATCGTGTTACTTTGGAAGCGCGCCTAGACTGTTCTTCGGTAACAAATTAAGAGTTCTATGTGGCAGCGAGAGCCCGTGAACGTCAAGCTTCCCTCCAGCCCCCCCAAAAAGCAAAGATTTCACCGGTGCCTTGCTTTGGATGAAGTTGTAGGCTAATATCGCCTAACTACAGGTTTTCGAGTTCGTCTGGCCATCGTTTTGCACGGCACTAGAGCCTTGACAACAGCCGGTCATGGCCAGTTCTTACACTTTATCAATGAACGTGCACGCCTGGCCAGCCCTTCATTGCTGTCATTGGCAGCTTCCAGTCTGCAGATGCCCTTTGCCTGTTCGCCGTACTTGGTTCCTTATGACACCGACGGCCACTAAATGCTGCCATTGGTGAGTTCACCTTGCAGAACTAAATTTCACCGGTACTATAATTCACGCAGTTCTATAACGTGTGCAAGTTTTTAAGCCCATCTGATGTAATGTTTCTCTATGGTAAATTGAAGCATGAAAATTTTACTACTACTGTTATATACATACATATATTATGGAGCAAATACATAAAAAGTTTTTTGTGATTTGATACAAGTGAGCTCTTGTTTGATTATGAGGTTGGGCCTGTCGATTGACCACCTTTGATAGTTGGAAAGTTAATGTGAATTTATTTTTCATGAGCCAGGTTGCACTTAAAAATTTATGTTATTTTGGAAAATTAGTTCTATAGACGATTACCACTGTGGTAGTACTATACTTCAGTAGGACATATATATTGCGGTACGTAAGTTTTACATGAGGCTTCAGTTTATTTCAAAGTGATTATAGCAGACTTTGGTCACTTCAACGAAGTGATAGCTTCCTCAAATAAGTATTAGAAGTGAGTGCTCTTAATGATTGTTTTTAAATATCTCGTTTTTGGCTCTTCACAGATCGCAGAGATTGGTTTGTTAAGGTCCTGTGATGCATCGGTTGCACATTCTGGCACATCAATCCTCATCATTACTTGGAGCACCTGTACAAAAATAGGAAGGACACGCTCTCCCTAACTGTGCAAGCCTATGTCACTGCTCGGACTGTTATCATTCAGCGGATGTGGCGTGGAAGCATGCATGGCAGCCTCATCTGGAAGGACTGCAATCTGCTTGGGAGCTTCGAGGGCACAAAACTGCCTAACGGCTGGCTGCAAGGATTGTTTTCCTTTAATACAAACGATTACGTGAACACCACTTGCTGTGCACAAATTTAAAACCCAAGCATGGTTGCTTTCAGTGGATACCTGTAATATTCTTACACATAATTCTAATTCAACATTTATAGAACTAAATTGCAAAATAATTGAGAATGTTGAAAGCTGAAAGCCTGCAGCTTATGAATGAAACTCCAATAATCTTAGACTCAAAAGCTTGTGCTTTGAAACGAGCACAAATACTTCGATTCCTTATTGAGCTCTCCAGCTTGTGACTCCCTCTGTGGATCAAGTGCTCTGGAAGGAAATAGCAAGTGGGTGAAAATTGCCTGGCGGTTCACAACTTGCAAGGAGAAATACCTATTGAAGAAGCCTCAGATGACATAAGGCCAGTAACTGCATCTTTTACCTAATGTAGCTTTTTCTCTCTCAGTGCTGTTGCTTGTGTTTCAGCCGAACATGTTCACCACGATTGCATAGTGATATATATTTTTCTACAAATTGTACCTGACCTAAGTATGCATTGTTGATCTCTAAAGATGACGTTCAGTGTGTTTCAAAGCCATGGCTTCTCATTTCTCTGACTGTGGCTAGCCTATTTCAGCAGCAGAGCGATGCAGCTAGCACACATGCAATCCAAGTCATGGAGCGCTCCTTTGGTGTTCTGTGCAGGACACAGCATATCCATCCGGCAAGACACTGGTATCAACAATAATGTTGAGTGTTGGTGGCACCTGTAGGAGCCCGTTGTGTTTGTTGTGTATGATTATTTCTCCTGATGAAGTGAATTTTTGAAAGGTTTTCTTCATTTAGAATAATAGATGTCAGAAACAAGCACACTCATAATCCACAAGTTCTTTGTGTCTTCTAGACTGCCCATTTGCTCCTATATGCGGTACGGTGAGCTGGCTATGTTAGATAGCCTTAAAGTTATCAACATTGGCTGTTGTGTTGTAATGCAGTCTAACTTGTTTTTCTTAGTGAACTTATTTGTGGTCTACTTCTCGCACCTAGTGTAAAGTCGAAATAAAAGAAACTCTATTGGCTTTTTATGCCTGTCAGAAGTTTCATGCCTTCATCTATAACATTGTGGTTTTGCTCTTGTATCATATTGAATATATTTTCAGCCTTCACTGTTTGTGTGTGTGTGTTGAGGCTTGTCATTGGCTTCTGAAAATACAATAATTGTAAATATGAGCACATAATTGACAAGTATACACTCTTGCATGTAGCATGGTTGTAACAATGATCTGTATTTTTCTAAGTTGCAGCAGTAACAAGGGGTTCGGTGCTCCACGGTCATGTACAGTGTATCAAGAACAGAGCACAGAAGACCAACAAGTATAAAGGGACTGCCAGTGACTGTTCTCCTGCTCAAAGTTTACAACAGCAGAAAGAGCACATTGTGATGTCAGGAGCAGCTGCTGCTTAACTTCTTAGCAGTGCATTATTCAGCAGTTCCTTTGCTTGCATTCGAAATTAATCTAATGCATAATGCATAATAATGCATAATGCATAATGCATAATTTAAATTTTGCATGAAAGATACCAAACTATGACACTAACTTAGAGGCTGCTGTAGTGTTAGCGGGCAAATATTTTTGAGCTGAAGTTTTTAACATGTGTGTTAAGTGCATGCGTGCCTCTACATTTGCATGCCAGAAATCACAGCATCCATGGTCGCCAATGGTATCTGTGTTTGCATTCTTTGTAGTACAAGAAGTAAAGCCATGGATGCAGTAATTATGTACTTAGTCGATGTAATCCTTCAGTGTACACTCATTTGTATAGCACCAATGATGCCATGAGTGTATAAGCTCTGGGAAGTGAATCTATGTGGATTATTTTATTTGGAAGGAAGAGGATCATCACTACTCCTAGTATATCTTAACAGTAGATTTTAGTGCTTGGGTATTATCCCACTGCCTGTCCGTCCTTCAACAGTCTACTTATCTACTGTGTAAGTGTAACTTTTTAAATGTATACTTTGCTCGGATAAGTTTGTTCATAATGTATTGCAAGTGACTTATCATCTATGCAGCTCTACTCAGACTAGAAATAAAAGTATTTATTTTTATATGTAGCTATAGCATGCATTCACTTGTGTTTTTCTAGGTGCCTGTACAATTGTTTAGCCCTACAAAAGTGCTGGTATACTCTAATATTGAATCTGGAATCTTAAAATAGTTTGTTAGTGGAAGTAAGAATGTGTTTACAACCAATATTACTATCCTCAGATGAACTGTAAAAACTCTGTGGAAATATATTTACAGTTTTTGAACGTTGTGAAGGCAAATGTTATGTTCTTTTATTGTGGTCCCTGTTTCATGCAAATGACCCATAATTACTTGGCAGTGGCACAGTATTAGGTGTTATTTTACACATATGTACTGAGCAACATCGCAGTTGAGGCCAGCAGCAAGACATACATGCAGTGCACTGGAGCATCACCTCACATAGTGTACAGTCTTTGCCCACCAGTAAACTCGATATTTTTCAAGCAGACTAATAGACAGCTGTATGGGAATTGTGTTGGTGTGCAAACTTTGAAGTCTTCTTGAGGAGTGTTTTTCATCATTTTTGTCCAAGTGAAGTAGCTACCCAAGGCCACAACTGGTGGGAATGTGGTGGTTTCCTCTCTCCAAAAGCACTCCTACCAGCTGCCTCAATGTTAGCATGGGGTGAATTCACGAACTGGAAAAATAATTGGTCTTTGTTTTCTTGGCCGAAAGAGTCACTTCCACCGTTGAGCCACCACGACGCGCCAGAATAGAAACTTTCAGCTAAATAAAGTTGATTATACTTTTGAGAACTGTTTTGGGGAAACGAAATGGCACCTATAGCTGTCAATATAAACACTGTTTGCACCAAGGAGCTTAGTAGCTTATATTTGTATTATTCATGTATTGTCTAGAATTTACTCGCCCTGTGCCAACTTTCAGCCCAAGTGTCCTAACATGCTTTGTTAGTGGCTTGTGAATGAGCCAAGCTATGTAAATAGAGTGATATTGCAGACATGTACAAAATATTGATGCACAGCCCTTTTCTTTAGCACGACATTGTCAAGGGCTTTATTCTTGTGTTTTTTATAAAGAGTGCTTGTCACTGGACATCAGCGGAAAACAATGCATCAAGCTTTTGCGAGATGGTTCGAGAAACACCGTGTTCAGACATAACAGTGCCGGTGAATTTCTCTCGTAAGTTACTTTCTGTAGTATATTCAAAATGAGTTTATTAGAATTGTTGTTTTATAGCCATTCATTTTAATATTTACACCTGAGTGTGTGTATGTATGTATGTATGGGTGTACATATTGCCACAAGGCAGTAGTGGGATTGGGGCATAAAGCGGTAGAGGGTCCCTGGCTGAAAGAGAAGACTACGAAGTGGTTAGAGACTGGTTCCAGCCCGCCAGTGCGCCAGGCATTGTCATCGCGTATAATCGTTGTAAATATCTGTAAATATACGTTTTCTTGTAAGATTATTGGTGGAGGTGCTGGGTACGCCTACCTGGCTTTTCCGGCAAACCAACACGGAACTTCGGAGTGGTCGCCACCTTCATTTTCCTGCAATGGCTCAACAGGCCCACCCACAAGAGCAACAGCAGCCGCAGCTGCAGCAGCAGCAGCAGCAGCACCAGCACCAGCAACACCAGCACCAGCACCAGCACCAGCAGCACCAGCTGCCTCTTCTGATTCTCCTGCCTCCACGAGACCCCGGAACCTTCTCGGGCACAGGCAAGGACAAGGTGAATGTTGAAGATTGGGTTGCTTTGTACGAGCGCGTGAGTGAATACTATAGGTGGGACCCTACGTTGATGCTGGCCAACGTTGTATTTTACTTGCGGGATACGGCGCTCACCTGGTATGAGACGCATGAGTCGGAGTTGACCAGCTGGGACGTTTGCAAATTGAAGCTTCTCGAGTTATTCAGCAG
Organism: Rhipicephalus annulatus; assembly: GCA_013436015.1. NCBI lineage: Eukaryota > Metazoa > Arthropoda > Arachnida > Ixodida > Ixodidae > Rhipicephalus > Rhipicephalus annulatus. Next base: position 285,265 of record WOVY01003070.1, read on the forward strand.
ACCATTTGGGCGGCAGCAGGCCGCGAGGAAATACCTGGAATGTCGCGTGCAGACATCGACAGAATCATATGTATCTTACATACAGGACGTATTGGGCCTCTGTCGAAAGGTGGACGAGAACATGAGCGAAACTGACAAAATCGCTCACATATTGAAGGGAATTGCCGATGACGCGTTCAATCTGTTGATTGTTAAAGATTGCGCCACCGTCGACGCGGTTGTGAAGAAGTGTCAGCGCTTCGAGCACGCCAAGAACCGTCGCATAACCCGCCAGTTTGCGCGTCTGCCTAATACTGCAGCCACTTCGACCTGTGAAGTCAGCCCCAACTTCACCCAAGCTACATCGTCCGAGAATGTCACCCGAATCGTTCGTCGCGAACTCGAAGCAATGGCTCCTGCAGCCATCGCCTCTGACGGTCCTCAAGACAACGCATCCACCGTTTCCCTCATCCAAGCCGTCGTTCGCCAAGAAATAGCAAATCTCGGCATCACACCTGTTTGCGCTGTTCGCACCATCGAGAGCTCGGCTTCTGTTAACCAGATTCCGGTGTACCCTTCACGCTACCCTTCCCGCTACCGGAACCCTGCTGATTGGACAACGTCGGATGATAGACCGATCTGCTTTCACTGCTCTCGCGCCAGCCACATTGCACGCTACTGTTGCAATCGTTGGTCATCCCATTCGTCTTGGAACACTGGGACATGGCGTCGCTTTGAAGGCAGTTCTCGCCGCTTTTCTACTCCGTACGATCCACAGCCTGCTCCTACTAACGTTCAGGGCCGAAGGTTCAGCCGGTCACCATCACCCCAAGGACGCCGATCTCTCTCGCCGATGATTTCTCGATCCAGGTCCCCTGCACGACCTGGGCCCTCAACCTCGGGAAACTAGACCATGCAGCTCCCGGAGGTGACGCTGCATTAACGACCCATTCTGCAAATCCTCTGTTGACGATTCCTACACGCCGCAATATTTTGGACCTTTTGGTGGATGACGTTACCGTTACAGCCCTCATAGACACTGGTGCACAAATTTCAGTCATGAGCGCTGCTCCCTGTATTAAACTGCGAAAATTGATCACGCCTCCTAATAAGTGTGCAGTAATGCTTGCCGATGGGAGCACATCTGCCGTTCTCGGCATGTGCACCTCTCGCGTGTGTATTGCTGGGTGCCAGACCGTCGTATTGTTCACCGTGCTTGAGCAGTGCCCACATGACGTGATTCTTGGCCTCGACTTTCTCTCTGCGCACTTCGCCCTTATCGGCTGCTCGACGGGTCTTCTTCAGTTGGAACTGCCTTTTGACGCCGCTGTTGCCCATGACGCTCAAAGTCGCCTTTGTGCCACCGAGTTCCTGCATCTTCCGCCGCAAGCCGCGACTTACGTGCAGCTCGTGTGTGATCCGCCTGTGCGCGATGGTGAATATGTCGTTTCACCTATTACCGACGTTGTGCTAAAGCACTCCATTGCTGTCCCACACACCGTGGTGAGAGTATGCCACAATCAGACCCATCTGTCTCTTTTGAACTTTGGTTTCTCCACGCATGTGCTGCCTGCTGGTATTAAACTAGGCGTCATGTCGTCGTTGCAAGAGTGTGATATTTCTGAACTGCCGGCTCAACAACCTACTCCGCACGTCAACTTGCTCACTGCGCCCAACCTGTCAAGCATTGACATTGGCAAAATGATAGCGCCAGATCTTTCGCCCTCCGAAGCACAAGACCTCCACCATCCGTTGACATCCTATGCGGACATATTCGATCTTGACAACTGCCCTTTAGGCCAGACATCAGTTGTGACCCATCACATCAACACCGGTGATGCCAACCCAGTTCATTGCCGCCCTTACCGCGTCTCCGCTGCCGAACGCTCTGTCATCCAGAAAGAGGTCGAGAAAATGCTCGCCAAAGGCGTCGTCGAACACTCATCTAGTCCGTGGGCATCCCCGGTCGTGCTTGTCAAGAAGAAGGACAACACATGGCGGTTCTGCGTCGACTATAGACATCTCAACAAGGTCACTAAAAAGGACGTTTACCCTTTACCAAGAATAGATGACGCCCTTGACTGCCTTCATGGCGCAAAGTTTTTCTCGTTCATTGACCTTCGATCTGGTTATTGGCAGATCGCTGTTGACCCACGGGACCGAGAAAAAACAGCATTTGTAACCCCCGATGGGTTATACCAATTTAAAGTAATGCCGTTTGGGCTTTGTAATGCGCCGGCCACCTTTGAGCGCATGATGGACTCCCTTCTGCGCGGCTTCAAATGGTCCACTTGCTTATGCTACTTAGATGATATAATTGTTTTTTCACCGACGTTCGCAAGCCATCTAGAGCGACTGTCCAGTATTCTCCAAGTATTTCGCAACGCTGGTCTCCAGCTGAACTCCTCCAAATGCCGTTTCGGCCGTCGCGAAATAACTGTACTTGGTCACCTCGTTAACGCATCTGGGGTACAGCCCGAACCAGACAAAATTCGCGCATTGACTCAATTTCCCGTACCCTCTTCTCATAAGGATGTCCGGAGCTTCCTTGGTTTGTGCTCCTACTTTCGCCGCTTCATCCGAAATTTCGCCGATATTGCGCGGCCTCTCACCGAGCTTCTTAAAAAAGACGTCCCATTTACTTGGAATTCGCCTCAGAGTGCTGCATTTTCGGCGCTCATTGCAGCCCTCACGACTACGCCAATATTAGCCCACTTCGATCAGACTGCCCCGACAGAAGTTCGTACGGACGCGAGTGGCCACGGAATTGGTGCTGTTTTAGCTCAGCGCCAGCATGGACGTGACTGTGTCATCGCCTACGCCAGCCGCCTTTTATCCCCTGCCGAGAGGAACTATTCCATCACCGAAAGAGAGTGTCTTGCTCTTGTTTGGGCTGTCGCTAAATTTCACCCGTACCTCTTCGGCCGCAGTTTTACTGTTGTAACTGATCATCATGCACTCTGCTGGCTTTCCTCGCTAAAGGATCCCACGGGACGTCTCGGTCGTTGGTCTCTACGCCTCCAAGAATACACCTTCTCGGTCGTGTATAAATCTGGTCACCTCCATCAAGACGCCGACTGCCTGTCACGGTATCCAGTGGATCCACCAGACGCCACAGAGAGAGCTACGGAGGCTTGCGTCTTATCAATATCAGACTTTCTTGATATCGCTTCTGAGCAACGCCGCGACCCGGATTTACTTCCCATCATAGAAAGCCTGAGTTCCGCTACTCCACCCACTTCTCTGAACTTGTATTTCCTTCATGAAGGAGTTCTCTACCGCCACAACATGCGCCCTAATGGTCCTGACCGCCTTCTCGTCGTGCCTCCCCATTTGCGTGTAGATGTTCTCCGACAGCTTCACGATGAACCTGCCGCTGGTCACCTGGGAGTCACCCGCACTTATGATCGCGTCCGGCGCCGTTTTTTCTGGCCACGCCTATATCGCTCTGTGCAAAAGTATGTCGCCAGCTGCGACCTTTGTCAACGTCGAAAACGACCAACATCGCTTCCAGCTGGCCTTCTTAACCCTATTGAGATCCCTGCTGAACCATTCTACCGCGTAGGGCTCGACCTTCTCGGGCCATTTCCCACTTCTGCATCCGAGAACAAATGGGTTGCCGTGGCGACCGACTACGCGACACGTTACGCGATCACCCGCGCTCTTCCAACCAGCTGTGCTACCGATGTCGCCAACTTTCTGCTTCATGACATCATATTGCATCACGGCGCTCCTCGACAGCTCGTTACTGACCAAGGCCGATACTTTTTATCTCGCGTCGTCCAGGATATCGTACGTTCCTGTTCCACGAACCACAAGTTCACAACGGCATACCATCCACAAACTAATGGACTTACAGAGCGCCTGAATCGCACTATCACGGACATGTTGTCAATGTATGTTTCTCCAGACCACCGTGACTGGGACGCAACGTTACCCTACGTCACCTTCGCTTACAACTCCTCCAGACATGAAACCGCAGGCTATTCCCCGTTCTACCTTCTTTATGGACGGGAAGCCTCTCTGCCTCTTGATACACTCCTTCCCGCTGGTTCAGGCTCCCCTGTCACATACGTCCGCGATGCCATAGAGCGAGCCGACGCAGCACGACAGATTGCCCGAGAACGACTCATGCTCTCTCAAGCCTCTCAGAAAGATCGATATGATCGTCACCACCGCGAAGTTTCGTATGCACCAGGTTCTCTCGTACTCTTGTGGACCCCATGTAGTCACATCGGCCTCTCAGAAAAACTTTTATTTCGCTATGACGGACCATACAAAGTCCTTCGCAAGATCACCAACCTCACCTACGAGATACAGCGAGTCGTCGACGAAGCGCACTCAATGCCACCACCATCCACGGTTGTGCACGTCGTGAGACTGAAGCCTTATGTGTCACCCAACACTCCCCTTTCATGACAAGCGCCGGGTCGGCGCTTTAACGCCGCGGGGTAGTGCCACAAGGCAGTAGTGGGATTAGGGCATAAAGCGGTAGAGGGTCCCTGGCTGAAAGAGAAGACTACGAAGTGGTTAGAGACTGGTTCCAGCCCGCCAGTGCGCCAGGCATTGTCATCGCGTATAATCTTTGTAAATATCTGTAAATATACGTTTTCTTGTAAGAATATGTATATGTGTGCGTGCGTATATGTATGTATGTATGTATGTATGTATGTATGTATGTATGTATGTATGTATGTATGTATGTATGTATGTATGTATGTATGTATCTTTTAAATGAGAATCCGTTTATCATTGGTGAGTAAGTTTGGTAATGATATGGCTGAATTTGTTTCTAGTTATTTCTCTTTTGAGCCATTACATATTTCAATCTATTTTGTACTGCATAAAAATAAATGTAACCTTACACAGAATATGTGTGTTCGAAGAAGTTGTTTTATTTACCAACCTACAGTCATGGGCAAGAAATTGGGTAAAATGGAACGGACCTGCGAAGATTAGTTTAGAGCATAGCTACTCTACATGGCATATCTCGTACACATTGCGTTGGTTGAATATGTCGATTTCAACCTTTCAATTTTGATCAGAATAAACAAGCTATCACCCGTGGTTGTATATGTGTGTGATATTTATGCATACTGTGATACCGGTTCGCAATTACAATTAAGGTCACAAACCTAGTCAAGCTGAATACACGAATTTTGTCCATGCACCTTTCATCTGCACTGGAACTGTTGTTAATAAAAATAAACTTCGGTTTAGAAATTTATTCTAGTAACCAAAAGCAGGGTATCTCTTTATCACACAAATCAAATTGCCATTGTTCTGTTCCATTCTGGACAATAGGGGACCCTCTCAGCAGAACTCGAATAACTGCTATAGTTCATTTTAACCATTGACAGCGACATTACACTGTAGCGTGCAGCATGACAAATAGCGGGAGAGAATACACAAACTAATCACTCTGTTCTCGTCAGCGCTAACTGTCCATGCTCTTTGGTCTTGCTGCATGTGATGATGCCCACCAAATTAGCACGAAAGCGTGTCCCTACAAAAGCAGTCAACTTGGCTGCAAGCAGTTAGCTCACTGCATGTGTACATTTTCTTCAAAACACCGTGAAGACTGATTGCTGGTCGAATATCCAAACACGTGAAAAGTAGTATACTAGGTATAATTTGGTATTTCAGCACTGGACACTTTTGCGATAAGAGAGAATGGAGGAAACATTATGAACCCTGAATTGTTTAATTTTTGAAGGAGCACTATACAGCGCTTTTGGGTCAAAAGGGGAGTGAAAGAAGCAAGTGCGAAAGCCTACTTCTCAAAAAATTAGTACCCGCCACCACGCATAATGTCAGGCCGGGCAACCTCTTGAAAAAAAAAGTTCTCAGTGATTCTGCGAATCGAACCAAGTACCTTGTAGATTGTAGTTGAGCACTGTAACCGCTCGTCCACTGCAGCAGTGCTTGCATTCGCCCTATTGCTGATATATCGTCATTCCTTCGAATGAAGCGAAATGCAAAAACGTCCGGTGAAACTTTGTCGAAAATAGAAAAAATAGAATGCGTTTGCCCAAGGTTACTAGAAGATAGAAACCGCCACGTGTGACTGTATAACCGTGCGCTATTTATTCTTATACATTACTGTCATGACGTTGGGATAGCCGGCTCTAACGTAGGCTACCTTCTCAGAGTTTGCCAAATATAAATAAGAAAATAAAAATATATAACAGCCTGTGACAACGCTAATCAACTATTATGAGTTCACTGTCACTAGTGTAACTTTCACTAGATGAATGCTCAGTTTGCTTCCATTATCGTTATTTAGGAAAGTTTTGGCTCATTAACTCAACTCTCCTCATTAGCAATGATTCTCACATCTAAGGACAGTCACACTTCATCTCGCTTTCTGAGTGGCTGTCACTCCCATATAACGCGTACTCCTTTTTTTATGCTCTCCGAGCATCTGACGCTGCTTTGCGGAGACTTTCCCTGACGTCTGCTGGGCCAGAAAATTGTCTTTATTATCTATCAATTTCAAGCTTTCGCGAAGCCGAAACGAGAGTCTCTCTCTCTTCATCCTTTTCGCACGTGTGATAACGTCTCTCGACCTCAAGACTCGTATACACGTCCCTTGCTTTGTTTGCGCACTCAAACAACGCTGGACAAAATATTTGCACCGTGTTTTGTGAAAAGCATTAGCACTGAGACACCTCCCAACGAGTCTCCCTCATTTTACGTAGACATATACCTAAGCGTAAGCGTATGCACGTTCTCGCATTCCGGCTTTATAAAAATGCCGCGGTGCATAGAACCAGCGAAATTGCGCTCACAATTTCATTTGATTACTGCTGTTATCTATTTTAGCACAATTCGTCTGCAGACACCAAAGTCGCTCATGTGTCTTGTAATAAGAATATTGTAACAAAGGCTACCTTTGACTATAGGTACAAAACACCCTTACGTTCACCACTATACCATGCTAGATTGCACGGAATTAGTTAAGTAGCAGCGCAGCTTCAATGAAATGTAAGGTAAGTGGTCGCTTTTAATAAGGGAAGACATTCAAGGCACATTTTCAAACATTGCATGCATCGATTTATGTGTTGTTTCATTTATGTGGTGCACCTGGAGTGTTGTTTACTTGTACTTGGCGAGATAGTGCATGGATTGCTCGGTCGCTTAAGGCCATCAAGCAATTATTTTTTTTAGCTACAGTCGTTGATTAAAGGCGAGTGCTTGGCTTTGCACAGCCCACCAAAACGTCTATTACAACGTACGCGGCATCCCGTAAGCGCTGTAGCAGACGCTCGCGAAACTGAAACTTAGATGCAGCAAATCATTGGCTATCATCGTATACTCTCGATGCTAGACGCTTTGCGTGCTACCTTGATATTATCGGCACACACTTCTTTCTTTCCTTGTCGTTTCATCGGCTATCGTCGGTCCTCCTTGCCCTCTTAAGTGCCGAATAAGTTAAATTCATACCCGCGCTATAGTAATCTCTCCAGATAAGAGAATTTTTGGCTAAGAAAATGCGTAGCCAAAGAGAAAGCTTTGTGAATTCGGGCCCTGATCTTCCCAGGTGTTACTCTGTTTGTTTACGAGTGGGAGTGTGTGCACTTGTCTTTCTGCTATCCTACCAACCATGTTCCAAACTTAAGCCTCCTGTGTATATGAATCGATCCCTGATGAAAACTTTTGCCAACTTTTTTTTTGGCCTGCCGACACGTTCGCCTGGGCTGAGACTTCTTTTTCCTAAAGATTTAAAGATTTTCGGCTGTCGGTGAGTTCCGAAGCAGCCTCCATGCTTTGTTTTGCTCCTTGCGTGCATTTTGGCACTCAGAGTTCCACCATGGCACACGTCGTTTTGCAGGGTGTCCATTCGTTTGTAGGATGCATTTTGTTGCTGCAACAATCAAAAACGAAGTGAAGTAGTTGACAGCAGCATCAATGCTTAAAGTACACATGTCGCGCCAACTTAAATGAGTGATGGTATGAATTCGTTGCCAATCGGCTTTGCTTATTAGCCACTTAGGAACCTGTGGCGGGCATTCAGTTGTTGTATGTGTGCTACGAGAAAGTGGTCACTTCCGTAGGGATCTGTGATGACTTTCCAGTGAAGTAGAGGCACAAGCGATGGAGATAGTGTGCTTAGGTCTATTGAGGAATAAGTATTGTTGTCAAGGTTATCATGAGTTGGTTCTTTTTGATTCAGAAGACACGCACTGGAAGAGAGAAGAAACTGTTCAATCAGTCGACCTCGGGCATCTCAACGAGTGTCACTCCATAGCCTGCTATGCGCATTTAAAGCTCCAAGAAGAACAAAAGGTTCCGAAAGTTCTTCGATTAGGGACTGGAATTCATGTTTTTGTAGGTGATAGCTTTGAGGGACGCAGAGTGCAAATTCTTACGAGTTTGTCGAAAAGCGCAGCTGGAACATCTACTACCTCAAGAGATGTTTGGAGTTGAAAGTGTGTGAATGCAATTTTTTGATTCACTGTGATGGCAACAACTCCGGATGATGTCACCGCATCATCACGGTCCTTAAAGAAAATAGCGTATTTAAATGAAAAGTTGGTGTGTTTTGCATTTAGGTGTGTTTCTTGTCAACACAATACTTTTGGTGAGTGTGAATGTAAAATTCATTGTACATCCTCAAAGTTCCTGAGAAGTCCCCAGACATTCCAGTGTATAATTTGAAAGTTCATGGTGACGGTAAAGTAGTGCTGTGTGTACGAGGAGCGAGTTGCTGTTACGGCGGGGAGATTAAATTCAAGTAACAAGGCCATCACCAGGCCCCGTTAGTTGCCTTTTTTCTTGACGCGTCTAAGGAGCCACGCCGCTCTTTCGGCACCAAGAGTACCGACGCATCCATTGCCTACTCAGAGGCACTGTATGCCGGCACGGGGGACCTGGTTGTTTGGAATCTGGGCCTCGCCTGGCAAGGCGAGGCCTTGAGACATAAGGACTCTGGAGTCTCCGGTTTCTGTCTGGGAGTAGGCAGTGTAGCCTGAACTACAGCCACCTTGGGGGCAGGTGCCACAACTGCCAGCTCGCTATGCACGGGCCGAAGGAGTGGCGAGGGCTGGTGCGGCGGTGCCCGCTGACGCACCGCATCAGCGTATGTAGGTCCATTAAATTGTGCAACTCTTTGCCATGCTTCCTTAAATGAAATGTTCTCCTTCACCTTCAACGTAATTATTCCTTTTTCTTTTTTCTAGTATGTGCAGGAGCGTGAATATGCGGTATGGTTTCCTTCACAGTTTACATAGTGTGGCGGTTGTTTGCAGTTCTCAGACACGTGGCCTAGGATTTCGCATTGCGCACTAGTCTGGCGACCACAATAGCTTTCTGAGCTATGGCCATACCTCTGGCATCAGAAGCAACGATGGGGGTTCGGTATCTACGGCGTGATAGATGACTTCGTGTACCCTGTTTAAATAGATTCTGGAAGTTTACTGGATGCAAACGTGAGTAATTGGTGTTTCGTCGGTGTTTCCTTATTATCTCTTCTGACGATAATTCTCTGTACATGAGTGACATTTTGGCTCTTCCACCGCTCCAAAAGTTCAGTTTCGGTCAGGTCAAGTTAGTCTGCGTCAGATAGCACTCCGCGAGTTGTGTTCATAGATCTGTGTGGTGTTACGGTGATCAGAACGTCACCAAACGTTGAGAGGCTCTCTAGCTTCACAAATTGTTCTTTGTTCCGAATTTTGAGGAGAAGGTCTCCGCTAACTATTTTGGTTACTCTGTATCCAGCCCCGAAAGTTTCAGTAAGACACCTGGCAACCACGAATGGTGATACGGTCCTGGCTTGCTTTCCAGTTTTCTCGCAGTGAATGACGTGGAAGTGAGGAAATGTTTCTTTTGGCTGGTTGAAAAATATTGTGCCATCAGTGCGTACCCGATTGAAGCCGGTACGATCAGACACTAAGAAGAATACTTCATGCATGCCTGTCTTATTTTTGTTCAGCAGCATTGGCGGCCACCCACCACATAGCCCAAAGAGGGGACGCTACAAGTTTGCGGATGCTCAAACCTGCAGACACCAGCCGTACAACGCCATTATAACCCAATGCGCCTAGGCGAAAGTAGGCTATTTGAACAGGGTTAACCCTAGCCACCAGGAAGTTTGGATAGAAACGGAAGAGACTAAAAAACAGGACAGATAAAAATTGAGAGATAAAGACGAAGATGTAGGGAGAGAGAGATAGGAAAAGGTGACTGCTAATTTCCCCTGGTTGGGTCAGCCCAGGGGTGCCGTCTACGTGAAGCCGGGGCAAAAGGGGTGTGTTGCCTCTGCCAGGGGGGGGGGGGGGCTTAAAGGTCCAATCACCCAGCGTCAGCTCAACCCCCAGGATCCCCTTTCCCCAGACACGGCAAAAGCACGCAGGACTAGGCGTGGGAGGGAGTCGAACCTTAGCTCGGGTCCGTGGTGTCGCTACACACCAAACGCCTACTAGCGCAGGCGCCCTTGCGGGGGCGAAGACGAAAAGATAGGCATCTTCAGTGAACTGGAAGGACGATTGCTCAATCACAAACGAGTGTGGCTCAATTTGGCAGATCTATGGCACTGTGGTGGCGACGACTCGGGGAAGAAGGGTGGCTAAGTTAAGTTTCTTGTTTTGAGTGTGAAAACGTAATGTGCGTTGCGGACAGTCACCTGTCGAGGAGTCCACACAACAGCTTTATTTATGTAAAGCTGCCCTGCTGATGTATCTTCCCAGAAACAGGTGGAGCACATGTTTTTTTTTCATTGCCGCAGCATGTATGCAACTTATGTAGAGTAAAACTTGAAACTTGTCTTTATTTTCGCTCAAGAGGGGGTGGGGCATTATAATTGGTCATAGTTCTTCGGAATGCAAAAATAAGGCGTGATGGTGTGCAAGACAGCCAGCTATATATTCGTGCTTTTGATGCGCTGCAGGATAAGGAAAAAACCAGAGGTGGCGCACAGTTTTCTTCACCCTACAGCGTGAAGCAATACGAACCAGCCCCCATTCCCGCCTTATTACCCAGTATTGACTCCAGTGATAGTTTATACTACGCTGCAAGTACTTTGCAATATTTTCACGCGCCGGATTAACCGAAAGCATACACAGGACCAGACAAAGTGGCAACCCTGGAATAAGTTCTCTAAACACCCAAGATATAATCTTGTTTGCAGCAGGTATCTTCACAGCAACCGAATATTAGACAGTGCCTCGTTTATGGTCAAGACATATCTTGCTGAAATGACCGGGTGTGGCAAGGCCCAAACCTTTCGAGTCTGGGTCATGTACGAGCAAGAAAATTCTGACCGGCTACTGCTCTAGTTTTAATTGTAACTGAAAACAAACGTTGTACGTCAGTTGAGAAAGAGCATGGTTTTTATAGGTTTCGGCATCACAAGGACATATGGCGCTGCCATTCACCGGTAGAATCCCGTCCGTCTGTTCCTGCTATTGTGACAGCTGTTCATATTCTTACGCTCGACGAAGATCAATATAGTGCTAAAAGAGGCCGTTTACTAGATCATGAAAAGTAGCTGAGGAGCGGCCGATTAGTTCTTGTTTTTTTTCGCCTTTCGAATATGGTGCAAACCCACTAGCCAAGAATTGATGTAGATGTAGATGTTAAATTCTTGATTCACGCCAACTCTGCAGAATTTCCCAAAAATCGAGTAGCTTAACAAAATATATATAATGAATTTAAATACTAGAGAGAACAATAATAGCAGAAATATTGATTTTTTGTAAAGTGTTCTTGTGCAAAAAATTGGATGAATTTGTTCCTACTGAAGAAGCAATAAATGATTGATTTGATTGATTTGTGGGGTTTAACGTCCCAATACCACCATTTGATCATGAGAGACGCCGTAGTGGAGAACTCCGGAAATTTTGACCACCTGCGGTTCTTTAACGTGCACCCAAATGTGAGTACACGGGCCTACAACATTTCCGCCTCCATCGGAAATGCAGCCGCCGCAGCCGGGAATCGAACCCGCGACCTGCGGGTCAGCAGCCGAGTGCCTTAGCCACTAGACCACCGCGGCGGGGCAATAAATGATTGACATCAAAGATAATTCTACTGTAGAGTACAATGGTTAACTAAGAACCTTTTGGCAATTAGGTTATTAAGCAAATTTCTTTGACTATTCAATTAAATCTTGCACCACCTTGCACCCTTTTCCGTTGCTGTTGCCAAGAGTATGTGAACCTAGTAATAGTGAATTTGACATTGTGAAAGCTACTCCAAGGCTTTGTAAAGTCATCTTTAGCGATACCTTTTCTATACTCTCTAACTTTCAACAAGAGATCGAAAATTGTTCCACAGTTTCCTATTCAACCACAAAAAGAAGAAATCGGGGAGGGAGACAACCCTGCTCTGAACAAATAAAACTTCAGTGAAAGAATACAACAGCGTGGTCTAGACATTAATGCTTCCAGACCTTTGTTATGACGTGAGGAAGTTTTCCAGGGTGTCATTAGATGATTGAAATTCGTGAAGTTTCTTAGAGATGGTGTAGAAAATTCTCAAATAATCTTTTCTCTGCGAAATCTGGCCGCTACTCTAAAAGCTATTGTAGGAGAAATATTGATACCTGGCCGTCTAACACCGCTTTCGCTAGTGCATCAGCTCTTAGGCTGTTTCCTATGAATCATCACTTCTTCTTATTATTCCTTTCGATTACGGAGCAAAAAGCATGTTCACCCCTCTCCATGTTCGTTGTCAATATATGCAAAAATAACTTAGCAGTACAGCCCAGAAAATAGCCACGTGAAATGAAGCGCTCCCGTGTGTCTGTACTTTTTAAAGGTGGTGAGAAAAACGTCCTTGAAGACTAACGCCCAATATCAATTATTTCAGTTTTGCTACAGTTTCAAAAATTTGCTCCAGGGTAAATCATCAATTTCTTACGCCAAAATGACTTTAGTTGTGCTAAGTGTGGTTTCAGTGAACGCGTCAGCTGTGTTACGCCTCCAAAAATTAGTTTTAGAGGATATTGACAGCAGGCTTTTTATATTAGATTTCGCCATTGATTTCACCGAGGATTGCAATGCCATTCGCATAAGTAATCCACATCGTAAATTGAAAATCTATGGTGCTCGGGACAATCCCTGGCTCTAATGAAATCATATTGATCAGAACGATCACAATGTCTGTATTTAGGTAACCATCAGTCATCTTCGTTGCCTAATAGCAGTGGTGTCTCACCGGGAAGTGTATTAGGACTCTTTATTTTCATTGTTTTTTATAGAGTACAACAAAAGGTCAGAAAAACTTATAGTTGCTGATGATGCCACTGCATTATTTTCCGGTGCAGATACAGAAACGTTGGTAGAAAGTTGTAATCGTTTTTTCAGTAACAAATTATATTGATCATGAAGCAAAGGTAAAATTAACCCCAACAATGTAAAGGTAATGAAACTTAAAGTTGAAACTAATGATCTGAACCTCACACGCGATATGTCCGCAGACTGTGCGCCGACCGAAAACAGATATTGTCGACTAAAATAAGATTCTCCATCTAATATTTTCATGCTGTCTAAGTTGGGATTCCCACGCATATAATTTGCGCAAGAACCTTTCTTTTACTACGGGAGCTTCGGCGTTTACTACTGCTGCCGTTGGCGGGAATTTCGGGAGGGATATCGTGTTTTCAGTATTATGGGTTAGGTAACTCAACGGGAGCGTGGTGGCTCTCATCTCTGATGCGTGCTTTGGCCTTCGGAGAGGAGGGAAGTGGGGATCTCTTGAGCTCCCTTATCACCTAGTAGGGAGGATCATATGTCTTAGCTGGCGTTGGGCTTGCAATGGAACAATTCTGGTATAGTTACGAGATGCATAATGGTCACTTCAATCGTTCCACAGCCTCTTTTTGCGAAAAGGGAGCGCTTTTCAAACACAACGAATTAACAACTGAGACCTTTATTTGCGTTCACTTGTACTTGTGAGTACTTTCTTGTGTGATTTATGCGTGAGAAACGCGAGGCACGTTTCGATCAGCTTGCCATTCTGCGCGTGACCTTCAAATTTGTTGCTATCACGTTCACTGCTTTGCCGTTGCGACAAAGCTGTGACTTTTTCAGTCAACTGCTGTTGCGCAGCGCCACAATCTTGTTACAACCAGTCGTAATATAAGAGATTGCTCTATATTGCGTTTCCGTGCAGACTGTACACTGCAGTTTTCTAAATATAAGCTGTCATCCCTGCAGGTCGCGGGATCGAATCCCGGCTGCGGCGGCTGCATTTCCGAAGGAGGCGGAAAAGTTTTAGGCCCGTGTGCTCAAATTTGGGTCGCGTTAAAGAACCCCAGGTGGTCGAAATATCCGAAGCCCTCCACTACGCGTCTCTCATAATCATAATGTGGTTTTGGGAGGTTAAACCCGACATATCAATCAATCAATAAGCTGTTATGTTTTCTGAATGAGTATAAACATTTACCTAAAGCTGCACTTATACTCGGCGACAACTTTCTGGGGCAGCACAGCCTAAGCTACACATGTGTTCTTGCGCCAAGTACATCGTTTTCGTGCGATTTGTGTTTCGGTATCCCAAGTGCACCTAACATGCATGTTTTCGCCCTAGCACCATCAAACAAGTGCTACATTTATTTGGGAAGATATCAACTAGTGTGAAGCACTCATTAGCGGAATGTTGTGTGTGGCGCAACTAATGCGGCTGCTGCAGAGCGCAGAGTTCTGGATCCGACAACTAACGACGCCAATCGGTTCTGCGAAGTCAAACCCGGAAGGCCTGGGTAGGGAAAGGAAGGGGACTCCTTCATTCACACCATTCACGAGCGGAGTCGTCAAGGTCGCCACCGTCCTGGACTAGAAGTGGAAAGCTTACTCGGAAGCGTGTCTGGCAAGAATCCCGTCAAGCCCAGTCGTCTGAGTTTGTCATTGTTGTCATGCACGTGCGTCATTGAGAATGTCGCAGGGACGCGACCACTGGGCTGACCATGGTTGCGGCACACAGACGAGCTTATTTGCCCCCGATATACGTCATTACCAAGTGTTGTTAGGATGACGGGGTGCCTCGCTGTCGCATGCACACCTGGTCAGTGCACAGGGCCTGACAGTATATTCACCGCACTTAAGGAGGCTTCTACGAAGAAACGTTCATTAAGATAGCTGATGGAGCTCGAGCGTGAGAACGGTTATCGACGGAAATCAACCGACCGAGGCCAGCATGGCCCGACACGAAAGAGAGGGTGACACGCCGAGAAATCATCCTCTCTCATGTTGTATTTCGTAACGTGCTTTTTACCCGTTCTGTGTCTGATATGACAGTGTTTTTGCTATTGCGTATGACAGTACGAGCTCACACGTGTGATTGGCTTGTGCGGAAACCCTTTGTTCAACGGAGGGTTGAAAAGAGGTTGTTTGACTGTGGAATAGAGAGTGGAGGTTCGAGCTTGGACTCGGGAAGAGGCCTGAGCCTGCAATAAAGCGTCTCTTCACCGGACTACGGCTCTTTTTTCACACTGCCACCCAGCACTCGAGTCATCGAGGGGTATCCATTTCGAACCTCAAACATACCCTTCTTAACTAGTGTTGAAGTTAGTCGAGGACGAGAAAATGAACTGTCGCCGATGAAGTAAAGTGGAGCGTCCGGTGCGTAGAAGGCGCTGAAGCCCAGGAAGCTGACAAGACTCTCACCACTTTTGGGACCTGATGAGCCTGTTTATGAACTTTAGAGCCAAAACTTGGACAGTGCAAGAGCGCTGCATGTCAGCGAATTAGAGAAGAGCAGCATGGATAGTCAACGCGGCTGACGTCATAGAACGATGGGGGTGGTCTGGTGGAGCACCCGCAGCATCAAAGGATTCGTCACCATCATTGTCATCATTGTCTTGTCATTGTCATCACCATCATTGTCTTGTCACCATCATTGGTGACAAGACGAACACAGTTTCAACGAACGTGGTAGGTCCTAGGTCCTCGGGCAAGGCATCACTGCATGGTGAGGTCTGTTTTGTGCTCTCTCAGGGCCTCCCAAATTTGTGTAAAGACGATAGTCTTTCTTTGGGTCCTTCGACGAAAAATTTTGGTCTGCATGTCTGTACGTTTGTCTGTTTGTCTGGCCTTAACGATACCTCAAACAGCACGAAACGGCCAACAGCAACCCCAGCGCCCACCAATATTGCTCAAGCTTTAGTGCTCATAGTTGTGCGATTGTGACTTAAAAAACAAATAATACGCATATCTGAGGGGTCATAACAACGCGTCTATACTTTGTATGTCTGTCTTTATACTCGAAGAGGCACACACAAGTAACTCTTAGGACTGTAGCGTTTATCGCGCTGCGCTGACAGTGCGACGCGACGACCGAAAAGGTGCTTCCAACGTTTCGCTACGACGACACGGTGGTGGCACCTGCCCATCGCTTTGCGTTCTACACTTCATAACCTCCGAGACTGGCGCGCATCTGTCTTCGCTGGCGCACACGCCTTCGTCTTTGATGATAACTGCCAGATGGTACTCGTGTTTAGCGTGCCTTGATGCGCTAGTTCACCTCCGCTACACGCTCGAGGCACTCTAACGCAGCACCTTTAAGATACCATTCACCGATTCTTTTGCGCAGAACGTCAAATAAACGGTTTGTTGACTTTCTCCAGACGCAAGACGATATTCGCAGTGTAACAAGTAGACTTGGGCCATTTTTTTTCTGAATACATTTGCGTTCGGGCACATGGTGGGAGATGGTGACTCAGATAGAGATGTGATGAAGGTGATAGTGTTAATGAATCAAATCGCACCCTCGAGTTAATGCTTGCGGTTTAAGTGTTAAATCTCAAGCATTACCTTAAAAAATGATGTCATGGCGTACCTTGTTAGAGTGGCTGTAAAACCGGAGTCATACAACTGGTATTGGACGGTACGCATAGGATCTAAAAGCACTCCTCGCGCCTATGCCCACTGATGAACCAATGATTCCCGCTTGGTTCAAACATGTCGAAGGTCTTTTTGTGGCATAGGGCATACGTGAAGAAATTAAGGGCACGAATATATTGCCACTCTTAAGTGACAGGATGCGCACGTTTGTTGCCAATCAAACAGAAGCTGTGGTAATGCTGTATACAGATTTGAAGTCGAGAGTGCTAACAATGTTGAGGATGACGCTAAGCGAGTACCGCCGAATGTTTTTTTTTTGGAAAATAAAAGAGGCAGACGAGTCTTGGAGACAATTGACGGTGCGCCTGCAGACTATGTTCACCTACTACCTGGGAACTAGAGAGGTAGAGTCGTTCGAGAGTCTTCAGCAGTACTTTTCAGATCACAGGCTAAAGCAGGCTATGCCAAGTGATCTCCGTTCACTTGTGCTTAGGTAGGAAGTAAAAGAGTTGGTAAAGTTCAAGGATGAAATACGTGGCGCAAGGTTGACAGAGAAAAAAATTCGAGACAGAAAGAGCGCCAACTCAAAACTAAGTTTATTTTCATGAAGCAATCACCATATATAGGCTCTTGGAGGACATGCGCAGACCATTTTGTTTACCGCACGTGCAGGCATGAACAATTTGATGATGTAATAACCGATAATTGCAATCATAATATCTGGGAACCAGCAACAAACAGATATGCCTAATGTTAAGACGTCGGAAAGACCAAACACACGCAAGCCTGCGCAAAAAAATGCAAGGAAAAAAAACAACAAAAACGACTGACAGACACTTCGTAACACCCATCTAAAGTACACTTAGAACCAACAGCTGGAATTTACTCTTATGCAACACAACTGAAGGCTAGCTGACGCACGAGTCACCTTTCTTCATTATGTGAAAGGCTTCGAGTAACTCCCGAGCCAGCGCATCCCGGCTCCTTCCAAGTACTCACGTGCGATCGAACTGCGGTGTGCAGCCACATGAAGCACAGTGAAAGGGCAATTTAGACCCTGTTCCATTCCTAATTGATATGGAATACTCCCTTAGACGGTCATTTGTACAGCTCCTTGTTTGGCCTATATAGACCTTGCCACAGCTCAGGGAAATTACATAAAGAGTGCCCACAGCACAACGCAGGAACAGTTTTACGTGCTTCTTATCGCACACACCTTGGCACCTCTTGAAGAAATTCCGGCACAGAGCCTTGAAAGCTTGTTTGGAGCAGAGAAAACCACTGGCACATGGTGCCGATTTGCAATCTTTTTCAGGTCGTGGGAGATTTTGTGCATGTATGGTACAACATGCGGTCTTTTCATCTGTCCTTGCAATGGCTCTGGCCTCCTGCGTTCCCCCTTCAGCCTCTGCAGCAATGTTTCATACACACCGACTAAGGCTGAATAAGGAAACCCGGCTGCTGTAAGCCACGATACCTGAAAGAAAAAACTATCAAACACTGTTTGCTGGCATGACTTGGACAGCGCAGAACGAAAACACATAGCAGCTATAGACCTCTTCACTACCTTGGAATGTGCAGATTCATAAGAAAGAAGTCCTTTTCTTGTTCTAGGGCTAAACTTCCATCAGACATGACCCTCGCCCAGAGTTAGGTTAATATCTAAAAAGTGCAAGCTTTCGTCAATGGGCAGTTCATACGTAAAAATCAAGCCTTTTCCGTGTTGTCGGAACAGGTTCAAAACTAAATCTACCTCGCTGGAGTGCGTTACAGGGTTAGTAGAAGTTAACAACACGAGGAAATCTTCCACATTTATAAAAATCTTAGGGACTTTTCCTGGATCAACGGCATTTTCTAAAGCACAATCGATAGACGCCAAAAAAATGCTACAAAGGACAGGTGCAACGCAGGGGCCAATACAAATGTCCTTTCTTTGAATAGACAACCCATTAATAAAAGAGACAAAGGTGCTACGAAGGTAAAATTCTAAAAGTGACATGAAGTTGGAAACAGACACGCCAGAGGTATTAATAAAAGTTGCCCCCTTGTTCCTCGATACAGTGGCTTACACAAGATAAAAGTTCATTATGAGGCACTGAATAAAAGTGATCCTCAACGTCAATTGAAAAAAAAATAACTGATGTCACTTCTGCTTTTCAAGAAATCTATGATATCATAGAAGCTTTTTGTTGCAAAAGGATCTACAAACGCTAACATATTTAAACTTTTCAACAGATAGCGACTCACTTGCAGCTGCCAAGTACCATATTTTGTCACAATTGACCTAAACGGCATGTCAAATTTGTGCGTTTTTACATTGAAAAACACTTCCAAGGCAGTTTTCTTGCATTCAAAAACTGATTTAGCCAGTTTGGCTAAAGTAAAATTTTTGTACAATTCAACAGCACGACGTTTTACCTTTGACGCTTTTACAGCTGTAGGCTCAAAATACTACATAATAGCAGAACTGGCTTTGTCCTGAAAACTGGAAGTAGACACCACCACAAATCCGCTTTCTTTGTCTACCTGAAGAAGAGAATGTTCATGATCCTTGAAGTACGAGACAACTCCGCCTGTGGTCACCTTGTAACTCCTCATGGGGGTAACTTCTACTAATCTTGTAACGCACACTAGCGAGGTAGATCTAGTTTTGAACCTGTTCCGACAACATGGAAAGGGCTTGATTTTTACGTATGACTTGCCCATTGACGAAAGCTTGCAGTTTTTAGATAATAACCTGACTCTGGGCGAGGGTCATGTCTGTTGAAAGTTCAGCCATAGAACGGGAAAAGGACTCCTTTCTTATGATTCTGCACATTCTAAGGTGGTGAAGAGGTCTATAGCTACTATGTGTTTTCGTTCTGCGCTTTCCAAGTCATGCCAGCACACATTGTTTGATAGTTTTTCCTTTCAGGTATTGCGGCTCACTGCAGCCGGGTTTCCTTATTTGGTCTTAGTCAGTATGTCTGAAACATCACTGCAGAGGCTGAAGGGGGAACGCAGGAGGCCAGAGCCATTGCAAGGACAGAGGAAAACTACGCGTGTTGTACCATACATGCAGAAAATCTCCCACAACCTGAAAAAGGTTGCAAATTGGCACCATGTGCTAGTGGCTTTCTCTGCTCCAAATAAGCTTTCAAGGCTCTGTGCCCGAATTTTTCAAGAGGTGCCAAGGTGGTGAGATGAGAAGCACGTAAAGCTGTTCTTGTGTTTTGCTGGGGTCAATGTTTATGAAATTCGCCTGAGCTGTGGCAAGGTCTATATAGGCCTGACAGGGCGTTCTACAAATGACCGTCTAAGGGAGCATTTATTATCAATAAGGAATGGAACAGGGTCTCATTGGCCCTTTCACTGTGTTTCGTGTGGCTGCACGCCACAGTTCGATCGCACGTGAGTACTTGGAAGGAGCCCGGATGCGCTGGCGCGGGAGTTACTCGAAGCTTTTCACATGATGAAGAAAGGTGACTCGTGTGTTAGCGTACCTTCAGTTGTGTTGCATAACACTGAATTCCAACTGTTGTATATAGATGTACTTTAGATGGGTGCTACGAAGTGTCTGTTAGTCCTTTTTTGCTGTTTTTTCTCGTTTTTTTGCGCAGGCTTGGCTGTGTTTGGTTTTTCTGACGTCTTTACATTAGGCATATCTGTTTGTTGCTGGTTCTCAGATATCATGATTGCAATTTTTGGTTATAACATCATCAAAATGTTTATGCCTGCACGTGCAGTGAATAAAATTGTCTGCGCATGTCCTCCAAGAGCCTATATGTTGTGAATGCTTCATGAAATAAACTTAATTGTTAGTTGGCGCTCTTTCTCTCTCGGCTTTTTTTTATTTTTGTCAACCTTGCGCCACGTATTTGAGCCTATAATGTACCAACTAGCCCAAGATAACGTATTGTAAAGTTCAAGGACATTGCGGAAGTAGCCGCCCTTATTGAAGAAAACCTCAGCAGCAGCCCAGGCTTTTATCGCAGTGCCAAACCAAGAAGTTTGAAGGATGGGCCGCAAGCCAAACCATCTTCTAGAGCAAGTTTCATCCCTAATTTGTGAGTGTGTTTTGGCTGCGGAAATCGGAGCCGCTTCTGAGAGATGGTGAGCTCTCACGTGATACAGCTCCTAATTAGGCAGAAGTTTTATGTGTAGCTCCCCAGATTGAGTGGTCACTTCAGACCGAACTACAACGTCGTGAACCCCTGCCATCATAAAAAAACTCACTGATGAGAGACCCGCGTCTTCACATTTTTGTGGGAAACAAGCCTTCTTTTACACGCGTTGACTCATGTGCGTATGTCAGGCTGTTACAAGTGAATAAAGTGTCCACTGACATTTTGGGTGAAAGTAGTGGCACAATAAGGCTAACAGAAGCTTTTAGCAAGATGTTACCACACGTATTCTGTGGGTACCTCTCAGACTTCCAGCCGCGGCAGGAAGCATTGCTAAGCTGGGGAAATTGCGATGCACAGTGACCGATCGGCTGGCTACGTGTGATCCGTTTTGCTTACCCCCTAAACCTACGAGTGTATGCGTCATCACTGGCAGAAGCTGCTTGGTGGTCTAAAGGAGTGTGATGCGAGGGTTAACTGTGTAAGACAGGAGATTAGACAGGAGCAGTATTCTCGATGTGGGAGCTAGAACATGTGTCTCGAAGCCCTAGCGCTGAAGCTGTGCAGTGCACAGTGGAGAAACAGGACGCACTAGAAATGGAGCCGCTAAATACTGATTCTGCGTCACTTGATTAGCAGGCGCAGTTCAAAAGTCGTACTTGTTTTGTGGAAGGTACTAATGCGGACAGTGAGTGACTTGGTCCATTCGATGTAGATTACTCGGCAGAGAGCACAAGAAAGATGAGCCCCTGGCTGATGTGCAGCGCCAGGTGAAAACAGGATTACACGCCAAAGCAACTGATAGAGAGCAGCTGTAGACTGGAAGCAGTCACGCCAGTTAGCAGAACCAAAGTCATGCCGAACCAAAGTGTTAGTGTACGAAAACTCATGCGGCTTGAACTTCTGAGAAAATAAAACGAGAAAGTGCGTTAAAAAGCCGCTAGCGTTGGGGTTTGGTGGTGGAACCAGTCGATTCTAAGTCTTGTGTATTCCCCGTTCAAAATAAAAGGATGTCAGGCCAAGACCATCACGTGTGCGACTCAAATGTAAAGTGAAGCCATAAGCTTTTTGCAGGCTCTAACTACTGAATTTGTTGCAGGTAATTTTGGTTTAGGTTGTTCATTTAGGTTTGAGAGTTTTTTTTTTGCTTTATCACCGAGGGAAGAAGTTACTTAAGTATCTAGTTTTTGTTTTCTTTTTAGTGTGTAGGTATAGTGAGTTTCTGAAGGGTGGTGACACTGTGAAAAGATTTTAGTGGAAATTCAGGTATTTATCAGAAACGACTGTTTGAGAGGTCGAATACTCTGCTGTGGAACTCGCAGGCGCAGGTTGCGTTTCATTGAGTTCAACGGGCTTTCACGTCAATCCTGGGTAGGAAAACTCGGACCCGAGCAAAGTGTTTTGCTTGGCCATGGACGTATCGTGAATGGCAATACTTGCCTTTTTCAAAAAACATGTTGATGTGAACGATCAGCCACTTTTTTCAGTAGCAAGCTGGGCCAGTCGCAACAAGAGGCGTCCTCAGTTTAAAGGGAGGCGAATGTGACAAACGAATTGTTCGTATAAAAGGTGCGCTGGACAACGCTGCTGGTGATCTTTTCCATATCGTATAACTGAGATGCGTGAGTGTAAATGTTAAAGCTAATATGATGTTTTGGCTGCCTCATGTGATTGCGTTGTTTTGTTGTTGTTATAGAGCCAATGATGTATATTCTGTGAACTGAGTGAGTGTGCAAGAGTCTGTGTCGCACGTTTAGGTGTTATGCGTGATGTTAAGTGGGTCGAGGAAACTAATAGTTCCGTCGTGATGGCAAAAGGCCGTGTTTGTTGCCAATACAAATGTCTAGACATTTGCCTAGACATTTGCCTAGACATTTGTTTTTTTGTTGTTGTAGTTTTCGAGATACCAACTTGCTTTTAATTGGTAGGACTGCTCTTAGGTGTATTAGACGTGTTGTGTAGGAATAGTTATGTACATGAATAAAGGTATCGTTCGTGAGTTCCTAATATTTTTTTCCTCGGTACGATCTAGTGAGACTACGATATACCTATAGTGCTGGGTCGGTCGCTCTCTTTAGGTGTGATATGCGGGACCTGGGGGGCACATGTAGTGGGTATCATGTGTTGGAGCAATGACCGTGTGGTGTGGTGAATTTAAGAAACAATAGCCGCGCGACTATGGACGGTGCGTGTGCCCTGTTTTAAGCTAGCACGAACTTGCTGGTGCGGTGGACTTACTTCATTTAGAATGCGTTCTTTATTGTTGTCCATTACGAGAGTGTTTTCTTTCGGAGTACCATTTGAGCAACCTGCATACGTGTCGGTGTGTTTATTTTGCAGTAGGACTCGAAAGTTCTCGTGTTAAGGCTGAAATGAAAATTGGTTCATGCGTGTGGGCGCATAGAGAATGAGTCAATTTTGTAGCGATTTTCTCTTTTCTTTTTCTGCATCGCGTTACTGGACATCCAGTGTCCAGAAACACTCTTGAGAGGGGTGGAGTTAGTATGAGGCACTCATTAGGGGAGTGTTGTGTGTGATGAAAATAACGCGGCTGCTGCAGAGCGTGGAGTGAGTTTCCGACCCTTCAACTAGCGACGCCGATCGGTTCCATGAAGTCGAACGCAGAAGGCCGGCGCACGGCAAAAAAGGACACTACTTCCGTCACACGGTTCACGAGCGGAGCCATCAAGGTCACCCCCGTCTGGGACAAGAGGAAAGCTTACTCCGAAGCTTTCCCCTTCTTAGGAAAGCTCACTCGGAAGCTTGTCTGGCAAGAATCACGTCAAGCGCGGTCAGCATGCACGTGCGCAATTGAGAATGCCGCAGGGACGCGACCTTTGTGCTGACCGTGGTTGCAGCACGGAGACTGGCGTATGCTCCCCCGCTATACGTCATAACCAAGTTTTTTGTCAAATGGCGGGGTGCTTCGCTGTCGCATGCACACCTGGTCAGCGCACAGGGCCACACAGTATACTCTCCGCGCTTAAGGAGGTTTCTACGAAGCAACGTTCAACGACAGAGCTGACGGAGCTCGAGCATAACACTGGCTACCGACGGAAATCAGTCAACGTAGGCCAGCATGTGCTGGCATGGGAGAGAGTGTGACAGGCCGAGAACCTTGCCTCTCTCATGTTATATTTCGTATCGTGGTTCTTACCAATTCAGTGCCTGTTTAGAAAGTGTCTTCTATTGCTTGTGGTGGAGCGAGCCAACACGTGTGATTGGCTTTGGCGGAGACCCTTTGTTCAACCAAAAGTTGAAAATTGGGTGTTTGAACGTAAAATAGAGACGCCTAAGTGTTTTAATAAAGCGTCTCTTCACCGAAATACGGCTCTTTCTTCGCGCTGCCACCCAGCGCTCGAATCATCGAGGGGCACCAATTCCGAACCTCAAACACCTTCTGTCCTTAGCTAGTGTTGTAGCTAGTCGAACACAAGGAAAGTACCTATATCAATAAATCGTTCATTTTAAGGAAAAGCACACGAATTTTAATTGAAGCGTGCAGATTTATTTCAGTGAAAAAGGTGGCAGAGCCGAACAGGAAGGGAACAATTTGAAAAACAACGCAAAGCGAGGAAGTCGTTTCCTGAATTGCAGTGCATACTTGGTCGGCGTTGCTGTTTCGCTTCTTTCAAAAACCCAAAAATTTTCTGGAGATGTTTACGTTATCTTTAGGGAACGTGAAGGCAACAATATGAAGCGCAAACCTCGGCATGAGCGGGCACCTGGCATTCGTAATTCTAAGTGGGTAAAACGCAATCTTTACTCGGCCAAGAGCTCTGTTTTTGCTCATCGATAGGATAATATACATGAACGCGTCAGTTACACAGGCGAACGTTTGCACCGGTAAATTTATACTCGTACATTATTGTTACCACGAAGCGCCAAACCGACTCCCTGCGTAAACATCGATACTGTTATCGTATCAAAAATATTAGGCATCCGAAATACCAACCATGTCTGCAACGTAATTTAGGAAAGGGTGACTGCTTTCACGTACAGTTTCCTACGACACTTATCCCTCCAAGCAGCTGGTGTTGCTAAAGACTGTAAAATTGCCGGTGTCCATATCAAGGCGGCTATAGCAACTATAGTCTCACTTTCGCTGGTGGTATCCCTCGCACACATTTCGTCAAGGATTGCATATGCGGAAAGCAAAATATTTCAGGATGCACCAATGTCTTCGTTTTTACCTGCTCGATGAATACAGATTACCCACTGAACACTCACTTATGCTTGCGTAGAAGCTTCGATGTGAACTTGCTGTAACCGAGCGATTCCATCATTGCTTACCGGGGCAGGGAAAGGTGAAATGGCATCGGAAAACCAGGAATCTAGAAAGAGCAAAGAACGAAAAACCTGCATGGTGTAAGCTTCCTAAGAATTATGCATACAATCTTGAACCTAATATTTTCATATTTTCTTCTTATATTTTTCAGTATACTGCACAGTATACAAAAGTTGGCGTTCGTGGACCACATGCAGAAGCGTAGTAAAAAAGGATGTGCTCGGGCTTCGTAGCTTGAGCTGTGCTGCCACAAAAAGTTGGCACCCAGTAGAGTACTTTACGTGAAATATTCCTGAATTACAAGTGTTTATATATTTACATTATTTCACAAAATCGTTTATTTCTTTCTGTATATAGGTGTATATGATAAAGTAGAGCGTTTTCTTTAATTATATTGTGATGATGGTAATGTCTTGCGTAATTTGCTGCCAAGACTGTGGATGTAATGTACGCTATTCATTCATATCGTTTGATATGATTATTTCCATTTATTTTTCGTAACTTTTGAGCTTACGCTTAGCATTGTTTGTTGTTCAGCAGTGTGTAATAAAAATACTCGTGTACCTATACTGCTTTGTGCGGCTATTTTACATGTTTGTTTACGCAAAATCTTTTTTCTGGCTACTTTTGGGTTTGAGTTGTTTTTTCGGCTGTCACCTGTTTGCCATGTAGTTGGTACCAAGTTAAGGTATTTCATCACAGCCTTTTACTCGAAGGGACCACCCAGAATTTACTGTATATTCAATTCTGTTAAACAAAGAGAATGAACAAATAAACCAATCATTCAAGAAGTTTATGTTTCAAGGGAGCTGTTGGGCGTTTCGTCATTCCGTTACACATTCTTGATAACATCATGAATCGCTCTTCGAGTGGCTGCTGCACAATAACTCGACCGTGACTCGCCTTCTTTGTCCCCTTCGATTGAATAAGAAGAGAACAGATGCATCTTGGATGACTGAACGAACGAGTACAGAAAAAGACAAAAAAGGTAGCAAGAAACAGAAAGAATTCTTGGCTACAAAGAACTTCGTCAAATAAACTGGGACAAACAAGAGACACGTCCCCGCCATTAGAAAAGTATCTTTAGGCCTGCTCCCTGGAGTAGTATAAAAGGCCAAGAGAAGACACTTCCATAGGCCCCTGCGGCTGAATGGGGTTAGCAGCGCACCAAAGGGAGTGGTAAAATATTGCAGTCTCAAAGATGGCAGACCGCGGAAAAGACTGTCTTGAAAGCCAATTTTCAGTGACTAGGATTATTACACAGCCTCCGAGACTACTTCGACGTGCGTGCTCATCTGTGAGGCCATACTTTATTTTTTAGTGTGTTCTTTGCCTGCATCGACGAGCTTCGTAAGGCTGCACTGCTAGAGCGGCTAGCACACAATGCCAATGTGTGTCTATGCACACAAGTTATTTAAAAAATGAGAATCATTCGAGGAGCGAAACTTTTATTTTTAAGTGATATTCTTGGTGAGCACATTCCCACTTGGTTAATATTAGACAAACAAATGCACAAAGAGAGGTTCATTGCACTGCGAGACGCGAAAGTACACCTGCCATATCATGATCATAGATTGCACGCAAGAAACTTGAAGGCAACAACAT
Source organism: Rhipicephalus annulatus (assembly GCA_013436015.1). Taxonomy (NCBI): domain Eukaryota; kingdom Metazoa; phylum Arthropoda; class Arachnida; order Ixodida; family Ixodidae; genus Rhipicephalus; species Rhipicephalus annulatus. Next base: position 312,024 of record WOVY01003070.1, read on the forward strand.
AGCAAAAATTTCAGCAGAATAATAACAATATTATTGATTGGGCTGGTTGATGCTGCATGGCTGGTGTGGCGCTCTGTTCTCGTGTCTTCTATGTTCTCCTGTCGTTTGCGCTGTTAAGCACTTTCTTCGTCTACCATTCAGCATAATAAAACTGCAGTTAACGCACACATCTACGCGTACAGTGCACAACGTAGTTGCCTCAGCACTTGACTCCGGCATTAGCTGAAGAAAGAAAAGAAATATGTTGCATATAAAAACTGGCGTCATTATCGAGGGACAAGAAAACAAGGGGACAAACACACAGACGTAGCCAACAATAATGTTGGCTACGTTTTCCTTCCTACCTTTGCACTAAATTTCACTTGCACACCCTACATCGCTCTTTCGCAAAAAAAAACAGTCAAAAGCAGTTGCCGCTGCAAACACAAAGCAATTTTAGGTGTCATGCAGGCTGTTAACGAGGCAGGAGTGTTTACTCAAAGTTACGTCTTGGCTTTAGCTAGCAATCATTTTTTTAGACTCACCACTTCTCTCTTATTGATTTATTGATATGTGGTGTTTAATGTCCAAAAACCACTATATTGTTAAACGACATCGGTTATGAGAGACGCCATAGGGGAGGCCTCCGGAAATTTCGGCCACATTGGGTTCTTGAACCTGCACCCAAATCTGAGCATACGGGCTTACATTTCCGCCTCCATCGGAAATGCAGCCGCCACAGCCGGGATTCAAACCCACGACCTGCGGGTCAGCAGCCGAGTATCTTAGCCACAAGACATCCACGGCGGGGCCACTTCTCTCATATTGCGTTCATTAGCGCTTCAAGCAGTTTGCGAATGACACAGACAACGATACTGACCAGAGCTGCAGTTTTCACAAAATCTCACTTATGCAGTGCATTCTACTACAGATAGTGGCTCAACGAAAACCTAGTGACGCGAGCAGCGACTCAATTTCTCGGGCCAAGAAAGATGTTTCTCGCGAACGTACTGCGAAGCATTCTTGACAGTTTTCTTGCGTGCGAAGCAATCCACGAAAACAGTACGCGAAGGGAAGAGCACAAAAAAGATCTTTGCGCCGAAGAGCACAATGCCAGAAACGTTTGCGTAAGGCTTCAATGACAAACGCAATACGCACCTAACATAGTACTGATGGGGTTCATACCTACCAGTATCCAAGCTGGCAGGCAGCCAAAACAAGCGAAGACCACGACGCACGTCAGGCACGCTATCGCACATCTTTTATGGCATAGGCAGCCAAAACAAGCGAAGACCACGACGCACGTCAGGCACGCTATCGCACATCTTTTATGGTATTTCCCTGCTGCTGCTCGTGCTTCTTCACTGCCACAAATGCTTATGAACACGGAGCGTGAGCACGTTGCCGTCACGTCGACGCCATGTCTACTTCACTCGCGTCTGATTCATGCCTGATCCCAGCCCGGCGTTATTGCACCGTACAATCGCAAACGATAAAGAGGAGTCAGGTCACTATCAGATACGCAAAAACACGTATACGTATAATGCACTAGAAAAGGTACGCGTGTCATGAGAGACGGACATGCATTTTTTTCGCTCCTCTCAGTTCCCAGTTCCTTTAAATTTCGTTCGCTCACATGCACGTATTTTTTCAATTTTATTCTTAGCCTTGTATCGTACCTTGCGTGCAGCCCCCTAAGGGCTACAAGGTTCAGATTGTAATCGTCCATCCCCATTTCTTTATTCCCCTCTCTTCTTTTTTTTCGTCTCATCCTTTTTCTTATGCTACTGCATTTTGCAGTCCCACGTCGCCACATCTAATGGCCGAAGACGTCCCCGAGGGCTTCCTTCGGGGTATTCACTCGAGAAGGCCGAGCAAAGCAAGGCCTGTGACCTGCTGCTGAAAACTGCGGCACAGGTCCTACACACCGCCGATCACAGATCCCGACCACACAATCCCGAGGGAGAAGGCTCAAGGCAGCTGGAAACCTCCTAGTCATTTCCAAAAATGCCAAACGCACAGCAGAACCCAAGCCCAGAATACGCCAGGCGAAATATGTTTCACCGAAATATCGGCCAGCCACGAGACTTCAGATGGCCGCCGCCGCCATGACAGCCTCCCCTCCCGGCCAGCGGAACCGGTCCGAGCCTTCGGAAACCACCACCGGCGAGCTAGAGAGCCAAGCAGTACAAGCAGAGATGTAGCAGCCTCCCTCACCACAAGAGAGTGACACAACGAGTACAACCAGTGGAGGCTCCTCCTCCCATGTGACTGAATTCTCGCCACCCACCGCGTCATCTTTCTCGTGGTCACATGAAACACCACCCTCCTCTCCAAATACCTCGAAGCAAGGAAGCACCCCTGGCAGCAGCCAGAATCAAAATGTTCCCACCCCATCGACCCCCCGATGGGTGTGCCGCCCTCTCTTCTACTCTCTCTTTAGGGAGAAGAGACGCGAGGTGACGCCAACTAGTGCGGACGTGTCTGTGTCGGCTTCCGCTTCTTTATGAGATTTAAGCCATCTTTTCGACAACTAGAGTCAAGTTTTTGGACTTACGTGAACGGCCCTTCAGCGCTCTTTACGATAATATCGCCGTTTCCGCAGTGAGTGAATGTTTCGAGACTTACGAGAATGTTTCGATGAGGTTTTGACCAGTCGACATGGTGCATCGGCTGCTGAGCCTGACGGCGTCTAGGCTTAGCGCAAGTACGACATTCGAGCTTACCACGACTACGGCTTACACGTGGCAGAGCCGGGCCCAGTGAGGTCCACGTTCGACGAAACCAGACGTAATATCCCAGGCAATTTCAGTGGAAGGAATGGATGCTACGCAAGATGATCTTTCCGACGTGGGCTGGATTATCGCCTACGGTAATCGTAGACGACCGGACCAGGTGAAGAATTCGACGCCTGCGTCTGGCATGAAAAGTGAAGACGCGATTATAAAAAAGGACCTTAGAAACATCCCCCGTCGACATTTCGAAAGGTTGTAGTCAGCTCCCGACTCCCAAGAATTCCGGAAGAACACCTCAGGGTTATCGTCCGTCCCAAGGAAGACACGAACGTTTGCAGAGGGGACCACTTCGCACTCTCGCAGTCTCTGATTATGGCCGCAACTCTCACGGACAAACAGGCAGAGGAAGACTTTGTTTACTTGAAGAAGGTACAAAACATTATCATCATTTCTACTCCCGTGACTACCAATGCCAAGGCTTATGCCACCATACGAAGAATACACGCAAGCTTTGGAGCCATCGAGGTATCTGCCTACGCAGCGGCACCGAAGAGTACCTGCAAAGGGGTACTTATAAACATAGACCCGTCTATCACTGAGTCCCGACTCAGCGAGGCAATTGTGAACAGCCGTAACCCAACAGCGATTGGCGTGAAGAGAATCAAGAACACACGAGCCGTGGTCGTACTGTTTGAAGGTTCACGCGTATCGAGGCACGTTGCGTGTGGGTCGGCGTACATGGAATGCTCGCTGTACAGATGGCCGGTGGATATCTGCTACGCTTGCGGCCAATTAAGGCACCGAGCTGACGTATGTCACAAGAGCAAGGAAGAAAAGGAAAAGTGCCACAACTGCGGGATGAACATTCTAGAATCTACCCGAGAGACGCACAGTTGCGCCCCTAAATGCGAACTTTCTGGAGGAGATCACATCTCGGGTGAGCGTTCGTGCAAGAGGAGATACCACGTTCCGTACATATTGAGAAAACGCCGTAGGGAGACGCTACAAATTGCTGGATGACCAAGAAGAACCTGCTGGGATGGTCATGAAGCAATGCACATCTGATGCTGCTGTGTGGCAAAGCTCCCTTTCCAGGGCAAATTGTAGCTTCAGGGCGCGTTCCTGCTTTACGAAGGCTTCTCGCTGCCAAGAGCGAGAGCGCTCTCGAGGGCGCTCGCATCACCAACGCGGTCCCCGGGAGTCTGCCGGTAGCTGATCCAGGAGCCGCTCTCGGTCTGATGCCAAGCTGACCTGGGCTGACAAGGTGCGGAGTGGTAGCAGTAGCAGCGGTGACAACAGAGCGAGACATGAGCCCCTGCCCTCAACTCCGTTTAGAGGTAAGACACAACCAAAGCATAATGAATAATGAAAGCGCATCCTTGCCCTAGAGCGCGAAAACTAAGAATTAAAGCGTAAACCAGAAAAATTTATGACACTAATGACCAAGATAATTTGCGATCATCAAGATAGCACTGCACAAACTCCCCACCCTATGAGCAACGTCCCACTGTCGTAAGCACACAAAGAAGCACACACAAGTGCATAAAAGTGGCACCTATGTCGAGCGAAGGCGAGGATCTGTTTAGACATCAGCGAGGTCCTCTACAACGTCTCAGCTGTTGAGAGTAACTCCACGAGTCAACGCCGCAAGAGCCATACTAACACGTTCAGCACCATCAGCACCATGCTAAAACAGCTACAAGAGGCGATCGCACAGATTAACTCTAGACTGGATCGCTTAGACAGAGCAGTACCACACCCTAAAACTGCCAAAAAAGCATCAGCTTCTGCAGCAGCAGCACTTATGTTCTCTCCGAGACCAGTGATACCGCCACATGAACCCACTGAATCACACAACTCTGATGCGGATTGTGCCAGTCGGTTCGTAACACTTGCACAACCACATCTCGGATAGCTCACCGCAGCTTTTTAAGTGTGGCAGTGGAACTGTAATTCACTTCCCAAGAAGAAAAACAGTCTAGCACAGCTCTTTAGATCATGTAAGAAAAAGCCACATGTTATTCTGCAAGAAAGCGGAGTCATTGAATCACCACGAAACCTAGCTTTCCTGGAGTACAGGGTAACCAGGCCGACCCTGTGCCCCGACTTCAAACGTGCAAGGGTATAGCTACCCTTGCCCGCAAAGACATCAGCTTTGTGGAGAAGACCACCCTCGCAATCAATCTAGGCCTGCAATCACAGCTGGTAGAAATCACCTCCGCTCGTGCTAGCAAAGCCAACATTTTCATTTTAAACGTCTACAGTCTACCGAGGGACAGACTTCGAAACTTCAACAGCCTCTTCCTGGTGGCTACAAAACAGGCTGAAAATAAGCCTCGCATAATTGCAGGATTGAGACTTTAACATGCATAATAAATCATGGGGTTACTCCAAAAATGATGCCAAAAGAACAAACTTGCTACGTGTGCGTATACGCTTGGTCTAAAACTCATCATGAACCCTCGATTTCTGACAGGCAATGGCAATTTTGTCTAACGTGGTACCACTCCCGACTTAGCCTTCCTGCGCAACATAGAAGGGTTGTGAGACTACCTACAGGAGGACCTTGGTAGCGACCACTTCATTACGAAAATCAACGTACACATTACTCAACGCCCGCTAAGAAAATACACGTACGTTTATTGGGATATGTTTTGCCAGATAAGAAAAAGGGAAGACAGGCCCCGAGAAACATCCGACCACCTCGTGAGTAATCTGAAAGAGGTGGTTAACAAGGCAACCAAAGAAATCTCCGTGGAGTTGGAGGTACCTGAAATCGACTCTAGCTAGCACATCTCCTGGAGCTGAAGAACGCACTTCATGAAAGATAGAAGAAACAAAAGCTGAACCGGCGGCTCCGAGCAAAGGTATCCCAACTTAACGAGGACATAAAACAGCGTGCCAAGAAACTCGCTGCGCAGCACTAGGATGAGGTCTGCAACGGAGCAGACGGCAAAAGAAGCAAAGAAAGCAAATGGGCCCTACTCAAGATTCTGTTTACTGACTGCACCAAATCATCCAAAAGAAGCTCCCGGTTGGAAGTTGAGTAACTCGTCTACACGAACACCTCGGAAGGCTGCGATTTACAAACCTTTGCTGACAAATTGGCGCGCATATACTTACCACTTGAAGGAAAATCTATACCGTGGGACACTCCCACATTTGAATATCAGGGAACCCCACAGTCAGTCTTGGGTAGACCTTTTGAAGTTGCGGAGATCGTTGATGCCTCGCGCGACCTCAACGGACGGTCGGCGCCCGCCCCAGACGGAATCTCAAACAAGCTTCTTAGAAACCTTGACAACGCATCTATAGAAGTCCTTACAGAAAAAGATCAATCGGGTATGGTCCGATGGCAATGTTCCCGAGGGGTGGAGAAGGGTTAAGGTCGTACTCAAACCCAAACCGGGAAAGCCCCTGGGACCAGAAAACTTATGCTTGATATCACTTACATCAAACCTTGTGAAATTGGCGGAACATGTCATTCATAATCGTATTAGCGGACAAACTGAGGATGAAGGTCTTTTTCGCCACAATAAGGTGGGCTTCCGGAAATCTCTGTCTGCACAAGACGCTATGCTTTTCATCAAGAGGGCCATATTCGATAACACGTCTCTAGACATCAAATGAATATTGGTGCTCAATCTGAGGAAGGCCTTTGACACACTGAAGGATGAGCACTTTCTTAACAAAGTTTCCAAGTTCCGCCTCTGTGAAAAATTTTACAACTTTGTCAAGTCTTTCTTGGCAGATCAGAAAGATAAATCAGCATCGGTTCAATCAAGAGCAAAGGGTACACATTGGGTAACGTCGGTACACTGCAATTATCAGTGTTGTCCTCGATTTTGTTCAACTTTGCAATGTACAACCTGTCTCAGCTGCTCGCTGACGTTCCGAGCATTGGCCATGCAATATACGCGGACGACATCACCATATAGTCCGCGGAGGGCACTCTTGGGAAGCTGAAGGGAAATCTACAATGAGGACTCGATGTCACAGAGGACTTCCTGGCGAGCACAGGGATGGAGCTATCTCCTGATAAGCCATTACTCCTTCTACACAAGCGTTTTCCGAGGCGGGGGCTGGAGATTTATGGGCAGCCCATTAGTTTGCGATCGAAAAGTGGTAAAACAATTCACAACTGTGAATCAGTTAAGGTTCTAGGCACGAATTTTGGAAAGTACAGACACAACAACACAGAGGCACTCAGACGTCTCGAGAAGAGCGCTCACAGCTTCAGTAGGGTCTTCTCTAAAGTTTCCAACAAGAGAGAGGGGCTGAAGAAGGATAATCTCATGAAAGCCTTCCATGCGTTTCTCCTCAGCCACATTATTTACGCCATTCCTTTCGTAAAACTGACAAAAAAGGAACTTAAATATGATTGACGCCCTTATCAGGACGGCACTAAAGCGGGTCCTAAATCCTCCGAAAAGCACTAAAACGGAGCGGCTCTTACAGCTCGGACTGCATAACCCAGCAACAGAGCTATTTGAAGCTCAACGAATAGTGCAGCTATGCCGATTGTCACTTACCAAAGCAGGCACCAGGATCCTCTCAGAAGCCGGGCTACAATCTCTCGTTATGCCACCAGAAAAGTAGAGTATATCTGATGAGATAAGAGAGGCCATATGTGTCGACCCGGTCCCCAGGAACATCCATCCGATGCGCAACGAAGGGTGCCGACGAGCAAGAGCCGAGGCCATGATGAGGAAGATCGGGCGCTCAAGCTCAGCTGCCCTCTTTGTCGAACGAGCCCAATAAGGATGCGTATGTCGTCATTGTTGTTAATGAGAAAGGATGCCTAGTAAACGCTGCCATTGTGATCACCAGATTCACTCACGAAGCCAAGGAACTCGCAATCTCGGTTGCTCTTCACGAAGGAAGGAGGAATGTCAGCATCTTTTCGGACTCAAGAACAGCCATCCAGTCATTCTCGTCCGGCTTCGTCTCTAATATGGCTGCTCACATCACGAATAAGGAATCTACTCAGCAAAATGAATTGGAAGTTCCCATGACACATATTGCATGGTTCCCGGCCCATATTGGTAATCTCTCGGCCCTCCCGACCGGCAATTCAAAAGAGAGGGCTCACCAGCTTGCACGCGAACTAGCTACCCGTGGCGGTGAGTGGCCCTCTATGAGAGGTAGTGAATGGGGTTGTATGAACTTTAAGGATCCATTTATTACAATTCACGAGATCACCACAGCTTATAAACTCGGGCGCAGAGTTTTCGCTCTTCCGCCCCCTAAATTGAATAAAGGACATGCACTTACACTTCGGCAACTAGAGATGCAAACGTACATCACGCCAACCATACTGCACAGACTCGACCCACATTTCTCACCCACTGCCCGCCCTGTCATCACGGGGTCTGTCATTTCGAACACATGCTCTGGTCGTGCCCCGTTAATTCGGGGTCACCACTACCAGACCAAACCTCCTGGGAGGCTGCCACGCGCAGTACGGAACTCTACAACCAACTCCTGGCCGTTCAGAGTGCCCGGGACCTCGCCGAGATAATCCACTTCCCGGCACCATCCTGAGCGGAGCCACCTGGCTGAGCTGGCGGGGCCTTCAGTCCCGTCCAGTCTCCGCCACCTTTGGACCAAAATAAAATTCTCACCAACTCACTCACTCTCAAGGAAGAAAGGATTGAAGCAACCCACCCGCTCCCGGCCACACCCCTGTTACGACCGGCCCTGGGGAGCCAAGCAGGAAGAGTTTGGGGGAGAACCGGTTCTTGACCGACGGTGGCGGCCACCCCCACCTCCCCATTCGGGTTCCTCCTCGCCGGGAGAGCTCCGGGGTCTGCTGTGCGTTCGTGACCATGTTTGGTAACATTTTAGGGCGCCGTGACCATATATGGACCTCGTGTTAGGTTGGGCCACTCCATGTGTTGTGAGGTGTGTTTCCCCCTCTCTCGTGGCCGAGGTGCCGGACACACCGTATTGGCTGACGATGCGGACGGGGCGCCCAGTGTCAACGGCGCGGCGCTATAAAATGCCGAAGACGTTTTGTATCACACGCACTCTTCTCTCTTTGGGTCAGTTGACCACTTCTCCACATGTAAATAAATCTCTGTTGTTCGTTCGGGCGCTTCTTCTCGCTGAATTGTTGGACGATGGATCCTGCGACGGGGCCAGCTACCGAAAACGAGACCGGCAGGACCCGGAGTCCCAACAACTGGATGGCAGCGGCGGGATGCCGATAAGCCCGAAAGCGACCACTGGACGGAGTGAGCCCGAAGTTCAACAACGGGAAGACAGGAGAAGGAGGACACGAGCTCATCGACTTTTAGAGGGAATCGAACGGCACTTCTGAGAGGCACGACGCCGGAGACATGACTGCGAACTGGGTGAGTGCCGGCTTTCTCTGTTAAATTTTACCAGGCATTTACTCTATGTGTTAAGTAAAAGCTGGTAGAGAGGGGCTGTCTTGGTCATTGGGTTAACAGGTAACTTGCGTCAGGCAGAAATTGTGTGATAGCTTGGTTAAGCTCTTTCTGTCAGTGGCGTCAAGGTTAATTAGTTGCAGGACAGGAATCTTTGTGGAACAGAGACAGCGGTACTGGAGGCAGCCATGAATCTGAAATCCCTGCGAAAGTCCATGTTGTTGCTTCTTGCAAGGGAGTTGAATCTGGAGGTGTCGGACTCTCAAAGAAAGCCAGAGCTGATAGAGGCGATTCTCGCATTGGGGGCGGAGGATGACGAGCTGTCAGAATGTGTCGAGGAGATTCAGGAGAGGCAAGCGGCAGAGGTCGAAAGGAAAGCGGCAGAAGCCGAGGCAGATAAGATGCGAAAGCACGAGCTTGAAATGAAGCGCCTCGAGCTAGAGATTAGCCATAATAGTAGAACAGGAGGCAGCGAGGCATCCGGTACAGCAGAGCGGGTCAGGTTCAAAATGACGGACCTAATGAGATCGTACAAGCTAGGGGAGGACATTGGGCTGTTCCTCGTCAACTTTGAGAGAACTTGTGAAAGGCAAGGTTTCAGCCAGGATACATGGTCTCAACGCTTGTTGTCCCTACTTCCGGGGGAGGCCTCAGAAGTAATCGCGCGCCTCACGAAAGAGGAGGCTGACGAGTACAGTGAGGTAAAGTCGAGCCTTCTCAAGAAATACAGGTTGTCAGCGGAAGGTTTCAGACAAAAATTTCGCAACGCCGTAAAAGAGAGCAATGATTCATACCCGGAGTTTGCTTACAAGTTAATGGCCAACAGGCGGGAGTGGCTGAAAGAGGCAAAGGCGTATGGGAATCATGACAAGGTGCTCGAGTGTACCGGTCTGGAACAATTCTATCAAAGGTTACCAGAAAAGGTGAGGTTCTGGGTGCAGGATAGACCAGACGTGAACACCGTAACAAAAGCCGCAGAGCTCGCTGAAGAATTCGTTACGCGCCGTGCCCTCGGGGCAAACAGCGAGCCTAAAAGGGAAAAATTCCTACTACCGAATAAGGCACCGTTTAGAAAACAACCGACAAGTCTCGCACAAAAGGGTGAGGAAAACAAGGGATATAACCATGGGGCATCGTCAGAGGCAAGCAAAAGGAAATTTGAGGCAAAAAAACCGGCGGCTTGTTTCAATTGCCACGAAACAGGGCACTTCGCGAAACATTGCCCGAAAGAAAAGGTGGCCTTTTTATCTATAAATGAAGCCGACGAGAACATGAAGTTGTTAGAGCCCTATATGTACGATCTTATCGTGAACGGCAAGCAGTGTCGGGTTCTTAGAGACTCCGCAGCCACTATGGACGTAGTTCATCCATCTTTTGTTCAGTCCGGACAGTATTCAGGAGACTGTGCCTGGATTAGACAAGCCGTAGAAGCAAACAGTCAGTGCCTCCCCGTAGCTAAAGTTGTCCTTAAAGGCGCATTTGGTACGTTGGAAACGGAAGCCGCGGTATCGCCATATCTACCCCCTCAGTATCCTTACTTATTTTCAAATAAGTCAGATCAAATGCTGAAGGAGAAAGGTCTAACGTTGGGAGAAGGCATAGTGCAGGCACTGACTAGATCGAAGGCACGTGCGCTGGCTGCAAGAGCAACATTCACTGAGGCAAACAAGCCTCAAATCGACAACGGGCCTGGTTGCGAGTTGGACACCACGGTAACAAATCGACTTGTGCGAGAACAGGCTGCAGAAGCCGTAGTCGCGGAAGCAACCATTCCTAAAGGCGACGATGAACCTCCTCCCGAATTGGAAGGGGTCAATTACGCCTCGTTGACCGAGCAAATAGAAAATGCCGTTGCTCCCAAGCCGATTCCTGGTAGTACAGAGGATAGCACAGAGGGTGACACATCCCAGGTACTAGGAAATACAAAAGAGTTGTGCGTTATGCCAACTTCGGATAATTTCAGTCGGCTGCTGCAGGTGAGTCCCGCTTCATTAATAACCGAGCAAAAGGGGGACCCGACGCTTAAGCAATTCCAGGACAGTTCGAAAGAGGGAATCGCCAAACGAAATGTGAGATTCCAAGAGAGGAGCGGCACACTCTATCGAAAATATCTAGATAGGCGAGGAGTAGAGTTTGACCAGGTAGTCGTACCTCAGGCGTATCGTCAGGATTTGCTTAGTTTGGTGCATGGAGAATCATGGTCAGGCCACTTAGGCGTAAAGAAGACGAAAAATCGTCTTTTACAGGAATACTACTGGCCTGGATGCTTTAAAGATGTAGAGAGGTTTGTAAAATCTTGCGATGTGTGTCAGCGAGTGGGTAAGCCGGGAGATAAGGCGAAATTTCCAATGAAGCTGGTACCCGTAATCACGGAGCCCTTTCGTCGGTTGGTAATTGACACAGTAGGTCCTTTGCCCAAGACAACTTCAGGCTACCGTCACATCCTGACCTTAATCTGCCCAGCTACTAAATTTCCAGAGGCGGTCCCGCTAAAAGAGCTAAGTTCCGTCGAAGTAGTGAACGCACTTCTGTCCGTGTTTGCCCGGGTAGGCTTTCCTGCCGAGATACAATCAGACCAGGGCACCATTTTCACGAGTGCCTTAACGACAACCTTTCTAGAGCGGTGTGGCGTGAAATTATTGCATAGTTCAGTGTACCATCCGCAGTCGAACTCGATAGAAAAGCTTCACTCCGTGATGAAGCGAGTGTTAAGAGCCTTAAGTTTTGAACGAAAAACTGACTGGGAAATGTGCTTACCTGCAACGATGTTTGCACTAAGAACTGCACCACATGAGACAACAGGGTTTACGCCAGCGGAACTTGTTTACGGCCGCAGACTGCGGTCTCCTCTTCGTATGCTGAGAGAGTCGTGGGAAGGTCAGGGTGATGATCCTGTAGTAGTGGAACATGTCCTCACCTTATTGGATCGTCTAACAAAAGCCCAAGAACTGACCGAGAGTGCGATGACCAAAGCACAGCAGAAGGCTAAGCTTTACTACGATCGGACAGCTAAAGCGCGACACTTTGCTGTAGGAGACAGGGTCATGTTGTTGAGGCCCTCCCAAAAGAATAAGCTTGAAGTGCAATGGGTCGGCCCGGCCGGGGTTACTCGAAAATTGTCTGACACCAACTATGTGGTAAAATTACCAGGAAGTCGTAAGGCACACCAGGTGTATCATAGCAACTTACTCAAACCATACAAAGAGAGGGAAGCCATCGTGAACAAGACTTTAAATGTTCCGGAAGAGGTTCCGGCAGAAATCCCTAAATTAGCTCCCGAATCGGACGAAGTCCCGATCGAGAAAAGAGTTGAGGATTTAGTATCAAAGTCACAACTAACAACGAAGCAGAAGCAGGAATTGCGTGGTCTTTTGACCGAGTTTCAGGACAGATTTGTAAGCGAGCCAGGCCGGACATCCGTCCTCATTCATGACATAGAGCTTACCTCGTCGGAACCGGTAAGATCTAAGACGTATCGGGTGTCACCTCGCCGGCTTGAGCTAATAAAAGCAGAGGTTAACAGGATGCTAGAATTGGGTGTGATTGAGCCGTGTGAAAGTTATTACACTTCCCCGTTAATTCTCGTGGAGGTACCCGGCAAAGATCCGCGTCCTTGCGTAGACTATTGTAAGTTAAACCTCATCACCAAGGATCAGACATACCCAATTACCCACATTGAGGAACGCGTCGAGAGGGTAAGCAGCGCGCAATTTATCTCAACGCTAGACCTAGTGAGAGGTTACTGGCAGGTGCCGCTCAACGAGAGGGCGAGCCGGTATGCTGCATTTATTTCACCATTGGGGACATTCCGCCCTAAAGTGTTGAGTTTCGGCCTAAAGAACGCGCCTTACTGTTTTTCCAACTTAATGGATAAGGTTTTGCGGGGTCAAGAGGACTTCGCATTGCCTTACTTGGACGACGTCGCCGTGTTTTCCTCGTCCTGGCCAGAACACTTGACGCATTTGAGAGCAGTACTGACACGCCTACGCGAAGCAGGTTTAACGGTAAAGGCGCCCAAGTGTCAGCTAGCACAAGCAGAGGTACTCTATCTCGGGCATGTTATCGGTCGAGGGCATCGCTGTCCCTCTGAAATGAAAGTGGCAGCTATCCGAGACTTTCCCCAGCCCCGAACGAAAACCGATATTCGGGCTTTTCTTGGAATAGCTGGTTACTATCGTAAGTACATCCCTAGATATTCCGACATTGCCAGCACTCTTACTGACGCGTTGCGCAAGACCGAGCCCCAAATGGTAGACTGGGATGAGAAGAAAGAAAAGGCTTTCCGCGTTTTGAAAGCGGCTTGTCGAGCCAACCTTTGCTTAGTTCACCGGACTACTCGAAGCCTTTCATAGTCCAATGCGACGCTAGTGATAGAGGCATGGGGGCAGTTCTTAGTCAAAGGGATGAGGGGGATCAAGAGCATCCCGTCCTATATGTTAGCCGGAAACTCACCCTTCGCGAGCAGATTTACAGCGCTAGCGAAAAGGAATGTGCGTGCTTGGTTTGGGCAGTCCAGAAACTGGCTTGTTATATTGCCGGAAGCAAGTTCATTGTGGAAGTGGACCACTGTCCTCTCACCTGGCTACAGACCATGTCCTCGGTAAGAACGGCTGCCTGCTGCGTTGGAGCCTCGTTTTGCAACAATATACGTCTGAAATACGCTACAAAAAGGGTGTACTCCATGGCAACGCTGATGGCTTAAGTCGATGCCCCTGACGCGAAAGGATGTCTCGAGAGCTCTGGCATTTTTTTTTCTGACCTAGACAAGAGCTAGTGATTGTTTTTTTAACTCTTTTAGGTGTACTTGTTTGAAAACGTTGAAGACACGGCTATCCAGCGTTTCGGGTTCGGTGTGCTTCCAGTGTTGTTGTTTTGTGTCAGCTTAAAGTGTGAGTAACATTTTGAATAAATTGTGTATTTCCTTTATTATCAGTTAAAGGGAAAAATTGCCTGGTGGAGTTTGGCGGTATTGTCCGGCGCTCACCGGCTGAGTAGTTGTGTTTTCATGTGCGTATGTGATGTCTGTTGAGCCCTCAATGAAGCAGGTGTTGCCCTCTACTTCATCAAAGACGGTCATCACCAAACCGAGTGCCGGCGCTGATCTCTCCGGACAGTGGCTGCAAACCTCAGCCCATCGAGATCTTCACCCCCCCCCCCGCGCGAGAGACTGTTACGACCGGCCCTGGGGAGCCAATCTGGAAGAGTTTGGGGGAGAACCGGTTCTTGACCGACGGTGGCGGCCACCCCTACCTCCCCATTCGGGTTCCTCCTCGCCGGGAGAGCTCCGGGGTCTGCTGTGCGTTCGTGACCATGTTTGGTAACATTTTAGGGCGCCGTGACCATATATGGACCTCGTGTTAGGTTGGGCCACTCCATGTGTTGTGAGGTGTGTTCCCCCTCTCTCGTGGCCGAGGTGCCGGAGACACCGTATTGGCTGACGATGCGGACGGGGCGCCCAGTGTCAACGGCGCGGCGCTATAAAATGCCGAAGACGTTTTGTATCACACGCACTCTTCTCTCTTTGGGTCAGTTGACCACTTCTCCACATGTAAATAAATCTATGTTGTTCGTTCGGGCGCTTCTTCTCGCTGAATTGTTGGACGATGGATCCTGCGACGGGGCCAGCTACCGAAAACGAGACCGGCAGGACCCGGAGTCCCAACACCCCTCACAAGCGGGCCAGCTCGGCCACGTTAAGCGAAGAAGCAGAGCGCTTCTAACAACAGCTCATGGTCTGCTGCGGTCCCTGTGACATAGGGTGCCGACACAACACGAGAGGGAACTCCTACTAGCTTTCACTTCTCCCCACCACATCAGCCAGCGTCACACTCTGCGCCCCACTAGACCCCTCTGATCCCAAATTGGGCACCAAGCACAAGAATAAAAAACAACTATCGCGGCACACAAATGCGGATTCGCCAACGAAGGCCCCCCAAATGGCCACAAACACAAATAGGAGCCACTCTCCCACGGAATCGGGCTCCTCTGTTGCCGCTATTGGCGACACGATCATGTGCAGGTCAGTTGGCCGAAAATCTCACTTTCTGGCCGCGTCAAGAGACGTGATTGCGGCCTTCCTCGCGAGTTTATCTGCCACGCAGCGGATACAAGTTAATCATCGCCGCAACTTGGTGGCAGTGGACACCGTTCCAAACGCCGATGTCTCCGTCCTCCTCTAAATCAACACCATTGTGGACGTGCGAGTAAAGGCGAAGATTCTACTTCCAAACTTGTGTGTTGGGGACCTGTTTCAAGTGGATTTGAACATCCCCATCGACAACATCGCCAAAAACATCACGTCCCAAGTGAAGGTGAGCTCGTGCGCGTGGCGGGGCACAAAACTAATGCTCACTTTAGAGGGCACTGTAGGGGGTTCCAGTGGAACTACTCCTCTTCAAGCAGCGACGGCCTGTTCGGGCGTGCATGCCATTCCCACTCCAGTGTGCGCGCTGTGGTGTTTTTGGACATGCCACCACGACTTGTTCACGTGACGGGCGTTGCATTCAATGTGGCCAACGCCACCCAGAAGGCCCCTGTACTGCCTAAAAACCCCACTGCATTAACTGCAGGGGAACCCACGAGGCCCACGAACCACGGTGCTCGTCCTAGCAGCGTCAGCGACAGGCAGCCTTCCTTCTCGCCACTTCAGGCGGAAAACTAACGCGCCGCCAAGCCATCCAGCAGGCCGCGGCTCAAGCGACTCAATGTGAGGCTCCAACTTCAGCCACCACCCTTCCTGACCTTTCCTTTCGCGACGCCGTCAAGGGCAACTCCAATGCAGAAGGCACTTCAGAAGCCACACAGACAGCTGGTGCCCAAACCCCTTAAGAAGATCCGCGGGATAAGGTGAAGAATACGCTGGCAGTGGCTCTTTTAGCACTCCTAGACACCGCGGTGTGTGACCCGAAGATGAGCGAACTGTGCGTCGTGGCCCTGGCTGCCTACGAGGACACCGCACGGCATGGATAGTGCATCGAAGAAGCCACAGCCGCGGATCCTGCAGTGGAACGTGCGTTCCCTCCACTGCCATCACCCTAAGCTCAACCGCTCACGCCCCCAACTTGACCTCGACGTTCTTGCATTCCAAGAGAAGCAAGTTCGAGAGGGGGAGCTCAGCTTCTCATGGTACGTCGCATACCGTGGCGCCACAGCCTGCGAGAGCAGCGCGTGCCTCAGCACACATTGCTTGGACTCAGCGCTTCGTCCCGGATGTTCAAAGGCGTCCATGTACGTTCGCCCACAGCTCCCGCAGTAGCCCATCACCGTCCCTGGCATTCTCTGTGGTGGTGTCGATTGCGCGGCAGTTAGAGTGCGTGTCGGTGCGGCAAATACTTATGTTGCTAGTGTTTACGTGCATTCACCGCGATTGTGGAATCATGTGTTTGTCGTGCGACTCGCTACGCGCCTAGGCGGTGACTCGGTGGTGTGCGGGGACTTTAACTCGCATCACGCGGTCTTGGGCTCCACACGAGTCGACGCCAGTGGCAGGAACCTAATGGACACGAGTGCGATGGCCGGTTTTCGCTTCCCGAATGACGGTCGCCACAAATTTTTCCACCGCGGCACCGCTCGGAGTGCCTTCGATCTCTCGCTGGTCTCGGACGAGTGTTACTACACACGGTGACGCACGCTGAACACCGAGGGCTCGGATCACTACCCGATCCTCCTCGAGCCCCTCTACGCCGGTGCACCGCGCTGCACTGTTTATAGTGTAGTGAACTGGTCCCGTTTCCGTGAACTGTGTGCTACAGTGCCAGTCATGGAAGGCTTCCCACATCACATTGTTGATTGTGCGAGGGCCGCCACGACACTGTGTCGATTGCCATCCAGAACACCTGTGCCAGACATGGCTGTTCAATCTTCGTGCAGCTCACCGCTTGGCCCAGCGCCGAGCGGAAAGCTCGGATAAGGCAGAGCACTGGACCGTTTACAACTGCATCGACGCAGTTTGTCGACGCCATGCCCACCAACAACGGGATCGCGGCTGGTCCAGCCTCCGCCCCACTTTTGATAATCCACGCTGCCATCGGCGTGCCTAGCGCATTTTCCAGGCGCTCCTGTGACCACGAGTCGTCCGTCAGCTCGAGCTCTCTATCGCGGTTGCACTCTTCATCTCCGCCGCTAAGCTGGCTCAGCTACTGGCAGACACCTTCGCCGGCCTCACTGTCAACGCTGCCGCTGCTCCCGCCCCTCATCTCCCCGAGCACGCAAGGCCAGAACTTTTCGTGCCTTTCCAATATTTCCCCACGCCGGCCATCGTCGAGGCGACAGCAGAGCTCTGCTTAGAATATTTTACCATCTCTGAGCTGCGTGCGGTGCTTGACAGCCGCAAGCGTCGATCAGCGCCCGGCGAGGACGGCATTACATATAAGATGATGCGCAACACTGACAGGAGCCTCCTTCAGCAGCTTTTCGGCGCCTTCAACAGGATCTGGCGCAGTGAGGAACTCCCTTCTTTCTAGGTAAGAGGCCCTGGTGATCCCGATCCGCAAGAGGGGAAAGGCGACGTCGGAGCCCACAATCTACCGGCCCGTATTGCTGACATCGGCTTCGGAGAAAACGTTCGAGGCCATTGCGCTTTGGCGCCTACAGTCGATAGCCCCTGCACTTGATTTCCTCGCGGCCAAACGGAGCAGCTTCAGAGCTTATCGGGCGACTGCGGATTCAATCTTTGACGTCGTCAGCCTTCTGGAGGAGCCTAAGCATCATCAATCTCTGACGTCGTCAGCCTTCTGGAAGAGGCCAAGCATCAGGGAGAGGCTGGTTACCTCGTGTTGTTCGACGTGAGGAGTGCCTTCGGCTCTCTTAAGCACCCCACCGTCATGGACGCCCTTCATGACATGCGTGTGGGCGGCGACATTTGTACATATGTGTAGGCATTCCTCCGTGATCGCTCATTTCTAGTGCGCGTCGGCGGTGAGCTCAGCGGGCCTCGAATTGTGACCGCTGGTGTGCCGCAGGGTTGAGACCTTTTCTTTTCAACATAGCCCTCGCGAGCATCACCGACTACATCCCACGCGCCACAGCCTATGAGGTGCGTGTGGCCCCCTATGCCAACGAAGTCACGCTCTTCACGAGCGGACCTGCCTCCTGTAATCGCCAAGTCCTTGAGAGCCTCCAGACTGCCATAAATGCAGTGGACAGCTTTACAAGGGGCGTAGGCCTTGAACTTTCTGCCACTAAGACCGAGGCTCTCCTCGCCCACCCGTGCAAAAGGGGCCGCTACGACGTCCCGAAGCTGCACCTTCGTGGCCACCAGCTGCCATGGAAGAGGAGAGTCCAATACCTCGGGCTCACAATTGACCACCGCCTCAGCTGGAAGCCCGCAATCGCCGATATCCGAGAGAGATCGCGCAGGATTGCTGGAATGGCCTCTCGCCTCATCGTGGGCGGCTCAGGCTGCTCCCCGGTAATAGCTTTGCGTCTGTACAACGTGGTGGCCTATGCAGTACCTCTCTATACCGTGCGTCTTCTCGGGCTCAAACCAACGCAATGGGCCACGCTCGATGGTGATTATTGCGGCGTCTTGCGCCGCCTCTTCGGCTCACCGCAATCCCCGCCAATCCGCCCCACCCTCGCGGAGGCCGTAGAGACGCTTCTTTTCTTCCGAACGAAAGGCGCTGCCCCGCGACACCTTCATCAAATGCACCGGACGCTTGGGGGACGAATATTTGCTCAATTGCCCACACTCAGGTATGGGCGAGCGAGCGCTCGAGCACTTGTCCCGCAGCAACCCAACTGCGGCACGCTCCTCATACTTCCGCACCACGATCCGGGCGTTGCGATCTCAACCACGAACCGGGCCAAGCGGAACATCCCTCAGTGCGTCCTCAAACAAGAGACCGTAGCAGTCATCGAGCAGCGACGCTCTGGCTTCCTCCTCATATTCACCGACGACTCGGTGGCGGCAGACGGCGCAGCGGCTGCCGCATGCGTGTTACCCGCACCCGGCCTTCACAGACAGTGCGTCGGACCTTTCAGTGCATCGTCAACTACAGCTGAACTCGCTGCCGTCAAACTAGTGGCAAACCAACTCGCCGAACCGCTTCCATTAACAGCGGCTGTGTTGTGCGACTCGCGGTCCCCATTACGCGTCCCCATTGCGCAGAGGCTCCCGCGGAAGTTCGTGGTGATTGTGTGGAGTGGCTGTGATGTGATTTTTCAGTGGCTGTCTTCGCATACTGGACTACGTGGCAACGAGGCCGTGGACACCCTGGCCAAGGAGGCCCACCACCCGTCCACCCTCAACACTACGTTCGTCGCGCGGGTGATGTAGCGCACTTTCGTATTACGCGCCATGTGCGCGCCTTCCATCCCGACTCACATGTAGCTGCGGGAAACCTATTCGACCGCTGCCGAGGACCGGCATCGGTAGGCTTGCTCGTGCCTTCCTTCTTGTTCAGCGCACTGACTGCAGCCGCACCGCTGAGCCGCAATTTAGCTGCACACAACAGCGGGAGCCCGGCGTGTGTGGTATGCCCGGTGGATGAGACCATCGAGCATATCTGCTGCAGTGCCCCGGCTGCGTGTTCGACAACCCACGGCATGACTGGAGTACTCGAGAACGCGTCTAACGGCCGTACACTGCCATTCATGTTTTTGAGCAGTTTCCGGTGCTTGCTTGTGCTTGCGAGTTTTAAACAGGTCGGTACGACTTGTCTAAATCGCACATTTTTTTATTGTACATACCAACTGGTCCAGTTGAGTTCGTTAACGAAGGTGAACTTTCTTTGTTCTGTTTCTGAAAACACTGCTTACACTTGAGCGCAATGTGTTGAAGTCAATATATGTCAAGTTCATTAAAGCAGCTATGGAAGAGATATATTGCAAAAAAGTATCACATCAGGTCCCAGAGTTAAGAAAACTACTGGGAGCCTATAGTGAATATGCATGTTGCCTGTCTGAAGCCATCCATTCACGTGAAGGCAGCAAGAGTGACTCACAGCGAAGGCTACAACCACTGAGCCATCACAACGGCCGAACACAGCGAAGGCTTGATATAGAAGCGTAGAAATAATAAAGTGGGTTGGTTGCAATGAAAAAAAATGCTAAAACAGGAGAAACCAGATGACATTATTCACAGTATTTTTACTTCCTCTGTTCATTGGTTCTTGCTTACTTGTAATAAAACACCTGATCCTCTCTGAAGCGCGACATCATATAGGTGTTAGCGTCCTCTATCCCGCTTTTGGTAAAATTTAGGGTGCCGCAGATATGGCCGTAGAAATGCGATATATGAAAGAAAACACAACACGACTCACGCACTGTTAAATAAATGTAAACAAAAAAGCCTGTATTTAATAAGAAAACTTGGTTACAATATTACTCGCACAACCCCTCAATAGCGCACATCGCAAAACGCACAACCGCTTATGTTGCTCGCAATTCTCAGACTCTTCTTCGCTCGCCGTTCTCGCTGCGTCTCTGGCTCTTCCCGCGCTTTTTCGCTCTCCTCTCTCGACCACAGATTCGAGTACACATACGCGCACGCTGACACAAACACACACACACACCACACACACACACACACACACACGTGCAAAAATGGTTCAACGAAGTTAGTGGGGGAGGTCTATCGCTTCGCCATTCGGGGAAGCGGTGTCGAACGTCCCGCAGGCCACGGATGCGCAAATCGGCATGTTTCCCTCTTCTTGCATCCGATTTCGCAAGGTGCAATAAAGCGGGGACCCGGCGCCCGCAGCACTGGGAGGCTCTCCGATCGCAGCTGCCCATAAACAAGGAGAACAGTCCCTTCGAGCGACCAACGGACACTCGCACAACACAATACACGCAAAAAGAAGGAAATAAACAAAACTTAGAAGATTTGAAGCAGTCGCGTACACTCGGTTGTCCTGACAGTCAATAACGTCCTTGTTAATGGAAAAAATAATAAACGAACCCACGCGCCAATACACAAACAGAATTGTTTTCTTTGTCGAAGAAGATAAGAAAAAAAAGAAAGAGCAACTGTTTAAGTTTGCACAGTTCACTCGGTAAATCTCGGCACGCACTGAAGTTCTCAACACGACGCCAACGCAACTATGGCGCACTCGCATAGGGATGGGTGTTGGCGCAGCTACGGGCCTAACGCCTCAGTCGCTGCACCTAACATTCGGGAGCGTCCGACTCCTCCGCAGACTCTCCGTTGTCATGAAGGTGTGAATGCAAACGTGTGAATGTGAATGCGAACTGCGACACGTGCGCAGTGGTCGTGAAGCGCCTTGTTTCGTCCAAGTCGGCAACTCTATACGTGTCAGCCGGCAACACTGCCATGATTACAAGGGGGCGTGTAAAATTTGTCGGCGCTTTGGCAGGCCTTGCCGTCTGCTTTGAAGCCCTCGCCATGAAGACCACGTCACCAACACCCTATATTTTAGCCGGGAAATGGCGCTTGTCGTAAGCGACCTTCATCTTCTTCTTCTCGCTCATGAGGCACTGCCACACATGTTCGTCCAGCCCACCGGGCTCCTCCCACACTGACGCTTTAGATTCAACCAAGCACTTCTGTGCCACGCTGTGAAATTCCGGTCGACAACCGTGTAACATCTCGAAGGAAGTCTTCCCAGTCCTCTTGTTTACAGCGTTGTTCAAGCTGCACTCTGCCTCACTGAGCTTTTCGTCCAAATCTCGCTGCTCTGTAACGACCATCGATGTAGTAATGACTGGTAGAGGTGTACGGTTCACTCGCTCGACCAGGCCGTTAGTTCGAGGATGTCGAGTGGAGCTGAGCACATGGTTTATACCTCTGACACTGCAAAAATCTTCAAACGCTCGTGATGTGAAACAGCTGCCTCTGTCAGTATTGATCCGTTCAGGTAAGTTTCTCTCTATTATGAATTCTTGTAGCGCTGCGATCAACAGCTTCGTTGACATGTTGCGCCTCGGGAACACCCTCACGAACTTTGTCAGGTTATCCACAATCACCAAAAGGTACTGGTTGCGTTGCTTGCTTGGCATAAAGGGTCCTAGATGGTCCATATGAACCACTTCAAATGGCCTCTTCCCAGAAGGATATGGTTCAAAAGTCCTTCCCGCTTCCAGAAGGAAGCTTTTTGCTTAGACACTGGAAGCACTGCGATATATGCTTACGAACATAGCTACGCATGCGTGGAAACGAAAAGTTCTCTTGTATCTTTGCTACTGTGTGGTCTATAGTAGAAAATGCTCCATCAAGTTAGAAATTGTGTGGCATTCTAGTCTTCTCGGAGCTGTCGGCAAACTACCATCACGCTGTCGCGTGCACTTGTGTATAAAGTTCGAATTTATATTGCTTGAATGCCAAGTTTGTCACGGGGCTTTCAATTTATTAGGAAGTCAGTGTGAAAAGACAAAACTTGCGTCTGCCCTGTTCAGTCCCTGCCACTAATTCTATGCGGTGTGTTCAATTTCATAAGAGTTTGCCTATGTTTTTTAGGATGTTAACAAGGTAGTATCGTAAGATCACTGACACCATGATTTTTTTGCTGCTTCTTTGAAAGTATAGTGATGCACACAAAAAAGTATTTTATGTCCACTACGACCATTTAGCTTCTCTCAGTGCATGTTTCATTTTCGATAATATCCGTGCCTGGTCATGCACCATGTTCACTGATTCAAATGCCGATTTGGTTGCTCCGGCTGCTCGCTTCATTGTCGTCATGTCACGCAATGCGCACTACGATCGAGATCATTTTAGTTCCGCTGAGATTGCCCTGATAGCCGCATCAAATTTCTCGAAACCATGGAATGTTTTATATCTGCCTTGGTTATTTTTTCTACTCGTTTTGATATATCCCCTTTGGCTCGGGCGTACGCTATGATATAATATTTTACGTCCTAAAACCATCATATCCTTAAGATGCACGCCGTGGTTTGAGAGTCCAGATTAATTTCGGCCATCTGAAGTATTTTTAACGAGCAACCGAAATCTATTTGAAGTGTAAGGTGCGACGACGAATGAAGGAGTGTGCACGCACACCGAGCGTTACTTCTGTTTACATTGAGCGTCATGCCAACGTACGATTCAAATATGCAACACTAACACGTCCAGTCTGTCATTCTTGCACCAAAATGCGAGTGCACCGTTACTGCGTTTCACTTCCATAAATATACAGCTGGTGTATGCGGGAATAGAACTCAATACATCGATCCCAGCATCGCCACACCTGATCATAGTAACTTCTAATTTATCGATGGGTGTTTCTTGCAAGAGCTGTACTAGAAAATGCTCAACGTGAACCCGCTGCACAAATCTGTTTACGCTGAGTGGCGACGAGAAGTCTACAGCCATCAGCTGAATAAAAGACTTGCAGGGCTCGCAGTAACGAATTTTAAGTGTATTGAGTTAGCAAGCTCCACCACTTTCGCCCAACCAATGGTTGTCTCGGAAAGTCAAAACCCAATTGCAAATTGCACAGCAGTTGCCTTTTTGCTGAAGTTTTTGTTTACAAACACGCTTTCTTTTGTTATGAGTACGGCCATCACGTTTCTTTCAATTATTTAACAGTTTGTAGTACTTTGCATGATAAAAAACCAGACCGCAGAGTATCTGTGAACTGCCATAGATCACTTTTGATGCCCTTGTTTCTCGCAATGCTTGCATTAGCAGCGGTGGAATTTGACGGGCAGTTTTCATCTTTTCGCCCCGCCGCGGTGGTCTAGTGGCTAAGGTACTCGACTGCTGACCCGCAGGTCGCGGGTTCCAATCCCGGCTGCGGCGGCTGCATTTCTCATGGAGGCGGAAATGTTGTAGGCCCGTGTGCTCAGATTGAGTGCACGTTAAAGAACCCCAGGTGGTCGAAATTTCCGGAGCCCTCCACTACGGCGTCTCTCATAATCATATGGTGGTTTTGGGACGTTAAACCCCACATATCAATCAATCAGTTTTCATCTCTTCGTCATGTTTAAACTTTTGTAGCAGCTCACGATGCAGCATTAGTGAATGCCTGCTTTCCAGAATGATGAAGGAGCGCTGCCCATAGCTTGCAAAGTGCGCGATAAGCGCCCAAGAAACACGTTTTCCGTGCGTGCGATGAGAAAACCCCGCAAGCGCGGCCCGCCCCAGCGGCGGGAGCTTTGTCGTGTTTCCACTAGGGCGGTGAACGCACAAACTGGGCCTGTCTTCCCTAGTATAGGAAAGTGTGATGAACGGGCGGGCAAGCACGCGCTGCCTTGGGTGGAAATCGCCAAGTGGCGCTGACACACGTTTGAACGTCTCCCAAGGTGGCACTGCGCTGCGCAGAAACACAAATCAACCACGCGTGCGGGCAATGCGAAACATTCAAAATATATTGCTGCATGCTGTTAGGCACCCGCCGAAATCTTGCGCTGCTTTCTGCTGTTATAAATTCTGCCACACCAACTGACAAGCTAAACGTGCCCGGCTAAACATGCCATGCAACGCGGGCTGCATGCGTCACCACACCACACGCTGGAAAAAGAAGGCTGGCGGCTTTTCAAAGAAGCAGCACGCAGCGAGACGCTGACAGAAGAATTTGATGAGGTTTTCACAAGCGAGCCCAGGACCTTTTTTGTGTATTGAGTGGACAGGCACAAGTTCGCCCAAAATAAATAGTTGTTTTAGCTTCTGGCGTTGTATTTGTTCCTTACAAACTGGTGGAGGTGCTGGGTATGATTCCAAACCTATTTCAGGTTAGGCAAAATAGCCCAGAACCCCGAAGGTTTGAGCCAGCGCAGTCGACTCCCGTACACCAACGCACGAGTTGCCACCTACGACGTGACCAGCACGAGTTTGGTGCCCTCTTTGATTCTTCAATACCACTAGAGACCATAAGTTCCGGAGCCCCTTCAATGGCCACCCAAGCGACTTTATTTCCATCTGAAATCGCCATGGACTCGCTCCGAATACCAAAATTCTTCCACGGTGATATTTTCGAGGACTGCGATTACTGGCTTTATGGTTTAGAACGCATCGCCAGACTGAACAGTTGGGACAAAGCCAAGAAACTTCGTTACGTCTACGTGGCACTGAAAGACTCGACGCGTACGTGGTTCGAGAACCACGAAGCGTCCTTGTTGTCGTGGGACGACTTTCGAAGGGAGTTCCGAGCAACGTACTCAAACACGGATCGCAAAGAAAAGACAGAGCCGCTCTTCAGATGCGAAACCACCGAAACAACGTGAGCATCACCATGTACATTGAAGACATGTCCCGACTGTTCCACCGGGCCGACCCGAACATGGCTGAGGAAATGAAGAACAAAAGCGACAATGATAGAAAAGACCCTGTAGCAGGGCGCACGCCAAAAAGCAGGGATGTAAGCGTCTTATCTGTTAGCACACTGCCGACAACCCTCACGAGCAATATTGACATCTTGCGTGTCATGAAATGGGGACGGCTGTCGTAAGGGAAGAGCTTCAGTAAATACAAATGACTCAAGGTCATCCAGCGATTTCCTCGCTTACCGGCGCCTCGCTGCCGTGGTCTAGTGGCTAAGAAGCTCGGCTGCTGACCCGCAGGTCGCGGAATCAAATCTTGGTTGCGGCGGCTGAGTTTTCGATGGAGGCGGAAATGCTGTAGGCCCGTGTTCTCAGATTGGAGTGCACGTTAAAGAACTCCAGGCGGATGAAATTTTCGGAGCCCTCCACTGTGGCGTCTTCATAATCATGTGGTGGTTTCGAGACGTAAAACCCCACAAATCAATCAATCAAAATCGATTGCCGAGCTTTTGCGTGAAGTGCGGCAAGCGGTTCTTCAAGCACAACCCCAGGTACTGCAGCACGTACAACCGGAGTCTCAGCCTTAGTTTTGCTACGCGCAAGTTGTTCCACAGGACCCCAGACGCATGAACCGGACGGCTACGGCTGCTGTAATGCCTCCGACGTTGTCTGCAAGTATGCCGCTACCCAAGCCGGAAGCAAGACTACGTAAAAGTGGTGTATGACGCACTGTACACCGGCGGTTTCTCCGCTACCACCGTGGAGAAGCAGGTCACCTTTACCGGGCGTGCCAGTATTGTCGGCGGGATTGCGTAAATTTCCAGTCAATGCACCGTGGCCGCGGAACGGTGAGTGGCCCCACAAAATCGACTAGTATTTGTCTTCACGCTATTGACCTCAAAACAACTTAGCAACAACGGGAGTCACGTTCAACAGCACCGATGTGCTATCGGTCGCTGAGTCCTCGTCCGTCATAAAATCTCCAAAGAACACGTTCACCTATCTCGCGGCGGGAGAACTAAAGCCAGGTACCTTTGGAGGTGAAGCCGCTAATATACTGACAACTGAAGACCCTTCATTGTTAGCCCGACAGGACGGTGGCAGTTACGGAACGAAGGACAAGTGCAGTAGTAGCGACGTTGCCTCCGAGATATTAGTCACGATTTACGACATCGAGGCCATTGCGCTAATAGACACTGGTGCGGACTATTCCGTTGTCAGCAATGCTCTCGCAGAGAACCTGAAGAATGTGATGACCGAATGGACCGGAGCTCAGATACGTACCGCTGGAGGGCACTTAGCTTCGTGGGATTATGCACCGCAAGGATAGGAATAAGAAGATTCGTGTATGTCAGTATTGTGCTTCCTGGATGCTCCCGTGAACTGATTATAGGCATGGACTTCTTCCAAACAAATTTATTCATTTATTTATTTTATTTATGAATACTGCAATCCCTACTAGAGATTTTCGCAGAATAGTTTACATGAATTACATGAATGCTCAATATGCAGACAAACAAATTTTCAAAACAGGAAGATAAAAACACACAGAAACAAAAGTACGCACAAAGCAACCTAAATATGCGAAAATTCGAATGTTTATGGGGACAGAGCTTAATTGGCATGCTATATTAAACACTGTTATCGAGGCTAGAAGAAAATAATGTTAATGATGGCTGTAAAACTTCGGTGTTAGTTTGTTCCAGTGTTTATAGTTCGTGGAAAGAATGAATATTTAAAGCAGTTGTTACGGGTTGCATAGGGTGTTATTGTGCGCTCATGCTTTTGTCGAGTTGCATATCCAGACAAAAATGAAAAAAATTTCAGAAATGTCTATCTTGTAATGTCCCTTTATTAGTTGATATAGAAATTTTAGTCTAGATACGTGGTTTCTTTCTGTTAGTGTTGGTAGATTAGCTCCAGCTGAAAGTTCTATGACTGAAGTGCGCCCGAAGCTGTTATAAATAAAACGAATGGCCTTTTTTGTACTCTTTCTAGCTTGTTGATATTAGTTTTAGTAAAAGGGTCTCATATAATGGAAGCCTAATCCAGTGTTGGTGTAACTATTGTTTTATAAGCCAGAAGGCGGACGGAAAGGGTTGAGAGTTTCAATGCCCTTCTGAGGAATAACAGCTTACGCATTGCAGTGTTAGTTACTGTAATAATGCGTTTCGTCCAATTTAGGTCATCTGTGATCCATATGCCAAGATACTTGTAAAGTGGGACTAGGGAAAGTTTAGTATGGGTAGTAGAGTACTCGTATTCTAAAGGATTCCTTTTGTTAGTTATTTGCATAAACACTGTTTTTTTCGAAGTTAATAGCCATTTGCCATTCCTCACACCAGGAAGACACTTTTTGTAGAGCATCATTTACCACGTGTTGGTCTGCGGGACAGCATATTTCGTTATAAAGTACACAGTCATAAGCGTAGAGTTTGATTTTAACAGGGATGCCATCAACATTATCATTAATAAACAGGAGAAAAAGAAGTGGACCTAGCACTAAGCCCTGAGGAACGCCAGAGTCAACAAGCTGTCTATGTGAGCAGAAATCAGCAAAAACAACAAATTGTTCGCGTTTTGTGAGATATGCAGAAATCCAGTTAACTACTTAGGAATTATTGATTATTCTACCTATCTTATATATCAGTTTAGTGTGGGATACTTTATCAAAGGCTTTCGAAAAGTCTATAAAAATAACGTCAGTCTGGGTTCTACTATTTATTGACTTGGCAAAGTTATGTATTGTTTCAACTGAGTGTTTGTCGAATAATTTTTCCTAAAACCATGCTGGAATTTGGTAAGAACGTTAGAGTTGTCTTGAAATTCGCTGACGTGATTGTAAATGAGATGTTCCAGAATCTTGCATACCGTACATGTTAATGAAATTGGACGATAATTTTCAACGGAGTTCCTATTTCCGGTCTAGTGAACTGGTTTAATTCTAGCGGTTCCCCAGTCTTTTGGTATTGCTCCATTTTGTAAAGACTTGCAAAAACTGACATGAAGGTATTTTGACACTCACTCAGCGTACCTTTTCAAGAAGCTATTAGGAATATTATCAGGCCCTGGTGATTTTTTGGCATCAAGCCTTAGATTAGATGTACCACTTTCAGAAACATTGACATCAGACATCGGTGGTAGGAATGCATGAAACGCAGGGGATATACCATTATCTTGGGTGTACACCGATTTAATATGGTTGTTAAAGGCATGGGAAATTTTGGTGCTCTGTGAGTTAGGCAGCCATCAACTTCAAATGTATCACATTCAGCGGAGTGTGGACAAATAGAACGCCAATGTTTCTCTGGAGACGTGATGATAAAGCTTGGTATTGATTCACCGTAGTAGCGCTTTTTATCAGCAGCTACTTGGTCATTGACTTGCTGTCATTGACTTGCAAGAATCCCAGGTTGTGTTTTTCATGGAGAATGCCATCGCAACATGTCTTGCGGAAAACCCAATCGCTCTACTTCTCCGCATAGTGGACGAAGATGTAACCGTGCCACCACGTTCCAGTGTGAATGTTCTCGTGTTCTTGTAAGCAGTGAAGTTCTCCCTGAATGTGACGGATTAGCGGACGGAAACGTCGGAGTGCTACTAAAAAAATGACTATGCGTGGCAAGAGGCCTGGTCTGCCTTCGGGATGGATATGCGTATATTCTATTAACTAACTTTGTAAATGACCTGCAGCATGTCGCGAAAGGAACATCCGTAGCATCGCTGCATGAGTACGTGCAAGCCTCAGATGTTTGCACTCTTCATAAAGCTTCAGAGACAGAAGATAATATACTCCAATCAGTATAAATTGAGAGAAAGCTCTCGTCATCTCAGGAACAACAGATTGCTGACCTCATCAGAGAGTTCGCCGAGCGCTTCTCCACCTCGCGGAAAGTAGGACGTACTTCCGTCGCAAAGCACCGCATCGTGGTCGAAGAACACGTGAGACCTGTGCGTCAGCACCCATACCGAATAGCGCCAAAAGAAAGGGAAGCCATCTAGAACCAAGTGCAGGAAATGCTAAATGATGGCGTGATCCAGCCATGCAACAGTCCGTGGGCATCACCGGTAGAGCTAGTCAAAAAGGACAACACTCTGCGATATTGCGTTGACTACAGAAAGCTGAACGAAGTCACAAAGCGTGATGTCTACCCACTTCTGTTGATAGATGATGCCTTGGATAAGTTACACAGTGCTCACTTTTTTATTGCGAAACATTTCTTAGCGAACTTCAGCGACTTTGAGAATATCTATCTATCTATCTATATATCTATCTATCTATATATATATATATATATATATATATATATATATTTATATATATATATATCCATCGAGCCGCTCACGTTTGGGTGCTCTCATGATCACCCCCTTTACTTGGCGTTAATCGAAATTAGCATGCGAGGGAAAGATGGTTTGACGAATACGACGCGCTTGTCAAGACATGAATAATGTCACAACTCTTCGCGTACGTCGTCAAACACTTCCCGCCGAACAGTGGCAGATACCCATGGGCGGGTATGTGCCGCTGGCATGTGGCTATGTGCCAGAGGTGTTGAAGTTTGGTATCTGCTCTGGAATGACGAGGACACACATGGACAATTTTAACCCGCGAGTGTTAGGAAATACCCGACGTCGGTAGCGTCGGCCCGACGAGTCCCAGCTGGAATCAAACCCAAGCATTCTGGGTGCCAATGAAGCATTTTACGACAGAGCTCTGCCAGGTCTCGGAACTACTTTTAAATTGACCCTGATCTTCGTGAAAATGCCCCGCCGCGGTGGTCTAGTGGCTAAGGTACTCGGCTGCTGAACCCAGGTCGCGGGATCGAATCCCGGCTGCAGCGGCTGCATTTTCGATGGAGGCAGAAATAATGTGGGCCCGTGTGATCAGATTTCGGCGCGTGTTAAAGAACCCCGGAAGGTCTAAATTTTCGGAACCCTCCTCTACGGCGTCTCTTATATTCATATAGTGGTTTTGGGACGTTAACCACACCTATCAATCATGAAATCATTAATCTTCGTGAAACGCTAATAGCGGTTTCAGTGCTGCCTACCCAATCTCATAAACATTACATATGTACGATTTTGATACAGCCGTCATGTCGGGTTAAAGTCAGATGTGGTTATTTGACTAATAAGGGCCTGAAGTTGATATATGTAGCAGTGTCCACTGCAAGCATATTCGCGAGCATAGGCGCTTCATATCAGCATCGGCTGTTGCTAATACGCATGTCCCAGTTGGCATCGTTGCGCAAGTGCAGGCAATTGGTTATGTAAACATCTGCAACTCTTTGACATATGTGTGTATGTTCGACATTTGTACATTAATTTAGGGTCATTTCATGACGTGTCACTCAATAAAAAAATGGCAACACGGTCACCTTTCTTCCGCATGCTTCGCATAACGGGGATTATCAGGTACGCGGGATCTGCTGATTTTTTTCATCATTAGACTTAAAAAGTGGATATTGGCAGATCGAGGTAGACAAACGAGATCACGAGAAGACGGCGTTTGTGACCCGAGACGGACTGTGCGAGTTCAAAGTGCTTCCTTTAGATTTGTGCTCTGCCCCTGCTACCGTCCAGAGGATGATGGACACTGTGCTCTCTGGACTCAAGCGGCACTCGTTTGTGGTCTACCTCGACAATGTAGTGGTTTTTTTCCTCTTCGTTCGAGAAGCACATTGACCGACTAAAACGGTACTGGATGATAATCGCACGGCAACACTGACCAAAAATCCGGAAACGTGTCACTTTGAATTTCGTCAGCTTTGGTTCCTCGGGCACATAGTTAGTGCGGAGGGCGTCTGCCAGGACCCGGAAAAGATTGCAGCAGTGGAAACTTTTCCTAAACCACAAGGCAGAAAGACCTCAGACGATTCCTGCGACTCTGTGCCTACGACTGACGCTTCGTCGAAAACTTTGCTAATGTCGCTGGGCCTTTGACACGGCTAACAAGTAAAAGT
Organism: Rhipicephalus annulatus; assembly: GCA_013436015.1. Classification (NCBI taxonomy): domain Eukaryota; kingdom Metazoa; phylum Arthropoda; class Arachnida; order Ixodida; family Ixodidae; genus Rhipicephalus; species Rhipicephalus annulatus. The sequence goes on from WOVY01003070.1 coordinate 343,254, forward strand.
GTACGACTCTCTTGGCGGGAATAACAATAAGCAGCTTTCACAGAGTTGCGACGCTATTTGCAGTCTCCTCCAATACTTGCCCATTGCGACGAAGAGGCCAATACACACATACATATCGACGCTAGTGACGTTGGTCTCGGTGCCATTTTCGTTCACTAGCAGAATGGAGAAGAAAAGGTTATCGCTTACATGATCTGCACTCTATCGAATGCGGAGCCTAATTGCTTGGCGACAGAGATAGAGTGCCTCGCAGTTATATGGGCCATCAGCAAGATTCAACCATACCTCTACGCGAGACCGTTTCGAGCAATCAGCGATCATCATTTGTTTTGTTGGCTGGCAGATATCAAGAACACTCCAGGAAGACTTGCTAGATCGAGCCTGCGTCTACAGAATATGACATCTCTATGGTCTACAAGTCCGATCTCAAGCACAATGACGCGGATTGCCTGTCTCGCGCACCTGTGGAGTTTCCATCATCTGATCAAGAACAAGACATCCCATGTCTTGGAGTTCTGAATGTGTCAGAGATGGCTACTCGTCAGCAAATGGACTCCGAACTACGCCCGCTTATTCAATTCTTGCGGGGTCATCAAATAGAGGTACCATGAGTTTTCGTCTGTGAATTGACGTCCTATGCCCTCCGGAACGACGTGCTATACAAGCGCAACTCCGGAAACAGTGGTTAGACGTTCCTACTTCTTGTACCATCACCACTACGAGCGGAAATTTAATAGCCTGTGCACTCTGCAAACCACATGTGCGAGTGCACTCTGCAAAAGTATTTACAGTATCCATTTAAGAGCTAGTTTTCATTTCTACAGTGCCCTAACATCGTGACACAATATAAGCTTCTCGTCAAGTGCTTGTGCGAGAAATCGTGAAACGTGCTCGACTGCTATGTACTGTGGCTTCATTTGCAACCCACAAGCAGTCATTTTAAATGTTCTTGTGACGCTGAGTATATATTTTGGTATCTAAAGTCATCACAACAAGACAGATTGCAGCGATAAGTTTCTAGAATCACCTGATATTGCTTAGCAATAAGTCACTAGAATTGCCTGATTAGGCGCACGAAACTGACTTTATTATAAAAAATATCATATATAATCACAATTTCATTTTCTTCTCACTTGCTCAGAGTCAATTTTGTATCTATAATATCCGCATAGAACAGTCAACACGCCTTTGAATAGTGGCGCAGTACTCCTTTAGAACGTTGGCTGTGGAGGTCAATTCGAAGGTGCTATTGAAGCCCACGTACCGGAAAATCTTTAAATATTCTGGTTGGCATGCCATTTTGACAAAAGAAAATAGCCCCTGGGAAACGTTGCTAAGTTTCGCGATTCTTTCATCACTAGCACCAAGTCCAAATCCTAAATTCTTGGTACAGCTCTATTCTTTTTTTTGTCGAAGTTCTTCTTCACTCTTTTTCTGTACATAGCTTCACCTTCTCTTTCGTTCTCTCTTCTGTCAGGCTCATCATCATTCACCTAACAGCCACGTTGGCTGGTAAATATTTTGCTTTGCAGGAGCAGGGAAAACTTCGTTCATGAATGTTGATTTGTTCTTGTTTTTCTTCCTTTCTTACTCCTGCAATAGCCCGATTGACGCTACATTATTGAAAAATTCATAAGAAAAGGTATGCACCCGAGAGATGCTTTTTAGGGATGTCCATGATGAGCTACGTCATTTAAAGGCAGCTCTTCCATCCTCCTGAGAAGTCTGGACAGACGCTTAAGTATAAGTATACGTCAATCAGCTGGCTTCACTAGCTCAATAACTGCTGCAACACATGCAGCGGTAAGCCTGAGTGCAGTTCGCTGTTCGTTTACCCATCTATTAGTTTTATGATTCTGTAAATCTGGTTCACTGTCTCTCAATAAGACTGGCTTTTTGTCATATTGCTTTCAGTTTATAAGGGGATCATACTGTTGATATCGCCTTTGCTGCTTTTGCTGCCACTATCCTTTTACAAGCCATAACTTTGGATATGTTCACAAAAATCGAAGGTCATGCAAATGACCTCCAACAGCACAGAGTGTGTTTTGATTGTACCATTTCTTGAGTCAGCTGCCTAAACTTGACTTTCTTATTCTGGCACTAGTGATATGATTGTACTTATCTTGTTGTTTCATCTTTTATGCCGGTTCATGTGAACTGCTTGCTTTGCTTCATGTACGTCCACCGGATGCCGTCATGACCACCCCAGTGACAGAGGTTACGGTACAGATTGCATATTTTAATCAGTGTGGGTGACACTGTGATTAATCCTGCTTGTGTCAGCTTAAAAGCTTCAGTTTTTTCTCAACGCTTGACAGCATTTACTCTTTTTACACATCAGCTCGTGGGATCCCCAATACGAATACTGCACCACCGTCTTTCGTTGAAGCTTCTAGGTGCCTTTATGATGGCCGATGCTTCTTTCTCTGTTTTTGTGCAATTCACTTCCGCTTCGTTAAACGTGCAGCTGCGGTAGCCAACCACAGAAAGTTAGCCATTACTTTGCAGTCTTTCATCTCACGATTAGAATATCGCTTCTACTTTCCATTGTGAGTCATGTGTATTCAGCTTGAACGGTAGAGAACCCTAGTACACTAATTGCGGAATTACGTCCCCTAATGTTTTATCAATACAAAGCTTCCTCTGCTTTCATTCCTTGTATTCAGTCTCTGATTTAGCCACTTGGCAGCTGTCGGTTCTTGTAGTCGATGTTATGTCATTTCTCTGACTTGCTCTGTGATGCAGACACACATAAAACTGCAGACTTCTTCGCATGCAACTTTCCTGAAAAACAAATCAAAATGTCGCTAGAGAGCAGGTTACTGAACTAAGAATATAAAACCATTTTGTTCTCTTCTCCTCCACTCAGAGGCTGGCACCCGCAGCATTTTGGATCAGTGACTAGAGCTGTAATGCTGCCGCGTACTGCTGCTCGGCTCAGTGTAGACAAGAAGAAGAAAAGCGTGTTTAATGAGAAGGAGGAGGAGAGATCGGCTTTTAAAACGGGTTTTTGGCTTGCTACTCCTCACGGGGGTAAGGATAAAACGGAAATAAAGAGGAAGGTATGATAAGAAGTGATTGTAGTATAGCACAATGTGTCACTGCAAACAATGTCTCGTTCGGTGAAGTACGCGCACAAAAGTGTCTACGTTAGCAGGTTCTCCAAAGACGGGAATCTAAACCTGTCTTGCTTATGAATGCGAGCAGGCTCTTCAAACTGCGTTGGGAGTGATCCAAACGTTCTCAAGCACCCGTAAATTTCTCTTTCGAAAAAGGTCGGCAGTCTAGGTCTACTGTGAGGCACTTAAGAGGTTGTCCTTCATCATCGTATAAAGGACACATACACAGGATGTGATTAATAGTTTCTGGCGTGTTACAAATGTTGAAGTTAAAACTTTGCTCTTGTCAAATCATGCATAAGTATCGTAGCGTGTATGCAGCACGCAGCCGCAGTCTATGTCTTAGTCGCAACGGAAGGCGAAAAACACAAGAGTCAAGCCTGCTATAGCGCTCTTGGCGTTGATCCGGATCATTCCATAGTCCTTGTACAGAGGTGCTCATACGTATAGACAGCAAGGCGTCGATGTCATATCGGGAAAAGTGTATTGATATGACTTCGCCACTAGTGTGCGCCATTTTCGCTTCGGCATTAGCTTGGTAATTCCCAGCTATGCTACAATGACTGGGAATTCATCGCAACGCAACGGTATGCTCGCATTGAAATGCCTCATTCAACCTGTTCATTATGTCACACACCATATTTTGTGCAGTGTCCTGTTTTATGTTGTTCCTAATTAGCTGAGGTGCCTGCTTGGAGTCGCTAAATTATGTCAAGTTTGTTGGAATTTGCTGTAAAATGTTGTAAGCAGCTTGTCGATGCTGGTGGCAGTGAATGATGTTCGGTGTGCTATTTTGAAGCGTTAAGTGATCCCCATTTGGGGCCCAGTGAAAGCTGCTGCTGAGGAGGTCTGCGTGACAGAGCCATCTGCAAAAAACTCTACTGTATATCCGTACTTACAGTCGATGTAAGACAATGTGAAATACTTAAGACAAGCAGTTGGTATTTTTGAATTCTTTGTTATTCCTGGAATCGAAAGTCGCACGATCGGCTGAGGAATCGTCTAAAGTGGTATGTCGGAGGTAACATGCGAAGCATAAGTCGGAGGCAGAAGATCTCGGTGCGACATAACGGCTGCTGAGTATGCAGCATTTGGTCGTGTGTTAAATGTGTCTGCTAGTGGATGGTCTCTATGCCTTGTCAGTAGCCTTTTATGTACTTGTAGTGGTTCGTGTTGAAGATGAAGACGAGCTGGACAAGCACGTGCTTCTGCAATAGTACCGCGTGTAAAAGTGCATCGAGGTACTCCTAGGCAAATTCTTAGGGCACCCGTCTGAGCTCCCTCGAGTATACGTACAGTCGATGTGCGAGTACGGGAGAAAACAGGAGCACTGTAGCGAAGGGATCCAATAAAAAGTGCTATGTATAGCTGCAGAATAGACGATTTCGACGGTCCCCATATTTTTCAGACATATGGCAAGTGACCTGGACAAAGCTGTCTAGATTTTAAGCGATTTCATCTGCTTCGACCAAGACAAATCTTGATAGATGATAACTCCGAGGAACTTGTGATGAGTTACCGAAGGTATTATGTTCCCATCGATCACTATGGGGTAGCAAGCTATGGATTTTCTCGTGAATAAGAGGGTTGCACTTTTCGTGGGTGACAGTTGCCGTCCGCAGGTATCGAGGTATGCAGACGTTGTCGATACCGCACGTTGTCTTTTATTTTGTACTTGCAAACGTGTTAGACTCGTGCTCCAATGCAAATGTCATCTGCGTAAACAAATATCGAGATTTTGCTCCTAAATTAACGAGGCCAATAAGTATGATATTAAATAATGTTGGATTCAGGACTCCACTTTGAGGCACGCCACGACAGACGGGATGCTCATTTGTGTCACCGTCAGTAGTAGACATGAAAATAGTTCGTTCTCATAGATAGCTGGCTCTTCATTGATGCATGCGGCCACCAATGCCATAGTCTTCAAGAGCAATTAGTATGGGGTCATGCAGTAAATTGTCGAATGCACCTTTGATATCAAGAAATACTGCAGCCGTTATTCGCCGTCACAGTTTCAGATGTTCAACGGTTGTTACCAAATTAATCACACTGTAAGTTGATGACCTTTCCTTCCAGAAGCCAGTCATGCCAGCTGGATATACTCTGCTTCTCTAGCAACCATTCCGAGCGCATCAGAACCATTCGTTATATGAGTTTTTCTACAGAACTTGCTAGCGCCACAGATCTGTAGAATAGCATATCACGGGAAGACTTGCCAGGTTTTAGCAATGCCACGAACTTGCTAGTTTCTCAGTGTACCGGTACAGCTCCAGATGCCCAATAAAAGTTGTACAAAGACAGCAGTTTTTAGGTTCCTCAATGACCAAGGTGGCGCACGGTAGCATAGGTGTTTTATCAGGCCCAGGTGCTCTAGAGCGTAAGGAAGTGGACATAGCCGCACGAAGCTCTTGCAGCGTGAAAGAATTGTCGAGACGGACGTCTGCCGTAGGCGCTGCGCACCGAAGCAGTAAGCCATTCGTTGTTGCAGAGCCCAAAAAGTGCATGCGAAATTCTTCTGCGATCTGTTTTTCGCTGGATGTTCTTATGATGGCCAATGGACGGAAATGACGCAGTTGCTGAGGAGAAGGTGGTAGAGCTCGTACAACGTGCCCTTTCTTAGACAGTGGTTTTCGTGGGTCCACGGTGGCGCAAAATTACTTCCAGTTTTGGCGGCCAACCTTTTCCAAGTACCTATGAACTTTTTTTGCACGTTACGCGAGGTCCTCAGGTCTGCGATCGATTTCGTTAGCCTGTATTTGCATTCAGCTCGACGACAAACTGCCCGCAGCTCTTCGTATACCACATCAAGGGCTTCCTGGAATTAGATGTTGTGACAACATGTGTAGTGGTCTGTACTGCTGTGAGAATTCTTTGTTCAATTTCTGTCGGAGAAACTATACAGCTACAAGACTTTTCTAGCTCTTCTTGGAAAGCCTCCCAATGTGGGAATCGTTTTCGAATACTTGCAAAGCCGGTATACCATTGTAACTGTATGTAAGTAGAAATGTGATCACTATCTTATGTTTCAACGTCTGCTCACCAGGCGGCGGATATGGAAAGGCACCGAGAAGCGATAGCTAAGTCGGGACAGCTGCTGTACGTTGAGCCACGGAGATATGTCGGTGATCCGTCGTTTAGAATAAGAAGGCCATTGTTGCTTGTGAAGTCTATAGGAGCTGTCTTCCCCGAGTGCTGCTGACGCTGCTGCCTCAAATGTGGTGATGGGCATTGAAGTCGCCTACGGAGACGTGAGGTGCATGACTCAAATCGATGACATGCTTCAGGTATTCAGCGTCAAATCTGCCACCCGGTGAAATTTAACTACCAATAATCGATACCACACGTCTTTTTAGCTTCAACGAGATAGAAAGGTACTCATTGCTGCCATGCATAGATATTTAGTTATGTGAATACGTGAGGTCACGACTCACGAAAAGTATGACTTTGCTAGAGATTTCACTTACCTGGGAAGTCAATTCTTCATATCCAGATACTCTGTACGGTAAAGTCATATTCGGCTCGCATATCACAGCAAGTACTGCAATAAGAACAGCATCTCCCTTTGTGGACTTTTTCTGAAGGCGTTCAACACATAACTTCTCATTCTGCCAGACAGAAAACTGTTGTGCAACATAACCTTTGGTAACATTTGAAAATGTAAAATAAGCCCATGAATTGTAAGATCAAACCTGCTCCTATTGAGACTTCATAGTGCCGCGCTCGAAACAGAAAACGAAGACGATGTGCGTGCCAACAGTCTCGTGAAAAGGGACACTGAAGAATACGACGTGCTTTTGTTGAGGTCTCTTGCTCTTGGCTCCTGCATAAACACACGCCTTCGGTTCTCAGACTCAACGCCTCGGTGATCTGCTTACGTTGGACCGCGACAATATACACATTGAATAAAAATTTGCTAATAAAGTTTGTAGTGCTGGATGTTTTTGCTTTCACGTATTTTTAAACAAGCAAAATCTGTCCTGGTCAGTCATCTGCAAGAACAGTTAGAGCGCAGTACTGTCTGTCATCAGAGGTGAAATCAATGTCAAACTCACCTCAAATTTTTGAGGACTCGGTGTACTTTTCGCTGTGCAATGACCTCGATTTCTAGCAAGTTTATAATTCAAAAAAATAAAATGTTTTTTGCTGATGACAAGATAACTTGAAATAATAAAAGTTTATAGCGTAAGCCATTCGGCCGGTTATGTCAATTTATCTGCTCTGTTATGGCTAGGTAGATCATATGACCAAATTTGTTTATCTGTTTCAAAATTAATAAACGAATAAGGGTTATTATATACAGGGGAAGTCCCATTGCACAAGGTCGGAAGGCGACCTCTTCTGAAAAGTATACATGCTGATAAGCATAGCAAAATGGCAACAAAAAAGCGGCAAGTCATTTTGGTGGGGATAATTACAAGGCGAACTTGCAATGTGAATTCCAGTAGAAATGATAATAAAAAATGTTTAGTACTTATACATGGCTACGAAAAAATTGGCAGTAGAATCTTGAATAAAAGCGACTTTAATGATACACCAGACAAGCCAAATCTACTTTAAGGTGTTGAATGACAAATGTCTTAGCGCATAGTGGTATTGAATTCCAAAAATATATGGTATTGTGTTTGCCGTAGTTAGTGCATGTATGTGGTACAAAAAATGTTGTTAGAGGCAAACCGGTGTCATTAGCGTTTACTAATTAGAATTTCTGTATTACATTCGCAGTTACCGGACCATTAGGACACGTAAATACAAAAAAAACAGTTTATATTTGAGTAAACTACACACTGTTGTAAACTTTGCTGTGGAAAAGTGGGGACACGCTGGTATATAAAGTACCGAGTAATAGGATGCGCATGGCTTCGTTTAGAAACGAAGTGGAAAGGCATGAGGTGGATAAGTATTCACCCATGACTTGATGCAGTATGTAGTATGACTGTGGATAATGGCGTAGTATAGTTTAAGCAATGTTGAAGCATGGCCGTGCCTCAGTAATGTTCTGATACCATGAGCTGTTTTCTGTCTTATAAGTGAATTGTGTTGATTGTACTTTAGATGAGCATCTAGGAGTACTCACACGAATATGAACTTAGTGACACAAAGATGTCTGCGGCTGTTGATAGTAATAGAAAGAGCATAATGACTAGAATGTAACATAATGAACTGTGTTTTATTTCTGTGAATTGGTAAACCATTAGCTGTGTACCAGTTCTTTTACAGTAATGGTGTCCATGGACTTTTCCTGTGCAATTATAGGAGCGCTTTCGATACCATTGCTAATCCGAGATGATAGGGGACCAAAAGCAGGCCAATGCAACGAACACGTCATTGCCTAATTTTGAAATTAGTTTCAAAACATTTTTTTTATACTGTGCTAAACAGTTTGGAATGGAAGCTGCTCCAAGAATAAATAGGCTTTGTACCATAGTCTCCATTAACAGTGGCACTTTTATACTGCTCTGCTTCACCAATGGATTCACATTAAAACAAAGAAAAGGTAGCTGTTGGTATTGGATTTCATATTCTTACAGTATTACATACACGTACTTCTACAAAATGAAATTTCAGCTTTCTGGATTCATAGATGTAAACATCTCTTGGAGAAACAAAAACTAATATTGCCATGTGGTCATAATTTTGAAGACTGCATTAGTTTGCGGTATTGAAAACGAACTTTTTACTCAGTGAACCTTATCTTGAATAACGGAAAGTCAAACTACAAGCAATACATATAATCTGTCCTGATTGGTCATAATTATTGGTCTGCTCTGGTCGGTCATAATTAATCTGACAAGCAGTACTGCATGTCTGGTTTGATACAAGTGCTATCGCAGATTCCAGGGTTATTGCTGGTGGCTGCATAAGATCTAGACCATTCATGTCCTATCCGCAAACTCAACAGGTAGATCTCAAGTTATCGCGGAGCTCCTGGAACACTGCTGCGTCGAGTGTTACTTAGAGTCTTTGTTAGTGAAACTCGACTTTATTGATATAAAACACACTTGCCATATGCGTGTAATTAGTTGTCAGGCGTGTTATTTAAATGCTAAGCTTATCCTAAGTAAAATATTTTTATCTCCAAAGGCGAAAAAAAACATCTGAGTGTAGTGTGTTGTGCTACATGTGTTATTGCCGTGAGAAATATATAAAGCAACACATATAGCTGTAGTAACAATATATGTGGACTTCACGTTCTGCAAGCAGTTCGCGATGGTAAGTTTTTTTTTGTTTTCAACACATCTTGTGAAAGCCTTAATTAGTTGTCTCATGTCCAGCATTATTTGGCGAATACACTCGACATATTGCATTTTTTCCTTTGTTTTATAACAACATTTAAATTTGATGCGAGATTTGGCATTTATTTTTATTTTTAGTTTTGACAAAGCACCCAGAATTTGTTGGCATTAAACTTAACTTGAGCTAGAAAAGGGGTCCTTTCAAAGCTTTTTAGAAAGTACATTTTATTTATATTCACATTAATAATTTAGGCAGCTTGCCGCCCATGATTTAGCCAAGAATATCACCAATGTATTGACACTCACTGCATTTTCTGTCAGGCATGTGCTGAATTGTAAAACGTACTTTTTGTAATTGACTGTGTTGACTTTCTTCCTATCTCAGCAGAGTCTTTTGTGCTGTCTTACTTTGTGCTTTAAAAATTATTGCACAAATTAATAAATATAAATAAGGTCTTATGAACGGTGTTATGCCTAGTTAACTGACATGAGCTAAGAGTGAAAATATGTGCTATAAACTGATCCTTGTTGCTAATGGACTACAACATTCAGAGCAACTTTCACCAAATACGCTTTCTTTGTTACTTGCATGTCATGAATTCGCATCGCTTGTAGCCAGGTACGTTTTCTTTTTCAATTTACGTACCTTGAGGCACGTGAGAAGGTGTGTTCAAAGCGAGATGAAATACAGCACGAAACAGAAAAGCACTGGTGATTTGTACAGATGCCCAATCACACTACCACAAAAAGATGGTGGGTCATTGGTAGTGACAACATTACTAGTGGTGTCAAAATATTTGAAAAACGAATCAAATAGCAGTCGCTTGTCGAATCGAATGGGACATATATGGAATACCTAATATAATAACGTAATCGGCCATAATGGGACAACCCTGAAGCAGCAAAGCATAGAATGAGCTGAGTGTTTATTTTATTCCTTAATCTCTCAATTACCATAATAATGCTACCTGAGTATTGGCAACACTATTGATGTTATAGACATTACCAGATAGAGAATTTTTGCGGCAAAGTACACTTTCACCCTGTTTTACTAGGGTAGAGCTGCATCGCATTAATCATTTTCTGTATTCATCTTTGAAATTAGGGACTGTGGCTGCATTCACCTTCACGAATAAAAACACAAGAGAGTCTTTTATTCACGTAAATTGTTCTTACAGCTTTCAAGACTTGATTTTTACATGCTCTCTGTAGGGTATATGCCAGAATATATGTTGTGATAATTTAGCTTATTCTAATAAAACTTTAGCTGAATGAATGGTGTTCCGTATAAAATTTTTCAGATTTTATGCCACAACTCTACTTAAAGGCCGGCAACAGAATATCAACTTGAATAATGTAGTTGCGGTGGTACTTCGACATGCAGTTGAATAGTATTTTGAAAGCTCTGGTTGCCGCTGTATAGAAGCTTACTACAGTTTTCTTATTTGTAGTATTACCTGGTGACAGTTCGTGCATCCTTATTTTAATTAAGCAGTTGTGGAGTATTAGAGTTATTGATGATTTTTAAAGAGGTTCTCCGACTATGCCAAAATTATCAGAAGAGGATTAGGTTCGTTTAGGCGTTCTATTTGGTTGTACCGCTTTTGGATTGGTATTGAATTCGCTTTTGAAATTCACTACTAACGAAACGCTTTCTTGCGTGCGTCTTGTATAGTATGACATCGTGCTGTCAATGCTTCTTCGCTATACATGCGTGCATCGCGGTGAAATGAGCAAAAAAAAAAACGCCGCCTGGAGGCGGGCTCGTTGTATACACAGCATACAGTAGATTTCGAAGTGTATATGGCCTAGAGGGAATGCGCTGTCATCCGCGTCCTTCTCTTCTAATAATAGCGTGGCCTCTCGCTCCTGATGTGAACGGAATTACTTCGCGTGTTTATAGAGTGACACTACGAAGATATTCGTTAGCAGGTCTATAGGAAGCTGCTACAGATATTCGTGCTTCTGCTTTCACATCGCTATCATAATCAGTAGTGGTGGCATTCACTACGAGTAGCCCAAGATATGCCGGAGTGAGTGCAAGCTGATCCTATAATGTGTAGCCGATTGATTGACGTGCGTGACGTAGGCACTCAAGTGCTTCGACACCACCTGTTCGAGCTGCAACAAATGTTTATCGAGTTACGATTATCGTTATATAATCCGCACGTGAGCTCTTTACACCGTCATTCTCTAGTTTTTAAGGCATATCTGCGTCGACTTCGATGATTCCAGCGAACGTTGCAAACGGAGCGACGAGTCTTTCGGCAGCGTCGTCACCGGCGCGCGCACAGCGTTTCTGTAGCCCCTTGGTCGCACCAGCTACTATAGCGCCGTCTTCTCATAATCGTAGACCGTTCGCCAGTACAGGTGCGTGCGTCAACTTTGTTCTCACCTTCGCCGCGGCGTCTGCATCAGCTGTGCCCACGCCCGACACACGAGCCCTGAAGCATTGTCATGGGCGCAGCCATGTCTGTTGACGAAAGTACGCAGGAACCAATGAGCGTGCCACTTCCGAGAGCCTCGTGAGGAAGCCTGGCGCAGTGCATTGGAGATGGTCTATCCGCTCACGTTTGTAAACTCGTCGCCCGGATACCGGGACAGGCGTAATAAAGACGATAGCCTTTCTTGGGGAGCTTCCAGGCAAAAACTTTGGTCTGTCTGTCTGTACAATTGTCTGTTTGTCCACCGTTACCGCGAATTGGGAACGCTAAAGAGCACAAACTGATACCCCTAAAGGCCGACCCCATCCGCAGTGCCCACCAATGTTGTTCAAGGATCAGCGTTCTTATGTGTGCGATTGTCAATTAAAAAGCAATCGTTGCGCATATCTGAGGTACCACAAATACACGTAGTTGTTTTGTATATGCGCCTTTATAGTAGAGAACGCACACACAAGTAATTCTAAGGACCGTAGCATTAAACACGCTGCGCTGACAGTGCGACGCGGGGCTCGAAAAGGCAAGTTTTACCAACGCTTTGCTATAACGACAAGGTGCTGGCACCTGCCCGTCGTTTTGCGTTCTACACCTTATCGCGTCCGAAAATGCACGCATATTTCTCCGCAGACAGCAGGTCTTCATTCGTTTTAGTAGATAACTGCCAGATGGCGCTCGTGGCTAACGTGCCTTGATGCGCTCGTTTGTGTCCGTTGCACGCTCGAGGCACTCTAACGCCGCGCCTCCGGAATATCACTAACCTATTTTCTTGCGCAGAACATCAGATAAATGTTTTGTTCACTCTCCCCACACTCAAGACTATTGTCTTTCGACGACATTTGCAGATTACATGTAGATACTGAGCCATTTTTTTATGTGGGTTCTGGTCACGGCGAAGACTATAACAGAAAGCCGAGCGCGTGACATTCCAGCGTGCGCAAGTTTCCCCGTGTGCGAGCAGAAATATCCCCCAAACCTTCTGGCTACACTGAAGGGAAATGTTTTTTTTATCTAATACTGCTTTTATTTTGGTCCAATTTTCGAATAAAAGCATGGAAACTGCTGAACTTTTCTTATAAAGATCACTGTATGTAGGTATCCATTAGTATGTGACAGTATTACATTTTATTACTGTCTACATTTTCTCCGTGCTAAATACCTACGTCAATTTGAAAAACATAAAGGCATTTTAGCGTTCCCCCTTTCCGGAAACGTGTATATTATGAGTAAAAAGTGAGCTAAATATTGTAGTTGAATCAGATTGCCTTGTTACCTCTACAGATTGTTTTGCTATTTGATCGCATACGAAGATTTATAAGGCGGCCAATGGAAGCCTTTTTAGGCTCTAGATAATTGAGTGTCTCGGTCGTGCCACTTATTAATGTGATAAGTAATTGTGCCAGAATATTGTGGAAGAAGACGATTAGCCGACCTGCTCTTACTCTTCACGTCCTGCACAGTGAGAGTGCCTGAGCTATCATCGTTTTCTTTTTCGTCATCTGTGTTTTTTGTCTGTCGTAAAGCATACCAGTGCCTTTTTCATTTCAATAATGCCAGCCAGGTGCGCCGAATCCAGCCATTCACCACCCTCTTTTCTTGTCTTTTTTTTTGCTCTCGCCCTTCGCCTAGCCTTCGCGAGTGCTTTGCGGTCAGAGGGGAGAAAAGCCATTATGTAGAACCTCACGGCGAACTATATATGAAGTAAGTTTTGTGCAGTTGTGTACAGATCTGTGGGGTATAGTCTTGCACTCGTCGTGTTCATAATGTTGGCTGTCACGCTGGCTCTGTAAAAGATACCGTATTTTGAGATAGCGCGTCGCCACTCGGAGCGCTGTGCGGGTAACCAATGGAGGAGGGTCACTGCAACATTACTGCGTGCGCTGACATTAATAGTGCTGTGATGCGGTGGCGTCATTGCTTCGAGCCACAATGATGGATCAATTTGATTTATATGTGAGGTGTAACGTCCCAACACCATCATATGATCACGAGAGACGCCGTGGTGGAAGGCTCCTGAAATTTAGACCACCTAGGGATCATTACCGTGCACCCTAATCTGAGCACACGGGCCTACAACATTTCCGCCTCCATCGGAAATGCAGCGCCGCAGCCGGAATTTGATCTCGCAACCTCCGGGTCAGCAGCCGAGTAGCTCAGCCACTAGACCACCGCGGTGGGGCCACAAGGATGCATCTGGAAGGAACAATTTTGACAGACGTTTGATATTGGAGTACGAAACACGTCAATTGCATTGTCGAGGAAAAGCGCTCAGACGCACGTGTGACGTCGGCAGTGCTACCTAAAGACCCTTCGTCTTGAGATCTAGGGGTGTTTGTGCTACCTATGATATCGCGCAGCGGCATGACTGCTCTCTGAAGTAAGGTGGACCCGGATGGCTCCCGTTGAAAAGCTTGCGTTTGCACTGTTGTTGAAAGAAGTGAAGGAGGCGCTCAGTAAACATAGGCTAGTCAGGACGATTCATCGATGTTTGCGTTCGAAAGCATGATCCATCATTTGCATTCCATTGTGTAATAAATGAAGTGTGCAGGATACTTGCTACTCTTAACCGCGCCAGCTCGTATGCACCTTATGTAGACTCCCTATAAATGTCTGCAATTTTCGCCCAATCTACGGGAGTAATATATTTTGTAGTTAATTTTCTGACACGTCAAAAATAGCTTGCATGCATGAGAGAGACATCCGTGCTTCCAAATACTTTTTATATTGTCGTGGAAATAATTAAAAAGTGCCAGAGCGTAATTAACCGAGTAGAAAGAATAAATCGCAGGGAAGTAAGCGAGTCGAGTATAAGTGATTTTCTTCTCTACAAATAGAAACGGGACGAAGTGTATTGAAAAAGGGAGAGGAAAGATATGGCCCATAGTAGCAAAAACGCCAACGTGCAGTCACTCACATGTTCATGCCGTTGGCCTGGTACGCGACATTACTGTCACAGGATACAGACAATAAGAATATATATATATATGTATATATATATATATATATATATATATATATATAGATATATATATATATATTGCCACCATTGATGAACGAGACACTGTGGCTCATACGCGTTTTCAGGCGCGAAGAAGAAGGGAACATCTTCGTTGCTCTGGTTCAAGTAAACTCCTGGCTGCAGGTCTTGTTTTGTTCGTGACATTACTGGTGGAGGTGCTGGGTACGTGTACTTCGGCTGTGTCGGTCATCGTGGAGACTGCTACATCTCCCAGAGCAAGAATCAGCCGCCGCCTGCGTGGGTTACCCCCTGAATTTGGTCCCTTGGCATCGACACCCAGAAAGATGGTAACTGCGATGACAAGCCAGGTGGTCCAAACCAGCGATGCCCATGATTCTCTTCTCGCCCATGTTTTTCACGTGCCACAGACACCAAAGCCGTTCAATGGAGACATCTTCGAGGTTGTTGATGACTGGCTAGACCACTTTGATTGGGTTGCCAGTATCAACGAATGGGACGATGTTCGCAAGCTGCGCCGAGTTTACTTCTACTTGGAGGATTCTGCGAAGACATGGTACGAGAACCACGAGGCCTCCTTTGCAACATGGCAAGAGTTTAGCCGACAGCTCCGTGACGCCTATCGCAACACCGAGAGGAAGAAGAGGGCTGAACAAGTCATATCCTGCAGAAACCAACGGCCGAACGAACGTGTATCCATGTTTGTCGAGGACATGCTTCGGCTCTTCAAGCGCGCGGACCCTGCCATGCCTGAGGAAAAGAAGGTGCGGCATTTGATGCGCGGCGTAAAAGAACAGCTTTTCACTGGGCTCGTGCGCAATCCACCGACGACAGTCGCCCAGTTCATCAGTGAGGCAGCTACGATGGAACGTACGCTGCAGCAGCGGTCGTCACAATACGAACGCCAGATCCCGGCCACCACATGCTCGATCGGCTCTGACAGCGAGAGACAGACCCTCGCAGACTTCATTCGAAGTATCGTTCGGGACGAATTGCGACAGCTTCAGGCAGTGGGATCCCATCCACCTGTGTCAGCCCTCGCGGATGTAATCAGACAAGAAGTCCGGCAGGCCGTCACACCCCTGGCCCCAATCGCGCTGCCGATTCCCGAAGCCCCAGTCCTGACATACGCAGCGGCATTGCGATCCCCTGCACCACCGGCTACACATACTGCTATGCGGCCAAGGTACCAGGCTATGCAGCCATTCCACAACACTGCTTCGAGCGCACCTCTCGGCTCAATGTTTTCGAGCCCACCCAGCTATCCGCCGTCTATCTCAAGACAAAGTGGTAGCAAGGCAAGCACGTGGCGCACCTCGGATAATCGTCCGCTCTGCTATCACTGTGGCGAAGCGGGTCACGTATACCGGAACTGTCAATACCGGCAACTAGGTCTCCGCGGCTTGCACCCTGATGCTCGAAGCCCACGCTACGATGAGCGCCCCCGCGAAATTGAAGCCTATCGCACGGGCCAACGTACTCCTTCGATTATTCGGCACCACCAGTCGAGATCACCATCGCCTAGCCGGTCTACGTCACCCAGTTTGCCCTCATCGTCTTCCGCTCCTTTTAGGAGCCGGTCACCAAGTCCCCGCAGGGGAAACTAGGAACGGCGACTTCTGGGGGTGAAGTCGCGGCCCGGCGAACTGTAAAAGACCCTCCTTCGACGCAACGACCGGACGAGGGCGATTCCGGTTTTGCAGTGTTCTCCGACAGCAAAAAGATTGTTTCTGCCGAAATTGCCGTCTTCGTCGACAATCATGCCGTTAACGCCCTCGTCGACACCGGTGCCGACTATTCTGTAATGAGTGCCACACTGGCATCTGAACTGAGGAAGGTTACCACGGCATGGCAAGGACCTCAGTTGCGCACGGCAGGTGGCCATCTGGTGACGCCTACTGGTATGTGCACGGCATGCATTCGAATACGTACGTCGACATTTGCGGGCTCTTTCTTCGTATTGCGCGTGTGCTCTCGGCCAGTCATTCTAGGAATGGACGTCCTTCGTGAATACGGCGCAGTCATCGACCTCCGTAAATTACTTGTGTCGTTCGAGGATCCTTTTTGCGCTGCAACTGGCAGTACACAATTCCGGAAAAGAGCGCTCCGTGTTACCGACGATTCTCTGACTCTCCCACCTCGAAGCAGCCTCTTTGTCAAAGT
The DNA here is from genome assembly GCA_013436015.1 of Rhipicephalus annulatus. Classification (NCBI taxonomy): domain Eukaryota; kingdom Metazoa; phylum Arthropoda; class Arachnida; order Ixodida; family Ixodidae; genus Rhipicephalus; species Rhipicephalus annulatus. The sequence goes on from WOVY01003070.1 coordinate 360,190, forward strand.
AGAATTGGGACAGGACTTCTCTGACGCGGTAATTGCAGAGGCCAATTTGTCTCTCCTTATTTCACGACAAATCTGTGTTGCCCGAGGAATCATTCAGCCTAGCAATAGGCATGCTCAACTGCTGGTCACGAACTTCAGCGACGACTATCGCCACCTTACGAGACACACTGCCATTGCATATTGTGAAGAACTTGCCGATGCCGATGGTCCGTCTACGTTAGCTTCATTTTCATCGAATGGCCACCCTGACGAGGCCTTCGTGAGCACTCTCGACGTAAATGAGAGACTACCTTCGGCTCAACGAGAAAGCCTTTTGCGTATACTCGGCTCATTTCAAGACTGCTTTGCCACTACGTCAAAGGTTAAACAGACACCACTTGCTCAACATCGTATCATCACGGAACCCACTGAGAGACCCATCCGACAACATGCCTATAGGGTGTCGCAGAAAGAGCAAGATGCTATACGTGACCAAGTCCAGCAGATGCTTCAGGACGACGTCATTCAGCCATCGACCAGTCCCTGGGCTTCGCCAGTTGTGCTAGTAAAGAAGAAGGACGGTACGTTGAGTTTTTGCGTTGATTACCGTAAACTGAACAAGGTCACCAAAAAGGAAGTTTATCCTCTACCCCGGATAGATGACTCGTTGGACCGTATACGCAACGCTAAATAATTTTCCTCCATAGATTTGCTTAGCGGCTACTGGCAAATCGCAGCGGACGAGCGTGACCGCGAAAAGACGGCGTTTATTACTCCCGATGGTCTGTACGAGTTTAAAGTGTTGCCTTTCGGTCTATGCTCAGCGCCAGCTACTTTTCAAAGAATGATGGATGCGGTTCTCAAGGGGCTCAAATGGCAATCATGTCTTGTTTACCTTGATGACGTCGTGGTCTTTGCAGACACGTTTGAACAACACGTCCAACGCCTTCATGCAGTTCTTCAGGCAATTAGAACAGCGGGGTTGTCTCTCAAACCCGACAAAAGTCATTTTGGATATGAAGAACTGAAGTTCCTTGGTCACGTTGTGAGCCATGCCGGCATCCGCCCAGATCCCGAGAAAACCCGCGCCGTTGCCGCCTTTCCCGTGCCCACAAATAAGCGCGACCTACGCCGATTTCTGGGGCTCTGTGCGTATTACAGGCGCTTTGTCAAAAACTTCTCGAAGATTGCTGAACCCCTCAACGAGCTTACAAAAAACGGTGTCTCGTTTGTTTGGGGTCCCGATCAGTGCCATGCGTTCGACACCCTCCGAAACCTCCTCCAGGCTCCGCCTGTACTAGGTCATTTTGACGAAAGCGCTGACACGGAATTACACACTGATGCCAGCAACGTTGGACTAGGAGCGGTATTAGTTCAGTGGCAGAATGGCGTAGAGCGCGTGATTGCTTATGCGAGCAGAACATTATCCCCAGCGGAGAAAAACTATTCTGCCACCGAAAAGGAATGCCTCGCTGTTGTCTGGGCCATAACAAAGTTCCGCCCATACTTGTATGGCCACCCATTCAGGGTAGTTAGCGACCATCATTCCCTTTGTTGGCTCGCGAATCTCAAAGATCCCTCAGGTCGTCTAGCACGATGGAGCCTTCGGCTACAAGATTTCGATGTCACCATCGTCCACAAATCTGGGCGGAAACACACCGACGCCGACTGTCTCTCACGTGCACCGGTCGAAAATGCCAACACTGACCTTGAAGACGACGACACTTTTCTTTCTGCAGTATCAGCAACCAGCTTAGCTGAGCAACAGCGTCACGACTCGGAGCTAATCCCGCTCATTGACTACCTGGAAGGACGCAATTCCCACCTTCCTTGAAGCTTTGCACGCTCACTATCTTCCTTTTGTTTCCGTGATAGAGTGCTTTATAAAAAAAATTTCATCCTACACAAGCTATGTATCTGCTTGTTGTGCCAACTACGCTTCGTGGTGACATTTTACGTGCGTGTCATGATGAGCCATCATCTGGACACCTCGGCTATACGCGAACGCTGCAACGGATTCAACGCTCCTACTACTGGCCACGTCTCGCGAAGACTGTGAAGCACTACGTTCGCCATGTCGCGACTGTCAGCGACGTAAGATTCCACCTTTACGACCAGCGGGACTACTGCACCCAATCGGCCCACCAAATGCGCCCTTTCATCAGATTGGCATGGACTTGCTGGGGTCATTCCCCACGTCTTCGTCTGGAAACCGGTGGACTGTCGTCGCTACAGTCTGCTTAACACGCTACTGTGAAACCAAGGCACTTCCAAAAGCCACCGCAGCAGATGTCGCTCAATTTTTTGTTAACAGCATCGTCTTACGTCACGGTGCTCCAGCTGTCGTCATAACTGATCATGGGACAGCTTTCACCGCAGAGATGCTGCAAGAAGTCTTGCAATTAAGTGGCACGGAACATCGTAAAACAACGGCTTACCACCCGCAAGCAAATAGGCTGACTGAACGACTCAATAAGACAATTGCAGACATGCTGTCAATGTATGTGGACATCAAGCACAAGAACTGGGACGCCATACTTCCCTACGTAACCTTTGCGTATAACACTGCTGTTCAAGAAAGTACCGGTTTCACACCTTTTTGCTTAGTCCACGGTCGCGACGTCACGACGATGCTCGACGCCAAGCTCCTGCCCGACAACTTAGGAATATACCACACGGATGTTGCCAAATTTGCGCAGTGCGCAGAAGAGGCCCGTCAACTTGCTCGTCACCGCATTCAACGGCACCAAACCGCAGACGCGCGCCGCTACAATCTTCGTCACCGTGAAGTTATTTTTAAGCAAGGTGATGAAGTCTGGGTGTGGACCCCTATCCGACAGCGTGGACGTTCAGAAAAGCTTCTTCGCCGCTACTTCGGCCCTTAAAAGGTTGTGCGACGTCTCAGTGACGTCACTTACGAGGTTCTCCCACAAGGCAATTCGAGACGTTCCCTTTTCACCCCGCAAACTGAAGTCATTCACGTTTCACGTCTCAAACCATACTTTTCGCGCTGTGAATTGCCAGTGAGTGACTGACTTTATTGCTAACTTCGCGCCTTCCTTTTGTTTCGTCTTTTCCTTACACTTTTCCTATTTTTCTTATTTCTCATTTAACTTTTGTCCCCACAACCAACACGTTATTCCGCCTTACGCCATTCATTTTGCTCGCATGCTAATTTTCATCTAAGTTTCTTTTCTTTTTTTGCCTTCATGTACAACATCGAGACGATGCTTCTTGGGAGAGGGGGTAATGCCACCATTGATGAACGAGACACTGTGGCTCATACGCGTTTTCGGGCGTGAAGAAGAAGAGAACATCTTCGTTGCTCTGGTTCAAGTAAACTCCTGGCTGCAGGTCTTGTTTTCTTTGTGACAATATATATATATATATATATATATATATATATATAGAAATACCATGGTTCAGCTGTTATTCAAGCAACAGCAAGATGGCGCCGATGATAAGAACGAAACCAAGACTGATGATGGTTATTGACAGATGAGGAAGATGAAGCCTATTGAATTCTTACACTATGGTGTTCGGAACGCTCGAACACGCAAGTAGCTGGTCGTGCTTGCTCTAGGGTTTTGGCCTAAGTTTGTGTAGTGGCTGTGGTTTCTTTGTTTTTATTAGGTGTTCCTATAGTGCTTTTACAGCTACGTAAGCGCTTTTAGCGCCAGAAAGTTCACTTAGATGCAGTTTTCTTCACCTGGACCAGGGGCTTGCCTCTGGTCTGCTTCACTTCCGCCACAGGAAATACCAGTGGATCACTTTCTACGCAACGGCATTCCCGCAGTTCCTGTGGCCCTCGTCCCTAGCAATGACGGCTTCATTAGGATGAAGAATCCGAAAGTGATTCAGGCGGAGCTTAGAGCTGCGACGTCTCACTTCCACAGCATCACAGAGGTCCGCCAGTTCGGCAGAGGTGGTATTCTATGTTATTCATCCGATCAGCTCTGTGTCCAAGACCTATTGAAGTGCTCGAGTTTCGCGACCAATCCGGTAAGCGCCTTTATTCCCCCGCATCTGGCATGTGTGAAAGGTATTGTTCGCGGTGTCGATGTTAACTTGACTCCGTCTGAGGTATTAGAGATGTTTGCCGTGACTGGTGCTATTTCCGTTTATAGGTGTGCACGACTAGTAGAGAAGCAGAAGACGCCGACTGAGTCGGTAATTGTAACCTTTGCTGGAGCGAATCTCCCAAGCGAAATCAAGGCATGGCCACTAATATACAGAGTGGAACCGCTATCACCGCGACCACTCCAGTGTACGAAGTGCTGGCGATACGGTCACACTATTAAAGGATGCAGGTCAGAACTCAGATGCCGAGTGTGTGGTGACAACCACGAAACAAATTACTGCAAAGCTAAAGAAGAGAAATGTTGTCTCTGCAACGAACAACACTGTGCAGATAATCCTGATTGTTCAGCAAAGGCTCGAGAAATGCAAATTCTTGAAATTATAGGGCGTAGGCGCTGTTCTCGACGAGAAGCCCTAGCGGAAATACAGACTAGAACTCAGGGGTATGCCAGTGTTGCAGCACGACATCTCTCGGAAATAAATGGGTCGATTTCCCTGAATATAGCGGAGGCCATAGAAAAGGCTCTAGAAAAAGCCATGGAACGACTGACTTCTAACCTTTGCGATTCTCTATCTCAAATTTTGGCTAACCAGATGACTCGCATATTTGGTACAACGGGAGAGTCAGGCGTAGTATCCCAACATGTTGAGAGCTCACGACCAATAGCTGACGGTGAATCTGAAACTGCGCCATCGTATTATCCGCCAGCAGGAGCCTCTGCAATAGGCGTCCACAGCCAAAATGAGGAATCTGAAACCGCACCCTCGTATTTTCCGTCTACAGCACCCTCTGCAGTAGATATACAGAGTGTTAGTGAGGACAAAGCTACATATACAATAGATTCCGATGACATGGATTTGGACCCTAGGTCCCTGAAGAGATCTAGATCCCCTGTGTCAAAGAAAACTAACTCACCGAAACAAACTAAGAACAAAAAGTATCTGAAAGAAAAGGAGAGCCTTTCGAAGAGGGATTTCTTGAAGGAAGGCATTCTAGAGAAAGCTATAGCGGAAGCAGCTCTTTCGAAACCATAGGGTCGCTTAAGATTCTCCATTGGAATTGCCGATCAATCCATTCTGCATCTACGGATTTGGTATACTTGACTTCTAAATTCGCTCCTGATATTATAGCAATACAAGAGACATGGCTATCTGTACATAATTTGTTCCATTTAAATAACTTCCAATCCTTTCGATTAGACCGTCCATCGAGAGGTGGGGGTCTAGCTCTCTTTATTAATAATAGAATTAGTATGAAAGTAAAATGCTCATACAAACATATGTCGCCAGAATGCGAAATTTTGGCAGTAGACATTACACTGCCCAACTGCACTCCTTTCACTTTAGTTAATATGTATTTTCCGGATGGAGTTCAAGACACACGAAGCTTGGATCTAGCTACAAAATCATGGTGCAAAGACAAAGTTTTAGTTGGAGACTTTAATTCTCACCACACGAGTTGGGGTTTTAGAACTGATCTTAGTGGGAAACGCTTGTGGGAGTGGACAATGGCTAATGACCTGACGTGCCTCAACGTGAGAACCCCCACATTTATTCGTACTCACTACAGGTCAGCCTTAGATTTAAGTTTTGTCAGTTCAGCCATTACTACTTCTTCTTGGAAAGCGCTGGACTGTGGCACCAACAGCGACCACTTACCGATAAGTTTTGAAATTTCTTGTCCGATAATTCCATCTTGTTCAAATGTAAGAGTATTTGTAAATTACAATAAATTTAGGAATGACCTGAAGTCAGCACTGGCTACTCACTCGGAAGAGAGCGATGATAAAAAAGCACTGAAAATAAACGCAGTCATTAAAAGATCCTACAAAAGAGCCGAATTTACTGTTGAATCCACAAAAAGAGTATATAGCCGTTGGTGGAATGATGAATGTACAAGAGAGCACCGACGACGTAAGGCAGCTTGGAAGCAGCTCTTACATAATCAATCCCCACAAAACTGGGCCGATTATAAATTCATTGCTGCGGGCTTTAAAAGAACGGTAGCTCAAGCTAAACAAGATTATGACAAAAGACATTATGAATACCTGTCGAAGCCTAAACATATGAAAGCACTGTTCCGATATATGAGAGCTCGGAAAATCTTGCCATCACCAGTTAATGTAGCTTGTGATAATCTGTCGGCACAAGAAATGACCACTACCTTAGAGGCAATAGGTAAAGGTCTGGAAAGCAGATTCACTTCAGTAGTGCCAAACAACTGGCACAAGTCTACGACAAGGTCTGACTGTGAAGAAGTGACACAGACTGAAGTATCCAACGTGATTAAACATTTACCCTGTGCATCTCCTGGCCCAGATGGAATCACTGTAGCCATGATTAAAATTCTGTTCAATTTATCGCCTCGAGACGTCGCCAATGTTATTAACTACTCCTTAAAAAACTCATGGGTGCCGCAGGATTGGAGGATAGCAAAGGTGATTCCTATACTAAAAAATCCGGGTGGAGGATTAACAGTCGATAATATCAGACCAATCTCTCTAACATCTAACATGGTCAAACTAGTAGAGAGGGTCCTTCATAGCCGAGTAAGTATCTGGATGAAAGACAATTTAGTAATAAAACCGAACCAAATCGGCTTTCGTAGTGATTTCTCAATTTGGTGTGCCCATGCTGATTTAGAGAGCCGAATACAGCTCGCGCGTAAAAGAAGGCAATACGCTGCTTTAGTAACGCTTGACATAGCCAAGGCGTATGACAGTGTGGAGCACTTCATATTGTTAAATACGCTAGAGAGATTGAACTTCCCACAATATTTTATTGAGTGGGTGGCAGAATTCTTAAAATCAAGAGAATTCTACTGCGTCAAGGATGGATGTTCCTCATCTAGATTTAAACAAACGCGCGGAGTTCCCCAAGGAGCAGTCTTATCTCCAATATTATTTAATGCTTTAATGAGCACAATTCCAACAGATCAAGAAGTTACTGTCTACATTTATGCTGATGACATCGCACTCTTTGCTGCTGACTGTAATATTTACTCACTACAACTTAAATTACAAAGATATATTAACATGTTAGAAATTTGGTTGCAGTCGATTTCGTTATCGTTAAATGTCAACAAAAGCGCGCTCATGGCATTTCCGCTTGCAGAACCAATTTCAATTTCAATTCTATATAAACAGGAACCCATCCAGCAAGTAGACTCTATAAAATATTTGGGAATCATTTATAATGACAAACTTAACTGGAGTCCACACATAGAGTATATAACTACCAAAGCACAGCGGGCTTCAGGCTTACTACACAAGCTAAGTAACCGGAAATATGGATTACGGAGGCACACCTTGATAACGTTGTACAAGATGTACATGCGCCCCATCATGGAATTTGGCTGCATATTATTCTCGGGTGGCCCTGCTTATAAAACGAAACCTCTAGTTGTCTTGGAGCGAGAAGCACTGCGAATGTGTCTGGGACTCCCTAGATTTGTGGCTATCAACGTACTGTACCAGGAAGCGCGCCTGCCTACACTACTTTGTCGATTTCGAATTTTGACCGTACAAGCATTTTTAAAATTTTATAGCTTACCGGCAAGAAGATCTCAATATGCTTTTATCGCAAACCCAGACGCCTTCTTTCTTGCTCATTGGCCACGGTTTCACACACCTCAGATAATGTTTGTACAAAAAAATTTACAAAGTATAAATGTGAACATTAGAAATGTAATTGAGACTAATGACTCGAAGTGTCATGTTATTATTGAGTATGATGATATATTCCCCCAAAACCGCCAAATTACAATCCATCAAATTCTTAAATAACATATTATTAGATTACTTGGAGCATGCAAAAACTAAAAATATAATAGCCACAGATGCTTCAGTAAATAATCAAAAGGCAGGTGTAGGCATTGCGTCTGATTTGCTTGACTGGTCCTTTTCAGTGAGACTGCCTGATTTTACTCCAGTTTTTGAAGCGGAGCTCTTGGCGATTATTTTAGCTCTTCGAAAACTTCCATCAAATCAAAACAGCGCAGTAATAATGACGGATTCTCTTTCAGTTTGTGCAGCTCTGACGGCTTCAGAGAACTCTCGAATCCTAAGCACATTCAAAACATTAGTACCCCCGCAGTTGAGACTCCTGAGATTACTATGGGTTCCGGGACACTGTGGATTAAGATTAAATGAATTGGCCGATTCCTTAGCACGAGCCGCACTTGATGGGCCAGTTTTGTCCATACTGCCAGATGTTGAATATATCACGGCAATAAGATATCGAAAATCAGCAATCTCCACTGATACGATAGAAAAAGTAATTACACGGACAGACTATAACCACCTCATGTTTCCATGGCAACACCACTGGAGTCAGTCCAGAAAGCTCGAAGTCTTAATTACTAAATTTCGATGTCGTGTCCCCCCTCTAAACCTGTATCTACACAGAGCTGGTCAGACAACATCACCCCTCTGCGCATTCTGCGGAGAAATGGAATCACTAGATCATTATTTTTTGTATTGTCGCCGCTACGAGATACTTAGAAAAAGATTACTAGTTATGCCATTTCGGAAAATAGGCCTTAGATTAACGGCGGAAACGGCGCTAAGCTTTGGCGCCTCAGCTTTGGGACATTGCCACAGGGATGCTTTTAATGCCGTTTGCAATTATATTCAGGCAACCAAGCGTATACCATTGTGATCTTCAATCAAAAAAAAAATTTATTACTCCCCAGGGCAGAGTGAAGTAAACGCAGCTGAATGCTAATCATAACACCTCAAATCTCAAAATTGCTCAACTTGATTTTTTTTCGTTTGCTCTTTTTATGTTGTTTTTATTTTTACATTAATCTCATTATTATACCAATTCATTAAACATTGTTAAAATGATTACAGAAAAACTGCACTACGCTTTCTTGGCCAATCCCCCTGAGTGGGTATGAGCCAGACTCCCAGGGAAACAAAACAAAACAAAAATCTTACACTAATTTCCCCCGTTGACGGAAGTGGCCAACCTGGCCACGAATTACGCTGTGGAACGCAGACGATAGGACTTGAGATGCGAAACGTGCACAATCTCTGTCCCGCGGCAGCGTTGGTCATGGGGGCATGAACAGGTGTGACACGGTAGTTTACTGGTGAGGTCTGTTCGACAATTTTGTAGGGGCCAAAATAGCGTGACTCAAGCTTCTCGCATAAGCCAGTCCTTCGCTCAGGGGTCCACAGAAGTACATCGTCACCAGGGCGGTAGAGAACGACGCGGTGAGTGGCATCGTAACGATATTTGCGATCTTCTTGGCAAGCTTCGCTGTTTACACGGGCAAGACGACGGCATCGAGGAACACGGGACAGAAACTGGTCGCAAACGAATGGTGAAGAGTTGACGGGGCCAGAAAAGAATGAAACGTCAATTGGTGATGTCCGTTGGCGTCCGTATACTAGGAAAAATGTAAAATAGCTTGTGTTTTGTTGAACTGACGTATTACATGCATGCGTGACAAAGGGAACTTTGTCATACCAATTGCGATAGTTCGGTTGGATATACATAGACAGCTTGTCACAAAGTCTGCAATGAAATTTTTCCGTTAAGCCATTGGTTTGTGGGTGATAGCTAGATGTTGTTTTATGAACTGTTTTTAATGCATGAAGAACTCCACTGAGCGTGCTTGAAAGAAATACCTTGCCCTGGTAGCTCAAAAGAACACGAGGGGCTCCGTGACGTAGGTAAATACCATTCAAGAAAAAGTTGCTACTTCGAAGCAGTTCCTGAAGTTATCGAGGCCGTCTCAGCGTACCGGGTCAAGTGATCAACTGCGGTGACGATCCATCTCTTGCCATCTGATGTAGTTGGGAGGGGCCCGTAGATGTCAATTCCGACGACAGAGAACGGCTCTGGTGGACACGGAAGTGGTTGTAGGGTCCCGATTGGATCAGTAGTGGGCCGCTTGCGGTGTTTGCAAAGTGCGCACGAGGAAATATATTTAGCTACCTTCGTGGAGAGAACTGGCCAGAAGAATCGACTGCGGATGCGCTCGTATGTTTTGTAGTAATCCAAGTGGCCTGACGTCAGGTCGTCATGGGAAGCGCGAAGCACTTCAGTGCGTAGTGCGCGTGGTACGGCGGAAGCCCATCGGTGGCCTTCCGGATGGAAAATGTATCGATATAGCACATCGTTCTCCAACTTGAATAGTCGGAGTTGTTTCCGGAGCCTGGTATTTGGGGAAGATGAAGCGCCGGTAAGCCGACCGATGAGGTCAGTGCAATAAGTATCGGATCGCTGGTGAGTGGTAAGTACTGACGGACGGGTGGATGAAGGTAAGGAAGAAATAGATGATACCGACGAGGCATCCTCCGTATAGCCAATTTGACAAGGGGATGTGACGTGCGCCGAAGACTGCGGCAAAGGGCATCGTGACAAAGCGCCGGCATCTTGGTGTTGTCTTTCAGTCTTGTAGATGACGTCAAAGTCATATGATTGTAACCGGAGAATTCAGCGGCCAAGTCATCCCGACAAGTTTTTATTGCGGACAACCGGCAAAAAGCGTGGCGGTATGTCTAAACAGTAAAATGTCGGCCATGTAGATACGGAAGAAATTTTTGTATGGAGCAGACACAGCCAAGCACTCTTGTTCCGTTATCGAGTACCTATTCTCTGCAGATGCCTGAGTGCGGCTTGCGTACGCGACAACTTTCTCGCGAAAGACATGGTTGCGCTGGAGGAGTACGTCGCCGATTCCTTGTTCACTAGCGTCAGTGTGTGATAACGTAGGTGCCTTGTCATCGAAACAACAAATCACTGGTGGGGATATCAGTGCGTGCTTGAGTTCTTGAAATGAGGCTTCGCATCTATCATTCCAATCGAAGGAACTGGTACTCGCAAGGAGCTTATGGAGGGGAGCGGCAATGGTGGCAAAGATGCGAATGAAGCGGCGAAAGTACGATGCGAGTCCAAGGAAACTGCGTAGTTCTATGGAACGGAAGGGGCGCGAAAAATTGAGCACTGCGGAAATTTTGTCCGGATTGGGCTGGATGCCATCTTTACTAACGAGATGTCCCATAACTTTTATAGTTGTGTTGCCGAAATGGCACTTCTTTGTGCTTAGTCGAAGTCCAGCATTGGAGAGACATGTGAGCACTTGATTTAGGCGTTGCAGACAATCAGCAACAGCGGAAGAAAACATGACGTCATCATTGAAGTAGCATAGACAAGTTTTCCACTTGAGGCCACGAAGGACAGCGTTGATCCTCCTTTCAAATGTGACGGGAGCATTACATAGGCCAAATGGCATTACGTTGAACTCGTAAAGACCGTGCGGGGTAGAAAAGGTGGTATTTAGTTTGTCTGCTTCGTCCATTGGTATTTGCAATATCCGGACCGAAGGTCAAGAGTGGAGAAGTATTGGGCGCTTTACAATGAGTCAAGTGCATCATCTATACGGGGCATCGGATACACATCCTTTCGGATAATCTTGTTGAGCATGCAGTAATCAACACAAAATCGTACCGATCCATCCTTCTTCTGTACCAACACAACGAGTGATGACCAAGAAGCAGTATAGGGGCATATGATGTTTCTTTTTAGCATATCGGTCACGTTCTCCTCGATGATTTCGCGCTCGGCGAAGGTTACTCGGCAGGGACGACGGTGTACAGCAATCTGACCTTCAGTGTCGATGCGATGATGAGCAACTGTGGTCTGTCCTAGTGCCAAAGCATTGGCGTCGATGGAGGCCTGGTGTTTTGTTGGAAAATTTAGCGACGCCTCACGTTGAGAAGCAGTAAGGTCATTTTTTATCCCGGGAGCAAAGGAGGAGGAAGTAAATCACTAGCCCTGTTGTGGCTGAACTGTCAAGGCGTCAAGAGAGACTAAAGATACCGGTTGGGTATCCACATAACATGACACTGCAGAACCTTGTGGCAGGAGGACAGGCTCTGAGGTAGGGTTCAGGTCTAGGATTATTGCAGCACTGTCTTTGAACTGCACCAGGCTGGAGGGGACTACAACGCCACGAGCTAGACAGTGACTGGAAGTGGTGATAAGGACGTCACCATTGGCAATATTTGGAGAAGTTATGGTGATGAAATACTCCTGACCTGGGAGCAGTATTGAATCGGAAGCTGTGAATAACGCCGCGGTTTTTCGTCAGTGCGTTCGCTGTTTGATCGGTCTCGGTCTTCTGGACAACACGTTGATGGCAAGAAATTATTGTAGATGCTGAAGAAAGTCCCAACCTAAAATTAGTTCATGAGCACGTGAAATTACGACAGCGAAGGTGATGTGATGACGAATAAAATCAATGAAGACACGCGCTGTACAATAGGCCGATGGTTTAATTATTGCTCCATTGGCCCTAATCAAAGATGATCCAAGATAGGGTGTCTTCACTTTCCGCAATCGAGAACACAAGTCGGCAGACATAACTAAAATAGTTGCTCCCGTGTCCACCAAAGCCAACACCCGCACACCTTGCACAGTCACCAATAATATGTTTGACGGTCGTTCACGAGGGCTTGGGTAATTTAGCCACGATGCAGTTTTTCCGCCAAAAACTGCACTGCTTAGTTTTCCGATCACTGGGCAGCCAGTTGAGAGACAGGCCGAAGTGGTGAAACAGAGCGTCAGAGTGGCGAAGGGGAGCATGGTCGGGAGGCACGTGTATTTTTGGTCGTGTTGGAAATACGCACAGGAGACGGGAACGGTGGTTGGAAGGACTGTGGGCATAACAGTAGTAACCTCAAGCACATGTGTCGTCACGTTCAAAAGCGGCATAACCACGGTATTCATCTTGCTGCCGACGTCGACAGAGCCGGGAATTGTGTCCTCGAATTCCACAGTAGTAGCAAATAGGCTGTTTGGCCCGCCAGGAAGAATAGTAGGTAGTGTTCGGTGGACGGGTCACTAGACGTGCGAGATGTTCGTGGTCAGGTACAAGTGGTGGTACTTGAGACGGCGAGGGTTGCATTGCAGCGATCTGTGCATACTAAGTGGGTTGAGGGCAAGGTGGAGTTGGTAGGTGCTTTGAAACGCTGACTTTTCTTTCCTAATAATACCAGGCAGATCGCTACAAGCGGGTTGAGCGGGAACGCTGTTGGAAGGAGGTACACTATAGGCTTGCAGTTCCTCACGAATGATAGCTTGAATGATGGATCGGAGCTCCATACTGTTTGCCAGAGGGTTCTCAGAGAAGTCGAATCGCAGGCGGATTGACTGCAAGTTATCAAGCCGCTGGCATAAAAGATGACGTCGGAAACCATCGAAGGGTTGTACGCGGCAAGGGCGTTGAAAGCGGTAGGTCCGATACCCTTCAGACGGTGCCGGACACGATCAGCTTCTGGCATGGTGTCGTCGATACGGCGGCAAAGTTCAAGCACATCCTTAATATAAGAGGTGTATGTAGGACTCACCGCAATGGTAAACGCGTTCTGCCAGTTTTTTCTGAGCAACGTTTGAACGGACAATTGGTGTGCTGAAAATACGTCGGAGCTGCTCTTTGAACGAAGTCCGATCGCGGAAGTCACTCTCATGATTGAGGAGCCATGTCTTGGCAACCTGAGAAACGTAAAACTGCACGCGTGCTAATTTCGATGCCTCGTTCTAGTTGTTGTAGGCACCTAAGTGGTCATAGTTGTCGAGACAGTCTTCAACATCTTCGCCAGGCAGACTGGAGAAGATTGGAGGCTCCCGAGGGGGGTTGTTGACCGGGCTATTGTTGGCGCGGGTGGTTGCGCCGGCGGGTGGTATGGTTGGGCTTGCTCTTGCGCCATAGTGCTCTGCTGGTGTAAGCGACGTCCCGAACGGAGCTCTAGTAGCTGGCTTTGGACAGAGAGAGGTCGAAGAGATTGGGAAGCACCTTCCACCACTTCAAATACCAGCGTTCAGCTGACGATTTATTCAAGCAACAGCAAGATGGCGCCGATGATCAAGAAGAACGTAACGAAGGCTCATGTTGGTTATTGACAGATGAGGAGGATAAAGTTTAATAAATTCTTACAATATTCTATATATATATATATATATATATATATATATATATATATATTATATATATATATATATATATCATAGCGTCACATATATATATGTGACGCTATGATGAATGGGTGACGTGGCCTGGCTCATACCCCATGTTTTTTTCCATTCTCTGACTTCTTCCTTCTCGGCTTCTACCAATCATCGCTTCATACGTCACACAATTCCCCCTCCCCCCGAAAGAAGGCATGGATTACGAACAAGAAAAAGTACACAAGGAGAGGTTAAGAAGTCACAAATGTCAAAATGCACAATTGGTTTCATGGTCCCGTGGTGTTCCGTAAACTTGCGAAACTTCAGGAAAGAGCGCAGCATTCCGGTTAACGCAGGAGTTCTGGTGGGCGAGGCTGATGGTTGCATCCCAAATAACACAAGAATGCTTTGGACGTGGAGATAGCGGAAATCGCAGCCGGCATTCTTGTGAAGAACAAACGAGGCTCGAACACCTTGCAGAATGGTCAGTTCAGATATCGTAGGCATCGGATTCTTCGTCGTGGCACAGGTCGTGCAGGCAGCTTGCGTGCGCGTTGATCGAGGTTGATTGGGCGCTGCCTGTGTTTCTGCCGAGTACAAGGGGTGCTTTTGTGGCTTTTGGAATTTTTTCTATGGTGATGTCGCAGATGGTTTGATGGAAGGCACATTCTTGATCTTTGGTGGAGAATGTATCCACCACGATGGGCTTTTTGGCAATGTTTTTCAAGCCTTAAGAGTGCACTCGATGAAGTTTTGTTTCGCCGTTGACAATGTTGAAGTATTCGTTGACGTAATTTCTTCGTTTCGTCAACTTGCTTGTGGTGTGACATTGATCGTGTTGTGCCAGGATTCTTAGCGAGTCCTCCGCAGGCTTCTACGACGCCAACCAATGCAACTGTTTCCGGCACAAGATAATGTGGCGGGTTTGATGCACTTGAATTTTCTGTATTCATAAACCGTTCATTGTTGGTCGTCGCCTGGAGCGTACTTATGTCATCAGAAGTCGCACCTGCGGTTTTGTTTTCATTATATGCAGTGAGGTTGTATACTGAATTCACGTCGCTTCGATCTTGTGATTGATGAACACTCGATGCTTCTGCAGAACACTTTTCTTCACAAGATGCTGATTGTGAAAGCTTTTGTCTCTGTGGAACTGCTGAACTGAATACTTTGAACAAATGAGATTTCTGTGAACATTCGTTGTCCTGGTTGGTTTCGTGCGGATTTACTAACTCGTCATGCGAAAATGCTACGATCTTGTGAGGTGCTTCATCAGGTTTATCAGTAAAGTTGATGACAGATGGAACTGCTGAGCTGAATACTTTGAAGGAATGATGTTTCTGTGTACATTCGTTGTCTGGTTTGGTTTCAGGTGGATTTACTAACTCGTCGTGCGTAAATGCCGTCACGCGTCCGAAGCCGTGTGGGCCATGTGTACGACACGAAGCATCAAGTGATGCGGGTTGTTCAGTAATACCTGAAGTATTATGGTGCCTTAAATATATTGGAAATGCCGATTTATTTGCCCGTGAAAAATCCAACCTTAAGTCCGGTCTTTTGGCAAAATGGTCTACATTCCTATCGGCATACGGTGGCATTACCTTCTCTGCTGCGACATGCAAGTCCCTAGTTGGTGTTGTAATGCGTGAAGTGTATTTGGACGAGTCATGCGATGGTTCAGTGGTGGAATATTTACTCTGAAGTCTTGTTTGGGAAATACGCTTACTGCGGGAAGACTTCGCGTAACTGTGATGGCTGAGTTGAAGAGACTTCAGCGGATGAGGTGTGTACCGGTCTTCATCGTATTCTTTGAAACGGGTGATCATTTCTTCTTTGATCTTTTTCCAAGACTCATCGTTCTCGAAGATGTGGGTGAGGTAAAATTTGAATGCCTCACCAGAGATGTAGTCGGTGAAGTCGATGATCATCTCCCGTTCCGACCATGATGCAGCGGTGGCATGGAGCTCGAACAGGTTGAACCAGTCCTGTACGGGTCCGTCGTTCGCTGATCTGGTGTACTTAGGGATGTCAAGGTCTTCTGATGCTGCTGTCATGATGCTTGGTGGTCTTGGTGATCCGCGTTCGGTCACTGCGTCTCGCTGAGGTCTTCGATGATGATGGCCGGACGATGAAGTGGTTGCGAGGTCTTCATCCTGTCGACTTGTGTGACGCTATGATGAATGGGTGACGTGGCCTCGCTCATACCCCATGTTTTTTCCATTCTCTGACTTCTTCCTTCTCGGATTCTACCAATCATCGCTTCATACGTCACACACACATATATATATATATATAATAAGGGCTATATGAAGTATCACGCTGGCTATAATAGTGTAGAAAACAGCGTTACTCGCACAACGAGCGTTTCAGCACAGTTTAGTCCGACGTTTCGGCCGTGGGAGCGGCCTTCGCCCGGGAATACAGAGCATAGAAATCACATACTTATATATGTCAATCAATGAGCCACGCCACGGTGGTCTAGCGGTTAAGGTACTCGGCTGCTGACCCGCACGTCGCGGGATGAAATCCCGGCTGGTGGGGCTGCATTTCCGATGGAGGTGGAAATGTTGTAGTGTGTGTACTCAGATTTGGGTGCACGTTAAAGAACCCCAGGTGGTCAAAATTTCCGGAGCTCTCTACTACGGAATCTCTCATAATCAAATGGCCAGTGATGGATTCCCCCAAAAAACACGTCCCCTAGTATAACGAACAAGGCTATCCTGTATCAGCACAGAAACGGTTTTCAGTGATAAAAACTTTATCTGGATAGCACTGTGTGATATCACCCTGTGTCAGTCATTGGCAAGTGATACGGCTTTACGGGATACACGTGTAAAGCGCGGCATTACAAATGTCATAGCTTTTTACAAGGGTAGTTGGTATGTAAAATATACGCGTTGCAGATTACAAGTAATAACAATATCTATAAACAGATCGCTTTTTTCATTTGTATACACTCTCAGCAGAGCACAACCTCAAAGTAAACGTTCTACTGTCAAAACAATCGGCTGTGATAAAGAAGAAGGCTAGCGTACGCTTGTTGTACTGTTGAGCAAGATAACTTACGTAGAAGGAAGACACGTCTATGTGCCTGCATCCTTAATGATACCATATGCTAAAGTATAAAACTTGAATATCAGGTATGTTTCTCGGTGGTCGTGATCATGACATGAGCGGAAGCCAGATTCAAGAATGGTTGCTTTCATTTGGTTGAAAGAGTGGCTTGGCATGCGAACCTGTCGTGATAGCGTCAGATGAAGGAAAATATTTACGTGAGATGTGGTAATTAAAGCGTATTCTAAAGAGAGTTTCTGCCAGACCAATATAATGCTTCGAACAGGAACAACATTCCAACATGTTCACGGCATTAAAAGTGTCGCAGTAAAGGCTACCATGAATATTTATTCTGAAGTCCGAAGACTTACTCGCGACGTTTTGCGTGGTTCGCACCGCTGTTTGTTGCAAGGTGCGCAGCTTCGCTCTTACGGGTACCAATCTTAGATGACGTTAACATGTCGTGAAGGTTTTTTGAACTTCGGTGATCAACGCGAAGCGGCCCAGGATAATTTTTTTAAGATTATCACTTTGTGTTAAGATTATTAGGTTTTGCTCTACTCTATACCTCCCAAAATATTGATGTCCGTAAAGAACTGCATTACTGTCCAAAATGACGAAATGAAATTTCGCGAAGAAACCCATGTCAACATAGAGTCATTCCTGGAGCTGCTGTCGTTTTATTTAGGGTCTACTTTTGTTTCTTGAAAAACAAGTCTTTCATTCAGCGATCTGAAATATGTATAGGCTCATCAGTAGCACCGATTCTTGATCGATTATATTTAAGTAAATTTGACACAAAAATCAAGCACTTTTTGAAATTTAACTCTTAAACATGTCTTCGGTATATGTATGACTTCCTTATATTCACACATGGCATTGATCCTTTCCTAGAGGTAGTGAAAGTGTTAAAGGTGTTTAGGAAAGTAGCATGGGCTTTGAGCTTAATACCGAGTAGCCTAAAAATAACGAGTCGCTATTCTTGGATTTAAAATTGAAACTTCCTGGGGAACACACTTGCTGGTGTTATCAGCCAAGAAGTACCAAGCCAGTGCTAGATTACGCGTCTGGGCATTTCAGCTTACTAAAGAGAAGATAGTGAAGTCTTGTGTTATGTCAGCTTTGCAGAAATCGTGTTGGCATCTAAACAATGAAAGTTTCAGGAGTCAAGTGGGAAAATTCCAGAACGCTGGTAACCTGAAGCAGTTATTTTCTTAAGGTAAACGGTCCTAGCGAGAGAAATAAAGGGCAAAGACAAAGATCCAGTTCGGCGACAGAGAAGCGAGGGAAAATGGCTGTCATTCCATACGTGCACAAGCTGGCACACAACCTAAAGCACGTTGGAAATAGATACAGCGTAGACGCGAAGTTTTTGTCAAAACCCAAACTGGCAAGCTTGTGTCCACGAGTTAACAAGGCCATAGAGTGGAAAGCTTGCTCCGTAAAAGAAAGAAACATGTTCGTGAAGTGGGTAAAAGGAGTAGTATATATGATGCCCTTTTCTTGTGAAAAAGTTTACATAGGCCAGTCGGGAAGATGTTTCAACGACCGCCTTAGAGAACATCGCGCATCTGTTAAGGCATCGGGCAACAGTCATCTTGCAGATCACTGTAGCAACTGCGAATGTTCTCCTGTGTTTAAAGAAACAGAAATATTATTTCGACACAAGGATCACCTAACACGTGAGATAGTGGAATCTTACCACAACTGAAAGAGGGGACATGACGGTGTTAGCCAAGCTGCGATTGTGCTGCTTGAGAAAGAGTACGCGTATCCCGACACCTATACTTGTAAAATATAGCACATGATACATAATATGTACAATTCTTGTAATCCTGGCACGAAAGGTTTCTGTCACACCCGGTCTTCATGCACATGCGCGAAAGACCATGTATCTGCTTTAAATACCTTTTATTAATAATATACCTTCAGTTGTTAGAGCAAGCGCTGTTCTTGTCAGCCTCTTCTGTCCGTCCGTTTTTTTAGTGTGCTTCAACAAAAGTTTTTATTATGAACAAAATCCAACTGGCCCAACTTGCCATCACGCTGCAAGATTGTTACGATTTTAAGAATATCACTTTTTGTTAAAAAAGGGGGGGGGGGTGCTATTGCAATTCTTAATGCAGTTGATTATATAAACGAGGCCGACAGGCAGCTTTCAGACGCCACCTTTTACGAAGCTTTGCCCTCCAATCCTACCAGCGATTTAAATATAAGCTGAAGGACAAACTTACTTGTCTACTAGAGCATGGTAAACTGGACAAAAAGACAGTCCACTCTTTGGCACCACTCAGAAACGCAGCGGGAAGATTTTACATTCTTCTTAAAATTCACAAGCAGAATAATCACGGTTGCCCCATCATTTCTGGAATTGGCACTTTCACTGAAAATTTATCTCGCTATGTTGACTCCCTCATAAACAAGATTGAAGCCACATCTCCATGATTCATCAAAGACACCAGCCATTTCCTTCAAGAAATTGTAGATCCTAATGTTCCACCTGGCTCAACGTTAGTAACACTGGACGTTGCATCACTATACACCAACATACAGCATAAAAATAATATTTCTGCAGAAATGAAAGTTCCCTTTTTGATAAACCTATTGACAAAGAAGCATTAGGTACTCTTTTGAAGCTTATCTTTGAAATAAATAAGTTTGAGTTTAACGATATTCACTACGTACTAGCCAACGGCATCTCAATGGGTACGAAAGTAGGTCCTAACTACGCCAACATCTTCATGGGCATTCTGGAAGGGGAATTTTCAGGGAAAACTGTGCTTCAACCACTCTATTATAGGCGCTTCATTGATGAAACTTTTTTTGTGTGGACGCATAAAGAAGCAGTTTGTTTGACTTCATTCATAAGTTCAATGCTTTTTGCTGATCCCTCCCTCTCAGCCATGTGAGCATCTGACTCCACTCACACGTTGCTCGTGGCAGACATCTAGGAGGTGGAGAGGGCATGATCCGAGGTCGCGGCTCCAACTAAGCTGGAATACAAGGGCCCGCCACCACCCGTACCATCCAGGCACCTGGGTCATGGAATGTACCGGAAACTTCTCTGCTAGGCCTGCAAGGACCGACTCCTTATGAGCGGCATCCACATACGCTGGATTACAGAAGGACGCAAGCACCTCCTGCCAAAGCTGCCTAGCTTTGGCAGGAGTTCTTGTCTTCTTGTCGATAAGAACTTAATAATAATAATCATATTATTATCACTAGTCCATACCTTAAATGAAGAATTCAGTACGTTTCAAGGTTCATGCGCTCGAAAAGACGAATTTAAATTAAACGAATCTGTGTTGAACGAAAGCCAACTTTACATTTCAAGGGAGGTCGGCGGGCATCCATGCGTTGCTTCCCTTCACTTTTTTGTGTCTTTTTTCAGAAACAAATAAAGATAGCACCACTAACGCCTTTATACTCGCTGCAACAAAAATTCGCGACGGCTTGTGACTCCTGCAGGATCGGTGGTGATCTCTATACTGGTCCCTTTCGACTTTTTTGTTGTTAATCTGAGAAAACAGATACGACAACCACCACCTGTACATTCATTGCAACAATAATTCGCAACTTTTTCTAACTTGTACAGCGCACCACACTTACTTTATGCGCAGACACGAGTTGTTTCCTTTTACTGAAGCTTTCAGTGGGCAATTCTGCACAACGGCGAACTTGAAGTGCGCTGTAGAAACACCTGGTTTATTGTGTTTATGCATCCAGGGAGCTTTGTGATGTCAGAGCCAAGCGCTTGAAACGTTTTAACTAAGGGAAGCAGAATGCTAAAAACACAATACATCTTTCCTTAAAACAATACAGCTGTGGCGAGACTCGGCACAGGACGCGTTGAATGTTTCACTGTAAGTAAGACTTTTATCAGACCACCAAAATACGGCAGGGCAATTGCAAGTATGTATATTTTTTATTAGAGTATAACTTACAAAACATGGCTCATCCCTCTGTCAGATTAAACGGTGTAGCACGAAAGTGGAACGTCTCTTCAGAGATGCGGTTGATTGGTTCTATAGAATTGATGTATCACTGCTTGTACAACATCTACTTGTGTCTTGCCGACACAGCATCGCTTCGCGTTCACGCAACCACATTGTTTCCCGGGGGCACGTTTCTATCCAAACAGCTGAATTCATGACCGTGATTTAACCCTTGTGGTAGTTGAAGCTGTTAACATACACCTGGTCACAGCATATGATAACTTACGAAGGCGGCGTCAGCAAACACATGGTGAACACGTCAATTCGATACGTAATCTTTCAATTATCCTTGCACCAAGGAGTACGCTTCCTAGTGATAGAGGAACCTGTGTTCATGCATGTATCACACTGTGCTTCAGGGGCGTGAGGCGCACAAATCTTAAGCTGAATCTACAAACCTCTCTTTTACTATAGCGCGAAAGTTGCCCGTAGACATCATTGCCTGTTTTCGATGCTCGTTACATTAGTTTTTTACACAACTTTGATTGGTTTGATGCGGGTTTCACGCATAAATCGTTATTGTAGTTTCTGTTTGTATTCGTCACCACGCCATTTATTTACGTAATGGCCTTCACCAGCTTACGTCAAAGAAGCCTTAACGAACCCGACATGAAACACTTTCATGTTCAATTATGCTTAATGGGATGGCGCTCGTCAAACAGGTGATGCAAGCAGTCATCGCAAACAGTGAGGCTCTACAAGTCGGCTCCACGTGAACTTACTCTCTTTATGAGATAAACTTTACACTCTCTCTGTTGAAGGGGATTTTCATGACTACAAGTTTCCCCATGCTTATTTGAGATGACTTAGTTAGTCTTCAACATTGCAGGGGAACTTTATACCTTATTTTACCGAAATAGAGAGGATGCTGTCACTATCGACTGAAGAGATACAGCGCTGCGACTACGGATACGAAGCTTCAGAGGCATTTCGAAGGGCACGTGCGCGTACACTGTTAGGCGCATGGCTTTCATCGAACGTTGTATCGGAATGTGCAGTCAGTCTGCGTGGCACCGATCATGTAACATTGACTTGTCAGCTTCGCACTGGCGATGGAAGCAGTGGGTGATCTGTCATAACACTGGCCATGACACTGGAACTATGAGGCGCGAATTTCATCTATTACTCTGTCGGAGCTATCACGGGAAAGATCCACCCCTGATAGCGTTCAGTTTTCAAACTGCTTTGTTTTATTATCGCGCTGCACCCGCCGCTGGCCCAAATGCCCTCTTTTTCTTCCTTCACGAGCGGCGCATTGAGGCGCTACAGGGCTCCCTCCCGTACAGTGAGAGCCGTAGGAATCCCCAGAGGAGTCGCGCAGTGGACATGTTTCGATGTTGGCATCCAGACTTTACATTGAAAACCCGCGGCCGCGAGAGCGGCGATATACGCAGGTTTGAGTCAATCAGCAGCCGCGACGTCTTCACGGCCATCGATGTCCAGCGTGAACGTCTTAGGTGTACGATGGAGTACGCGGAATAGTCCATCATAGGCTGGTGTTAGTGGTGGTCGTATTTGGTCACGCCGAACAAAGACGTGACTGCAGTCAGGCAGATCCTGACTGACAAAGACAGACTGGGGGTGTCGGTCGGCAGGAATCACAGGAACAAGGTCGCGAAACGCGGTGCGCAGCTCTCGAATGTACGTGCAGGCGTCGTGAGTGGAAAGTGGCGATGATGGCTCGTAGAATTCTGGAAGATGCAGGGAAACGCCATAGACTAGTTCGGCTGATGAGCAGCCGAGATCCACCTTCAATGCTGATCGGATGCCCAGAAGTACAAAGGGGAGGTGGTCGAGCCAACGTTCCCTTAGCTGGTGAGCAGTGAGGGCACGTTTCAGTTGTCGATGAAGCCGTTCGACCATGCCATTGGCGGAAGGATGGTAGGCAGTTGTGTGGATGTTTCGAATGCCCAGTGTATTGACAAGTGCGGTGAAAACGGCTGATTGAAACTGACGAACGCGATCAGTGGTGACGACAGAAGGGCATCCAAAGTGCGGCAGCCAGCCGTTTGTGAAAGCCTTGGCAACTGTTGGTGCTGTAATGTCAAAAATTGGAAACGCTTCCGGCCATCTGGTGAAGCGATCCACACATGTCAGCAGGTAACAGGCTCCTTGCGATGGGGGAAGAGTACCGACGATGTCGAGATGGACGTGAGAAAACCTTGCGCCTGGAGGTCGAAACGTGGATGTTGCCGTGACAGTGTGACGGTGAACTTTAACGCGCTGGCACTCAACGCAGGTTCGCGCCCAGCGTCAGACATCAGCATTGATGCTAGGCCAAAGGAAACGAGATGTGGCTAGCTTCTGGGTCGCACGAATACCAGGATGGCTCATGCTGTTCAATTGATCAAAAACTGCACGACGAAAAGCTGAAGGCACGAAGGGCCGAGGGACACCAGTAGACGTTTCGTACGTTATTATGAGGTAGAAAATTGAAGCGGGCACTCCGTGAACGATAGAGACGTGAATGAAGAGCGAAGACAACGCAGCTCAGGATCGTTGCTTTGGGCAGCTGCTAGCTCTTTCATGTCTAGTGGTGGCTGGGTCGACAAGGCATCGATGCGGGATAGTGCATCAGCAGCAGCATTTTCCTGCCCATGTACGGGTCTGAGATCCACAGTGAACTCGGAAATAAAGCATAGTTGACGAATCTACCGTGCAGTATAATTGCTGTGATTGCGATAGTAGGCAAACGTCAGAGGCTTGTGGTCTGTAACGACGTAAAAGTCCTGGCCCTCCAATAAATGACGAAAATGTTATATGGCGAGGTATTCCGCGAGGAGTTCTTGGGCAAATGTACTGTATTTTGCCTCTGGTGGCTTCAGTTTTTGCAAGAAAAACCCAAGGGGCTGCCAACCGGATACTCGCTGCTCGAGAACGGCGCCAACTGCCACGCTTGATGCATCGGTAATGAGACGAATTGAGGCATCAGGAACGGGATGTATGAGCATGGTAGCGTCTGCCAGAGCCTTCTTGGCAGTGCCGAAGGCAGATGCAGCGTCCTTGGCCCACTCCAGTGGCGCAGCCAGGTCTTTCGTTTTAGTCATTAGGTCGGTCAAGGGCTTTAGAAATGTGGCGCACTTTGGAAGAAAGCGGCGATGAAGGTTTAGTAGGCCCAGTATTCTAGGAGTCTATTCAGTTAATTCGGGGGTGGAAAGTCTTGAATTCCCTTCACTTTACTGACGAGTGGTTGGATACCGTTTGGAGTGACGAGGTGGCCTAGGAACTTTTTTGTAGCGATGCCGAAGAGGCACCTATTGGGATTAATTACGAGGCCGTAATCATCCAGGTGGTAGAACAGAGTGCGCAGGTGGGCTTCTTGCTCAGGGCCGGATGAGCTTGATACAAGGAGGCCGTCAAGGTAGGCAAATGCGAAATCAAGGCCTCACGTGACCTTGTTGATAGTGCGCTGAAAGGTCTGTGCAGAGTTGCACAATCCAAAAAACATCCTCACATATTCAAACAGACCGAATGGGGTGGTGATGGCCGTCTTCGGAATGTCAGCAGGTTCTACAGGAATCAGATGGTAAGCCTTCACTAATACAATCTTAGAGAAGATTGTGCACCCAGCCAAAATTGATGTGAAATCCTGTATGTGAGGAAGTGTATAGCGGTCTGGTAAGGTGTGGGCATTGAGAGCGCGGTAATCCCCACATCATCTTCAGTCACCAAGATATTTCTTCGGCACCATGTGGAGTGGCGACTCCCAGTTGCTGGAGGAAAGCTGCACAATGCCGAGTTCAAGCATGTGCTCAAACTCACGGCGGGCGCTGGCGAGGCGTTCTCCAGATAGTCGACGGGGTCGTGTAAAAACGGGAGGTCCAGTGGTCACAATGTGGTGAGTGATGGAATGCTTCACCGGTGACTCTCTGGTGTGCGGCTTCGTGATGCTGGGAAAGTCGTCGAGTAATTTTGCATACAGCGAAGCAGGTGTGAGGGCTCGCAGTCCCGTTAAGGAGCAAGTACAGAGTACACCGTTGATGGAGAGGCGGCTGTTGAGATCAATGAGGTGATGAGCATGCATGTCCACAGCAAGGTTGAAAAACCTAAGGAAGTCAGCTCCAAGAACAGCTTGCGAGACGTCAGCGAGGATGAAAATCCAGCGGAACGTACGGCGTAGTCCAAAGTCAAGTGTAAGAGAGCGTTGGCCGTATGTGCGAATGGCGGAATTGTTGATCGCTTGGAGTGGGAAGGTCTGTTCGTTTGCGACGGCGATCTGCACACGAGGCCGGGATGACGCTAACCTGGGCTCCTGTGTCGACTAGGAAGCAAGCGCCAGTAATCTTATCAGAAACATAGAAAAGGCGGCTTGACTTTCGACCAGTACCACTTGCCGCTGTCATTGGCCGGTCGTAACATTTCCCGACCAGGAGCACGGGCGAGTGCAATTGCGAGCAGAGGCACCGAATCGGCGGTGGTACCAGCACACGGTTGAGGATGAAACGTCCTGCGGCGCGTAGGGGGCCGAAGTTCCGGAAAACGTGGGGGCATCGAGGAGCGACTGTGTATCTGGAACCTGAATGACGGTCGACGATGCGCAGGTACAAAGTCATCGAGGCGCCTGACAAGGGCGTGCAAACGGTTCTCGATGCTCGCGAGTGCTGGGTCTGCAGCGGTGGCCGGTGGTGGTGTGGTAACGGCGTTGAGGCTATGTGCCCGCGAGTAGTCCGCCACTCGGTCAGCCATTTCAGCGAGTGTGTCTACTGTGACATCTCCTGCAGCTACGAGGACTGGGACCATGCTCTGCGGTAAGCGCTGGAGGAACAACTCACGTAACGGCTTCTCCTCTTGAGGGGCGGAGGGGCCGCCAAGGAGCTGGCGCATGCGTCGCAGGAGTTGTGATGGGCGACGGTCACCGAGCTCTGTAGCCGTGATGAGCTGTTGGAGTCTGCTGTGTTCGGACTCAGGCTTGCGGGAATTGATAGCTGCCTTCAAGGTGTCGTAGGGATGGCTCGGGTGCGGCTACGATAAAATATCAGCTAAGTCGTCGTCTACGTTCGGAGGTAAGCAGGATACCAGACACCAGTGCCTGGTCTGTTGGCTGCTGATTTGCCGTAGACGGAAGTGCGCCTCGATCTGCAGAAACCATGTGCTGGGGCTGTTGGGCCAAAATGGCGGCAGGTTGACATGTTGAATCGCAGCGACTGCCGCACCGCTAGGTCTGGCGTCTTCTTGGGCGTCAGGACCGGTAGGATTGGTGGCAGAGCCCGTGGAATTCATGCGGGATGATCGGGGCTGTGTGTTCTCTATCGGGTCACCATTAACTGTCGAAGCTAAC
This sequence comes from Rhipicephalus annulatus, assembly GCA_013436015.1. NCBI lineage: Eukaryota > Metazoa > Arthropoda > Arachnida > Ixodida > Ixodidae > Rhipicephalus > Rhipicephalus annulatus. The sequence continues at coordinate 386,536 of WOVY01003070.1, forward strand.
ACGGGAAAGATCCAGCCCTGACAGCGTTCAGGTTTCGAACTTCTTTTTTTATTATCACGCTGCACCCGCCGCGTCTCCCTAATGCCCTCTTCTTCTTCCTTGACGAGCGGTGCATTGAGGCGCTACAACTCTGATGACAATACGCTGAAGATTAAACAGAACATACATGATATTAAGAGTATTGGTGTCAAATTTAGTTAAATAAGTACACTTTATTTAAGCCCCCAATCTCTATAATGCCCAATAAGCCCTCTGACTAGTTCTCCCAACCTCGGTCTTGCGGCGCTCACCTCGCGGTCATGACTTCTTGAGCTATCTCGCACGCTCACTGACTCAGTTTCCCCCAGTCAGGTGCTCGACCGCCTTGTGTCCAGGACTGCTAGACCATGAAATAATCGTCGTACTTGTTGCCCTGAGTGTAGCTCCCTTTTTTCATTGCGTCACATCCTAATCTTTGTCACTCTCGAGGCAAATGATCTGTATGACGAGGCTAAGTGGTGGCGAATGCTGTGTATGAACTGCCGACAAGGCACAACAGGCACCGCCTTGAGTGAGGCTATTGATGGGCCTCCGATGAAAGACTGGTGCTTACATGCACGGAACAACCAGAGGGTGCTGAATCACCTCTGAGGAGCCTCACGCAAATGCTGTTGAGATGAAAGTCAACTCCTAGGTATTGCTGCATCGCGACCTCCGGCACAGAGCAATATCTCCTGTCTTTAGCGCAGACCTGAGGAGTCAACTTTGCTTGACAGGAGGCACACAGACAATGGCAGCTCATTCTTGTATTCCACGTTCGATGATAGCCTTGTGTTTCTGAAGGCACCCGTTTGCAAGCTGTTTGTGGTGCAGCGATCTTTAGCGCACATTGCATTCACACTTGAGTAGTGAAGCGAAAACGAAAACGCCAGAGTGGCTGGAAAAGCACGACCACGCGTGTCGAAAATTTTCAGATTCGTTCCGTGTCTGACGCCGCCGCTGCCATCGCTACCTTGAGAACTCATTAGATTTTGCCTGCTTTCTGAGCGTAATTTTTGTACCGAATTCTGGAATTCACGTGAATCGCTGAAAAGAAGCAGTTCGCACGTTTTCAAGCGTTGTTTCTGGAGATAAACCAGCAAAAACGACACGAGCGAGCGCACCAGTGGCAGCGGCGGCGGTGAATTGAGCTGGCTGTACACAAACGCGAGACACGTTGGGGCATGCGGACTCTCTGCTGCTGCATCGCCTAATTTCAAAGTTCTCGGAAATCGTAATCCAAAGCAGGCTCTCGATGAACACGTCCTTGTTGAGGACGTCAAGCTTCATCATGCTGCACGGGTAGTACGTCATTTGAGCCGATGCAAGCCACCACCGACGCCTTTGGTGCTATGTTAAATGTGCTGCCGGCAGGTCGTATGACGTGGTTTGGTCTAGCCGTGAAGTGGGATTCAGACCCGCTTTCGTGAGGCGAGAACTTTCGCCTCAGACCGGTTTTGACGCGCACCGGCCACGTGACGTAGTTTTCCCGCGACTTGGGCAGCGAAAAGAGCAAGTTTCCTGATAGTTTTGCCAGAATGGCTCTATTAGCGTGCTCTTAGCTTCATTACGCGCCCTTACCGTGTATTGTGGCCATTCTGAATATTCCTTCAGTTCTAGTGGCTCCAAACGGCTAACGGTGCACGGTTCACCGCCAACAGGTAGGCTACAGCTGCTCACCGGGTCATAATGGCGTAGCCAGGAGGTAGCCGTTCAGTCGAACTGCATTCGCCACGGACGAAATTGATCTACAATATTTTTTAAACAAACAATTATCTATTCGCATACTTCATCAAAGGGAAACTGAAGACTAAGAAAAAAATCAGCGTCATCATTATTGCTTAGCGACTTTTGGCTAAAACTGGCAACATTTTGGAAGCGCTCTGGCACGATTGGTTGAGTTCCAGCTACATTGGCTGATGAGGTGAGTTTGAGCGTGCTACGTGCGTACATTCTATAGAGACAACGTAACTCTCAAGCTTTAAAGGTAGCATTGTTGGGTATAGCCATGAAAACATCGGCCTTGCAAACAAAACGTTTGTTCAGGCGTCCAAGCAACTACAACTAACAGGACGGCGGCATTTCGTAACTCTAATGATGTGTACACTACTCATTTCGATATTCCAAGCAATGCTTATATATTCTTTCTTTCTTATTCTGCGAGGGTTGTATTCGATGACATCATTTGTGATGGTGCACCAGTTAACACACAGTGGTCATGAAACACCAGGGCGAAAAGCGAGAGGGTAACAATCAGGGACTTACAGAGAGCTGTTTGCACGGTTAAGTATAATGTGAATCTACTGATTGCGCAGTTGCATTACCCTCAACATGGACATCGTTTTCGCTGCGACAAAATCATTTGACACCGAGAGCGCATTGGAAACACTCGTTGCTGTTTTCACCGTTGTTGCTGTGCTAGGTAGCCGCAGAATGCTCATCCACCAAAAAAATACTTTTATTGATTAAAAGATGCTCTGGCTTTTGTAACCGTCAGAACAACTTGAAACCTGGAGTGGAAATCCTTAATCTAACCCAGTGAGCGAAATAGCGTTGACTTACACCGACATATTTCTTCCGAAAAGCGTTCAACATTGGTCACTTTACACAAACGTGTCATTTCACGCGTTCGCTAGAATAACTTTTTAGGGGCCATTCGTCACTGGCGCGCTTTTTACAGGTTACTGTTTACTATAAGGAAGGAAAATAGCCTGCGAGATGAAAACAGGATTTGACCGTCCCAGTCAGCTCTATCTAAACGTATTCCAAAAATACTTCTTTGTCCTAGTCTGCTACGTCAACTACGCAGACTCACTGACTGTTTTTCTTTCCAACTTTGTTTATTGAAATGTTAGCCTACTTTTGATATCTTGGTGTTTGGATGGCTGTATTTTTGCTCTTTTGGAATTGCATTTATCCATATAGGTGGTCCTCTCATCACGAACGTTGCGCACAGACTCCAATAAAAAAGACTTGCGCACGACATTAGATGAGACCCTTGCCACTGCTAATGATTATTACATACTTAATGACGTGTCCATGTTTCTGAGCCCACCTATATTGGAGCAATTAAGTATGTCGGTGAAACATCGTGACGCTAACATGACTTTATCAAAGAAAAGTTCATGAAAATTTTGACTCCTATAGCATCGCTTCTGCATGCTAGTTGCTCCATCGAAATATCCGGAAGAGGTATCTCATTGGGCTCGAGGCCCGATCCTGAAAAATTGGCACTACTGTTGGCATGAGATAATTGACAGTATCAGCCGTATCAGTGGGAGCATCGTCTGCTTCGGAAGCACCAACTTGCGCCAATTATGAATTGTTAGGATGACATATTCACTGCAATTCTGAATTGCCTTGCACTGCGTGTTCAACGCTTGAACAATACAATATGCAGTCGCCACCGTGAAAGTGCCTGACACAATAGGCCTGTGCTTTGAGCTGCAATAAATAACGAGTGCAATTGAGCCTGCTGTCCATCGTAACACGCGCCCGCAGTCCAAGAAGCTGAATGAGGTTTGGATTCTGCCGTTCAAAACTGGTAAACAGTTATCAGCAAATGAACGTGCGCGCATTCAGTCCTTCTGCTAGCAAGATCTATAAACGGGGCTCCCATGTTCGGTGAATAAGAGAAAGCGCTCGCTGAGACTCTCGCCCGGTCATGCTGGCCGGCTGTGGACACCTTTCTCCCCACAATTTTGCATGTATGATGCTTACCTTGATATAGACCAAAAACAAGTTGCCCTGTATCAACCTCACTTGTTTCTTACGAAGCAGCGCCTATTTGTTTCAGGAAAGTGGCCCGCCTTTTTTTAGAGACATAAATTTGTCACCAAGATTACTCGAAAAATCACATCAATTTCTCATTGCGGTCTATTGAACGTTTTAAAACAAGTGTTTTATGGCAGCACCCATAAAAACATCAGTGACGTATATCTGTCAAGAATATGACGTTCTTAAAAGTTACACGAGAACAAAACAATGAAGAACACGAATACCTGAGAATTGAACCCAAGGCGTTTGAAAGAGGGCGACAAAGTGACTCAGGCATCAATGCAATCAAAGAGGGTTTTCTTAGGCGCACAGTATAACTATTTCTTCTTCGCTATGAGCCTGTCGTCGCTTGTGGAGCGGTTACGCTGCTTGAGAATGGAGAGGAGAAGTACTGCCCTATGACGCTAACAACACCGTAAGAAAACCTTGCGGGAGTCTCAGCATTATGGCGCTTAGATGCAGGCAATTGAATGAATGCTGGCATCAGAGCGGCTTGCAAATACTTCCGACAAGCTCACCAACTTGCCGTCATGTGGACCTTACCTGCTACGCCGCCTATATTCCATTTCACAAACTTCTGGCAGAGGTGTCCGAGGTAGATCTTTCTTTTCCTGTTAGGGGTGAACACAGCTAATGTCCCTTATTTGTTTTATCAATACACAGGAAAGGTGTTCTGGCTAAAATCGAATTGAAAGGCCAGTTGATCGCGCTTGCGATCTCGCATGCACGTGCGTTTTTTTCTATTTTGTCTCTCTCTACACCCACGTTCTTCCCTCTATTTTCCCACCTGCCTAGTGAACCGGATACGACTAATTCGTTAAGATTCCAGCCTTCCTCGTCTCTCTGTCATGAATTCAGAACTATTTTGTCGACTGCAAACACATAAAGTCACCTTATAATAAGGGTTCATACTTTAAAGCACCAAAAGTGTATTATTTTTTTATGAAAGAAATAAAAAATTATGGTTGATTCCTCCGTCATACCAATCAGTGTAACACGAAAGTGAAATATCTCCTTACATTAGTAGTAGATGAATGTGAGCCTATACATTGCATGTTGTAGTTTGACAGCAAAAGCATTGTTCAACGTAAATACATTAGTGATACATCCTAATCCTCATCACTGGCGTCCATTATATATGATCAATTATTGACCAGACGCGTCCTAGTGGTCCTGCGTATTTGTGGTGACTGTAGTAAACGATACAGCGGAACCAGAGAAAGAGGTGTAACAGCCACAATAGCGTCACTGTAGTCTGCAACAACGTAGGAATAATTATAGGCTCCACTCACGAGGCCTGGTGGACGCTAAGTTAAGAGGGGGACCGCCAGAGCACCCAAACGTAAGTCGCTAGATAGATCGATAGACAGATATATGCGCTCTAAGTCGTCTTAGTTAGCTAAGAAATGCTTCGCATTTAGAACAGCCCGGAATGGCACCTTTGCAATATTGTCGCGTTTACACGACAAACTTGATATAATGAACCTGTTGAGCCGACTAGCCAAGCAGCAGCTTAGATCGATTGTCTTCGTCGTCTTTCACTCATGAATCTCACCCAAGCAGATCAAGTGGCACTCGTCCTCCCTTTAAAAGCATCGACTCCATGCTCGTAAGAAAGAGTGCAAGTACTCGCAGCGCAAGTAAGGAAGTTTCGCCAACACGTGTGCCAAGCGCAAAAAGAAAAGGCATAAAAAGTTTCGCAAATTCCAAGTACAATGGGAATCGATGCTTTGCGAAGCATAAAAGAAAAATGTTGATATATGTCACTTTAATTCAGCACAACGTTACGAGGGGAAGGTAAATATTATGTTCGAATTTGTTGTTTACCTTCGTCTTCTATTCACGTCACGTGATACCAAATTTAGAATATGTGGAGCTAGCGAAACGGCTGTGAGCACGCCATGAGCGTGGTATGTTGTCATGTTCTTACATAACACGCGTGTCAGGATTATCGTGTTTGCAACAGTCATAGATTTTGTCATCAATTGACGTCACGTAACATCAAATTAAGTATATGTAGAGCTAGAAAAACGGCCGCGAGCTCATCATGAAGGGCCCTATATACTCCAATGTAGCGTTGACGCACGCGCACGCTGGGCACAGCGACGCTACGTTAGCAAAATGCAAGCACTCCATAGTCTGACGCCAGGCGCGACCAGCGTCGGTCGGCGCCGCCCGACGGCAACCAGCGCGAAGTGCGACATGCTGCCTTTTGCGCTGACGCATTATCCAAACAAGAATACGTCTCCCTCTTTTTGTGACGGAGGGACTCCGGACGCGCTGACACGCGCATGCGTCAAAGCAACGCAGCGTGGCACGCGCCTGCGAGTAAATGCCAAGACCGGTGCCTGGCGTTGCAATGCCGGCGTGACGCGATGAAATGAACGCCGGCAAGCACGCACACGGCGACATGTCAAAATGTATTGGTGCCATGACTGTGCTTTATAGTCATGTTCTCGCATGACACGCATCTCATGATTATAATGTTTGCACCAGTTGCACGCCTTCGTCATCCTTTGGCGACACATAATACAAAGCTTGGCATATATGATGGTAGCGAAACGTCCGCGAGCGCATCATAAGTGTGGCTTGTAGTCATGTTGTTACATGACACGCATGTCATGATTATTCTGTTTGGATGTGTCATTTACCTATGTCGTCCATTAGCGTCGCGTATTACCGAGTTTTGTACATGTGAAGCTAGCGAAACTGTTGCGAACGCATCATGAGCGTATCATGTAGTCATGTCGTGTCATGTAGTCATATCATGTCATGTTGTTAAATGACATGCCTCTAGAGTTTATCATGTTCGCACATGTATTATACCTCCATTATCCATTTATGTCCCGAAATACCAAATTTGGTATAAGTGAAGTTAATGAGACGGCCGCCAGTGCATCATGAGCGTGGCATGTATTCATGTTGTTACATGACACGCATCCCATGATTCGCATGTTTGCACCAGTCACATACATTCGACATCCATTCGCGTACCGTAATACAAAATTTGGTATATGTGACGCTAGCGGAACGGCCGCGAACGCATCATGAGCGTGGCATGTAGTCATGTTGTTACAAGAGACGTATGTCATGAGTCTCATGTTACGGTCGGTCGCTTGTGTTTGGCATGCTATCATGTCATACCATACCAGTTTCCAATATGCCATGTCAACGAAACCACCACAAGAGCATCAGGATGCTGAAATATAGGTCACAACATTCATGACATACATATCTTGATTTTCATGTTTTGACTAGTCTTATAAGTTTTTCATACAGTCATGTTATGCCATACCAAGTTTGGTATGAATACCATTATCGAAACGGCCATGAGAGCTAGAAGTCGTAGGCGGCTAGATAGATAGATAGATAGATAGTAGATAGATAGATACATTGATAGATAGATAGATAGATAGATAAATAGATAGATAGATAGATAGATACGCTCAAACTCACCGAAGTTCACTAAGAAATGCTTTGCATTTAAAACGCAGCAGCAACGCAAAGTCACGGCCTGTCGTAACACGTGAAACCACAAGGGCTACCGTGGGAAGTACGACTTTAGCCGAATGACTTGCACGGTTTCAGGCCGAAGCTGTCGACGAGAAGACGCTGCGCCGTTCAGAAATACCTCGTATGTAAGATCTGTGACACGTCTAAGAACCTTATACGGTCCAAAGTAACGGCTTAGGATTGTTTCGGATAAGCCTGGTCACCAGACAGGGATCCACACCCACACTCGGTCCCCAGGGTGGTAGGTGACGTTTCGATGGCAGAGGTTGTAACACCGTGCGTCGGCATCATGTTGGTGACTGGTGTTTATGCGAGCTAGCTGACGAGCTCCTTCGGCCTATTGAGTGGATTGCTCAGCATCTGGAGCAATTTCATAGCTTTGGTCGCACGGAAGCGTAGCATCGAGCATGGTCTGCACGTTGCGTCCATAAACAAGTCGGAAAGGCGGAAATTGCGTTGTTTATTGCGTTTTTGTATTGTATGCAAACGTGATGTATGAAAGAATCTCGCCTAGGTTTTGTGTGGTACGTCCACGTACATTGACAGCATATATGCTATAGTCTTGTTAAGCCTCTCTGTCAGTTCTTTGGACTGCGGGTGATAAGCCATCGTTTTTATGACTTGTTCAGCTCAATTTAAAAATGTCTTCCATCTTTTGTGCTGTAAACGACGTCCCTCTGTTCGTAATCGGCATAGTGGGGCACCATGTCCTAGGACGATTTCGTACACAAAGAACTGCGCGACTTCAGAGGCCGTGCCACGGGTTAACACTTTTCTTTCAGCAAAACGAGTAAAGTAATCTGTCGCAACTTCAATTTATTTGTTCCCAGCGGACGACGAAGAGAAGGGTCCGAGAAAATCCATTCCTACGAAGTTAAACGGTGTTCGTGGTAGTGCGATCGGCTGGAGCAGGCCCGCGGGCCTTACAGGTGGAGTCTTGCGGCACTAGTTCTCACGGCAGCCTTTCGTATAGCGATGTCCACTAGCTGATAGTCGCGGCCAGTAATGCTCTTGGCGTACTCTGGCGAGAGTTCACGAATAGCCCAAATGTCCTGACGGGGGCTCGCCGTGGCACGCAAGGAGGATCTCATCACGCATGTTGGTAGGAACAACAAGTAGGAATGCTTTGTCGCTACCATGGGTGTTTTTCTTGTAAAGATTGCGTCTTGTTAGACAGAAAGAGGACAGCTCGCGAGCAATGTGTTGAGAGACCTGAGAGTTCTGGCCTTTTAGAGAATCAATAGGTGAGCGTAATTCTTCATCTTTCCGCTATTTTAACATGAACTCCGAATCGCTAACTGCTCCGAGAAAGCCGTCTTCATCATCGCAGTCCCTGACAGCGTGTCCCACAGCCACTCGAGAAAGCGCGTCGGCATCTCCGTGTTTACTCCACCGAGCGAGACGGCCGAATGGATTTCAGAGATTGGCCAGCCAGCAGAGCGAGAGGTGGTGAGTCACCACTTTGAATAGACAGCCGTAGACGTAAGGCCGAAATTTGGTCGCCGCCCACACAACTGCGAGGCATTCTTTTTCTGATGTCGAATAGTTGGTCTCGGCTCGAGAAAGAGTACGACTGGCGTAAGCTATTACATGCTCAACGCCGCCGTGTCGTTGTGCAAGAACAGCGCCAAGTCTGATGTTGCTGGCATCTGTATAAATTTCTGTAGCAGCGTCCTGGGCAAGAAAAGGGGCAAGAAATGGGCAAGAACAGGGGCTGTTTGCATCATCTATTGTAACACTTTGAACGCTGTATCTTGTTCTTTGCTCCAAGTAAAGGGCACGTCATCTCGGGTGAGTTGCGTAAGAGGTTCAGCTATCTTCGAGAAGTTGGTGATAAATCAGCGATAATACGCGCACAAGCCGTGGAGCTGGCGTACTGCTCTTTATTCTGATGGAACAAAGAATGCTGCGACGGCAGCAGTTTTGTCTGGATCAAGTCGCACTTCATCCGCACTAATGACGTCGCCAAGGAATTTCTCCTCTTCCAAGCCGAAATGGCATGTTATGGCTTCAGCGTGAGTTCAGCTGTGCGAATGGCTTCCAGAACCTTTTTCAGACGCTTCAGGTGTTCTTCAAAGCTCTCGAAAAAGATGATCACATCATCGAAGTGAACAAGGCAGCTTTGCCACTTGAAGCCAGCGAGAACAGTGTCCATCATCTTCTAAAAAGTGGCTGGAGCAGAACGGACGCCGAAGGGAAGATCTCGGAATCCGTAAAGTTCGTCTGGAGTCACAAACGCGTTTTTTTAGATGCGGAAGCATCTTATACTCGCGCCTTGTAGTGCGCCGTCCGCGCCGTCCGCACCGCTTCTCGAACATTCGACAGCTGACGCGCGCGCATGCGCCGTCGCGCCGTCGCCCACCATCTGTGCCGCGCGCGCTTCTTCGAGAACATTCGACAGCTGACAGCGCATGCGCCGTCGCGCCGTCGCCATCTGCGCCGCGCGCGCGCTTCTCCTTCGAGAACATTCGACAGCTGACAGCGCATGCGCCGTCACGCTGTATATATACTCAAGGTCGGCGCTCGCTCGCTCAGTTGCCGCTCGTCCGTTGGTTTGTACGGCGCGTCGACGTCCGAAGTCGCCGTGAAATGAATGCCAACGAATCCACAAACACAATGATCGACGTCCCTTCGACCAGCGCCGCCCTTTCGCATTCGTGTGTACGTGTTCACTCATTTAACACCCCCTCCTACAACCACGTTAACCAATTTAGCCATCGACCCAAGTAAGTCGCAATTTAACACCCCATTTCACAACCACGTTAACCAATTTAGCCATCGACCCAAGTAAGTCGCACTTTAACACCCCGTTAACCAATTATATGCTCCGCATCCTCCTCAGTGTTCCCCCGAGGGAAGCTGCGGGCAATTTTTTTTCGGTCTCGTTCATCCAATTCAATTTGCCAATAGCCACTCTTTAAATCAATGGACGAAAAATACTTCGCGCGTCGTAAGCTGTCAAGAGAGTCATCCACCCGTGGAAGCGGGTAGACGTCTTTTTTCGTGACGCTATCAAGATTCCTCTAGTCAATACAGAATCGCAGCGTTCCGTCTTTTTTCTTCACTAAAACGACTGGCAAGAACCAAACTGGATGATTGAATAATCTCGTCATCGAGCATCTCTTTTACTTGTGCCTGAATAGCATCGCGTTCTTTCGCAGAAACGCGATAAGGCTGCTGCCAGATGGGGTGTACGTCATCGTGGGTAATAATTCTATGCTTCGTGAGGTGTGTTTGACGGACTTTGGGAGAAGATGCGAAGCAGGATTGAAATTCCCTGAAATGCAGCCTTTCTCTCGTCTGACAGCGTCGAATTAACGTCGATGTGGTCTAGAAATTTGTCATCCTCGTGCGTTTCCTCTGACGCGAAGCACTCCGTGACGACGGCAACAGGGTCTCCATAGGCTATGGTGGTTCCGCGGAAAAGTGGCCGGTGCTCGTGATTTAAGTTTATAACTAATATCTGTGACTGTTCATCACGGACACACACAACACTTCGGGCAGCGCATACATTTTGGAGCAGCAGAAGTGATAGGTTGCTTTCAGCCACCACGTCACCGTCTCGGAGGTCTTCAAAAGTGGCTTCGATGGGAACAGTCGCTCGAAGCGGCAGCGTCACACTGTCGTCAGCAACATGCAGCGCAGGTCTATGGCAATTATCGGAGTCTCGATCTGTTGCGCCTTGAGTCAAAAAGGTTACGATGCGTTCGCGGAGATTCATGGTGGTACCGCATTCAAGAAGGAAATCCATGCTGATAATCAGCTGACGTGAACGGTCGCGAAGAACGAGGGAGCTAAGTACAAACGTTGACGCACGAATTTTCACTCTTGCCGTACAGCGACCCAGTGGTGTTACGATGTGTCCTCAAGCTGTGCGAATTCGCGTTCCATTTCATGGCGTAATCACTTTCCTGAGATCTTTTGCTGGCCTCGCTCTGATAATCGAATAGTCTGCACCAGTTTCAACCAAGGCATTGACCTGAAAACTGTCAATCAGCACAGGTGTGTCAAGTGACACGCGGTCACTGTGTTCATATGTAGATGTCGGCATTTGTTCGGTACTGCGACCAATCTCTGACGAAATGCCTTCGACATTGCGTGTAAGCGTCGATGGCAGGTCTTCCGCACTTTGAGTCCCAGCGGCCTTGCCCCTGAAGGCCGCTGCTTTCAGTTTTCCCGATGAGGACTCAGGGAGCGTTGCCGTGCCGTCACCTCGAAACGTGGCCCAGTGGCTGCGGGTCTCCTCGGAGATGGTGATCGCGATTGCCGTCGTTTAAAGGGTGCACGCTGTTGCGGGAGATATTGTTCAATATCCCTTGGCCTTTGACTAATTGGGGACGAGGGGAATTGACCGAAAATCTGCGCAGTTCAAGTGGCCGGTGTGGGCATTCGCCGTAAATGTGACCAGCCTCACCGCAATGACAGCAGAGGGGTCGTCTGTCCGGCGTACGCCAGAGATTAGACTTGCGCGTCAGTGCCCGGCGACCATCGGTGTTCAAACCAGCATGCACTGACTGAATCACGACTGGGGGCATGATTGTCTGGATCGGGACCTATGGCATTGTCTAAATCGGGACGCGTAGCACTACGTCGGGACTCTTTGACCAGAAAGAGGCTTGGCAGATTGCAAGGCTTCCGCGCACGTATGACGGCGACTGTCACTAGACACAGGAGCTGTTTCTGGATCAACCGACGTCGGCGGTAAACAATGGGATTGCCGCACCTGCTGGACCTCGTCAAGGATAACACTGATGATAGAACCGACATCAATTTGCCTTGTCCCGTTCATCTTTTCTATATTTTCGCGTATGACAGAGCAGATGACCTCGCGAATGAATTCGTGAATCTTCCTTTCAGAGGTGTGAAAATTTCGGGAGTTGAAGCAGCATTCACTTGACGGTCAAACATGGCAGACCATTGGTGCAGACCATTGGTCCATTGTTGCCGCTTCAGTAAGAAACTAAGCAACACGCGTTCGTCCGTGCGTCAATTCATCCGTACGTGCGCCCGTTCGTGCGTCCTTCCGTGCGTTCGTCTGTTCGTGCGTCCATTCGTCCGTTTGTTCGTCAGTGTGTCTGTCCGTCTGATTGCCTGTCTGTCTGTCCATGCGTCCGTCCTGTCATCTAGTGAACAAACACTTCAAGTACCGCCATCTCGTTCATTTTCATCACATATTCATCATATACAAGTCCCTCAATTTAGCAGACAATTCAAAGAATAAACGAGAGTAGGTACCACAACTATGAAGTCAGCGCTTGGTTAAAACCGTGAGTGGGATAATGACGCCGTGCTATGTTTTTCGTATCTTGTGGATATGTGAAGATGTGCACGAAAGCGTGTATATGCCGCCGGTATGTGGTTATGTTCCACAGGTTATGCACAACGACCACGGGGGACGCACAAGCCGCCCCATAGGGCGCTTATCCACTAAACTACACTTTTCTGCATTCAAAGACCCTCAGCCTGTGCCCTCGCAAGCGCTGTGCACAGTCGTTCATCATTTTCGCTTTTGCTATGGCACATAATACCACGTAATTTGGCACATATTAGCACAAACCCGAACTTGCAGTCACTAACCTGTTCATGACGCTGGCCTGGTACGCGACAATGCTGTCACAAGATATATATATATATATATATATATATATATATATATATATATATATATATCATAAGAGGGTTTATTTAATAAAACCAACTGCCTGGTTCAAGAGGCGTCAGTCACTGTCACGAGCTCTGCTCTTTGTCGTAGTCGTCTTTCAGGTTCTCCAACTAGATACTGTCTCTCTCCCTCTTCCCCACTACACTTGTCCCGGGGGTGAAAAAAAGCCATCCTGGCGACTCACGGCTAAGCAAGCACAAGGAGATCATAGCAAAGTTTTAAGCGGCTGATGTGTACTGTCTCACGACAACGGCATCGTCTGTCCTCGGCATGTGTCACTGGTTCGATGACGTAGTTGACCGATGACGTGCATCAAACGATGCAGTTCAGACCATTCTACTTGGATGCAAATTTTTGGGAGAGGCCGGGGGACTGGAATGGAACCGAAAGCCATACAAATGAGCCTACGGGGAAGCTGTGAGCAGGCTTGTCTTGGTCGAGTCGTTCTTTTTGGAGACCTTGTGCGACGGACGTAAATGAACGCGCTCATTGGCGGCACATTTCGGCACACTGAACAAGTTAGGAGACTGGGCGGCATTCTGAAACATCTGGGCAGTAATTACGTATCGTGTTGAGCGTAGCAGAGGGCTCACGTCAGTACAGTAGAAAAAAAGGTGAAACCCAGTAGTTGCTTGCGTGGCCCTATTATACGCATACGTCACGAAAGGAAGCACCAAGTCCCAACTAGAATGGTCGGAGGATATGTACATAGAAAGCATGTGACCGAGCGAGCGGTCAAAGCGCTCTGTCAAGCCGTTTGTCTGTGGGTGATAGGTTGTAGTGGTGAGATGAATAATATTGCACTCACTGAGAAGCTCCTGGATGACTTGCGATAGAAATGCACACCCACGGTCGCTAAGCAGCTCACGTGGCGCGCCATGGCGAAGGACAAAGCTATGCCAGATAAACAAGGTGAAATCACGAGCAGCAGCGGCTGGCAAAGCGGCGGTTTAAGCGTAACGGGTTAGGTGGTCAACGGCCACAATAATCCAGCGATTTCCCGCAGGAGTACAAGATAGTGGGCCGTAGAGGTCGATGCCGATTCTGTCAAACGGACGAGCTGGACACGGCAGTTGTTGTAATTCGCCAGAGGCATGACAAGTTGTTTTCTGTCGCTGACACTCAGTGCAGGAGCGTATGTACTAGCGAACGTACGAGTACAATCCACGCCAGAAAATTCGCTCACGAAGCCGATCGTACGTTTTCAAAACGCCAGCGTGCGCGTTGTGAGGGTATGCGTGGAAGTACGCGCACATGTTGGAGCGCAAATGGTACAACATGGCATCCCGTATTGCATAATGGGGAATTTGCCGACGTAGTGCACGAGGTAGATGCTGGCGCGGTGTCACCGAAGACCAGGAGAAAACGTCGATGAGCGAGGCTATCCAAGGGTCCTTGCGTTGTTCTGAAGGCATGTCAGCGGTATCGAAGCTGCCGATGGCAGCTTCGGCGAAGGAAACAGGTGCAACGGCTGAAGGAAGGGGCGAATGAGAAAGAGCATCTGCGTCAGTGTGCTTGCGGCCTGAGCGGTGAATGACGTGGATATCAAAATTCTGTAAACGTAGCGCCCAAAGTCCAAGCCGGCCCGAAGAATCCTTCAATGAAGCGAGCCAACAGACTGAATGGTGATCTCTGACTACATCAAATGGGCGTCCATATAAGTAAGAAAAAAATGTTTGTAATGCCCAAACAATGGCCAAACATTCCTTTTCGGAAACCGAGTATTTGTGCTGTCCCTTGGTTAGAGTGCGACTGGCATACACAACTACATACTCAGAGAAGCCAGGCTTGCGTTGAGCAAGAACAGCGCCAAGTCCTACGCCACTGGCATCCGTGTGCACCTCGGTTGGAGCAGTAGGGTCGAAGTGGCGTAAAATAGGGAGCGAATTAAGGAGATGTCGTAATGTTGCAAAAGCATCATCGCATGCTGTCGACCAATCAGAGAGGTGTCCATCGCCAGAGATCAGCTGTGTCAGTGGTGTGATTATCGAAGCAAAGTTCTTCACAAAGCGGCGAAAGTACGAGCACAGTCCGACAAAGCTACGAAGCGCTTTCGCGGTCGTAGGCTTCAGAAACTCGGCGACAGCACGAAGCTTCTCTGGATCTGGGAGGACGCCCTGTTTTGAGACAACGTGGCCAAGTATTGTGAGCTTCCGAGCTCCAAAATGGCAATTCTTGATGTTTAGTTGAAGGCCTGCGCTCGTGAGGGAGCTCAAGGCTTCGCTGAGACGATGGAGGTGGCTGTCTAAATCAGGGGAGAAAACAACGACATCATCTAAGTAGCATAAGCTTGTCTTCCAGTTTAGACCACGCAAGACGCTATCTATCATCCTTTCAAATGTGGCTGGCACATTGCAAAGGCCGAAGGGCATTACAATAAATTTGTATAGCCCATCGGGCGTCACAAAAGCAGTTTTTGGACGATCTGATGGTGCCATGGGGACCTGTCAATTACCGTACCGTAGGTCTAGTGATGAGAAGAATTCAGCGCCTTGCAAGCAGTCCAGAAACACATCGATGCGCGGCAAAGGGTATACGTCTTTAATCGTGATTTTATTTAAATGGAGGTAATAAACGCAAAAGCGAATCGATCCGTTTTTTTTCCTCAGAAGTCATCATCATCATCATCATCATCAGCCTGACTACGTCCACTGCAGGACAAAGGCCTCTCCCATGTTCCGCCAGTTAACCCGGTGCTGTGCTTGCTGCTGCCAATTTATACCCGCAAACTTCTTAATCTCATCTGCCCACCTAACCTTCTGTCTACCCCAAACCCGCTTCCCTTCTCTGAGAATCCAGTCAGTTACCCTTAATGACCAGCGGTTATCCTGTCTACGCGCTACATGCCCTGCCCATGTCCATTTCTTCTTCTTGATTTCAGCTATGATATCCTTAACCCCCGTTTGTTCCCTAATCCACTCTGCTCTCTTCTTGTCTCTTAAGGTTACACCTACCATTTTTCTTTCCATTGCTCGCTGCGTCGTCCTCAATTTAAGGTGAACGCTCTTTGTAGGTCTCCAGGTTTCTGCTCCGTAGCTAAGTACTGGCAAGATACAGCTGTTATATACCTTCCTTTTGAGGAATAGTGGCAATCTACCTGTCATTATTTGAGAGTGCTTGCCGAATGTGCTCCACCCCATTCTTATTCTTCTAGTTACTTCAATCTCGTGGTTCGGCTCTGCGGTTATTACCTGCCCTAAGTAGACATAGTCTTTTACAACTTCAAGTGCACTATTACCTATCTCGAAGCGCTAATCTTTGCCGAGGTTGTTGTACATTACTTTCGTTGTCTGCAGATTAATTTTAAGACCCACGTTTCTGCTCTCCTTGTCTAACTCCGTAATCATGAGTTGCAATTCGTCCCCCGAGCTACTCAGCAATGTAATGTCATCGGCGAAGCGCAGGTTACTAAGGTATTCTCCATTAACTCTTATCCCTAACTGTTCCCATTCTAGGCTTCTGAAAACGTCCTGTAAGCACGCAGTGAATAGCATTGGGGAGATTGTGTCCCCCTGCCTTACACCCTTCTTTATTGGTATTCTGTTGCTTTTTTTATGAAGCACTATAGTAGCAGTTGATACCCTGTAGATTTCTTCCAGAATGTTTATATATATTTCATCTACGCCCTGATTCCGCAGTGTCTGCATGACGGCTGATATTTCTACTGAATCAAACGCCTTCTCGTAATCTATGAAGGCTATGTATAGTGGTTGGTTATACTCTGAGCATTTCTCTATTACCTGATTGATAGTATGAATGTGGTCAATTGTTGAGTAGCCTGTTCTAAATCCTGCTTGTTCCTTTGGTTGATTGAATTCTAATGTTTTCTTTACTCTACTAGCAATTACCTTTGTAAATAGCTTGTATACTACAGAGAGCAAGCTGATCGGCCTGTAATTCTTCAAGTCCTTGTCATCTCCTTTCTTATGTATTAAGATGATGTTAGCGTTCTTCCAAGACTCTGGTACTCTTCCCGTCAGGAGACACCTCGTAAACAGGGTGGCTAGTTTTTCTAACACAATTTGTCCTCCATCTTTCAGCAGATCTGACGTTACCTGATCCTCACCAGCAGCTTTGCCCCTTCGCATGCTCTCCAAAGCTTTTCTGACTTTTTCTATCATTACTGGTGGGGTGTAATCTGGGTTACTGCTAGTTCTTATAGTATTAAGGTCGTGGTTGTCTCGGCTACTGTACAGATCTCTGTAAAACTCTTCCGCTATTTTAACTATCCTATCCATATTGATAGTTATTTTGCCTTCTTTGTCCATTAGTGCATATATCCGACTTTTGCCTATCCCAAGTTTCCTCTTCAATGCTTTGACACTTCCTCCGTTTTTCAGAGCGTGTTCAATTCTCTCCATGTTATACCTTCTTACATCGCATACCTTACGTCTATTAATCAACTTCGAAAGCTCTGCCAGTTCTATTTTGTCTGTTGTACTTGACACTTTCATGATTTGACGCTTCTTAATTAGGTTCTTCGTTTCCTGGGAAAGCTTGCCAGTGTCCTGTCTAACTACCCTGCCTCCAACTTCCACTGCGCACTCAGTAATGATACTCGTCTGATTATCATTCATTGTATCTACGCTAAGGTTGGTTTCCTCACTAAGAGCCGAGAACCTGTTCTGCAGCGACACTCTGAATTCCTGTACTTTCCCTCTCAGTGCTAGCTGATTGATTGGCTTCTTGCGTATCAGTTTCTGTCGTTCCTTCTTCAAGTCTAGGCGAATTCGAGACCGTACCATTCTATGGTCACTGCATCGTACCTTGCCAATCACTTCCACATTCTGCACGATTCCTGGGTGTTCAGTCATTATAAAGTCTATTTCGTTCTTATTTTCGCCATTAGGGCTCCTCCATGTCCACTTGCGGTTTTCTCGTTTTCGGTAGAAGGTATTCAAAATCCGTAAGTTATTGCGTTCTGCAAATTCTACTAGTAGCTCTCCTCTGGCGTTTCTAGTACCGATGCCATAATCGCCTACTGCCTGGTCTCCAGCCTGCTTCTTCCCTACCTTTGCATTAAAGTCGCCCATCACTACAGTATACTGTGTTTTTACCTTACTCATTGCCGATTCCACGTCTTCATAGAAGCTTTCAACTGAAGCGTCATCATGGCTGGATGTAGGCGCGTAAGCCTGTACTACCTCCATCTTGTATCTTTTATTCAGTTTAATTATGATACCTACCACCCTTTCATTATTGCTATAGTATTCCTCTATGTTGCCAGCTATGTTTCTGTGAATTAGGAACCCGACTCCCAGTTCTTTTCTGTCTGCCAAGCCCCTGTAGCAAAGGACGTGCCCATTCTGTAGCACCGTATAGGCCTCATCTGTCCTCCTAACCTCACTGAGCCCTATTATATCCCATTTAACACCCTCTAGCTCCTCGAATAGTACAGCTAGACTTCCCTCACTAGACAAGGTTCTAGCGTTAAACGTTGCCAAGTTCAGGTTCCAATGGCGGCCTGTCCGGATCCAGAGATTCTTAGCACCCTCTGCTGCGTTGCAGATCTGACCGCCGCCGTGGTCAGTTGCTTCGCAGCTGCTGGGGACTGAGGGCCGTGAGTTATTTGACGTAAGCATGTGAGAGGTAGTGGCCAGATACTGCACCAGGGTGGCCAATCCTTCTCTGGTGAGGGAGTGCGTTCTCGGCGGTGTTTGCCGGTGAGGCCGCACCCCAGGCCTCTTAATGCAGTTCCATCAACACGCGGATTTTTTTTTAATCCGGTTGGGAACTGCGCGGTACCGTGATTTGAGCCACGGACCTCTTGCATGCGAGGCGGATGCTCTAACCATTACGCCATCGCCGCAGTTCTTCGGAGGTAAACCTGGTAAACCATGAATCCTCCGTACATTTTGCCCACTCGATTTTATTACAACGCTACCCCTAGCGTACGTCCCCTCACTAAATCGAACGATTGCCTTCCACCAATGACACACACCATACGTGATATCATTCCTAATTTATAACATCTCGCATCTCTCATCATCAACTACGAGTACAGTGAAACCTCGTTAAACCGTACCCGCGTAAACAGTAGTTTCGTTTTAAAAGTAGTGAAGCCAAATCCCCGACTCGGCAGCCATTGAACAAAATGCATTTTGTATCCACATAAGCCGTACCAGCTTATCGCGTATGTATCGGTTAATAAGTAGTTTTTCCAATTTTCGTTGCGCTCTCGCCGCGGCATGTCGTCCCCCACTGGGCGTCCCAACAGAACAGCAAGCACCAGAGATCGAAACACGCCTCGCTTGTTTATGTTGATGATGGTGGTGGCTGTGTTGGTGAGTGCCATCTCTTGCATTTTTCTGCAACAAGAAGCACTTGGCCGGCTAGGTTTCTGGTGTTGTCCACGCGATGGCGCTTTGCACAAACACGCAAACACGATGTGCACTTGCTTTGCTTTCTTTGTGCCGTGCATAGGTGTTCTCTGGTTGATCCGTGCCGCACAGCTCTCGCGTCGTTTTTCACGTGTTGTGTATGTGTGCTTGTGCTGCTTCGTACTTGCGTCATTCCGAAGCTGGGACAAAAGCATCGAGTGCTTAAAATAGAGAAGAAATTAGACATAATTCGTGCTATTGAAAGTGGCACGAAAAAACTGACGCTGGCACGCGAAATGGACCTGCCATTAACCACGGTGTGTGGAATTTGGAATTCCAGAGAGAAGTTGCTAGGCAGTGCTGCTGCAACTGAAAAAAGGTGCCGGCTTTGTGGTTCGGCGTTTTCGGATGTAGAGAAGGCGCTGGTGAAGTGGCTAAAAGCTGCACGGTCAAAAAATCTGCCTATCAGTGGACCCCTGCTCGTGGAGAAGGCCCTGGTTTTTGCCTCGCAGCTCAACCATGACAAGTTCATGTGCAGCAATGGTTGGCTGGCCAGATTTAAGGCGAGGCATGGCATTACTACGAGGACTGTTTCAGGAGAAGGTACTGCTGTTGACGTGGATGGCGCGGAGCAGTGGCAAAATGGTCAGCTGAAGAACATCTTGGAAGACTACGCACCTGATGATATCTTTAATGTGGATGAATCGGCGCTATTCTTTAAGCTGCTACCAGAAAAAACGCTCGCGTTCATAGGCGAGACGTGCACCGGCGGCAAGCATGCAAAAGACAGAATATCAGTGGCGTTTTGCGTAAACATGACTGGAACCGACAAAACTCCGCTCATCGTGATTGGAAAGTCGGCGAAGCCTAGATGTTTTAAAGGCGCCCGGTTGCCATCAGGGGTCATCTATCGCAGCAACACCAAAGCATGGATGACGGCAAAACTCTTTGACGAGTACGTGCGCCTCATCGATCATCGTTTTTCGGCTAAGAACAGAATAGTTGTTGTTATTTTAGACAACGCTTCGGCGCACGTCCCCTGGACAACCTGACAGCTGTGAAGCTGGCGTTTCTTGCACCATACACAACAGCGAATGCCCAGCCCTTGGACCAAGGCATCATTCGTGCTGCAAAGCAGCTCTACAAGAGGAATGTGCTGCGCAGATTTCTTCTCGCCATTGAATGTGGCAAATTATTCTCCATCGACCTGATTGGCGCGATTCACCTGCTCGAATACTCGCGGCGGCAGGTTGAAGCAACGATAGTTCAAAATTGCTTCAAGCGTGCTTGTTTCAGTGTGTGTGCGGGCGACGCGGATGACGCCAGTGACACCATCAACCAGACTTCGGACATCGTAGACGAAGCTTGCAAAACTCTGCTAGCTGAAGTGCTAGAGCGGCAGGGCGTTACGGAAGGCATTTCCTTCCCCGACTTCAGAGACGCAGACAGCGATGTGCAGACATCTCCGGACATGTCCGAAGAAGCCATGGTTGCCTCGGTTGTCGAAGTGTCGCCAAATGATAGTGATGAGGACGACATGGAAAGCGACAACACGGGTGTTCCAGGTCCGACAGTGGCCGAAGCTGCGCATTGCGTAAGCGTCATGCGGGTATTTGCCGAGAAGAGGAGGCTGGCGGAAAAGCTTGCTCACAGCATAAGTGAGTTTGAGACCGCTGTCGTTGCTGCTAGGCCGCCGCGTCGTCAAATGAAGATTACAGACTTTGTGACGTGAAGTTAATAAATTACTGCACGTTTTTTGTTCTTTCATCGCACTCCCTGAAGGTTTCTTTTTTTGACAGGTAAGTGAGTGACCTGACGCTATTTCGGCTAAGCAGTACTACCGTTCAGCAGTACTACCGGTTAAGCAGTACGTACCGCCATCTATTGAACACTGCAAGAACTAAACGAGAGGTGGCTACATGCAGGAGACGCACTGCCCATGCCTTAAGAAGCTTCGCCCCTAAAACCCGGATATGTAGCATTCTACTTTACACTTGGACCATTTTCACACCACAGCGGCACTTCTAAGTTTGCATACATATTTGCTACCAAGCGATCTATACACCGCACTTGTTTTTTTGCAATGCTCAAGCCTGGTGAGGTTTAAGGCATGGACAGCTAAATGTGCTTTTCTTCAAATTCAATGAAGCTATAGCGACTTGCCACTGTGGTCACAAGTGACCGCATATACATTTTATACTGGGGTTTTATGTGCAGGAAAGAATGAAACAATATGGCTGCTGCGGTGTTGTCTATTTTCTTCCTAATAACTGTAGCACCACGGGCGGATGTCCACATAAACAGTGCATTCAGATGCTATAAGCAGTCAGACACTGAGAGACACTCATGAGCAGCCAAACTAGGTAGGGAGCAAGGAAAAAGAGCAAAGAATGGGCCTTTCAATTTACCCCCCAATGCTCCATGCAAGTGTTTATATTGTTGCAAAATCTCAGAAAACCGTAAGAGCCATCTGAAATGTCATACGTTCAAACCACAAGATAATGAACTCAGATATAACGAAATATTGGTTATAACAAAGTAAACGAAAAAGAGCCTTGCAAAACATATAGTGTTCGAAATATATTTTCATAACAAATTTTTGGTAATAACAAATTTATTTTCATGTGAGATGGAACTTTGCTGTAATGAGGTTTGAGTGTATTGCTCAACCAAATGAGTACTACTGCGCATTTTGTCGAGACCCAGTTTTTCCAGGCATGATCATAAATTATTACATGCTCCTTCAGAGCACATTTTGGTGCCAAAAGCACATATAGTAAATGAATTCCGCAATACAAAGCAGCATTGGCAGATGCTGTTCCTAATGGAATCACTCCTGGCAATGTGACTTACAAAAAGTGTGCTCATGCGGTAAATATTTCTTGAGCTTTTCGGGACATTTTATGCCTGATGCTTGCAGTTGGTTCTGCTTGTCAGAAAAGATGAGTATACATAACTTCTTGCCCTTATAGAAAGCAATGTCCTATAAAAATTTCCACATAATACTTCCAAGGTGTAGTGTAAACTGTAGCTTGGAAAGATGATGACTGCATTTAGGTGGTTCCGCTCATGTTTTAGGTGCAAGCATACGGAGCGTGCCGAAAGCACTAATGACCATAGCTACTAACCTGTTGTCTTATGCCTCCACTCTTTTGTGACTGCGCATGAAAATAATGCTGCTTCATAAAAGATCCGACTTACAGATCAACAAAAAACTCCGCCACTCTGCAACATGCCCTGCCACTAACTTTTCTTCCTCCCACTAATTTCATTTGCCAGAAATAATTACATAAAAAATAGACATGTGTACAATTGTGTGATAAGGTAAAACACTTTTTATAGCACAATGCTGTAGCAATATCAAAATTCGCATAAAGAGAAAACTTTTTGCACATGATTCATGTTGTTACACGGAGACTACAATATAACAAAAGCTTGATTAATCCTATGTATAAGACAACAGCTGTTAAGAAAGTTCGCAAAATGTCACAACTTGTCTAAAATAAAAGATTTTTTTTCCTGTTCAAAGACATAAAATAGGTAAATAGAAAAACCCTGAGGATTGTGTTTACAGTTGGTACAAGCTCCATAAACCTCCATCAATGATGATTGCTCATTTTAAGCTTACAAGCCTAGTCTGCTTGTGAAGGAAGACGTGGAGTCTTGAACCCCTCACTTTAGAGATGATAATCACATGGTTAATCTTGTTATACCTTCAATTTAAAAAAATTGTAAACATACTCGACTATATTGTTATTTTTGTTGAACATTTGATGATGTCATTCCAGCCAGCAAAAATGTTACCTTTCGCATCAATCATATAGCAGTTTTGCCGGCTAACGAATGTATAATGTTTTTCAAGATTGCTGGACTTGATGCAACATTCCAAGCATGAAAGTGTGGCATTAAATATACACAGCCTGCTCATAGGGCTGAAATAACTGTATCAACTGCAGAATGTGGACTTTCAAGAACCAGCTTTTTTTGAGTCCCTTTGAATCCCTTTGAGTACCACAGGTGAAAACCAGGAACTGCTGGACGGCCAAATGACGCCACGTTGAATCATGTCGGCCACTTGCTCGGTGATCACATGACGCTCAGCAGGAGATACACTGTTGGGACGCTGTCGCAGAGGCGCTTGGGAGCCGGTGTTAATGCGATGGGCAACGTTGCGCGTTCAGCTTAAGAACGTCTGCTGGCAACCGAACGAGCCGCGAAACTGGTGAAGAAGTTCTAGAAGCTTTTCGCGGTGTGGTTCTTCAAGTTCGCCATCAATCGAGGGGCCAAACAAATTATTGTTTTCGTGGACAGTTGAATGGGCAGATGGCGTCAATGCATTAAGCTGGAAATCACTTTCACCGTCAAGGTCGAAGATGGAGAAAACGTCTAAGTCTTGGAATGTTCCAATACATTTTCCGCGACGCAAGGTTGTGGGAGACGGCAAGGGGTTTGTGACAAATAAATTGGTAGCGCCCGCCGAATTATCTAGAACTGCAAACGGCAACGCGAGGCTCTTGCGACTTTGGAATGTTTGGGAAGGCGTAAACAACACTGCAGTCTTAGACACATCGGCACAAGATACGGGAACAAAGGCTGCGCTAGTCGGTGGTATGTCGATCTCGCCAGCGACAAACAGATTGTTCAAAGGAAATTCCGGAGACGAGACACACAATGCAGAGTAGGGCACTTCAGAACGAGCACAGTCGATAAGCGCATGATTACCTATGTAAGTTTAACATCTCAAAACCACCATATGATTATGAAAGACGCCGGAGTGAAGGGCTCCGGAAATTTAGATCACCTGGGGTTCTTTAACGTGCATTCATATCTGAGCACACGGGCCTAGAAAATTTCCGCCTCCATCGGAAATGCAGCCGCCGCAGCCGGGGTTCGATCCCACGACATGCGGGTCAGCCGAGTACCTTAGCCACTAGACCACAATGGCCGGGCGATAACCGCATGATTACAAGACAGAAAATCCCAGCCGAGGATCACATCACGAGAACACGCCTTTATCTCAAGAAATTCAACGGTATACAAGACATCTTGGATGAGAACGCGGGCGGTACAGGCAGCTGATTATGGAAAATGGTGAGCACTGGCAGTAGAGAGGGACAATTCCTTTGGCGTCGTGGTAATCTTCCGAAGCAGGCGGCAAAGTTTTAAATCAAATACTGAAACGGAAGCACCAGTGTTCACAAGCGCAAGAGTACGGTAACCATCCACAAAAACGTCAATGAGGTTTGTCAGAGAAATGCGAGGACTTGATTCTTTCGATGAAGACGCAGTTCATGCCTCCGGAACTGCGGCATCTAGTTTTCCGCGTCTGAAGAGCAGGGTCCACGGCGCGTAGGTGGCAGGGAGCGACGTCGGGGAGATAGAGATCGGTGACTGACTGAGGGAGGGCAGTTGGGTGAAGAGGATCCTTGTTGACGTGCCGTGTTGTCAAAGCGCCGAGAGTCATGCGACGATCTTTGCATGGTGTCGCTCTGAACGGGAGGGCGGCGGCGGCACAAGCGAGCCACATTTCCTG
The DNA here is from genome assembly GCA_013436015.1 of Rhipicephalus annulatus. Classification (NCBI taxonomy): domain Eukaryota; kingdom Metazoa; phylum Arthropoda; class Arachnida; order Ixodida; family Ixodidae; genus Rhipicephalus; species Rhipicephalus annulatus. The sequence goes on from WOVY01003070.1 coordinate 411,359, forward strand.
CGTAACCGCAAGAATAGCAAATCGGGCGGTTGTGTGCGGTGCGCTATGAAATTGGAAACGTTGCAATCGGCCGGCTGAATGGAACTGGTGATGACCAAAACAAGGGATCAGTGAGGTAGCATAAGTGGGCTGTCGAGGTGCTCTGGCTGCAACGACTTGCGCATACGTCAAGAGTGCGACCTCCAGAGGTGGTGAACGAGCAAAAGGCAAAGCGTGAGCCACCTCATCTTGTATGACGTGAATTATGGCCGGGACCAGATGATCTGGGGCCAAAAGATGCATTTGTGCTGGCTCGGGCGCGCTCGATAAAATAGAGAGCTGCCGCGCGATCTCCTCACGCACGAACTGCTTCATGCGAGCCAACATGTTGTTCTGGTCTCCGAGAGTCAAGGCGGCGATCGAATCACGTTGTTCCAGAGAGCACCGTGTTTGGGCGAGTTGCTTGCGCAATTTGTCAAAACTATGGCACAAGCTGACGAGTTCGGCAATGGTTTGTGGCTCCTCGGCTAACAACATTTGTAATGCGTCATCGCATATGCCCTTGAGGATTTGTTTGATTTTGTCAACTTCGGGCATCGCAGGGTTTACCGGCTTGCGCAAGTCAACAACGTATTCAATGAAGCTGGTAAAGGTCTCTCCTGGCTGTTGAGCGCGCTCACGAAGTCGTTGTTCTGTGCGGAGTTTTTGCACAGCAGAACGGTCGAAGACTTGCGAAAGGGAGGCCTTGAATGAATCCCAGTTGGCAATGTCGGCTTCGTGATTGCGAAACCAGAGACTAGCGACGCCGGACAAGTAAAAGCTTACATAGGTAAGCTTAGCCGCATCGTCCCACTTGTTCGCTGCGCTCACCTTGTGGTAAGTAGCCAGCCAGTCCTCAACGTCTTGACCATCAGTGCCGCTAAAGATTGGTGGGTGACGCAGTGGCCACACGCCGGGACATGTAGAGGCGGGAACTTGCGAGGTACATTGGGTGGAGGATTCTTCCTGCATTGCTGGTACTGCAGGTAAGGTGCGAATTCGTAGTTCCAGCTTCGAAGACTACCCCGCACTTCCACCAAATTATAAGGGGGTTTATTGAATAAAACCAACTGCCCGGTTCAAGAGACGTCAGTCACTGTCACGAGCTCAGCTCTTCGTCGTAGTCGTCTTTCAGGTGCTCCAACTAGATACTGTCTCTCTCCCTCTTCCCCACTACAATATATATATATATATATATATATATATATATATATATATATATATGTATATATATATATATATATAAAAGAAAGAAGTGTATACAGAGGGGCTCGATTTTTGTGTTTTACACAACATTATTGAGATCTAACAGGCAATATTGCCAAGGAAGGTATAGAGGAAGTTAGTAGGCCAATTGTAATGTAAATAGGAAGAAAAGTGGGTGAAAAGATAACTTGTCGCGGGCATTATCCAAACTTGCGACCTTCGAATAACGCGTTTGATGCTCTACCACTGAGCTACCACGACAGCCATCCCCCCAGCCACTTTATTGGGTATCTATGTCAATTTAAACGTGGGAGTCTCAGTCAGCGCCACTAGTAGCCATGGCGGCGAGTGTGGTATACTTTTTATGAGCCTGTTTGGTGTCACGTAGCACGTGAACCTATTACAAACTGGCAGCTGACCAATAGTCCACTGTATACAGCCTAGAGGCACCAAGTCTGCCAGTACGAGACCCCGTTAATGAATAAGGGAAACAATTGTATACTTAGGGGTTCGTTTTTCGTGTTTTACACAATAATAATGAGATCTAACAGGCAATAATGCCAAGGAAGGTATAGGGGAAGTTATTAGGCCAATTGTTATGTAAATAAGAAGAAAGAAAAGTGGTTGAAAAGATCACTTGCCGTGGGCAGGATCCGACCGTAACAGTTATAGATATATAGTTATAGGATCCGGCTGTGACAGTTATAGATTCTAAAATTTGGCTCACACCTACCCTTGCGAATAATATATATATATATATATATATATATAGATATGAATATATATATATATATATATATATATATATATATATATATATATATACTATTGGCCAGGGCAGGTGTGAGCCAAAGTTTAGAATGTATACCTGTCACAGCCACTTGTCTAAGTTCGTTTTTTCTTTCAAGATATCAGGAGGTCCTTGGTCGCGTTCAGTTGCCAAGTCCTGTGTAAGCTACTTAAGAGAATAAGTTCACCAGACACTTGTCTATTGTCACGGTGAACTGTAACGGACGCCAGTACCTTTCACTGAGCGTCATACGCCTTACATTCACACAAAATGTGGTCTAGCGTCTCCTCGCAACGGCAGGCATTGCAGAGAGCGTTGTCGGCAATCTCAATACCAGAGAAGTGACATTTAGTGAATGACACACCTAATGTAAACCATAAATCAGCCTGGCATTGCTTAGCGGTGTCCAGTTGCCATGTATATATTCCTCAAACAGCTCAGCCAATGTTGAGGATTGGTTCGTTTGTTCTGAATACATGATGGGCAGCATAGAGTAAGCCGCCTTAGAAAACTGCTGGAAGCGTCGGACCTTGCGGAAGGTATAATATTTTATGCATGCCGTCAAGAGCTGCGCGATGGGCATTATAGGCATGTTCAATTTCTATGACGCCGCAACAACTTCGAGCTCACTGTAACGAGACGGGGTGCTATTTATTATGTGTTTTATTATTAGATGAAGTTTTAAATACGAGCTGCTCATACGGCTCGTGATGTAGTGCTGATAGCACGGATTGTAGGGCTGTCTTGCAGTCTCTGAAGATCGACCATTTTTGAGCTGATTCCCGAGTGACCAAAAAAAGTGCAGCGCGTAGTAGAGCTGTCGACCTCGTGGGGTGGCCACTGCTAAAGCTGAGGGTAATAGCTCTTGCTGGGACAACCATTGCACCGGACGAACACTGCATGTTTGTTGTACCGGCGGTAGATTCATTTACACTGTTCACATACTCCCCATTTAAAAGAAGTGTCGTCTTTCAGCGGGTTCACAACCACGTGAGGATGTACCAACGCAACTAGATCGCAACTCTTCTACCTAAGAGGCCATGCAGTAATTTTGTGTACGTGCGCAATGCCACGTATTTCCTCTAAACCCAACATTGCACTTGAAGGGTTTGTATGTTGTAGAAATCACTTGCCATGCATCTGTTTTGATTAATTTCTAGTATTTCTACACTGCTAGCGCATTCGTTGGGTTCTCTTGTACCTGTGACGCGCTCTGCATAATAAACGCTCTTAAAGGGACAATTTCATGTCACCAGTCTTTCTGAGATTCCAAAAAAATATTTCTTTGAAAACGCTGTATTTGGCGCACCTCTAATCACCTATAGTATTCGCATGCGATACATATAGCTGTTACAATGGGTGTAGAAGCTAATCCAATCAATTTTTTTGCTATTGGAGCTGTTGAACGCTGAAAATCATGTCGTCGTATGTAGCAGTTTTATGAATTTACAGCCACAACAACATAGTATACTGCCGAGGGCGTGTTCTTGTCGATAAGAACTTGATATAACTTTCATGTTGATGTCGCTAGACCATACTTCAAATGAAGAATTCAGTACGTTTCAGAGTTCACACTCTCAAAATGACGAATTTAAACCAAACGATTGATGTTGAACGAAAGCCGCCTTTACAATTCAATGAAGGTCGGCGGGCATCTACGCGTTGGTTTCCTTCACCTTTTTGTCATTTTTCTGTAAGAAATAAGGATAGCACCACTACCGCCTTTATATTCGCTACAACAATATTCGCGAAGGTTTGTGACTCCTGCAGCATCGGTGGTGATCTCCGTACTGGTCCCCTCCACTTTTTCTGTTGTTAATCTGAGAAAATAGATACCCCAATCGCCACCTCCACATTCACTGCAACAATAATTTGCAACGTCTTCTGACTCGTGCAGCGCGCCACACTTGTTTTATGCGGAGAAACGAATTCTTTCCTTATACTGAAGCTTCCAATGGGCAATTCTGCACAACAGCAAAATGTAATGTACGCTCTAGCAACACCTGTGGCTTCATTGTGCTTATGCGTCCAGCGAGCTTTTCTGATGTCAGATCCAAACGCTTGAAACGTTGACCTAAGGGAAGCAGAATGTGGAAAACTCGATACATCTTTCCTTATAAACAATACAGCTGTGGCGAGACTCCGGACAACCCACGTTACTTGTTTCACTGCAAGTAAGGCTTTCGTCAGCGCACTACAATACGGCAGGGAAATTGTAAGTATGTATATTTTTTAGAGTATAACTAAAAATTCATTGCTCATTACTCTGTCGTAGTATTCGTTGTAGCACGAAAGTGGAACGTCTCTTCAGAGATGCGGTTGATTGGTTCTATGGAATTAATGTATCACTGCTTGTACAACATTTACTGGTGTCTTGCTGACACATCATCATCTCGCGTCCATGCGCTGACATTGACGCCCGCGCGCACATTTCTATCCGGACAGCTGAGTTCATGATCATGACTAAACCCTTGTGGTAGTTGAAGCTGTTAGCACACACCTCGGCACAGCATAAGACAACTTACAAAAATGGCATGAGCAAACAAGTGGTGAACACGTCGATTCGTTATGTATTCCTTCAAACATCGTTACACCAAGGAGTACGTTTCTTAGTGACAAAGGAACCTGTGTTCATGCATGTATCACACCGCGCTACAGGGGCATGAGGCGCAGAGATCTTCAGCTGAATATACAACCCTCCCTTTCACGATAGCGTGAAAGTTGCCCGTAGACATCGTTGACTGCTTTCGATGCTCATTGCATTTCTTTATTACACGACTTCTATTTTTATGATGCGGCTTCCGCGCATTAGTTATTATTGTAGTTTCTGTTTGTATTCGTCACCACGCAATTCAATAACGTAATGGCCTTTACAAGCTTTCATCAGTGAAGCGTTGACGAACCCGACGCAAAGCACTTTCATGTTCAATAACGCTTAATGGGATGGCGCTCATCCAGCGGGCGATGCCCACAGAGTCATCGCCAACAGTGGGGCTCTTCAAGTTGGCTGCACGTGGACTTCCTCTCTTTATGAGATAAACTCTACACTATCTGTTGAAGTGGCTTCTCATGGCTACAAGTTTCTCAATCAGCTTTGTACTGGCTATCTTAGTAATCAACATTGAAGGGCAACGTCACATCATGTTTTGCCGCAATAGAGACGTTGCTGTCGCTATCTAGTGAAGAGATACAGCGCAGTGAAGACGGCTGCGAAGCTTGGGAGGAAGTTTGAAGGGCACGTGCGCGTACAATGATAGGCGCAAGGCTTTCATCGAACGTTGATTCGAGATGTGCAGTCATTGTCTGCGTGGCACCGATCATGTAACATTGGCTTGTCAGCTTCGCACTGGTGATGGAAGCAGTGGGTGATCTGTCATGACACTGGCCTTGACACTGGACTTATGAAGTGCGTATTTATTCCATAACACTGACGGCGATGCGCAGAAGATGAAAGAGATTTTACATAATATGTGAGTATTGGTGCTAAATCAGTGTTCAACTTAGTTAAACAAATGCACTTTATTTAAACCCCCACTCTTTATAATGCCCAATAAGCCCCAAGACTAGCTCTTCGAACCACTGTCCTGCAGCGCTCACCTCGCAGTCGTGACTTCCTTGAGCTACTCCGCACGCTCAGCGGCTCAGTTACCCTCAGTCAAATGCTCGCCCCCCTTGGCGCTGGACTGCAAGACTACGAAATCATCGTTGTACTTGTTGCCCTGTGTGTAGCCTCCTTTTTTTATTGTGTTCCATCCTAATCAGTTGTCACTAGCGAAGCAAATGAGCTGTATGAATAGGCTTAGTGATGGCCGACGTTGTGTGTGAACAGCCGACGAGGCACAACAGGCACCACCTTGAGTGAGGCTATTGGCTGGCCTCTGATGAAAGACTGGTGCTGACATGCTCGGAACAACCGTAGGGGGCTGAATCACCTCTGAGAAGCCTCACGCGAACCTTTCTGAGACGAAAGTCCACTCCTAAGAATTCCTTCATCGCGACCTCCGGCACAGAACATTTGCTCCTGTCGCCAGCGCAGACCTGACGAGTCAACTTTGCTTGACCGGAGGCAGACAGACAATAGCAGCTCATTCTTATATTCCACGTTTGATGATTGCCTTGTGCTTCTTAATGCACTTGCTTGCAAGTCCTTTGTAATAACTCATTGTTTAACACCACAAGGAATTAGTTGTGCTGCACCAACTATATAGCCCAATGAAGTTAGCCAAACTTGAACGGCCTCTCAAGTTTCTTGTCCTCGTAGTATTTGTAGCTTATCGTCCTAGTCACCCCAATCACACAATTTATTTGCGGCGGACAAGGATTTTCTACCTATGCGGGTATCAGTGTGTGTGTGTGTGTGTGTGTGTGTGTGTGTGTGTGTGTGTGTGTATGTGTGTGTGTGTGTGTGTGTGTGCATGTGTGTGTGTGTGTACGTAGAGATAAAATCCCACATGTCAAGAGTGGGGGAGCCTGTGGCTCAAAACGCTGTTGTTACCCGCAGTTGCTCTCTTATGTCACCAATTAGCTTTTGTTTTTGCTGGCGCAAAGACCTGTAGCATGCAGTATGACTACGCTAGGTGTGATTATTTCAATATTTGTGCAGAAAAACGCCGCTGAAGGGTCCGGCTGGGCTCTAGGCAAGTCCGATTTCGTCTGTACAAGTTGTACAATTTTTTTGCGAGAGGCATTGGAGAGTAGTAGCACGCATACGTTAATGGTGGCCATTATGAGTGGTGTAACTTAGCGAGAAAGCTGCTGAATTTAGCCTCTTCTCGGTCATACTAGCGGCATTTCAATAACTTTGTAGCCCTAGCGACTTTTTGGGGTAGTTTCTAAATTTGCAATAGAGCGTTCCAAAACAGACTCAGAAAACGAGGAAATGGTGAGAACAAAGAAATGATCGGAACCGGCTTCAATAAATGAGGCCAAAGCATACAAGTTCCAGCTGCTTGTGGTGCTGCGACCTTTAGGGCGCATTCGCATTCACACTTGGGAAGTGATGCAAAAACAAAAATGCCAGAGCGGCTGCAAAAGCACGACCACGCGTGTCGAAATCGCTCAGATTCGTTCTGTCTCTGACGACGCAACTGCCATCGCTACCTTTTGAACTCATTAAATTTTGCCTTCTTTCTGAGCATAAATTTTGTACCCAATTCTAGTTATTCCCGCGAAGCAATGAAAAGAAGCAGCTCGATTGTTTTCAAACGTTGTTTCGGGAGATAAGCCAGCAGAAACTAAACGAACGAGCGCACCGGCAGCGGCGGCGGCGAATCCAGCTGGCTGTACACAATTGCGAGACACACTGGGGCATTCCGACTCGCTGCTGCTGCATCATTCAATTTCAGAGTTTTTGGCAATCGTAATCCAAATCAGGCTCTTAGTGAACACATTCTTGTTGAGGACGTCAAGCTTCATCGTGCTGCGTGGGTAGTTCGCGATTTAAGCCGATGCGAGCCACCGCCGATGTCTTTGCTGCTATGTAGATTATGCGGCCGGGTGGTCATATGACGTGGTTCGGTCTAGCCGTGAAGTGGAATCCGGATGCGCTTTTGCCTAGCGGGAAAATTGGTCTCAGAGCAGTTTTCGCGCGCCGGCCGCGGGACGTGGTTTTCCTGTGACTTGAGCAGTGAAAAGAGCAAGCTTCCAGATAGTTTCACCAAATTCACCCTTTTAGCGGGCTCTTAGCGCCTTGTGGCCGTTCTGTGTGGCCGTTCTGAGCATACCTTCTGTTCTAGTGGCTCCAAACGGGTAATGGCTCACGGTTCACCGCAAACAGGTGGACTACAGCTGCTGACCGGGGCAGAATGGCATAGCCAGGTGGTAGCAGGGCAGTCGAACTGCATTCGCCACGTACAAAATTGATTTACAATAATGTTTAAAAAAAATAACCAATTCGCGTGCTTATCAAATAAAAACTGAAGACTAATGAAATATCACCAACATAATCATTGTTTAGCGACTTTTGGCTAAAACTGCAGCTTTTCGGAAGCGTTCTGGCACCATTGGTTGAGTTCAAGCAATACTGGCCAATGTTGTGACTTTGAGCGCGGTACGAGCGCACATTCTATGAAGACAACGAAACTCTCTAGCTTTAACGGTAGAAATGTTGGGTATTGCTTCGAAAACATCGGTCTTGCAAAGAAAGCGTTTGTTGAGGCGTACAAGCAACTACAACTAACAGGACTGCGGCATTTTACAACTCTAACGACGTGTACACTATTCTTTTAGATATTGCAAGCACTGCTTATATATTCCCTCTTTCTTGTTCTGCGAGGGTGTATTCTATGACATCGTTTGTGATGGTGCACCATTTAACCCACTGTGGTCATGAAACACCAGTGCGAAAACCGAGGGGAAACAGTTAGGGACTTACAGAGAGCTGTTTGCATGGTTACGTATAATCTGAATCTACTGAGTGCGCAGTTGCATTTAGCTAAACATAGACATCTTTTCCGCTGCGACACTGACTGAATCATTTCACACAGAGAGTGCATTGCAAAGACTCGTTGCTGTGTTCATCATTGTAGCTGCGATATATAACCGCTGAGTGAACTTCCACAAAAAAATACTGCAATTGTTTATATGATACTCTGGCTCCTGTCACTGTCGGGACAACTTGAAAGCTGGGTAAAAATCCGTATTCTAACCCAATGAGCAAAATAGTGTTCACTCACACAGATATATTTATTCAAAAAAGCGATGAACATTGGTCACTTTACGACAAACTTGTCAATTTACGGGTTCGCCAGAATAACTTTTTAGGGGCCATTCGGTGCTGGCACGCTTTTTCCAGGTTACTGTTCACTATAAGGAAGGAAAACAGCCTCCGAGTTGCAAGCAGGATTTGACCGTCCCAGTCAGCCATACTTAAATATGTTCCAACTATATTTCTCCGTCCTAGTCTGCTACATCAACTACGCAGACTCGATGACTGTTTTTCTTTCCAACTTTGTTTATTGCAATGTCAGCCTACTTTTAATGACTTGGTGTTTCAATGGCTTCAATTTTTGCTATCTTGGAACTGCCTTTATCCATATAGGTGGTCCTCTCATCACAAACATTGCGCACAGACTTCAATAAAAGTTGCACATGGCATTAGATAACACCCTTGCCACTACTAATGAACTTCACGTACCTAATGACAAGTCCATGCTACTGGGCCCACCTAGATATGGGAGGTTAAGTATGTCGGTGGGGCATCGTGACGCTGACATGAATTTAAAAAAATAACGTTCATAAAAATTTTGACTCCTTTAGCATTGCTCCTGCTTGGTAGCTCGAAATTCGAAATTCCCGGCAGAGGTATCTTATTGGGCGCGAGGCCCGGTCCTAAAAAATTGGCACCACTGTTGGCGTGACATACTTGACACTATCAGCCGTATCAGTGGGAGCGTCGTCTGCTTTGGAAGCACCAACTTGCGCCTAATATGGAATGTTAGGATGCCACAGTCACTGTGATTCTGAGTTGCCTTCCACTGCGTGTTCAACGCATGAACACTGCAAAATGCAGTCGCTACTGGGAAGATGCCTGACACAATATGCCGGTGCTTTGAGCTGCACTAAAGAATGAGTGCAATAGACCCCTGTGTCGGCCGTCACACGCGCCCGCAATGAAAGAAACTGCATGCGGCTTGGATTTTGCTATTTATAAATGGTAAATGGCCATCGGCTAATAAATGTGCGGGAATTCAGCCCTTCTGTTTGTGAATTCGGCCCTTTGCTAAGATTTCTCTTGGCTACGCATTTTCTTAGCCAATAATTCTCCCACCTGGAGGGATTACTATAGCGCAGGTACAAATGTAACTTATTCGGCAAATAAGAGGGCGAGGAGGACACACGATAGCAGATGAAACGGCAAGGAATGAAAGAAGTGTGTGCCAATAATGTCAAGGTAGCACGCAATGTGTCTAGCATCGAGAGCATATGATGATAGCCAATGATTTGCTGCATCAAAGTTTCTGTTCCGCGAGCGTCTGCTACAGTGCTCATGGGATGCCGTGTACGTTCTTTGCCATGTAGATGTTTTGGTTTTCTGTGCAAAGCCAAGCACTCGCCTTTCATCAACGACTGTAGCTAAAAAAGAAATTCTCGATGGCCCTAAGCCATCGAGCAATCAGTGCACCATCTCGCCAAGTATAAGTAAACAACACTCCAGGTGCACCACATCAATGAAACCATGCATAAATCGATGCATGCAATGTTTGAAAATGTGCCTCAAATGTCTTTCCCTGTTTAGCTTGACCAATTACCTTACATTTTAATGAAGCTGCGCTGCTACTCAACTAATCCGGTGTAATCGAGCACGGTATAGTGGTGAACGTAAGGGTGTTTTGTACCTAGACGTAAAAGGTTGCCTTTCTTACAATATTCTTATTAAAGATACTGGAGCGAATTTTGTGCCTGCGAACGAATTGCGTAGAAATAGAGAACAGCAGTAATCAAATGAACTTGTGAGCAGATTTCGCTGATTCTATGCACCGCAGCAATTATATAAAGACGGAATGCGAGAACGTGCATACGATTGCGCTTAGATATGTGGCTACTTAAAACGAGGGAGACACGTCCGGAGTTGTTTCAGTGCTAATGCTCTTCAAAATACGGTGCAAATATTTCGTCCAGCATTGTTTGAGTGAGCAAACAAAGCAAGCTACGTGTATACGAGACTCGAAGTCGACAGACGTTATCACACGTGCAAAGAGGACGAAAAAAAAAGGGGGACTCTCGTTTCGTCTCCACGAAAGTTTGAAATCGATAGATAATAAAGCCAATTTTCTGGCACAGCAGATGTCAGGGAAGTTTCCGCAAAGCAGCGTCGAATGCTTGGAGAATATAAAAAAGTGGAGTACGGGTATTATGGGAGCGACAGCCACACAGAAAGCGAGATGAAGCGTGACTGTCTTTAGATGTGAGAAACTCAATGCTAATTGGGAGAGTTGTGAGTTAATGAGCCAAATCTTTCCTAAATTACGGTAATGGAAAGAAGCTGAATATTCATCTAGTTAAAGTGACACTAGTAACAGTGAATTTATAATAGTTTGAAGTAGAAGTTAATTCTTCACCACAGTGTTACACCATACAATGTGTGGTGAGGAATGTGGGAAAAAAGCTGCGATCGAAAACGCAGCTTGACTAGCCCCATATTCTATCAATACAAGGCAGACAATGTGACAGCATTTATAAAGTCCTCGAAACAACTAAACGGACACAAATACATAGTGTAAACTGGCTCCAATAAGAAATATTGCATAGATAAAATTTTAAGAAATGTTGATAGGATCGCACTCTTTGAGGAAATACGAAAAAATAGAAATAAGCAGAGCATAAAAACGAATCTTTCGAACTATCTAAATCTCTCTTGCGTTCTGAAGGTAAAAAAATATTTGACATATCCTGTCGCGAAAGTAGGTACAATTGCTGCAATGAAAAATTGAATTTACTTTGTATGAGGGGGAGTGAATATTTCAGCATTTGTAGACCATAGTATGTTCGGCATCGAAGAACCTTCCAGTAATCATTCTGTCTAGTAGGTTGAGTCAAAGTGCCGCGCGCTAAGCATGCTATGGAGATTAGATTGTTTGGAGTTTGTATGGAGTTTGGAGATTCTTTGGAGATTGTATGGAGTTTTTAAATACGCTATTATACAATATTCATACATGTTGTCAAATCTTACGACTCTGAAATTGTTGATTAAAGACAAGGTATGTGCATTATGTTTGGCATTTGAAATAGAACGCAATGCATTTTTTTTGTAGTGTGAGTGATTTCTGCTTCGTTTGCAAGGTGCCAGTACCCTACACAAAAGACCGTAGCGTAACTGGGAAGAAAAAAGCGTGTTGTATATCATTAACATCTGAGTAGTCGGTAAAAATGACTGACATCTTCTAAGCAAGCCTAGTACCTTATTTAACTTGTTTCTTACCATTTTGGTTTGTGAATCCCATAACATATGCTCATGAAAAACAATTCTCAATGCTTTAGCGGTCGAAGAAATCAATCACAGAATTGTGCAGGTGTAGTTTTGAAATAACTTCGTACGTTGTTTCTTTTGAACGAAATACGACGGCTTTGGGTTTTGAACAGTTGATTTGTAGGGAGTTAGCAGTCGCCCATGCATACAAGTCATCTAGTGTCGTGTTTGCTGCTGAAATTAGCTCATCTACATCCACACCTGTCAAAAACAAGGAATTGCCATCCGCATATATCACATATTTGATTGTGTGATTTATGTTTATAATGTCGTTGACATAAGTGATAAAAAGTAACGGCCCCAATATACTACCTTGGGGTACACCTTGAGCAAGCTTTTGCAAAAATAATTGTTCTGTGTTTACGCTTACACACTGTAAACTATTGTTCAAATAACTAGAGATTAAGTTAAGCGCATTTTCTCTAATTCCATAATAGGGCAATTTTAGTAAGAGGGTATTGTGATTTATCCGGTCAAAGGCTTTGGAGAAGTCAACAAATATGCCTAGCGTAATTTTCCTGTCCTCTATATTACCTAATATAGTTTACTTTTGACGTAACAATGCTACCTCTGTCGACAGCCCTGACCTAAAACCGTACTGGGCTGGAGTAATCACAGAATGGTTTGCAAAGAAGTTTGACAGTCTTTTAAATATTAACTTTTCTATGGGCTTTCAAAACAATGGTAGAACAGAAATGGGCCTATAGTTCTTCAAATTATTTTAGTATCCTCCTTTAAACAGCACAGTAAGTTTTGCATGCTTCATACGTTCTGGGAAAATACCTGTGCCTAAAATCAGGTTATAAATGTATGTTAAGGGCACGACTAATATATTTATGACGGAATAGAATGAAGCCATCTTTAACCCATCAATATCTTTCCATTTAGTTTGCTTTAGTTTTTTTAAAACACTCATAACCTTGTGTTCATCAGTTGGGGAATGATAAACCGACGAAGCTACTGTCTGTGCGAACATGTAATGTAGTGCGGTAGTGTCACTGACACTGTCTACTAAGAAAGTGAGGTGATAATTGGTTTTCTCAGCCAATGCTCTGCCCCTGTATGTTCGATCGCCTTCAGTTATCTTTTCCACACTAAAATTACCTTTATGTAATGCAGTAATTGAATTTATCTTGCTCCACATTGCTTTGACCCCTGAGACGCCCTCAAACATGCAAGTTGATTAGCGTTGTCGCCTGCCAATATATATTTTTTATTATAATTGGCAAACTATATGAGAAGGTAGCGTACGTTAGAGCCGGCTATCCCAACATCATGACAGTAAGGTACAAGATAAATTGTACATGGTTATACAACCACACGTGGCGGTTTCTATCTTCTAGTAACCTTGGGCGAACGCTTTATAACTATTTTTTTCTATTTTTGACCAAGTTTCACCAGACGTTATCGCATTTGGCCTCATTCGAAGCATTGAAGGTATAGGAGCATGGGGTAAGCGCAAGCATTGCTACAATGGACGAACGGTTACTGCGCTCAGCTACAATGTAGGAGGTTCTGAGTTCGATTCGCAGTGTCACAGAGAACATTTTTAAGAAGTTGCCCGGCCTGAGATTATGCGTGGTGGTGGGTACTAATTTTTGAGAAAGTGGCTTTCGCGTTTTCTTCTTTCACTCCTTTTTTGACCCAAAAGCGCTGTGCCGTGCTCCTTCATAAATTACTAAACTCAGGGTTCATAATGATTTCCTCCATCCTCTCTTATCTCAAAAGTGCCCAGGGCTGAAATACCAATATCATACCTGGTATATTACTTTTTACGTGTTTGGATATTCGACCAGCGATCAGTCGTCAAGGTGTTTTGAAGAAAATGTACATATGCAGCGAGTTAAATGCTTTTGGCCAAGTTGACGGCTTTTGTCGGGACACGTTTTCTTGCTAATTTGGCGGCCTACGTGACATGCAGCAAAGCCAAAGAGCACAGACAGTTAGAGAAGACACACACAGAGTGATTAGTTTGTGTCTTCCCTCCCGCTATCTGTCATGCTGCGCGTTTTAGTGTAAAGTCGCTATCAATGATTTAAATGAATTATAGCAGTTAATCGAGTTCTGCTGAGAGGGTCCCCTGTTGTCCAAACGGAACAGAACAATGGCAATTTGATTTGTGTCATAGAGAGGTACTCTGCTTTTTGTGACCACAATAAATCTTTAAACCAATGTTTATTTTTTATTAACACCAGTCCCAGTACAGATGAAAGGTGCATGGACAAAACTCGTGTATTCAGCTTGGCTAGGTTTGTGTCCTTAATAGTAATTGCCAACTGGTATTACAGTATGCATAAATATCAAACCCATATACAACAATGCGTTATAGCTTGTTTATTCAGATTAAAATCGATATGTTGAAATCAACATATTTGACCAACGCAATGTGTACAAGATATGCCATGTAGAGTAGCTTTGCTCTAAACAAATATTCGCTGGTTTGTTCCATTTTACCCAATTTCTTGCTCATGACTGTACGTTGGCAAATGAAACAACTTCTTGGAATGCACAATTTTGTGCAAGGTTACATTTATTTTTGTGCAGTAAAAAACAAAGTTCTGTGCATATCGGCTCAGAAGAAAACGAACTACAAACAAATTCAGCCAATTCATTACCATACTTACGCATCAGTGATAAACGAATTCTCATTTCAAACAAACTTACATACATACATACATACATACATACATAAATACATACATACACTGAGGTGTAGATATTAAGATGAATGGCTATAAAACAACAGTTCTAATACATTCATTTTACATATGCAGAAAGTAATTTACGAGAGAAATCCGCCAGCACTGTTGTGTCTGAACTCGGTGTTTCTCAAACCATCTCTGAAAAGCTTGATGCATAGTTTCTGCTGCTGCCCATTGACAAGCAGTTTTCATAAGAAACACAAGAATAAAGCCCTTGACAATGTCATGCTAAAGGAAAGGGCTGTGCATCAATATTTCGTACATGTCTGCAATATTGCTCTGTTTATTTACATAGCTTTGCTCAATCAAAGCACACTAACAAAGCATGTTAGGACACTTGGGCTGAAAGGCGGCACAGCACAAAGAAATTCTAGAGAATACATGAATAATACAATTCTAATCTACTAAGTTTTTGGTGAAAACAGTGTTTATATTGACAGCTATAGACACCATTTCGTTCCCCGAAAACTCTCCTCAAAGCGATTTCAAAGTTTGCACATAAACACTGTTCCCATACAGCTGTCTGTTAGTCTGCATGAAAAAAATTCAGTTCACTGGTGAGCAAAGACTGTACACTAATTATGTGAGGTGATGCTCCAGTGCACTGCATGTATGCTTTGCTGCTGCCCTCAACTGTGTTGTCGCTCAGCACATATGTGTAAAATCACAACGAATGCGATGCCACTACAAAGTAATTATGTGTCGTTTGCATGAAACAGGGACCAAAATAAAAGAACATAACATTTACCATTACACAGTCTAAAAATGTAAATACATTTTCATAGAGTTTTCACAGTTAATCTGAGTATAGTAATAATGGTTGCAAACACATTGTTACTTCCACTAACAAACCATTTTAAGATGCCAGCTTTAATATTAGAGTATACCAGCACCTTTGTAGGCTTATACAATTGTACAGGTACCTAAAAAAGATAAGTAAATGCATGCTATAGCTACATATCAATTGAAATAAATACTTTCATTTCTAGTCTGAGTAAAGCTGCATAGGTGATAAATCACTTGAATAGTACACAATTTCATTATGAACAAACATACCCGAGAAAAGTATACATCAAAAAAGTTACACTTACACAGTAGAAACAGAGAAGTAGACTGTTGAAGGACGGACAGGCGGTGGGATAACAATACACAAGCACTACAATCTACTGTTAGATATACTAGGAGTAGTGATGATCCTCTTCCTTCTAAATAAAATAAACCACAATGATTCATTTCCCAGAGCTTATACACTCATGGCATCATTGGTGCTATACAAATGAGTGTACACTGAAGAATTATATCGAACAAGTACAAGATTTTCGCATCCATAGCTTTACTTATTGTACTACAAAGAATGAAAACACAGTTACCATTGCCGCCCATGGATGCTGTGATTTAAGGCAGGTAAATGCAGAGACACGCAGGCACTTTAATTACCATGTATGTTAAAAATTTCTGCTCAAAATTATTTGCCCACTAACACCACAACAACATTCAAATTAGTGTCATAGTTTTGGTATCTTCCATGCGAAATTTAAATAATTTGGAATGCAAGCAAAGGTAATGCTGAATAATGCACTCCTAAGAAGTTAAGCTGCAGCTGCACAGAATGTTTCTACGTATACAATGCAAACTGCTCCTGACATTACAATGTGTTCTTTCTGCTGTCGCAAACTTTGAGCAGAAGAACAGTAACTGGCAGTCCCTTTCTACTTGTAGGTCTTCTGTGCTCTGTTTTTGATACACTGTACATAACCGTGGAGCACTGCATCCCTTGTTACTGCTGGAACTTAGTAAAGTACGAATCATTGTTACAACCACGCCACATGCAAGTGTGTATAGTTGTTAAATATGTGCTCATGAATATTTACAGATGTCGTGTTTTCAGAAGCCAATGACAAGCCTCAAGACATACACAAACAGTGAAGACTGAAAATATATTTTTATGATACAAAAGCAAAATTACAATATTATAGATGGATGCATGAAACTTCTGCCAAGCATAATGAGCAATTAAAGTTTCTTCTATTCCGACCTTACCCTAGGTGCGAGAAGCAGACCACAAATAAGTTCACTAAGAAAGACAAGTTAGATTGCATTACAACACAACAGCTAATGTTCATAACTTTAGGGTGGTCTAACATAGCCAGCTCACCATACCGCGTATAGGAGAAAATGGGCAGTCTAGAAGACACAAAGCACTTGTGAATTGTGAGGAAGCTTGTTGCTGACATCTGTCATTGCAAACGAAAAAAAACCTTTAAAAATGCACTTAATCAGGGGAAATAATCATACGCAAAAAAACACAACGGGCTCCTACAGGTGCCACCAGCACTCACCATTATTGTTGATACCAGTGCCTTGCCAGATGGATATGCTGTGTGCTGCACAGATCACCAAAGGAGCACTCCATGACTTGACTTGCATGTGTGCTGGCTGCATCGCACTGCTGCTGAAGTAGGCTAGCCACAGACAGAGAGATGAGGAGCCATGACTTTGAAACACTATGAATGTCACTTTTAGAGATCAACAATGCATACTTAGCTCAGTCACAATTTGTAGAAAAAATATATCACTATGCAGTCGTGGTGAACACGTTCGGCTGAAATACATGCCACAACACTGAGAGAGAACAAGGTACATCGAGTAAAAGATGCAGTTACTGGTCCTATGTTGTCTAAGGCTTGATCAATATGTCTTTCTCCTTGCAAGTTGTGAACAGCCAGGCGATTTTCACCCACTTGCTATTTCCTTCTAGAGCACTTGATCTACAGAGTGAGTCACAAGCTCGAGAGCTCAATCAGGAATCAAAGTGTTTGTGCTCGTTCAAAAACACAAGCTTTCGAGCCTCAGATAACTGGAGTTTCATTCATAAGCTGCAGGATTTGATCTTAATACATTTTTCAATTATCTCTCAACTTAGTTCAATAAATGTTGAATAAGAAATATGTGTGAGAATAATACAGGTATCCACTGCGAACAACCATGCTTGGGTGTTCAATTTGTGCACAGTAAGTGGTGCTCACTTATTCATATGTATTAAAGAAAAACTAACCTTACAGCCAGCCGTTAGGCAGTTTTGTGTCCTAGAAGCTCCAAAGCTAATCGCAGTCCTTTCAGATGAGGCTGCCATGCATGCTTCCAGGCCACATCCAGGTCCGCTGAATGATAAATGTCCCAGCAGTGACATAGACTTGCACAGTTAGAGAGCACGTGTCCTTGCTATTTTTGTACAGGTGCTCCAAGTTATGATGAGGATTGATGTGCCAGTATGAATAACCGGTGCATCACAAGACCTTAACAAACCTATCTCTGCGTTCTGTGAAGAGCGAAAACAAGATATTTAAAAAGAATCACCAAAAGTACTCACTTCTAATACTTATTTGACAAATTTATCACTTCGTCAACGTGAAAAAAATCTGCTATATTCACTTTGAAATAAACTGAAGGCTCATGTAAAGTTTACATACCACAATATATAGGTCTTAGTGAAGTATAGTGCTATCACAGCGGTAATCGTCTATAGAACTAAGTTTCCAAAATAACATAAATTCCTTAAGGCAACCTGGCTCCTGGAAAATAAATTCACATTACCTTTCCAGCTATTAAACGTGGTAAATCAACAAGCCCAACCTAATAATCGAACAAGAGTTCACTTGTATCAAATCACAAAAAACTTCTGATGTGTTTGCTTCATAATAAATGTAGGTATATAACAGTAGTAGTAAATTTTTCATGCTTGAACTTACTATAGGGAAGCATTATATCTGATGGGCTTAAAAACTTGCACACGTATTAGTACCGCGTGAATAGCAACAAATTTAGTTCTGCAAGGTCAACTCCCCGATGGCAGCATTTAGTAGCCACTAAATGCCGATGGCTATTAAACTTCATGACACCGATGGCTACTAAAGGCTGCCATCGGTGTCATGAGGAATCAAGTGTGCTGTAGGGCCAACAGGCAAAGGACATCTGCAGACTGGAAGCTGCCGATGACAGCAATGAAGGGCTGGCCATGCTTGCACGTCCTTTGATATAGTGTAAAAACACTCCATAGCAGGCTGTTGTCAAGGCTCTAGTGCCGTGCAAAACGGTGGCCAGACGAACTGGGACACTTGGAGTTAGCTGGTATTGGCCTACAAATTCATCCAAAGCATGGCACTGGTGAAATCTTTGCTCTTTCTGGGGGCCGGAGGGAAGCTTGACGTTCATGGGGTCTCGCTGCCAAATATAACTCTCAAGTTCTTATTGATGAAGAGTCTAGGTGCGCTGCCGAAGTAACACGATCCACAACAGAATGTAGCATCTCGCAGCTTTGGTTCATCACATCACAGCGCTAGGACTAATGTTATCACAAAAAGAAGAAATGATGAGTTTACGAACAAAAGCTCCAAGCTCCACCACCGCGACTTTGCAGGGCAAAACAGTTATCAACGCTGTCTTACAATTTTCGGTCACACGAGCACAACTTCCTCACAAGTCTTGGAAACGTCAACACAGCACCACTGTTCACAACGAACATCGTTTCACTCCCGAACACTAGATCGCTCACAAGAAAATAGAAACGTATGGGCTAGGCAGTGGCAAAGCAAGAACCGAACACAGCGCGTAGTTCATACGTTTTCGTATGTACTTTGGTTACTCAAGTAACGTGCCAAAACGCTGTCAATCCGAAATGTCGCACAGCAGCCAACAGAGAAACTGGAAACTCAAGCAAACGAACTGTTACCGGCACACAAACACACATTGCAGGCTTCTCGAGTGCTAGTTGCCGTCGATACACCGACGCCGATCCCAGCTTGATAACCACACCGACGCACAGGCTTCGCTGCGCTTCACCGCACACAATTGTACTGCCGCAGCTTTCCGCACTGCTACACACACCGAAAAATCTGCCGTAATCACAACGCATCCGGTCGAACGCTGAAGTAAATAATGCGAGAAGCGTTTGCTAAAATTCGAATCGACCGTAATGCGGTCTACGACGCCATGTACTTTTCGACAACTGCACAGCACATAAGAGAGCTCTTAGAAAGAACTTGCGCAATTTTCACGGCGTGAAAAAATTTGCTCCTATGTGCGAGGGGGGTGATATGTCGAACACGACAGGCATGTCAGATGGAAGAAGCGTTTTGGCAACGTCACGGAGTGAGCTGATGTAGAGGGTATTGCTTCAAAACCGGTAACAAGCTGTGCCTATCGGCCAAGTCGTCGTCTGCTCGCGTTTGTTGTCTGCTTCGATCAGAGCATGCGATGGGGGATCCGCCTTTGCAACGCTAGTATTCCCAGGTCAAGTGGTCGCTGCGTCACATAAAATACATGTCGGTGGCTCGCTGTACCTTTTAATTGTGTTCTTGCGCCAAGTTAAATGGCTGGTAATTGTCACAGGGACGAACTCATTCAAGGTTTGCTCCTGAATCTTGAGGGTTCGCATATTTGTGGGGTCATATAAAATTATTAGGGTCATTTTTTCCGGCTGCATGCCATATTATCACAGTACATATCGGCTTCTCAACCGTGATTGTGAGAATGCTTGATTTGTTTGTAGTTCCATGCGTAATCACGCACACCACTAATACGTTTCGGTTTACAAAGTACGCGCCGTTCCAGATCGTTCCGAAGTGTATCGACAGCTGTAATTCACAGATCGCACCCAGTGGACAGTTAGATGTAATGGAAGTACACTAGAGCACAAGCTTTATGAACCACTCACTAAAAAGCTACTCTCTTTTTTATTTGAAATAGCGTGCAAGGATTGTGCTCCAGTTAACTTCTTTGGTGGCAACTTCCACCAATGAGGCAAGGATCTCGAATCGTACTTTTAATTGGATGAGATGGGGCACAACACAACAACATAACAAATATGGCTGATCCTACGCCATGCCACGTTCGAACGCGCCGACCATTCACGTAGCACACTGGTTTCCATCCAACCACAAATCTTTACATGCATAATTTTATGCCATTGACGCCCAATAGGATTCTTCAATTACTGCGACTTCGAACCTATTGGACGACGATGGTTGTCAACACCATCCACTGCGTACAAGGGAAATAACACACGAAACTCAAAGCGCCGAAAGAAACAAAAACGCACCAGCAGTCATCAGGCAGCCCTTCATGGGCGTGAATTAAAAAGGGCACGAAAAGGGCATGGCGGCGCTCTTGGCATGCGGGTGGATAATACCTTCGTATTTTTCATGCAGCTAATTATTGCCTTGCTGCTGATACCGGCAAGGAGCAACGCAGAACAGCATCAAGCAGAGGCGACGATCATGGTCAACGGCGCAGGCCCCATATTGTGTCCCACGCCCCCGATCCTGGATAGCAACTGGAATCGTCACTACCACTCGTCGGCGGAGACATTCTGCGGCGGCGCGAAAACATGTGGTGCCCTGGAGGTGCCCGCTCTGCAACATATGAAGGTCATCTACGATCCTCTGCGCAGCAAAGAGCACGGCGGCACTCTTGGCATGCGGGTGGATAATCCTTTTTTATTTTTCATGCAGCTAATTGTTGCCTTGCTGCTGATACCGGCAAGGAGCAACGCAGAACAGCATCAAGCAGAGGCGACGATCATGGTCAACGGCGCAGGCCCCATATTGTGTCTCACGCCCCCGATCCTGGATAGCAACTGGAATCGTCACTACCACTCGTCGTCGGAGACATTCTGCGGCGGCGCGAAAATATGTGGCGCCCTGGCGGTGCCCGCTCTGCAAAGTATAAAGGCTATCCACGATCCTCTGCGCAGCAAAGGGCACGGCGGCACTCTTGGCATGCGGGTGGATAATCCCTTCGTATTTTTCATGCAGCTAATCGTTGCCTTGCTGCTGATACCGGCAAGGAGCAACGCAGAACAGCATCAAGCAGAGGCGACGATCATGGTCAACGGCGCAGGCCCCATATTGTGTCCCACGCCCCCGATCCTGGATAGCAACTGGAATCGTCACTACCACTCGTCATCGGAGACATTCTGCGGCGGCGCGAAAACATGTGGCGCCCTGGCGGTGCCCGCTCTGCAAAGTATAAAGGCCATCCACGATCCTCTGCGCCTCAAAGGGCTCGGCGGCACTCTTGGCATGCGGGTGGATAATCCCTTCGTATTTTTCATGCCGGTGAGAAAACGTTACTGTAAATGCTTCCGTTACGATAAACCCTGCATTATTGTGCTGCCGTGCCCAAGGTTTCTGTGCTCATGTGTTTATGAACTAGCGTCGTGCCTTACCGAACTACTATTGCTAGCTGGCGATGTCGAAACCAACCCCGAACCGAAAACGGACGAGCTGCTAGAAAAGTTAGAACTGATTGCTGGCGACATCAAGGAAATTAAAGAAGATAGATTGACTTCAATTGACAAAAAACTGCAAAACTCGATGTTTTGGCCACGAAAATTTCGAGCTGTGTTGAACAAGTTGCACATTTACAGGAAGTTGTGTCTGCCCTCGAACTGAAGGTAGACGATTTAGAAAACCGTTCACGGAGGTGCAACTTAATAATATACGGAATACCTGAAAACCAGAATGAGGATAATTCCACCCTAGAAGACACTGTTACTGAAACAGTGTTTGAAGAGAAGCTCGAAATTGATGGTGTCGGTATTGAACGAATACACAGACTAGGGAAGCCAGCCACAAATACAACTAGGCCCATAAATCTTAAGCTGCTCGACTTTCGAGACAAAACGCGAGTGTTCAAAAACTGCCACAAGTTAAAAGGAACAGACTTATTGGTTAGCGAAGATTTCTCGGTGCGGGTACGGGACATAAGAAGAAACTTGTGGAACTGTGCAAAGGCTAACAAAGCATTAGGGGACAAATTTCACTAGTCTATGATAAACTACGAATAAACAATGTCTGGTACCAATGGGATGATGCAAAAAAGACAAAGTTGGTGTACGTAATAACTCGAGTGCTTCTTCAATTGAAAAAAAAGCAGCAAGTCGAAGCACCGTCACTACGCAGACGGTGCTTCGACACCAAAATCAACCCGCCAAACCATAGTCTTTGCCAATGTGAACGCACGAAGCATTCTAAATGAATCCGAGGCTGTTGAATCGTTACTGCTTTGCATGAAACTCGACTTCTTAGCAATAACCGAAACATGGCTCACACATGACGTTACGAATTTTGAAATTACACCGCCCGGCTACGTTATCGTATGGAAAGACAGAGCAACACGTGGAGGAGGCGTGGCCATCCTTATTAACAAAAAATACCTTACACTGTTATGCGTGAAGCTTTCCATGTAGAGGCAATATTCTGTAAACTGATGTTTGTTTCACGTAACGTTATTGTAGGATGTGTTTATCTAAGCCCCAATTCCGGAACAGATAGCTTGCAAGCCCTGCATGGCTACATGCAACGATATGTTGCTGGTGCAAGGGTTATCTTCTTGGGGGATGTCAATCTCCCGACTATTAACTGGGAAACATTACGATTCCAATGCGCACGCTCGGAAATACTTTTTGATTAAATGTTGTCTTTTAACCTCAGCCAGATCGTGAAAGAGCCAACACGTGTTCAAGGAACGAAATATAACATACTTCACCTGATTTTTACAAGCGACCATTTCCCAACACATGACTCTAAAATTGAAATAATGACCGGTATATCAGACCACAAACTAGTTCTATGTACCTCCCACATTCAAAGAAGTAAAACTGATTCAATATCACGGACCACATTAGTGGACTTCGCAAGCGCTGACGATACAACTATAATTGATTATATTTCCTTTCAATTAGAGTCATTCGTAAATGATTCGGGTCATCCCTCCGCCGATATAGATACATTGTGGCAATTATTTAAAAACATTGTACTGCACTGCCTTCACAATTACGTACCAGTAAAAACAAAAAGAACTAATAAGCATAACCCATGGATAACGCGAGACGTTATTCATGCCAAACGCAGGGTTAAAAGACTTAGGAAATCGCTAAAGCATAAACCGAATCCTCCTAGGAATTCACTTTGCACTGCCATAGTTGAAATGAAATCTAAAATTAAGATCGCGAAATGTCACTATTTTAAAAACGTTCTATCGAGCTTTATTCAAAACGCGCCAAAAAAATTCCGGGATTACCTTAACCCTAAAAAACGTACTGACAAACCGATCACGGGAACAAACCGCACAACAGCAGAGTCCTTAGACACGCACTTTACATCTGTTTTCACTATCGATGATGGTAAACTACCCCATATTGACTCATGTGACGAAAATCACCTCGAACCAGTCTCTGTAACTGAAGCAGGCGTACTCAACCTCTTGCTAAGTCTTGACATAAAAAAAACCCTGGCCCTGACAAGATTCCAAACCAGTTCCTAAGATGGGATGCCGAATGGATAGAAAAGTATTTATATGTCATCTTCAACAAATCCCTCCTGAGAGGTACTGTCCGAAAAGAATGGAAGAAGACAAAAATAATCCCGATACCTAAATGCGATAACACAAATGATGAATCAAACTACAGACCAATATCTTTAACATGCACAGTTTGCAAAATTTTGGAACACATAATTCTTAAATATTTGACCACTTACCTCGAGCAAAAACGCTTTTTGTCACCTTCCCAACATGGGTTTCGTGGAGGGCTATCGACAGTAACTCTGCTAGCTGAACTGATACACGACTTGTCTTCGAGCATTGATAACCACAAACAAGAAGACCTCATCCTACTTGACTTTTCAAAAGCTTTCGATCGTGTCTCACACAAAAAAATAATTAAACTTCAGTCAGCTATAGGAAACTGCTCGGTTGTTCGCTGGATTAAAAATTACCTATCTTATAGGACACAGTACGTCGAGATAAATAATGAAACTTCCTCTATAGCAGCAGTAACTTCCGGAGTACCTCAAGGCAGCGTCCTAGCATCTTTGCTGTTTCTTATATTTATTAATGACTTACCGCTGAATATTCCTGTTACCGTAAAGCTTTTTGCCGACGATTGCATACTGTACAATGAACTTAACTCCCACGAAAATCATATAGCGCTAAACAATGCCCTAGAAACCGTGTCAAAATGGTGCGACGATTGGCAAATGACACTTAACGCCAAAAAATCCGCTCTTCTGACAATAACTAGAAAAAAAACAGGTCTACTTTCGCCTACATCAACAATAACATTCCCCTGCTACGAGTTTACGAACATAAATACCTCGGCCTAACAATAACCCAGGATCTCAGGTGGGACTCCCACATACCCATAGTAACCTCAGCTGCGTTACGGCGCTTGATGTTCCTTAGACGACGCCTTCGATTAGCTCCTGCAGAAACAAAACTAATTGCGTACAAAACGTTCGTCAGACCTGTGTTAGAAAATGCCAATAATGTTTGGTTCCCATTTTCTGTCACCAAAATTAACAAGTTAGAAGGAATTCAGAGGAAAGAAATTAGGTTTAAATAGAATAAGTATCGATTTTCTGACTCACCCACTGAACTTATTAGAAAAGCGGGAAACCTAACTCTTCAAAACCGAGCCAAAATAGCACGACTACGGTTCATGTACCAACTGATACATGAAGAGATAATGATTAATACATCCAAATACATTTCTAGTGCACAAACAAGACTGACACGTCACACACATTCTGAAATGCTTGACGAGTGCTCATTTCACACAGATTCATTTAAATATTCATTCTTCCCATTGGCAATAAGGGAATGGAACCGGCTGAGACCTTCTATGCTTCACTGTAATTCACTGGATAATTGTACCGCGGCAGTAAAATAGCATTTGCAAGGCGACAACGAATAACCCGTCTACATTGCAGACTCTCTGAATTGCTGGTGTTCTGTACGAATTTTTGTGTTTTTGTTACATCAATAAAAGAAGGTAGTTGTTGTTAGGTTGTCATAGGTACAAGTATGAACATTGATTGTTGTTTTATTCTATATACTGCGGGACTTGTTTGTCATGCTCGTCACACTAGGTACGATGCAAATTATGTTACGCCTTTACTGTTCATCCCTTTTCCAAACAATTACCCTGTGCTAAAAAGTGCCTAGCTCTCAACATGTATTCCCCTCGTGTATGTATGTGTTAGAACTTGAAAGCCCAAATGATTTGTTTTTTCTTTTTATTGTTCACATTCTATGAAATGCCCTTCCTGCTAAAATCCTAAATGGGATTAGCAGTATCTGTAAAGAAATAAATAAATAATTAACTCAAAACCTGCCAGGGCACCAAAGTATACCGCCGCGGCGGCAGGTTTTAAGTAGCCACATTGTTCTTAAGAGTGGTCCGGACCACTCTCAGGATTTTTTCTGAACCACGCTGTTTTTACGCAAAATTTTACTTCATGAATCCTCTTGGGAGCACTTTTCGGTGACGTAAGCAAATATAGCAACTGCATCACCATCACTGACATGTTCCCGGGCAGTCACAGCACGCTTTATTGCAGCGGCCAATAAGTCAGCGATGGCCTCTTACGACATTTTTTTTTTCGTTTAGTGATTAGACTTACTCAACAGAATTTCTCTTGCGCAAAAATGTTTTCGTGAGTGAGTTTTGTGAATCCGGCCCCAGATGTATAGTCATGGGGCTCCCATGTTCGGTGACTAAGAAAAAGTGCTCACCGAGACGCTCGCCCGGTCATGAAGACCGGCTGTGGCCCCTCACATCCCACGATTTGGCACGTATGGTGCTTACCTTGTTATAGACCAAAAACATGTCCCTATACCAACCTCACTATTTTCTTTCAAAGCCACGTCTAATAGTGTCGGGAAAGTGGCACGCCTTTTGTTTAGATACATAAATTGCCCGCCAAGATTGCTCGAGAACTCACAAAAGAATGTTGATAATTGACAATTTTTCATTCTGGTCTATCGGACTTTGTTAAACAAGAAAGTGTTTTACGGCGGGACCCATGAAGACGTCAGTGACGTATATCCGTCATGAATATGCCGTTCGTTAAAGGTATAGAAGCACAAGACAATGAAGGAAAGCAATACATTGGAATCAAACCCAAGGCGTTTGAAAGAGGGTGATAAAGTGACTCAGGCATGAACGCATTCGCATAGTGTTTTTTAGGCGCACTGTACAACGCACACTCCTTCGCAGTTTGCCTGTCTTCGCTTGTGGGGTGGTTGCGCTGCTTGAGAGCGGAGAGAAGTACTGCACCACGACACTAATAACACCGTAAAAAATGTTTTGAGAGTTTCAGCATAATGACACTTCGATGCAAGTAATCGAATGAATGCTGGCATCAAAGCGGCCTACGAACACTATCGACAAGTTCACCAACTTGCCGTCAAGCAAACCCTACCTGCTACGCCACCTATACTCTGTTTCACAAACCGCTGATAAATGCCCGAGGTACATCTATCTTTTCCAGTCAGGGGTGAACACAGCTAATTATCCCTCGACAGTTTTATCAATCCACAGAAAAGGCGTTCTGATTAAAACCAAACTGCAAGGCCGGCTGATCGCGCTTCCTATATTGCATGCACGTGCGTTTTTTTCTATTTTATCTCTCTCTACACTCTAGTTCTTGCCCCTATTTTCCCACCTGCCCAGTGAACCGGATGCTAATAAATTGTTAAGCTTCCAGCCTTCCTCGTCTCTGTCTCACAAATTCAAAACTATTTTGTCCACTGCAAACAGATAAACTCCCCGTATAGTTAGGATTCATATTTCAAAGCACCCAAAGTTTACTATACTTTATGAATTAGGTTTAGAAATCATGGTTGTTCCCTCCGTCATACCAATTAGTGTAACACGAAAGTGAAATATCTCCTTACAATAGTAAGTTGAAAGTGAGCTTACACAGCGTTTGTTGGTGTTTGACAGCTAAATCAATGTTTAACGTAAATGCATTTGTCATACATCTTGTTCCTAATAAGTGACGTCCATAATTAATGATCAATTAGTTATCACACATATCCCAGTGGTCCTGCATGCCAGTGGTAGCTGTAGTAAATGTGAGAGCGGAACCAGTGAAAGTGCTGTAACAGTCCGAAGAGCGTCACAATAGCTGGTGACAACATAAGAATAAATATAAGCTCCCCCCCCGGGGCCTTATTGCCCTTATTTTCTATGCCTCGGCGCTACAAAAAAAGTAGTTCAAAAATGGTTGCCATAATTTTCGCGCGGGCAGTCATTACCTTACAAAACTTAATTGGTGTTGAAATACAGACTCTGAAGCTCGATAAATAACCGTGAGGAGGCGTGGAACTCCACGTCAGCTTAGCATTATATCTGTTGTTTAAATCGCCCTTCCCACTGAGCTCATCTCGGAGCCCACGAAGAAGCAATGAATATCTTTGGAAGGTGATGTTTCTGCGCGGTATATAATGTTGTACTAAACAAACATTGCCACATTAAACGTATAGTTTAAAATCAGAAAATTGTTCTTTTGCGGTTTCACAAAATGAAACAGGGGGAATATTAACATTACATCACGTTGTTTGAAATTTTTTACGGAACTTCCGCTGCCAGGTATCTTCGCTCTCTTCTGTAAATATGGCAACTATGACTCAAAGCGAATAATGCAGAAGCCATTTGAGATTGACTTCGCGAAATTTGATACTTGTGCTGCCTTAAATACTGAATGTGCGCTCCGTGTTACGTTGCTTGTCATCGTGTTTGAGGTAAACGCCAGTGTTTCACTCGACGTCTTACTTCATCGAAAAAAATGTGCGTAGCAGACAATGTGCCTAACACTAGAGATCATTGCATACGTTGTCGTTAAGTTAATGGCCAAGGCGATGTACGCAGCCCAAGTGGCTGCGACTAAAAGCTGTAGGGGAAGTTTTCTTTTTTTTGCTTCGACAACCTGCCTTCCATTGGGTTCCTCAAACCCCGTCCACCCATGAATATTCAACTTTATCAAAGCGAGGCCCAGTTTTGCTGCAACAGGGGCACTACCTTCCGTGAATGTGTGCGAATGTGTTCCTGTGCAGGCAAGGGGGTTTTCTCTCTCCGGGGAATGCGAGTAAATATCATGCCACACTTTGCTTTACAGCGGAGAGCAATGCATCTGTCTTTTCTTTCATGGGACTCTAATTTAATATAAACGAGCTATCGCCATGCGTCATGCATGTACGCAATACAGGCAAAAAATATATACAAAAAGTAACACTTCCAATTATTATATCGTTAAGGATGATGCAATGTCTTAAAAACGGAATGTGTCTCTTTTGTTTTCGCTCAACAATAGTTTTAGCGGCGTCATTTCAGTGATGATCACGATCGATGTAACTGGTCGTGATTGATCGTGATTGCTGCGTCGATAACGACCAATGCGGAAATATTTTATAGCTCGTGTCATTTCGTTGATTGAAGAACCTCAAAGGCAGTTTTTCGTGGAAGGCGTTCGTACTTCGAGCGTGAGACAAGCGTTTACGCAACAAACACCTCAATATTGCACGTAAATATTAGCCAGTGGCCATGGGCGCCGTTATAATGAAGTAGCTGTGCCAATTGGCACGCGTCAAAATAATTACACACGCGTACGGTGACCACAATTGCTTTTTAATGCATACACCAATACACAATTTTCCCCCCTAGTTTGTTTACTTTCGTACTGCGTGACGCTGGTAGGTCCATTTTACCAAGAAGGTGACGAATACCATATAGTGTTCGATTTCCAGTCGTTTTGCTTTAAGATCGCAAGAATATTCGTGGCATCGAGGCTGCTGTAATTGATGCAAGTACAGAAATTTTCGCGACACATGGCATTTCAGGGAACCTGAATGAGTGACAATGGCGCCTTTCAACAGTGCAGCCTTCCATGCTTTTACAACTAATTTTAACCTCAACCGCATCAATTATAGCCCGCACTCTCCACGCCACAACAGCTTAGCAGAATGCAATGTTCAGGAAGCGAAGCACCTGTTAAACAAATGCCTGTTTTCCACACTTGACTATTACAGTGCTTGCTGGAAGTGCAGAGCACTGCGAGAAACGAGTGGCTACAAACACTAGCTCAAAGGCTCATGGGACGTCACAACAGAAGTCAAGTCCCAATACTCAACTGTCACTTAGAGCCGAAGGTGTTGCTCACAAAAAACGTTCGTCAGTGTCCGCAAGGAGTACGACAAACAGTGTTTCTACTAGAACAAAACGACACGAGATAAGCCAGACCTTCAAGTGAAAACTGAGTGTCCGTATAGGACATACACAGTAGAAGGCAGGCTCCAGCTATAGCTGTTTGTTCTGCCGGGCCAACGCAGTCTCACAGGGTGGCTACAGACAATGGGAAGCAGTGACACCGCACAACAGAACACCTTTGAGCCACCGAAGCTGCGAAACCTGTCCCTGAGTCGCCCGCAGAAACCCAAGCAGCACCAACAGTCGCCCAACAAAGCTTTTTTCGATGAAGTGAGCGCACACGTCGAGAGCCGCAACGTTCCCCACTGCCCAGAATTTAATAACTAGCACAGCTATTATCGTTCGCAAGCAAAAACGCCCTGCAACACCTGTTTCTTTTTTTAAAGAAGGGAAGATGCAATGCCTGAACGTCAACCAAAGCGCATGCGCAATGCCCCTCTGCTTATCGCTAGCCTCCTTATATACTCGGCTGTGTTGCTGCATAAATGCTTTTTGTTTCTTGCTACTGATTTCACCTAATCGCACGAGCAATGTTTCTTTCTTTCATTTTTTCGTTTGTAGAAGTACAAACGTACATGACCGAGCTAAGCGCAGTTACAAGAAAGAGTCCTGAAATGTTTCTGTCTTTGTTTCAAAAGTTCTTGACTTTTGTTTGAAATACTACTACCTGATGTTTGGTTAACGTGTTTGCAAACTAATGTTTAGCTCATGTCGGAATGTAAGTTCTACGCAGCGTGCTTTTTAGAACATAAGGCACATCCGTTAAAGGCGCTACATATAGGTGGACTGCATTTTGATAAATGCGTGCCTGGTAAGACATTGCATTCAATATTGAGTATTTGATTGTCGATAAGGAGGTTTAACGTCCCAAAATCACCTCCTTTATATGAGAGATGCCGTAGTGGAGGGCTCTTCAACGTACACTTAAATCTGAGCACACAAGCCTACAGCATTTTTGCCGCCATCTAAAATGCAGTCGCCGCAGCCGGCATTCGATCCCGCGAACTGCGGGTGAGCTGCCGTGTACCTTAGACACTAGATCACAGCGACGGGGCAATATTAAGTATTTGCAGTTCTCGCCTTTTAACACTTAATTTATATGTAGGGTTTGACGTTCCAAAACCACCATATCATTATGAGAGACGCCGTAGTGGAGGGCTGCGAAAATTTCGACCACCTGGGGTTCTTTAACGTGCACCCACATCTGAGCACACGGGCCTACAACATTTCCGCCTCTGTCGGAAATGCAGCGGCCGCAGCCGGGATTTGAACACGCGACCTGCGGGTAAGCAGTCAATTACCTTAGCCACTAGACTACCGCGGCGGGGCGCCTTTCAACACTTGACGACTGGTTCTTGTGCAGCTGATACTCCAGCTAATACTACATCTATGCGGCGTGTTTCGCGCACGCTTCGTGATTGTGCGCTGAGCTCGTACTTTTTCTGTCATGCATATACCAGTAAAAGAGCGTGCAAGTTTTTCATTTTTGTTTTGGTCATACAGGTGTCCATCTGGCTTGCGCAATCCCCATGACGCGTCCCCGGTTTATTCTCGCCGTGAAACTATCGCATGTACTACTGGTGGCTCTGTGTGTGACCGATGCAGAACTGCCACAGCGTCACAAGAGACATACGCAAGTCAGCCGTTTGTGGGTGGTAAGTTTTGAAACTCTTGTCACTGTAGTGGCAGTCAGAACAATTCATTTTTGTCCATATTTTATATTATCTCATTTCCTGTATTTTCAAGTTCTAAGAGTGCAGAGCCTCTGAGTGGCTACTACAAAGGCGGAACACACACGCTTATAACTATCATGTTATAGCCTCACGCTATACTATAGCCGCATACAGGCAGTTCATGAGAAGAATAACACGTACCTTTTTTCAATATATAATACAGAATGCACCAATAGCGTAATTTTTTTTTTCGTCCTTGCTTTGGCAGGTTTCCCCAAGCCGGGGTGAGGCATGGCCCCGCCCCATGAACCAGACCACCGGCCACCATTTGATCTTGCTGAACCCGAATACATTCGACTTTGTGTTCGCCGGGCCTTCTGGAGGCTGTGACATCGCCCATCGCGCTCTGAAGCGATATCGCCACCAGCTGCTATTCAGAGGCTGCGCAGCGCCGGGGGGCTTCGATGACGGCC
The DNA here is from genome assembly GCA_013436015.1 of Rhipicephalus annulatus. Lineage (NCBI taxonomy): Eukaryota > Metazoa > Arthropoda > Arachnida > Ixodida > Ixodidae > Rhipicephalus > Rhipicephalus annulatus. The sequence continues at coordinate 443,237 of WOVY01003070.1, forward strand.
AGCGGAGGGTACCTCCTCGGAGCGCTGTTGACGGTGTGCCTGTGGCAGTCTTAAACTCGCTCCTCGTGCGTCTGAATGGACCATGCGAACGTATACCGCATCACGACATGGATGAATCATGTGAGTTGGTTGCACCTAGTTAAGATAATTACGTAAAAAACGTTAGCCATCTAGTTGCCTTCTCGTGGCACCTTTTGATATTCCTGTAATTCTTAATTCAATAAACGTTTTTAATGTCTATAATCTGCTGCATCAACATGGTATTTAGGTATTCTGGGCAACCCAAATTTTATTGTACCGGTTTGACGTTGAGCCGGAAATATGTTTAGAGAAAATTTCGTGAAGTCGAGCGAAGCGTGAGCTGTGAAACAGTGCTCATTCTCTTCATTCGCTAGTGCTCCTGCCTGTGCCGTACATTCATGCAACAAATCACTCCCCCGCAGAAAAGAAGCCACCCTGGCGACCTACGGCATGGGTACAACGGGTGGATCGTAGAGCTGCTTTATACGATTGATGTGAAGACTCTCGCGACCGCGACTGCATCAGCCCGTCAATGCTTGAACCGGCTCAACAATATAGCTGACTCAGGACGCTTGACTTGGGACTCGGCATGGGCCTTCGTATTTCGGCAGTAGCTATCTGTAAAGTAATTGAGAAGATAAGGCAACGCGAAGCCATGCCAACATTTCAGGACATTATGATAGGGTAGTCAGATTTTCGACGTGATGGTAAATTTGATGAGCTTCATCTTGTGCCCTCATTGAAACTAGCTGTTGAGCTAGTTGGTTATCATTCATATTGGAATAATTTAGCGCAAGCTTGACTCTCGCAAATACTTGCACAAACACATCCACATCAACCTTATTAGCAAACACGACATACAGCGCTCACTAGCAACTGTTTATTGCTTCTAAATGACGTTGTTATATACGTACAGAGTAATGCGCAAAAGCAATATTTAACAGAGCTGCGCATGTGGAAAGAATTCAGCGTGTGAGGTATATAGCGCCGCCCCACAAAACGTAACAAGCAAAAAAGGTGAACACGAAAAGCAGATAAACTAGCCAGAATAACTAAAGCCTTGCTTCTAGAAAAGATATTCTGTGTTGATGCAACACCAAAGATGGCTCGCTGACCCAGATATCCTTATTTTTGTTTTGAATAAAATATGCTTTCAACAGCAGACGTACAGATAAATTCGAGCTTCTTCGCAAAAACCTTTGTATCTGTGAATCATGGTTAACACTCACATGCGGCAATATGTGACACAAGGTGTGCATATTTATCCTCGTTTTTCTTTACCTTTAGTGCATGCACTATAAGCCAGTCATTGAGGCAAATCTCGGTAATGCCTATCTCGGTGAGGCATCTCTCGGTAATTAGGAGCAATTAGCAGTTAGTAGTGAGCGCTGAGTGGTGTGTGCATAACTCGGGTGGATGTATGAGTGTTCGGCCCAATAAAAGTTGCGCTAAATTTCCACAATATATCTTGTGCGGTTAAAGATCGCGCGAGTTACCTACATTCCTCGTAATAAGTGGTGACTTCACAAAGAGTTGTGAATGCCGATGCGTTCGGGCGAAACAAAAGAATGGTATTCATAAATGACAGAGTTTCGTGCCCGTAGAGAAGGAAGAACGGAAAGAATCCAGTCGTACACTAAGTGGTGCTATAATAAGCGTAAGTAACCAAGCGTAATATGCAGTCCTTTTTGGGGTAGTCAGTGAACATGCCCATGAATAGCATGTCACCCGGTGCACGGTTGAGGCACACTGTCTTTCTGCTGGTTCGCGGATGGTACGCGCTGGTGGTCCGATGTGCTACATTGCATTCATAAAGAACATTTACTGCTTTATAGAGGATGTCACTGAGTATATACCTAACGAGACATGCTGCAGCGGAGTACAAGCTTATGTTTTGTGAAGGAATAATAAGCCTACTCCACGTGATGTGCCTCAGGCAGCATGGTAGTTTCAGGATATCATTTCATAAGATCAATAGTGATAATCAGCCAGCAATTACCATAAAGTGCTTATAGATGCTGACCGTACCAGTCAATTCCACCAAAGTTGAACGACCAGCAGGAGCAAGGTGACTGCTGCAGTTGTCCATTGGCTTTGCGCGATTGACTCTTCCTGCATTGACATTTGGAGCACGAATGTGAGTACTGTCAGAAAAGAGGTACATTCCACGCCAGTAATATTGCAGTTGAAGGCGCGCATAGGTTATCAATACGCTGGCGTGGCCACTATGGACATCCAAGTGGAAAGAAGCAGATGTAGGGAGTGAAGAATCAGCAGCAACCACAGGCGGCCATTAGAATCGTAGTTGCGATAGTACACGAGTCCATCCCGAATGGTGAATCGTCGAGCTCGTTAGGCAATACGTCTTCAAGACTATATGACATCCTTGTCGTCTACAGGTGAAGCCACAGACATTCGGATTCTGATGCCCTTCCGCGGTATTTGGAGCCGGCACTCTCGCAGACACGCAGCTAACGCTTCTTCTACGTCTTGATGGAGTCGGGGCTCTGCCCAGTGGACTGGAGCTAGCCATAGTTACAGGGAAATGTTGACACATGAGCCCGGAGCTGTTAACAGTAACTTTTAATTACTATATTTACAGGTAGCGTGTTACATGCTGGAGGCAGCATCATGGAAGTTCTCGACGGAAGCACGATGAGAGCTTCTGGGAGCTTGTGAGAGCTTGTCAGGAGAGCCTCGGCGCTCGCATTTCATCTCCTGTCTTTCCCAAGATTCCCTGCAGGAAAACAATGGAGGGGAGGCCAGAACAGTCCAACAAAAATTGCCAGATTCACCTTCGCCCCCGAAAGGTAAAGGTGAAACGCCACATCTTTCCTAACCCACGAAAGGAGGAAGAGGCACGCCAAGTTTAGCCCATAGTAAGGAAAAAAAACACTGCACACCGCGCATGACAAAGAACAGCACGAATACGTCGATTCTTATGTGGAAGTCAATTTCGCAGTCCGTTGCAGTGATCGCTATGCAGCGCCAGACAGACCACAAATAGTACAAACAGCGGCATCAAGGCGCCACGGAGAACGTGAGAACGTGGCAAATGCATTCGCAGACATTTGTCAGATGGTGGGCCCTTTGCCCGGGGCACCTTGACGACAAAGCAAGCCGCCTCTACGGCCCCAAACTCTTCCTAATTCGTCAGTTGGTCCGGCATGACCAAAGGGTGTTGCGAGGGGTGCCGACGACCTGGGATAAATTGAAGAACGATTTCCCTGTTGTAGCCGCTCTTGGTTCATCTCTGGGAGCACTAACGCGGAAGAAATCAGGGTAGGCTCAGCCACAATGTCTCATTCGTCAAAGCAGCGTCAAGCCAGAGAGGCCGATCATAACAGCCCGTCTACCCACACAGGCGTTCTCTAAGGGGTCGCAGCGCCAAACCACTTCGCAGAGACTGTAGAGGTGCTCCCTTGTAGAAGTTGGCGCAGGCTGTACCAATCTCTGGACCTGAGCCATGGCTGGCAAACGCCAGGAACGAACCACGCAAGACCCGAAGCACAACAGAAAGAGAGAGCACTGAACTGAACTCAAGAAATGCCAGATTACATTTTCTGAAAGCCTCCCTCAAATTTTACAATTGATGTGCTCGCTTGTGAAAATCACGGATCAGCTAATAAGGCCAAGAAAGTCAGACATAGTAAATGTGAAGTAAATCAACACCCTAACGCTTGGTATCTCTACGCAGAAAGATTTACACCGTTTAAGGCAAGCAGGTGCTATTGGCGACACAAAAACAATAGGAGGTATTTAATGAATTGCACCTCTCACTGCATAACTGAAACTCAAAGTCAAACTCGCGTGTATAACATAAAACAAAATAAAAATAAGAACCTTTTCTACACTAATGCACATGCCAGCAAGTATACTGCAAAAACAGAAAGTTTATACCAAGGCTTTTAGTCAGCCTTCTCTGTTGATTTCACTTGTGCATAAAAAAACAAATAAGCAAAACCTACAATACCCTGCAAAGTATAGGGTTTAAACAGAGGCTTTTACCTTCAGCCTACTTCTCTGTTAAAATCAGCGTAAAACCCTATATTCTGGTGCTAGGATTTGCTAATTATAATCAAACAAATATTTCAAAGTCTGCTGTTAGGTTGAGGAGAAAAATAAAATAAAAAAATTGACACACTTCTTGCTCATCCGCAGACGGCAGAACATTAGACAGCCAAACAATACTAAAGACTGAATACAAGACATTTTCTCAATATCCTTCGTTACAATGTGCATATGCGCCCTCTCAGATGGGCTCTGGTGGGACGCGTATACCACAGTTGTCGACGGGCCATATGGCGACGGAGGTACAAAAAGCCAACCTGACCGAAGCACTCAGTGACAGTGACTTTTGTTCCGCGGCCTCAAAATTCCAACAAAGAGATGTTCGTACGCTTAAGCATCCTCGTTGTGGGCCTCTCAGAACCACGGTGACCCTGTCGCTAAGGTGGGGGACTTTTGTCGTTAGAGTCGCGTACGCGCCACCTCGCTTCGCTCCTCCATCTACTCTGCACCGAAAGCGAGGAGATTGGGTGTCCTTTTTGGCATCTCAATTTCTTGGCCTTCGCGACACGATTCATGTCGAATGTCGCTTTCTGCTGAATCATCAACGTTTGAATTACAGCTCGTTTTCTCGGGATTTTCGACTTCCGCTTGAGGCAACTTTCACCTTTCGTGTTCCCTCTACGTTTTCGCCGGCACGTTGTTCTTTCGGGGCGGCAGGAATCGCTCACTTACTCAGCAATAATACTCGGATCTACCCTTCCACAACCTCCCGGCGGCTCAACTGGTTTATCCTCAGCGTTATTTCTAGCTGTCTGCACTTTTGAAAGAACGCTCCCATTGACACATTTTAAACCAGCCGGCTCTCTATCAGATGTCTCCCTTTGAGGGTCATCACCTCGTGCTAATCTAAGCGCTTCATCACCTCGCGCTATATTAAACGCGTTTCTCTTTCGTAATAAGCTAAGCGCATCATCACCTGGAATTTTACAGTCTACTTCGTTAGCGCTTTCTGCTTGCGGAATCTCATGAGTACACTTACAGGTCATCGGACGCGTCAGAGCTGTCGCCCATTCCTCACCAAAACAAACACCTTTCAAAAGCATATCCGCGTTTTTATGAGAGAGATAATGGTCGAGCAGGTTTCAGGACACCAAAGTTTGCTAGCCGAGCAGCCTGTGCGGTTACTCTTTCTCAGCGCGGGCTAACGGCAAACGCACAATTTTAGTTTCAACTAATCGCTGTGTGCACACGCGTTCCCTGTGGTAACCTCATTTTCCCAGGAGTAGGGATCTACACAAACGTTGCGGCGTTATCCTCAACCAATCAAACGTTGCGGCGTTATCCTCAACCAATTCTCAGGTGTGGGGTTTCAATTGTTCCAGATTATTGTCGCGGTGGTCTACAAAAAAGGGAACATTCCTAAGCTTACGGCAGCCGATCGCAATGTGGCATGACTCTTTGCAGCGGTGGCGTACGACCGGCTTTCTAGCTTCAAACATCCTTTGTTTCTGTTTATCTTTCAAGCGGCTCGCTGAATGTGTGGTTTCGACAGGACACACTTTGATTTTCTTATCGGAAGGCGCTCTCCCGTCAACAGGGTTGCTTGCAGCCTCATACATTCCTAAAGCCAATCATGTTTGCTCGTTTATCCTGTCTTCCTCAGCCCATCTTTGCTTTCTTTCGGCCTGCTTTTTCTGTTTTTCCACTTTCTCAAAACATTCCTTAATTTTGTCATCTTCCGCACTACACTCCTGAATTGCCTCAATCAGCTGCGACTCTAATTCTAAGCTCTTCACATAGTAGTAAGAGGTCTGGTCTCTCTAGCTTTTTCACCAACTCCATGGTCTTACCGAGTGAGGACTTTCTTACCTGCCGTGATGTTAGGTAGCGAACAAGCGCAGCCTACATGCACGGTAAAAACACAGCCAGTTTAGAATATGCAAGCTAAAATTTGGTGAATAGCTGTGTTGTATGGTAGTGGTACAACGAGTCCAAAGGCACAGAAAATTACACACACTTTTAGAAAACTTCAAAATAAAACCTGGAAAACTCAAAAAAAGTCAAGCACTCACCATATCGTTGAGGCCCGAGTGAAGCATGGGTCGTCCCATCGGTTTCAACCAGTTGATGTGCTGGGATTTTCACCTGCATTACACCGCTGCCATCCAGTTGATTTGATAGAATTTCTGCCCAGAGGACCGGGGCCAGCCAGAGTTGCAGAGAGATGCCGAGAGTTGAGCCCGGAGCTGTTAACAGTAACATTTAGTTACAATATATAAAGCTTACATGTTACATGATGGTGGTAGCATCTGGTGGCTCTCGACGGAAGCATGATGGGAGCTTCTGGGAGCTTGTGAGAGCTTGTCAGGAGCGCCAAAGTCTTCGCATTTTATGTCCGGTGCTTCCCAAGTTTACCTACATAAAAACAATAGAGGCCAGAACAGTCGAATGAAAATTGCCATATTCACCTTCCCCCCGAAAGGGGAAGGTGAAACGTTGCCTCCTTCCTAACCTACGAAAAAGGAGAGACGCACGCCCAGTTCAGCCCATGGCGAGGGACAAAACACTGCACACCACGCACGACACAGCACAGCACGAAGACGTTAATTCTTACGTGGAAGCCAATTTTGCAGTCCCTTGTAGTGATGCCTATGTGGCGCCAAGCAGAGCACAAATTGTGGGAACGGCGCCATCAAGGCGCCACGGAGAACGTGGCATACGCATCCGCAGACGTTTGTCAGACGCTGGGCTCTTTGCCCGGGGCACATTGACGACAAAGCAAGCTGCCTCGACGGCCAACAACACTTCTTAATTCGTCAGTGGGTCAGGCGTGTCCGAAGGGTTTGACGAGGGGCGCCTACGACCTGGGATAACTAGAAGAATGATTTCTCGGTTGTCGCCGCTCTTGGTCAATGTCTGGGAACACTAACTCGAAAAAAATGAGGGTAGGCTCAGCCACAATCTCTCATGCGTCCAACCGGCGTCAAGCCCTGCAGGCCGATCATAACAATCAGCACGTTTCTGGCACTGTTGAATCTACGTATAGTTGTAGTTTGGACGGAAGCCAGCGATGAGACACGTTTGCGGCGTGCCTTCTTCGACAGAATCACCAAAAATAACGCCAGCGATACGTGATACAGAGAAACTTCCGACGATAATCAGCGCCAAGCCACACAGGAATGCGACTATCAATGAGGACAGACATCGCATCAACATGGGTTCCCGACACCCACGTGACACGAATGAACATTTTGAACCGAGCGGCACGTTGGCTACGTGGTATTTGGAGCCGCCACACTCGCCAACATGCTGCTAACGATTCTTCTGTTGCTACAGGTTAGTGGTAACTGCGAAATTACGATTTGCAGAATAATATGTTCAATGCCAGCTCCATGTCTCATAAGTGTTGTATGTTTGCTGAAAGCAAAAGTTGATGACGTATCGTAGCAAGCGCTTTCGTTTTTGCACGTACCTTGCAATGTGGTTGATACTTTGTGGTGATGTAGAGTTGAATCCCGGTCCACACGTCCAGGTATCCGGCTGGCACTTGGTGCCTTTCGTACAAGCTATATCCACAGCCTTTATGCAGAGTCAGATCAGTGGCCACTGGACTATCAGCGCACGGATCAAATATGCAGTTAGAATTATTTCTCTTAAGCAGCACCCATGCAAACACTTATGAATGACGTGTCCCCCGCTCATTTATACCTAAACTGTCCTATTGCCCCACCGTTTATATTGGCAATAAGACTTACAGTAAAAAACTTGGAATTCTTTTCAATTACTTACAGGAAATTGACCTAGCCAATCACATGCCTCTCTGGCAGCAGTGTCCAGTCACTTGTGACTGGTCTTTCAAAGGTTTGAAAAAATTGTTCTAGTGCATTCATTGAGCAAGCTTTCTTTGCCCTTGCTTGAACACAAATATTGTTCAGTCGCATTCTTCTCTGATGGCTTAAATTCTCAAACATCTGTATCCTTTTCAGTCTACGGACAAAACTTCTCAGACACCAGAACCATGCATACATACCAGCATTTTGACGGCCGAAGCCTATGGTATCCTGCTTAATATACAACACACTATACAACACAAGACACAAAAGCCCCTAGTGTACACACATATTTAGGCGTTGTGACGGCCCTGTCTTGTGGCAATTGCAGCAAGAACCCCACTTTCAACAAGGTCCCTAGTAAAACCTAAGCAGCCTCTAACATAAAACTTTCTATAGCTATTTGCTGGGTTCAAGGTCACTCTGGGATTGCGGGCACTGGAGAGTAGACAAGAATGCACAGGTAGCTGGAGGAGCAGCTGGTCGGCAAACCAAACAGATAACCTTTGTCCCGGGTGTAGAAATAAAACCTGTTGTACGCACAGGGCTACGCAACAACTCGCAACCTTAATGGGACAACGAGGTCGACAACAATCTCCACATTGTAAAACCCCAACTAAGGAAAGTTATCCTACAAAAACTCAACAGATTCACCGAAGTCACTCTAACACAGCTTAGAATAGGCCACACTTTTGCCACACATAAACATCTTTTGACAGGCACTGATCCATTTACATATATACACAGCGGAGAGAGTCTAACCGTTTTAATTGAATGCTTTCTGCTTCACCAAGCACGACGGACTCAATTCAGGGAGCTCTATCGGTATCGTATTCCACTCCATGCAGCGCTGTTTTTGCCACTCGGCGCTAAGTTTGACTTCTTGTACATTACCTTGCAAAAGTGAAATTTCTAACGATGATATCATTCCATCGTAAACACAAGGTTGGGCTTCACGTGTGAGGTACCGCATGGTGCAAGAAACACAAGTATGGCTGAGCCTTCACAGTTCTTGCTCAGGCAAGTACTTCGGCAGTGAGAGTCTCCAGCCTTGCTGACTCAATTATCACCAGACTCCACCCTGCGATATGAAGGTCTGTAAAACGTGATGTTTCTTTCAAAGGCACTGTGCTTTAAATATTTCATAGACATTCCATACACAGTATTTGCTTTAAGTTATAGACTAATAACCTGAAATAAAACAACGCATGTACTAGCGCCCTCTGGACTTAGATGCCCTTGCGCCCATAACACTTAGCGCCAAAATAAAACACCAAATGGCCTCTTCGAGTTCAAGGTCTCGCCGTTCGGTCATTGCTCAGCGCAAGGGACTTTCCAGCGTAATATGGATGCAGTACTGACAGGATTAAAGTGGTCCACTTGAATTGTGTACTTGGTAGACATCTTGGTGTTTTTCTGAAGCATCCACAAGCAAATCCAGCACCTTGAAGCTGTACTTCAGACTATCAAGACCTCCAGGCTAACCTTCAAGTCACAAAGCTGGCGAATTCCTTACGCTTAGCTTTGAAGAACATTTGGTTACCCTTGCCATATCTATCAATTTTTGAAAGGCCTTCGAAACCATAAATCACAGCATTTACTAATAAATCTTCATATCTACGGTTTAGGAGTACATTTCTGAACTTCATCAAACGTTACCTGCAGTATAGGTAATAAACTGTTGTTATAGGCAATCACCATTCGAAACATTCGTGCTCGGTTTCTACAAGAAAGCATTCTAAGACCACAATTGTTCAACATTTATATAAACAATTTAACGAATATCAAAACTTGCGCGATTTGTTATATATGCGGACGAGACCAATTTATTTATCTCTTTCAGAAACGTTGGAGAGCTAATCAGTACTGCCACTGATACTGTAGAACAAATAAACAACATAAGTTTATCAAATTTCCTAACTATTATTGCAATGAAAACAAAAGTGTGATATTTCAACTAAAGGACAACGAACAAATGGTTCATGGATGACTTGAAGTAGGAGCCTCCGTGATAGAAGTAGTACCTTCAGCCAAATGTCGAGGTGCCATTTTTAGGGAGAACAAGCTTGCTTGAGTTACAGGTAAACAAGTGAGATTACGCCTCTTGTTGCCATTAAAAGTGAAGTTCTCACTTTATATTTCCCCTTTTCTATCTTGTATCAGCTACTGCCATCTCGTACAGGGCAGCACAACCAGCTCAAGCGCCAATATTTTGTTCATGTTGCAAAAGAAAGCCATTCAAACGATTTCAAAAGCTCCATTTGACGCACTCACTGATCCTATTTTGACCTATTAGATATCATGCCAATAAAGGCAGTGTATAATACAATTTTCAAGAAGCAGATAATAATGGAAAGAAAAAAATACTATGGGTTTTTTAGAGCACCTGCCACAGCTCTCATCATATTTTGGCACGTCCAGTACACGAAACAATAAAATTTTGTATGTCCCACATTGTCGAGCAAATTATAGAAAAAAATGCTGCGTCGTCTCTTACCATCTTTACCTAACTGTCTTCTTTAATTGCCATACTTTCTCTTGTTATAAAGGTGGATGTGTTGATCACACAACTCATTGACTTTAAGGGACATGCATTTCATGTTTGAACTAAACGGTGATGTGTTTGAACATCTTTACAGCTAATAGTGAATATTTATTATGCTTGTATGTTTACTGCGGATATTATATGTTTATTATGTGTAAAGTGTGCAGCGACGCGTTTCAAACTTTCTATATGGATCAGTTCAATGATTCAGATTGAAGTGTTTTTTTATGCATTGCACTTTTGATTTCGCCAGTTCACTGTTTGTCGCAAAAAAATAGGACACCGACCTCGTCAAGCCGTTACGTGTCTTTTTATCTGTGTTCCTTTTATCTGTGCGAAGTATATGTGGAAAATAAAGTTCAAGCTCAGTTCACATCAGGAGCTCTTCTTTTCGGGAGACATTATCAAGACGTCTGGAGTCCTGATAACGTCACGCGAAACAGCTGCCATCGCCGACTGCTTGCCACTCACCGACTTGAAAGAAGTACACCAATTTTTTAGTCGGCGGGCCTACTGGCAGTTCGTCAAAAAATACGGCCACCTTGCAGAGACATTCACTCTCACTACCAGAACCAACTTAGAATTGAAGTGGAAAACTCTACAGGACAGGAAAAGGCATTTCAGAAACTGAAGCGATGCTTGCAGGCGCCTACGCTACTTGCGCACTTCCATGAGTTCAAAGGGACACAAAAACAGACTGATGCGAGAAAAATAGAACTCGGTGCCGTTCCTATACAGAAGACTGATGGACGAAACAGAGTTAAACTTACGCTATTCGGTAACTAAGCATAGCAAAAGTCAGTTATTCCGCAACTAAAAAGGAGTGCCTTGCTATCATCTGGGCTACGTCGAAATTTTGCCCATGCCTTTACGGCCGGCTCTTCACAGTTTGAGCGACCACGACCGCTGGCGTTGGTTAGCTACCTTGAAGGATCCTTCAGGTTGCCTCACATGATGAAACCTCAGACTTCAAGAATATGGTCCTGGTGTCGTGACTTCGATAAAGGGAGCAGACTCTAGGTCTAAGAGGAATCTTTATTGGACCAAAATTGTTTCCGGTAAACGGAAGGTCAAATTAAAGCAATACAAGCTGGAACTGAGTGGTGGACAGAGCGCCGACTTTCCATCAACTGACAAGGGGCAAAAGTTGTCGAAATTTATACATGTACCACCAAATATTCCAACCTGATCGCCTGTTGTCATCCAAGCTCTGAAATAATCTCAAATGTTTGCGTCCTGTGCGCGATCTTGATAGCGCAATGTGCAACTATCGTAAACCTTCCCGAACAATAAGGTGTAGTTTCCGCTGAGCATTCCTGACACTCTTTGTGAGCGAACTGAAGAGTTGCTTGTTGGCCAAGTTGGTACATACTTAGTTACCTACAAATCAAGCCACGAAACTTTGAATTCCGAAAAAACAGAGCGGCAGAAACAGATGGCAGAGACGTGGTAGTAACAACTGACTTTCATTTCGGAAAACCCTCCCTCCTAGGTACATGCAACGCATGTACTTGGAAAAAAACCCTAAAAAAGCCAGATAAAAAGCATAAAAACACCTAATGTCAACATATCACCTTGATGCTGGAAGCAAAATTATTTTCTTGTGAAATAAATTGAGGCTGCACAAACACTTTTTCCTGGACCACGTTTCCAGATATGCAAGGTGTAAATTATCTGCTATTCTCGCTGCATTTAGCCTTACCGAAAACTATACCTTTTAAACAGGCCCGTACAACCACACATCTTGCAATTGCAATGCGACGGCAAGTTACCACCAGTGCCCAAGGGTAGATTTTCATGCTCTCTCATCTGAACATTGACACATCAATCAGAATTTCCAACGTAAAACTCGTCACAGCTTAAAAAAATGAATACACCACACAGGTCTTACACGCCCAGTATTTCTTGAGATATTTTTCTCGCTAAATGTGCGTTGCGTGCCAAGCTGCGCAACCTTCTTACAATGCCCGCGAGGTTGCTGGGTGCGCAAAAGACCAGCTTGACATCCATTCCGCCGCAGCCTTTTTTATTCTGCGTGATGTTCCTTGTACGTAAGGCACAACCACAAGGATGGTCTAATCTCAAACACGACCATCACTTCTGTGTTTTACATTGAGGCGCTTAAACATATTCAGCAACAGAGGTTGTCAACTACTTCGGCTATCCAGCCAAGAGAAGTCTATTTTGCTGCTCAACCATGCTATCTTGCATTTTATAATTGCAGCTCTTTGAACAGCATTTGTCGGGCAAAAATTGACGATACTTCTTTTGACCAGCTGGAGTGGGATGAATCATAAAGCAAAAGATTCTTTTCCGTCCCTCGGCTACACTTCCAGCACACGAGAAGATAAGGACGATACTATTTACAAAGTGCACGACTAAACGTACACAAATAAAGACAAACCACATGCGCTTTCTTTTTTGTTAGAACGCAAAATAGGAGCGCGTTCTAGAAGAAATATACTGTAGAAGGACTGAAAACTGGGCCAGTTCGTGACAGTACTTCAGTATGTTTACACAGTGCACGACTATGCAGTAACAAGAAATGAAGAGCAGACCACAGTGCTGAAACGTTAGTGTGAGGTCTAGAAACCAAATGGATTTACCTGGCAAACTTTATGCGTGAAACGAAAATGCTAGCAGCATGCTTGAAACACAGAAATGATGTTACCGGTGAAACCTAAGTGCACAAGTCCGACGGTTAATCAAGGCACTTCGTCTGACCGGGCTACCTGGCTCTCAACACCGTATTCGCAGCGAGCCGTTTATTTCACTCCACTTCGCTGCTTTATTGCAGAACAAAAGAAACGCTCGTCACAATTGCTGAGGCATGAAGTTTTTAGCTCTTCATACCCCTATTTTACACCATTCTCAATCGGAAGAACACCATCTGATTCTATATCAATCTTCTCTCTTTCCTATAGACTGACCTTTGCATTCGTAACCTTTCCTTTCGTTCATTCTCTGGCAGGCTGTGTGTTAGCTTGTGCTTCTATTTTTTCCTAATTAGTTTTTTTACAAATTTTCTTCGTATCCCTTTTTAATAATTATTTCAATTAGGTTTAAATTCAATCTGGTGGTACAAGTTCACCACTTCGCTTCTTTCTCACGGGGGCTCAACTAAGCCAGTAGGCTGTTTTGAGGTCTATCTATGAAAAGCATTTCGCGTTATGGAGTCGTACAAGGGCGTTGTCTATTCGGATTAGAGTTGTAGGGGTTCGAGGCTGAGGTTGGCCCAAGAACCTTTCAGGAAAGAGGTGGATGCCGATAAAAACTGTGTTTACTCCTTTAAGCTTCGACCGCAACTGCCCACCGCCAGCGGCTGCCGTGTGCCGCGAGCGCATCCGCGATGGGGATGGTCATTGTCCTCTTCTTCCTACAAACGGCGCGCTCCCGAATTCCACTCCCATATTGCCCCATCCCCTCCAAAAATGCGGGGAAGACGGACACGAGCGATGTCACAAAACTAGCCCACGCAAATGTCCTGTCTAGCCTTGCCCACAGCGGATTTCACGTGGCGCATGTTACTCCCACGTCGGCACAGTCAAGACCAAGCTCGTCGTGGTGCTTCATTAGCCGCCAGGTAGGGTCTAGGCACTTTATTAGCCGACAGGCAACGCTCCGCTGCTGTCCGAAGAGGGAGGTGCAGCGGACTCGTTCAGGTTGACGACCGCGGTCTTCGGTAAGAACATGCCGCTACTTTTATACTCGTGGTGCAGCAGTGGTCACACTGAATCATAAGCCGTGGTCTTATGTTGTTGTCGTTGTAACCGTCCAGACATCCCACGTGCGGGTGGCGGCCACTTCTCAGGGACCTCGCCAGTCATGACCGGTGATCTCACCAGTCATGAAGGCGTGACGTCTACATAGAAGGCGTGGCTGCGTGTGCCTTCGCCAGCCACTCTTCGGTTTTCACTGATGTTTGTGCCACATCAACACTGAGAGATGTGCGCCTCATCATTGTGCTCCCCTTCTGGGTCGTTGCTGCTTCACGTGGCATGCCTCGGGTTTAGATCAGCTTTTCTCAACAGCATCTTCTCTGACGGACACGGTTTCTCGCATATTTCTAGCATTGGCTTCCCAGGCTGTGGGAAATTAGGACGTGGAGCAGGCGTAAAAGGGCTCGGATCTGTTGAGATATTAAAAATATTTTATTTACTGGTATGAGACCATCGAGACCCTTCTGAATACTTGCAGGACCCCGTTTCTTCTCTCGCGCTTGTTCTTACTCTTTCCTCTTCGTCTAGTGGTCCGCCAGCGCTCGCGATAGAATTAACATTCCCGGCCGCGCATTGAAGTCCGTCGCATAATTTTAGGTGCTACATTTTTCGGGCAGGCCTTGTTATGATAACACCCTGTGTTGTCTCGCAGTGAAAGAATGGACGTCTCCTCCTGAACTTCTCAACTGAATCTTCTCTAAGATCTTCCACAACTGTCAATGCTGACTTGTCTTGGCATCAAGAGCCGTCTATTTTTCAAACCGACTCTTCCTTTTGTCAAGCTTCTCTCTCCACTTGGTATGCGCACCAAGCATCTCTTTTGCCGCCAGATTGCGGCAGTTGGTAATCATGTCAACGGGCCTCTCAGTCTGTTTCTTCGACACTTCGACATGCAGGCGCCTTTTAGCAAAAACGTGCCCCAAGGTCTTCTTGTCTAGAATGCTGTTCTGGTGAGAGAGTTCAGATGTTTTGTCACCGGTGCTCGCAATATAGCTACTCGATGCGTCTTCGGCAAGCGGCACGAAATGCCCTTTAAGCATCTTGATGACCTCATGGTGAGATCGCATGTGCGATTTCCCACAGGTTCCTATTGACTGGGTTGATTCTTGTAGACTGTTCCCTAGGCCAACCAATCGCGCGGAACTACCTGTCGTCTGCGGGGGCGAATGTTCCTTAATGCCACCTGGCTGTTCTTGTCCTCGAATTAATTTGCCATGGTGTCGTTCTTAAACAATCTGCTGCATCTTGCGCACCAACGAGGCCACCTGCCATAACTTTTCTTTTGCTCTAAGCAGCAGTTTCCCCATGCCATTCAAGTCCAGGGTCACTTTCTATACTTTTGCCTCGTACGCCATAACCAAGACTTCTTGAGCAGCTTTCGTCATTTGTTCTTCAATTTTATGCTCCAAACTTTCACGATGTCATCACTGCTCAGAAAGCAGGTGTTCTGGTTTGGTTATCCTGGTTGCATTGTCACTCTTTCGACGTTCACAGCACATTTTCCCCTCACGAAACTTCGCTCGCAACTCAATCATCTTGGCGTCCAGCAATGCTGCCTGCTGTAGGTCGCTCTGAAGTTCGACAACTTGGCGTGCGGCAGTGTCCGTCTTCTGGATGAGCAGCTTGCAGTGATTGTATGACGCAGTCACCACGTGGGTCTTTTCTCAAATAGCAGTTGTCGTGGTAATAACTGCAGTGACTGCAAAAGAAACATTATTAATTAGTATGAGCCCATATAGACCATGATAAATACTTGAAGGACTCTGTTTCTTCTCTAGCGCTTGTTCTTACTTCTTCCTCTTCGTCTGGTGCTCCGCTAGCTCTCGCGATATAAATAACACAGGCTTTCTCCCTTCACTCCTCTCGTCCTTTTCGAAGTTCTCAGTGTCGTTGTCCGAAACTGCTACAGCTCTCTCGCCCTTAGCACTCGTGGCACATGCCATCCATTACCATTGCATCGTTTGTGTCCACGCACTGCATCTTTTCCCGTTCGCCGTATCGAGTGGTGTCTTCACCCTCCTTGTAGTACTTGACTTCGTTCACTTCCTCCGCGCCTTCAATGCCTGCGCTATCAACTGCTTTTTCATGGCATCTGTGCTATTGTCACCTCCTGCGTTCTTCTCAGCTCTTTTTTTCTCAACAGCTGCCACTTCAACAACCAGTAAATCCCCCGCTTCTTCTTCCTCATCGTGGGGGTCAACGTCCATGTCACCAACGTTCATCTCACCTACTTCCGTGTGTATTCCACCGCCCACGTGTTCTGAGGCCTTCACATCAGAGTATCAAAAACTAGGTTGACAGCCACATGGAATACGTCCTTGCTCATGATCTTGTTTGACACAGAGGTGTCATGGTCGACGTCGACACAGAGGCGTAGTGTTCGACACAATGGTTAACACAAGCGGAGTGTTCAATTCTCCTTCGCTAACACCACAGGAGACGCCCACGGCCTCTTGGATCGGTGAATGATGTCATCGCATAGCATTTCCTTAACGTGTTCCCTAACAGCCTCGTGCTCTCGCGTGGAAACTCTGTACGGGCTCTGACGAAATGACTTGGCACTTTCCTTTGTCAAGATTGGTTGTTTGGCGACCATAGCTTGCCGAATACCTGGAGGTAACGAAAAACATTCGTTGCAGGAGCAGGGCTATAAGCTCGTCTTGCTTGCACATTGAAGGACAACGTTCACGTCGAATCTTGGCTGAGGAGTTTAGTTTGTTAAGCCGGATTAGTAGATTCAATGAACGTGAAAACGCTGGTGGCTTCATAAATTTCTCTGGTGTAAACGATCTTCTTGCCTTTACTGACGTGTTTCTACTCACTGCTGAAATTTATGAGTATCACTGTTGCTTTCCGTCTATGCAGATCGGTGATTCCTCTTGCGACGCAAATATCGCGGTTGACCAACAGGGGCTAGTTGCCTTCAATGACCTTGAAGTCTTCGAAGTTTTCTGGTTTCGGAGTTACGACAGAAATGATGACGTTTCACTGAGACGGAACAGCAACTTGTTTTTACAGCGCATCGGCGGCGTGGGTTTCTGTTGGCATGAGCTGCAGAAGTGCTTCTTTGTGGATAGTGTTATTGACTTCGTCCTCGGGTCAATAACGGCATCACGGATGTTCCGAAACTTCATACACGAACGATGAAAAATTTCGATGAATGCTGTATTTAGTACGACGAAGGTTACAGGATAAATATGGCAGTGAAAGGGCACTTACGTCAAATAACAATTTTCGTCGAAGTTAAAGCTCAAATTATGAAAACATCTAAACCGACAATATTATCAACAGCTGAGCCCTACTTACCGAGAAATTAAGATAAATGCACAACACTATATGCGCTGCAGTAGGAGAGAGAGGGATGAACTTTATTTAAACATGTCCTGAGGAGGCTGAGAAAGGGCCATTCCGACCCTTCATTCAACCTGGAGGCTCTACCCAGGATGGCGCTGGCAGCCGAAGGCTTGTAACAATGTCCCGGACCCTCTGGACCACCTGTAGTTGCTGCTTGTATCCGTTGCTTTTGAGGGCTCCCCTCAATTCTTTTGGGTATGCAGCTGTGCTGCGCTGTGAGTAGGGCACTGCCAAAGCATGTGCTCGGAATCGCAATAGGGATGGTTGCAAAGAGAGCATGTGAGTGGTGTGTCGGGGTGGACTCTATGTAAGGTGGATTGTGTTATGTACGTACGTGTTTGCTATCTTCTTAGAATTAGAGCTTGTGCTTTTTTGAGTTTGGGTGTGGTGCTGGGTAGGCACGTCTTTGTCCTTAGTAATTTGAAGTGATCTCGTGGTAAGCGAGTGCTGTGTCCTGGCTGCAGAGATTCTCGTACCGCTAATTCATCGAGGGGTTGTTGTCCGCGGCCCAGCGTGTGAGCTCAAGCGCCAGGCGGTTGAGCTCTTCGTTAGGATTGCAGTGATCGAATCTCGGTAACTCTCCCAAGGGGGCTGGGAACCCGAATACGTATATTTGAGCTTTCTCTTTTTAACGAGGGTTCCTTTGCTCTCGTACTCTCTTATAGCGTTGACGGTGAGTTGTCGAGTGCTTCTAGCTACTAGGCCGGCCGCGAACGTTCGTGCCACCGTCTTAGAGTCTGTGTTTGTTGTGGAGTAGGCTTAGCAGCTCTGCAAGGCTAGCGCGATCGTTATTTCCTCTAATTCGTGGACATGACTGGTTTGGACGGTCGCTTCGTTTATGAGGTTTCCGTTTATATCAACGACCGCTATGGCAAACGCCTCCCTGCCATAGTAGCGGGCGGCATCTACGAATAGCTCGTGCATGTTGTGTTTTTTTTTTGCTTTGTTTATGAGCGCCCTCGCTCTGTCCTACCTTCGCCCTTTGTTGAACGTTGGGTGAACGTTGCAGAGAATTGGGTCAACACTAATGTGTTTCCTCACGTCATTACCAAGTTGGGATCTTTTCTCTGGTTGAAAAATTGGGCAAATTTCTGCGTCTCGTACGATGATAAGGCCTGCCTGTGTCCACGACAGGCGTGTGATCTGTGCCCCTCTCTGACCCTCCGAAATTTCTTCGGCTGTGTTAAGCGGATTGAGTTGCTCG
Organism: Rhipicephalus annulatus; assembly: GCA_013436015.1. Lineage (NCBI taxonomy): Eukaryota > Metazoa > Arthropoda > Arachnida > Ixodida > Ixodidae > Rhipicephalus > Rhipicephalus annulatus. The sequence continues at coordinate 461,921 of WOVY01003070.1, forward strand.
AGTTTCTCGTTGCTCGTGCTACTGGGCTAACCGAGTATCGTTTTCAGTCCCTTACGACTCATGGAGTCGACGCCACCTAGCCATAAATTTATGTACTATCACTATGTGTTGCAGGATTGAATTTCACTCGCGCCTTGAGTGCAGCCACCGATCAGTTAACCTTCTCCTAGATATTTCTACCTGCTCAAAGTTTATTTTGCTTTTACTGTTCCCAAATCCCTTTCTGTTGAAAAATTGCACTTCATTCTCTTGCAGTAAATAACGTTTTCGGTGCCTTCGTATTTAGCTCAGTACATTTTGGTCCGCAATACTCTGGCCTCGAACGGCAGAGAACTACTACGACAATTATCGTACATCTTTTGCAATTTCTGACTTGAAAGTTTTGTTGGTAACCAGTAATGATTTTGTAAACATTGCAATCGAAGTTTCCTTAAGGCTTATTATTCTGCTGTTGTCTGAATACGTTTTGACAATTTTTGAGTTCGCTTCTTTGATTTAGTATTAACATTATTCATAAACAAGTACCTGAAAATTTTCCTAGGGTAAAATTCGTCTCCAATTTTCTCAATCGCTCCTAGAATTTTATTCTTCTGCTAACTTCTTTGCAATCAATTGATTTCCATTCCATCTCAGTCTATACCCACTGATTTGGCGTGTTCCCATGTGCTCCCAAAGAAAGTGTACCTACGCCACGTTGTTTATTTCTAATCTTGCTTGAACCTCTGATCTCATGCACAAGGTCACATTACCTAATCTGAAACCCGGGACCATGATACCTTTCCAAATCTCTCTCAGAATGTCATACTTATTGTTGTTCCGCAATGCCCTATTTTTAATTACCGCTACATTCTTGCTACCTTTGTCATTACGTATCTTTCGTGCTCCCTTTGGTACTCAGCTTCGTTATTTATCTACACGCCCAAATATTTGTGTGTATTTACTACTTCTAGCGTGCCTTCTTATGTCTTATGCTAATTGCCGTCGTTATCTATAAATATCATGATTGCCGATTTTATGTACCGATGTTCAAATTTAACCTATATTTCATTACCGCAAAGGTCTAACAATCCCAGCAGATCTTATTTGTCGTCGGTATAATAATAGATTTACTGCATACATCAATGCTGAATATGTCTGTTCAACGTGTTTCCCTGGCTTAACAAAAGAGAGGTGGAAGCCCAGTCGACCAGCCTCAAATTTGGCTTCTAGTTTCTGTAGATACAGCATAAATAAGAAAGATTGCAACCTGATGAAGCCTGCGTCACATTTCTATAGGTTTGGATACCTGTTCTTACAATTTCGTAACTGCCTTATTACTTTTGTAGATATCCTTTAGAAGACTAGTTATTCCATTTTCAACATCTAGTGTGTCCTGTATTCTTCACAAGTCTTCTTGAACCACGCTATCGTAAGCCTCCTTGATATGTAGAAACACCAGCCACAGGGGCCTGTGTTATTTTTCCGCTATTTCAATACACTAAGTCAATGAAAACAGAATTTTCTCCAACTTTGTTTTTTATGAAACGCATTTGGTAGTTCTCCCAGTCCCCTTAACTTTCGACCCATGTCTGTAGTCTTTCTTTCACTATTTGCATCACCATCCTGTAAACTACTAAAGTCACTATTATAAAACGGTAGTTTTTTATGTTGGCTTTGTCCCCTTTCCCTTTATAGATGCTCATCCTGCTTAGTTTCCAGCAATTAGGGGTTTCACAATCCAGTATTGCTTTGCTCTCTGCCTCTCCTAAAGTTTGCTTAGAGTTTGGTCCTAGTTTTTCTTTATTAGCATGAGTAGGATGCCGTCAGGGCCTGTTGTTGTTCCATTAGGAACCATTTTCTCTGACATTTCCTAGTCTTTTGTCCCAGTGGAGCCAGTGAGGTAATTGGCCCATCTTCCTCTTCTATGGTGCATGCAGCGTTTTCTTAATGTTTAAGATTTTCTGTTATCATTGTTTTTATATACTCTAATGCCTCATCTCCTTTCAGTCTAACCTCTTGAACTGTAGTTAAAACCCCTGTTTGATGCTTCTCTTACTACTCAGAGAATTGAGATTGTTCCAAAACTTTGCCGCTGCCTTTTAATTCTTTTTCTTTACTTCCGCCATCCATTAGGACGGCTTTCTTCTAATCTTGTCACTTATCAAATTGGACGCTTCCGTCTGCAGCTCAAAAAGTTATCTCATTTTCTTTTGACTTCATCTTCCGTTTCACCTATCTGTTTAGCACACCTGTGTTCCCTGGAGGCCTCCTGACGTTTTACTGTGGCTCGCTAAAGTTCTTCTTCCCAACAGCTCTTTTGTTTGTGTCTTCTTTTCCCGGTTGATTTGAATCTTACCTTACCAAAGTCTAGCTCAAACAATCGAGTTACATTTGTGTATGCCCAATATGTTTCACTATCTTAGGTGATTATTTTCTAAATCTCTTTAGGTGCTCTTTGTATTTGCCTTTCCAATGAGTATTACCATGAGGTTGCTTATAATGTCTCCTTCTCATTTTCGTCTCCCTTCCAAAACTGAGATTGATATGTTTGCGTTGGCTACCTAAGCTTTGAACGCAAATTCATCTATGTTCATCAGCATTAGCTAATCATGCATCCTATGTAACATTACTGCGGGATCTGTCGTCGAATGCAGACTTCTCACCATCATGTTCTCAGACCTTCACACTTCTTGGCACTGTTGCAATTGATTGAATCATGCCTTTCTTATATATCTATTAGCATGCTGACTGTTGGGTGAGTATATACATCCATAACTTCTTAGTGTGCATTCATATATCTTAGTATAAATACCTAGCACTTTTCTCCTAATTCATCAATATTGATACATAACAGCCACTAAACACGGCTGCATGAAAGAGGAAGACGAAGTGATAGTTTCGTTTGATGCTGGACTGGCGCCATCTTGCTCGTCGAGTTCTGTGCGTTGTGAATGGGTTATGAAAGAAGTTACTCGTAAGATTATTGATGGAGGTGGACGACCCCCGTACCTCAATGGAGACGCGTAGCGGTCGCACCATCGGTGACCTTTCGACTGCTTCGACTGCTGGCACTTCCTCTACACCACCCTCATCAGTCCAAGCCACAACCTACGTCACAATCCAGCACCTCCGGGATTCCGGCACTTTCTCCGGTGATGGTATGATCGATCTTGACATTTGGCTGAACCGGTACGAGCGCGTCAGTGCTACTCACCGCTGGGATCCCATGCTCATGCTCACCAACGTGCTTTTCTACCTGGACGGCACTCCTCGAACATGGTTGGAAATCCACGAAGCCGACATAACGAGCTTAGATCTCTTCAAAGAAAAGATATGCGACCTTTTTGGCAATTTATCTGGTCGTCAGATCGCTGCGAAAAAGACTATTGCCACACAGGCCCAGTCATCTACAAAATCCTACGTCTCCTCCATTCTTGACGTCTTGGCCCTTTGTTCCAAGGCCGCCCAGTGCATGTCAGAAGATGAAAAGGTTAACCACGCCTTGAAAGGCATTGCTGACGATGCTTTTTACCTGCTGGTTTTTAACGACGTCTCAAGCATTGACACCATCCTTAATGTATGCCGACGTCTCGAACAAGCTAAATCCCGCCGCGTAGCCCAAGGCACTGTGCGCGTTCCGAACACAGCGGCCACTTTCTTGCGTGACGACGGCTTCCACCAGGCCTCTCGATGTGACAGCCTCACACGCATCATTCGTCGAGAGGTCGAGGCAGCACAACTGGTAGCCACGCTATTACCGACTCCTGCACCTTCGCTGACCATGATCTCTTTGATACAAGCCGTCGTTCGTCAAGAGCTATCAAATGTCAGCCTCAATCTCGTTCCTGTCGTATACTCTGCTGAGCCTTCTTATCGTCTCTCTTCTGCTCCTCGCATACAACGCAATCTGTCCGAATCGCGTACCCTCGATGAACGGCCCATAGGTTTTCACTATCGACGAGTTGGTCATATCGCTCGTCACTGCCGCAGCCCCTGCGCTCCACCTCTCAATGTGCACTTAAGTCTCATGCCACTTCTGTCCACCAGTCGTACCCATCACTTTCTGCTTCAACGCCGACCACATTTCCCGCTCCTGCAGCACCTCTGAGCAGACCTCGCTACGACCGGTCACCGTCCCCGGCTCGTCGTCAGTACCAGTCGCCCCCACAACGCCGTGCTGGCTCCCCCACCTATTCGCAGCATTTCCCACCGGAAAACTAGGCCGTGCAGCTTCTGGAAGTGCAGCTGCGTTGACGACCTTCGTAAGAAATCCTCGCCTAACGATAATGACGAACCGGAAGCTTTTGGACGTCAAGTCGACAATGTTCGTGTCAGTGCTTTGATAGATACTGGCGCGCATGTGTTCATTATAAGTGCTAACCTTGCCACCGACTTAAAAAAGTTGTCCCGCCCGCCCTCAACCGAACTGTACGAGTCGCCGATGGAACAACTGCCTCAATTCTCCGCATGTGCTCTGAGTGAGTGTCTATTGGGGATATAAGCACTGTCGTTCTTTTCGCCGTTATCGAACATTGCCCTCATGAACTCATTTTCTAGCCACGCACTCTGCCCTCATAGACTGTTCAGCTGGCTCTCTCCATCTCGATTTACCCTTTTTTCCGATATGACCAGCTTACCGCAAACCAGCCTCTGCTGCAATTGATTTCACGGGCTCCTAGCTAACTCTGTTACACATGTCGACTTGTGCTCCATGCCGCCAGTACCTGAAGGTGATTACATGGTGGCCCCAATCCCTGTCATGATGCTTACGCATGAGGTTGCTTGGCTGCATGTGATTTAACGATTACGAGAAACCGCACCTTCCTTCCACCGGTCAACTTCTCACTCACCACCCAAGTTCTACCATAGAGCATTTTGCTGGCCAAAATTACCGCTCTCCTAGATGACAATGTTGAGCCCTGCAGTGTGGACAATTGCTGCTGCTCAGTCAGTGGTTTCACTCCATCACGTTCTTTGGGCGCCGACATCGAGCGAATGGTGTCATCGGGCCTCAGATCTGAGCAAACTGCAGTGCTTTGCCACAGTCTTGAGGGCTATCGTAGCATTTTCGACTTTGCCAGCAACTCTTTGAGCCAAAAGACCATTGTCACTTATCGCATAAAAACTGGCCATGCCCCTTCACCGACGCTCCTACCGTGTCTCTGCGTCGGAGCGTGCAATATTACAACATGAAGTCGGCAAAATGCTTGCCAAAACACTATCGAGTCTTCCTGGAGCACCTGTGCTTCTCCAGTCTTCCTTGTTAAAAAAATTGCCCGCAGCTTCCCTCGGGGGAACACTGAGGAGGATGCGGAGCATAAAATTGGTTAACGGGGTGTTAAAGTGCAACTTACTTGGGTCGATGGCTAAATTGGTTAACGTGGTTGTGAAATGGGGTGTTAAATTGCGACTTACTTGGGTCGATGGCTAAATTGGTTAACGTGGTTGTAGGAGGGGGTGTTAAATGAGTGAACACGTACACACGTATGCGAAAGGGCGGCGCTGGTCGAAGGGACGTCAATCATTGTGTTTGTGGATTCGTTGGCATTCATTTCACGGCGACTTCGGACGTCGACGCACCGTACAAACCAACGGACGAGCGGCAACTGAGCGAGCGAGCGCCGACCTTGAGTATATATACAGCGCGACGGCGCATGCGCTGTCAGCTGTCGAATGTTTTTGAAGGAGAAGCGCGCGCGCGGCACAGATGGTGGGCGACGGCGCGACGGCGCATGCGCGCGCGTCAGCTGTCGAATGTTCGAGAAGCGGTGCGGACGGCGCGGACGGCGCACTACAAGGCGCGACTATAAGATGCTTCCGCATCTAAAAGAAGGATGTAACATGGCGCTTTTGTGTCGATTGTCGTCACCTCAACAAAATTACAAAAATTGACGTTTATCCTTTACCTCGCGTTGACAACGCCCTCGACTGCCTGTACGGTGCTACTTATTTCTCAACTATTGACCTTCGGTCAGGCTACTGGCAGATAGCCGTTGATGACATTAATCACGAGAAGACCGCATTCATCTCTCCTGATGGCGTTTATCAGTCTAAGGTGATGTCCTTTGGTCTCTGCAATGCACCAGCCACATTTGAAAAAATGATGGACTCATTGCTCAAAGGGTTGAAATGGTCCACCTGCTTGTGTTATCTTGACGATGTTAATGTTTTTTCGCTAACAATCGACTCGCGTCTTGATCATTTGTCAGCTATTCTGGACGTTTTACGTCGAGCCAGACTCCAGATTAACGTCTCCAAGTGCCACTTCACTCGTCGTCAATTTTCCGTGCTCGGTCACCATGTCGATGCCCAAGGCGTGCATCCAGCCCCAGAGAAAATTCGCGCCGTCACAAACATTCCTGTTGCGAGGACCACAAAGGATGTCTGCAGTTTTGTGGGATTGTGCTCATATTTCAGACGCTTTGTTAAGGATTTTGCGACCATTGCACGCCCCCTAGCAGACCTCTTGAAGAAAGACGCCTCGTTTATCTAAGGTCATAACCAAGCGTCAGTATTTTCCCAAATTATGACACTGCTTACAACGCCACCAATCTTGGCTCACTTTGATCCATTAGCCCCGACTGAAGTACACACGGACCCCAGTGGACACGGCATACGAGCTGTGCCATTGCAGAAACAATGGGGACACGACCATGTTATAGTCTACGCAAGTCGACTTGATTGATTGATTTGTGGAGTTTAACGTCCCAAAACCACCATTTGATTATGAGAGACGCCGTAGTGGAGGGCTCCGGAAATTTTGACCACCTGGGGTTCTTTAACGTGCACCCTACGCAAGTCGACTGCTATCTCCAGCTGAGCGCAACTATTCCACCATGAAGCGCGAGTGTCTCGCCCTTGTATGAGCAGTCGCGAAGTTTCGTCCATACCTGTATGGGCGCTCATTTCAAGTTGTCACGGATCATCACGAGCTCTGCTGGCTAGCCTCCCTGAAGGACCCCACAGGACGTCTCGCTCATTGGGCTCTACGCCTTCAAGAATACACGTTCTCTGTAATGTATAAAACAGGGCGATTACATCAGGATGCGGATTGTTTATCCCCCTACCCTGTTGACGAAGCAACCAATACGGACGCTATCACGGACGTTTTTTTTTTCCGTGTCGCAGCTGTTGAACATAGGCGAAGAGTACCGCCGGAATGCTTCTTTACGAGCCATCATTGACAAACTGGAGTCAACGCCTCGAGAGCCATTCCTACGAATGTTTTTTTTGGTGAAAGATGGAATTCTATATCGCCGTAACCTTGATTCCTTTGGATCAGACTTCCTGTCATCTCAGCGACTTGCGTTCAACTGTCCTGCATCAACTTCATCACGCTCCCATGACTAGTCATTTGGGTGTTTCTCGCACATAAGACCGGGTACGACGTCGGTTTTTTTTACCTGGACAGGCCCGCTTGGTTCGACGCTATGTCACCGCTTGTGAGCACTGTCAGCGGCGCAAAACGCCGTCTGCCATCTCGGCCGGCTACCTTCAGCCAATCGGCGCTCCCACTGAGCCTTTCTTTCAAGTTGGTCTCGACCTGTTGGGCCCTTTTCTACTCTTCAGCCGGAAATAATTGGATTGTTGTTGCCGCAGACTACGTGACGTGCTACGAAATCACACGAGCTTTCCCGACCAGTTGCGCTACCGACGTCGCGGACTTTTTGCTGTACGACATAATATTAGTGCCCGGTGCTCCCCGCCAACTTCTCACCGACCGTGGCGACACATTCTTATCTGCTGTCGTTCATGAAATCATGAGGTCTTGCCATATCAAGCACAAATTTATTACTTCGTACCATGCCCAGTCAAATTCCCTCACGGAGCCTCTCAACAGGACCTTAACCGATATGCTTGCCAAATACGTTTCGCCAGACCACCAGGATTGGGACATTCATATGCCGTATGTGACGCTAGCCTACAATTCATCCCGTCACATAACTGCCGGTTATTCGCCCTTCTATCGCCTATAAGGCTAGGACCCTTACACACTATGCTACCAGCGGCCACTGAATATGCCGGGAAAGCCATTGCCCACATCGACCACGCACGACAAGTCACCCGTTACTGTCTACAGGCTTCACAGGCGCATCAACAACAGCTCTACGATTCTCCTCATAGGGTCATGCACTTTTCCTTGGGCTCTCTCGTGCTCCTCTGGTCACCTACTTGGCTTGTGGGACTGTCTGAGAAACTGTTGTTTCCCTACACTGGAGTATTCGGTATCGTTCGCCAAGTGACAGACGTCACGTACGAGATTGTTCCAACCGATCCAACAAAATCATCGTCAGCTCCGAGCGACACCAATCACGTGGCTCGGCTAAAGCCCTAGTACGGTGCTTCTACCGCCAGGGGTTATGATACATAACAGCGCTTAACACGGCTGCATGAAAGAAGAGGACGAAATGAGTTTTTTGTTTGATGCTGGACTGGCGCCATCTTGCTCGTCGAGTTCTGTGCGTCGTAAATAGGTTAATAAAGAAGTTACTTGTAACCATATCAGTTCATTGCACTGCACCATCTTTTCGTTTTGCTGTTTCACTGTTTCCCCTTTTCTCAAGTATACAAAACCCAGGAGCGTCATTTGCCCTGCCACTTTCTCTTTTAGCTATAAATGTTCTCTGCACTCCTGCTTTACCGTTTGCCAGTAGGTATTTTTATGTACCTGCCCCAACACCTCCTTTATTTCTGCTGCTTTTCTTTGTATAACAATATTCCTATGCAAAGTTCCGAATACTATAAGGTTGTTCCATGTCCCTGAGATGTGTTTTTATCAACCCGTATACCATCGACTGCTCCTTCGTTCGCCTTCGCTAGTGCCTCCTCTGCGCACTTAAGCATGGCTCCCCACACCCTTGTTTTTCCCGCTCTGTCACCTACGCAGTCCCCAGCTCGGCGATTGTCATCACCAGTTCACTCTGGCAAACCGACATTTTACCAACATTTCTCCTCTACCTGACATTGCCTACAATTGGCGTCAGTTTCCTATTCATTCGCATTCGCACTAGCCCATATTTTGAAACCCACCCCGCATCCTGAACAGTTTACAGTTTCTTTAACCATGTCTTTTCACACCAGTTGTCCTGCTGAATTGTCCCACTCGATAAATACAAAACGTGGCATACGACAAACCCTACCCAAAAGAAAAAAGTCAAAGCTCTACTACAAAGTTTGGCGTGTTGGCTGTACGTGCACCCCCACCACGCGGTCTAGGATAAAAAACACACACACACACAAACAAGTAAATACTTGGTGACTGACACCCCAAAAAGCCAGACAGCCGAATGGGTGCTATAAAGGTTTACACTGCTGCCCTATTATTTTTAAAAGCAAGCTCGAAACACGCAAAAACACTTGTGCAGTGGATCGCAAACCCTCGCAAATCACTTTCATCTAATGTGCCAGTCTGAACTTAAATTTACATTGAACACGTCTGCCGTCTCGGAGAAATTGGTAGGAAATTGCTCAATGACCATTATTGCTGCCATGGCTCCCACTACTTTTTATTTGTCTAGTAAGGTCGGCGACTGCGCAGTAAAGTCGGGCAACGCCGTGTAAGGCAACAGTGACGTGAGTCTGTCCGCTTCCTGAATCGGGTAATTCTAAGTTCGCTTCCCTGATGCGGGTGAAAAAAAAACGTCATTTTCTTTCAAAATACTCCTTCCTTGGCACAAACGTAACACTACAAGGTTTATAGACCACTACTTCAACAATTAACATTGACTTAATAGTTGCCTGTAGTGTCCCTTTAATGGCGACTCTGGAAGTGAAGAATGCTGCCGAATCAACTACGTGACCTTCAGCCTAAAGAATTCCGGGGCCTTCCCAAACAGTCGTAACTTTCTTCAACTTCGCGGCGAATGTCCCACTGCTCCAGTGTCTACAAGAGCGGGGATGCTGTGACCATGCATGAGGACGTTCTGTTCGCTAGTTCGTCGCCTCGCGTGGTCCGTTTTGTCGTGGCATCGGGTCATGGCTACGGCAGTTTGGGCCGCTGCTGGGACGTGGCGTTGTTAGGTCTTGTTTTGGCCGCGAAGTTTCGACGTCGGGACTACGTAGACGTTGCGGTGGGTTCTTGGGGTTCCATCGCAGCGTCGTCAGAGGCTCAACTTTGGCCTTTCGTGGACGGATGGATGAACAAATGCTATGAGCGTCACCTTTAATTTTAACCAGTTGGTGACATTTGTGCCACAAGGCTCGTAAGAAAAAAAAACACGAAAAATAATCTTTCTTTATACGTTGGCCTAACGCCTCACCTACTATGAATAAACGATCCTATCTTCCTTCTCTTACTTGCTTCAATAGCACACGTGTTCAGTTTTCCTTGTTAACCTTAGAGCTCATAGCCTATTGAAGGCTTGTACTGTCACGTATATCCGAATGGATATCACCACATTCAATCAGATTATGCTCCATCGTTTCCTTTGCTCCCCCACAGTATGTACATTGTTCTTTTTTAATAAAGTTCGCTTTACGACCGCAAGTTTTCAGAAAACCCATTTTTGCTTTGAACATTAAAGCGCTTCCCTTTGAATTATGATAAACATTTTGCCGCAATATTTTGTTCTTGCCCTTTCGGTAGTCACTGAGGGCTGGTTTCTTTTCGATCACTGTCATTCAATAAATCTTCTCTGCCTCTCTGACTTTTTGCAAAATGCTCTTTGTTGCAATAATGCCCAATTCGCCAGCCTTATACTTGTTGGTGAGCCTCCTAGTTCTTTTTTTTTGCACTTTATGCCGACGTTCTGCCTATAAATTACCTGGACACCTTCCCTGCCGATCTACTCTCCTTTATTTTACTAAGCCTTTCTTCAAATCTCATTTTGCCATGAGCTCCCGTTACGTCGAAGTCTGTCCATCCCACAACCCCCCTTACAGCTACATTCGTTGTCGTCCCGTGAGCGCCCAACGCGAGGCGTCCCACAGTCCTTTGATATCCATTCCTGATTGCAGCTATGACTTAATACACACCCCTGTGCTCGGGGATGTACTGGATCATTATGCCTTTCTACAGACTTAAAAACACTTTGTACTAATTGTATTTAAGAAACTCTGTGCTTATTTGTTGCTGCATTCCTCTTTCTTTTTGCTGCCGATGCTTTTTTCTGTGCCTCTATATATCTATCTCCCTCATTTATTCATACTCTGAGGTACTTGTAGTCGCTTAACCTCGGTATTTTTTGGCCCTGTATTGAGACCACCTGGTGTCCGTGGTCATTCAATACCATCGATATATAATTTGTTGCACTAAATCTGAGCCCTAAAGCCTCGCTTTCCCTTTCGCATTTATCTGCCAGCTGATCTAAATTCTGTAACTCTCCGCATATAGGACAATATTGTTTGCATGAAATGAACGTGGAAGCATCTGCTAAATCATCACGCTAGTTTGCTGGTGTGGCAGACTGAACCAAATATTGTTTTTCTATCCTTGCTTATGCAAAGCATGAATAAAAGCAGGAACAAATGACATCTCTGTCTTAGCTCCTTCTTAATTTCAACGCTGTCATAACTACTTATTCCTTCTTCTTCTGCTGAAACTGCATTTTGTCGCTATATTTCTCTCAAAACCTGTATACAGTCGTCACCTATGTCCGGTTACTTCAGTAGGTTGCAAACATTTCCTGATTTGCGTTGTCATACGCACGAGTGATGTTCAAATAAGCTGCGCACAAGGACCTGGTTTCTACTTTAGGTATTTCTGTACACTGAGTAAGAAGAAACAGGTTATTACTCTAGACGCAGCCTCCCTTTTATCGCAAATCTTTGTCATTCAGCGTTCAATTTGTACTTTAATTTTTGCTCTAGCCAATTTGTGATAAACAATTTTTTTTCTACCTATGTGTCCCATATCTAGCTGATTTTGTCCTGTGGCCGCTATTTTCTGCTTTGCCTGACTGTACTCTCATAATGCCTCACGTCGCTTCTCAGACGCTCCCAGGATTTCTCTGTTCCACCAACTTTATGGCTTTCTTCGCACTTTCTTCGTACTTTCCATTCTCTCGTCAATACAAGTAACAGCTTATTGTACAGCCAGTCTTTGCCCGCTAGTTTTTCATTGTCGTGCTGGACTATTTCGGCTATATTTGTTAGTTGTGTACCACTAAAATACGTGCTTCCTTATTTTGACTCTATGTTCTCAATTTCAGTTTTTATTCCATTTATTATGTTATGCGTTCATGATCACTATTCAAGCTGTATACAAGGCAAGTTGTATTGATGGCAACAGACTGCGGAGTTCGTCCCTAATGTCCTAGATAAAGTCCAACGGGTTCAGAGCATCAGGTCGCGTGGGCCAATGTGGGCTACGCTAGGTTTACGCAGCCAGTGACTGTGGCCAATTCGTCACTTGATTGCTCGGTGCATTCACCATGCCGCGGCGAGCAGGTTCGGAGTGGCGCGTGCGCACTGTCTTCGTGAAACGGTCCATGGTCTTTGCAGCTCGGCTGGCTTGGCATTCTTCAATTGACGCGTACACAATTTACCCTTGTCTTGCTCCTCAACCCACTTTTTGTTCAAGCGCGTGTATTTTCCGCTCTGTGTACTGTGCGACATCGCACCTGAAACGTCTTTCCTCTCAAGCATCGCTTTACACGCTCTGCGATCCGGAGCATAACTACATCGATCGCATCCGAAACTAAGATGGATCTATGTTCGTTCATATAAGAGTTCACTTCGTAAGTTTCCCACGTTTTTCCTTTTCTCTCTGTGTGGCAGCCGTCTAGCTGTCGCTCGTTTACACGTAGGTGTGATCTATAATTCCTTCGAGAAGACACAGAACTATGTGGTTGTTGATGAATCTGAACTAAACCACCGCCGCAATTTCCAGACACAGCCCCAAGTGCCACCATTTTGCCATCCAGTGCTGCTACGTACAGTGCGTTGTGGCCTAAGGACAGCAAGTAGAGCCAGTGAAAAGAAGCCTTCTATGTCTCTGCGTCGCCGTCTCCAAGCACGCCAAACTCCGATGGGCGCGCCTGCTACGCCGTGACGACTGACTATAGCTATTCAACTTTTCGCTGGTGTCGCTTGACCATGTCACGCTTACTAGTGCGTACGCACTACGCAGTACTGTATCTAGCCCTAACGATCGCTTGGTAGGTTTTGCGCAGGTCGTCTGAGCGGAGGTCATTTACAGCTGCGCTTTCTTGAGTTACGCGGGTGCGCATTTCATTGCGATAGCAATTATACGGACACTCGTGGCTGGATATTGCTGCCGGCGTCGGCGTTAGTGTCACCGTCACTCTCTGTGTGTGTATACGTATTTATATATGTGAAGATGCAAGAAAGAAACAAATTTAGAAAAAGACTCCAGCATGCGCAATCGAACTTTGCCACCTTGCATTGTGAGTGTGAGGCGTTCTCCACTGAGCCGCCGAGGAGCACGCCCTTCAACGTTCAAGCGGCAATCTATTTATATTTACCACTTATTTTCGCTGATGCACATGTCGGGGAGAAGGATCATGTTTTCAGCATTACTAGCCAGATGGCGCAATGTGCGCGCGCGGCCACATCACCCGGCGGCGCACGCTCTCATTCTCCTCGTGCACTTTGCCCCGCTTTGAGGAGGGGGCGATGCTTCCTCACCCTCCCTTATGTCATGGGGGGGGGAAGGGGAACCGTACGACTTGGCTGGAATCAGGCTCTACTTGGAACGATTCTGTTGTAGTACCCGAGCGCACAAAGGTCACTGCATTTATTGCAGTCTGCGTTTGCGAAAAGCAAACGCTTTTCAGCCACAGCAAAGTAACAACTGAGACGCTTGTTCGCGTGCATCTGTACCTGCGAGTAGATTTCCTGCGTTATTTGTTTGTGAAAAACGCGGGGCACGTTTCGATTTGTTTGCCATTCTCCGCTTGACCTTTCAATTATTTGTTATACCGATCAATGCTTCACCTTTGCGGCAAAGCTGCGACTTTTTCTAGCGGCTTCTCAATCGTCATCGCTTGTGAGAGGAATATTTCTACGCTGATGGTGGATTTCGCATCAGTACCGCCAAGTGTTCGTGGTTCATTGCTCGCCTGAAACAGCGAACTTTCCTGCCTTCTGTCATGTCTTGATCAGCACGGTGGAACAGGCTTATATTTTGTCCATAAATAGTGCCACGTTTTTGCTTGCCAGCTGTACGCGAATTTCGTGCAAAGCTTCAGCTCTCCTTGGACACGACATTGTTGAGTACTGCCAGGAACTTGGTACTCAGTATGTCCCACGCTGTCCTACTAAAAATGTCGTGCTCATAGTTTCCAAACCTTTTCCTGAGCAAACTAATCTTGCATGGCATAGTAGACGTGCCATAGCTTGTTATACCGACTCCAGGCGTTGAAAACAGCTACGTGGTCTTACGCTCCCATCCAGCTTTTCAGATCTTCAAGTGATGAACTGTGGAAGTTGGCGGCTTTCTGGGTTGCCAGAGAAGGATAGTTACAGGTGGCATATAATCTGTCATTGTCGCTGTGGCCGAGATGAGGCTCTTGACCTCCTGTCGGGTCTTCTCAAGTATAGGCCCGAACTCTCACAGTAAACGTTGTTGCCTGTGGCTTGTGCATTTCTCGGGGCTGTTCTTGATGTCTTCCCGACTGCCGCTGGTGTCACGGAATGATGAGGGCGTCTGGTACAAGAAAAGAGTACACCTCCACCAGACGTCATGGAGTCAGGATGTCGACAATGGGAGCAGGCTATAGGTTAAAGATGAAACTGCTTTTTGGGCCGAATTCATGACCTCCTAAACAGAAGGTCAGGCTACATATATAGGGAATGATACGCCGCGCCGGTTAGATCATGGGCCATTGATTAACTGACAAGCGGCCAGGTAAAGCCCGTCGCACTTGGTGCGTGTGCTGTTGAATATCCTAGGGTTATCACTGGTCGCCGCGCAAGCTCATGTGTTTGCGTCCAGCACGAGATGTTACCAGAGCGATTCACATTACACGCCAACCTTCTCGAACAATGAGGCGCAGTTTCCACTTAGAATTCCTGACTGGTTTTGCGGGCGAAATCCGTATGAAGGGAAACTGAAAATAAAAGCACGCGTTGCTATAATACATTACCTTCGATCACAAGCATGGCGAAAAACCCTGACGCCAAATGGCACTCTTGCGCTCCTGTCAATCCACCGCTTCCCTTATTGTTCATCGACCTGGATAAGGTCGATGATCGATAGCGGGCCAACCAGGAAATTACGGGCCTAATAGACTGCATAGAAGACAGGGCCACCGTTTTTTCGAAGGTATTCATGTTGGAACTTGTGTCGTTATTGCTGCAAAGCGACTTTCTCCAAAAGTAGAACTTATCACCGCTTTGAGGCGAGTACCTTGATGTGCCTGCAGCTGTTCGACCAAAACTATTCCACTCCCTGCACGACGATCCGATGGTTGGTCACCTAGGACGCAAGCTCGAGAGGATAAAAAAAAGGTAGTGCTGGCCACGCCTACCACTGACGTCACTCGTTACGTGAGGACATGGCCAAGGGAGTGACATGCCCATAGAGTCAATGGGGATGAAAATTGGACGCGATGATAGAGCTGTTTAGATTGTGGGGCAGTTGTAAAAAGATCGCGAAAATACCAATTTACATTTAACTGAAAAATATTTTGTTATTTTTACTCTCAAATAACATTATAGAACAAATAACAACTAGAAATACTGTTTGTGTAATTATTGGCTGTGCAAAAAATGAAAAAGTTTGCAAAAGCACGAGGGTGTTTTGATATGCTGACAGGCGTTCCGCAAAGCGGACGACACTGTCGTCATCCGCTTCTACGCCATGGCTGTCCCCCATTTGCTGTAGAAGCCCCCTTTCTCAAATTCTATCCTTTCCATATAATCACCATCAGCCTGACTACGTCCACTGCAAGACAAAGGCCTCTCCCGTGTTCCTTTGATTGCTGTGGCCAATTTATACCCGCAAACTTCTTAATCTCATCGGCCCACCTAACCTTCTGTCTCCTCTAACCCACTTGCCTTCTGTGGGAATCCAGTTAGTTCCCCTTAATGATCAGTGGTCATCCTGTCTACGACTACATGCCTAGCCCAAGTTCAATTCCTCTTCTTGATTTTTACTATGATATCCTTAAGCCCCATTCGTTCCCTAATCCATTCTGCTTTCTTCTTGTGTCTTAAGGTTACACCTACCATTTCTCTTTCCATTGCTTGCTGCGTCGTCCTCAATTTAAGCTGAACCTTTTTTGTAAGTCTCCAAGTTTCTGCCCCGTAGCTAAGTACCGGCAAGATACAGCTGTTATATACCTTCCCCTTGAGGCATAGTGGCAATCTATCTGTCATAATTTGAAAGTGCTTGACAAACGTGCTCCACCCCATTTTTATTTTTCCAGTTACTTCAATGTCGTGGTAAGGCTCCGCGGTTCTTACCTGCCCTAAGTAGACATAGTCTTTTACAACTTCAAGTGCACTATTACCTATCTCGAAGCGCTGCTTTCTTCCGAGGTTGTTGTACATTACTTTCGTTTACTGCAGATTAATTTTAAGACCCACGTTTCTGCTCTCCTTGTCTAACTTCTTAAACATGAGTTACAATTCATCCCCTGGGTTACTCAGCAACGCTATATCATCGGCGAAGTGCAGATTACTAAGGTACTCTCCATTATCTCTTATCCTTAACTGTTCCCATTCTAGGCCTCTGAAAACCTCCTGTAAGAACACGATAAATGCCATTGGGGAGATTGTATCCCCCTGCTTTACACCCTTCTTGATTGGTATTCTGTTGCTTTTATACGAAGCACTATCGCAGCAGTCAATTCCCTGTAGATTTCTTCCAGGATGTTTATATATTCTCATCGATGCCCTGATTCCACAGTATCCGCATGACTGCTGATATTTCTACTGAATCAAACGCCTTTTCGTAATCAATGAAGGCTATGTATAGTGGTTGGCTGTATTCTGAGCATATCTCCATTACCTGATTGATAGTATAAATGTGATCGATTGTTGACTAGCCTGTTTGATTGGTGCTTGTTTCTTTGGTTGATTGAATTTTATTGTTTGCTTAACTCTGTTAGCAATTACCTTGGCAAATAGCTTGTATACTATGCAGCGCAAGCTGATCGGCCTATAATTCTTCATGTCCTTGTCATCTCCTTTTTTTATGTAATAAGGGGATTTTTGCATTATTCCAAGACTCTGGTACTCTTCCTGTAAGGAGACACCTCGAAAACAGGGTGTTAAGTTTTTCTAACACAATCTGTCCTTTATCTTTCAGCAGATCTGATGTTACCTGATGTTCACCAGCAGCTTTGCGTCTTTGCATGCTCTCTGAGGCTTTTCTGACTTCTGTTATTACTGGTGGGGTGCAAACTGGGTTACTGCTAGTTCTCATTGCATTAAGGTCGTGGTTGTCCAGGCTACTGTACATATCTCTGTAAAACTCTTGCACTATTTTAACTATTCTACTCATATTGGTACTTATTTTGATTTCTTTGTCCCTTAGTCCAATTTTTGCCTATCCCAAGCTTCCTCTTTGCTGCTTTGACACTCCCTCCGTTTTTTAGAACATGTTGAATTTTCTCCATGATATACCTTCCTATATCGGATACCCCACGCTTATTAGTCAACTTCGAAAGCTCTGACACTTCTATTTCTTCTGTTGTACTTGCAACTTTCATGCTTTGATGCTTCTAAATGAGATTCTTAGTTTCCTGGGAAAGATTGCCAGTATCCTGTCTAACTACCCTGCCTCCAACTTCCACTGCACCCTCCGTAATGATACTCGTTAGATTATCATTCTTTGTATCTACGCTAAGGTTGCTTTCCTCAATAAGAGCCGTGTACCTGTTCTGAAGTGAGAACCTGAAGTCCTGTACTTTCCACTTCAGTTATAGCTCATTGATTGCCTTGTTGCGTATAAGCTTCTTCTTGCGTATCAGCACCGCATAGGCCTCATCTGTCCTTCTAACCTCACGGAGCCCTATCATATCCCATTTAACACCCTCTATCTCCTCGAACAGTACAGCTAGACTTGCCTCACTAAATAGGGTTCTGGCGTTAAACGTTGCCAAGTTCTGGTTCCAATGGTGGCCTGTCCGGATCCAGAGATTCTTAGGACCCTCTGATGCGTTGCAGATCTGACCGCCGCCGTGGTCAGTTGCTTCGCAGCTTCTGGGGGAGAGCCGTGAGTTAATTGACGTATACATGTGGGAGGTATTGGCCAGATACTGCACCAGGGTGGCCAATCCTACGCTGGTGAGAGATTGTGTTACCGGTGGTGGTCAACGGTGAGGCCCCTCCCCAGGCCTCTTAACGCAGTTCCATCAACACGCTAATGTTTTTATCCAGTTAGGAACTGCGCGGCACCGGGATTTGAATCACGAACCTTTTGATGCGAGGTGGATGCTTACACCACTACGCCGTTGCCGCAGCTTGTATTGCAGTTAACCACGTAATAGAAGCTCACAAGTATTTGCCACACTTACTTCAGTAAGTTTCGATGCTGCATAGAGGCCTAGAGAAATGACAACGATGATCACACAAACTTGCAGCAATAAATTGTTTCTTTGCGAGTCAGTCAATTGACGTTTACATAAATAAAAGACCCGTAAATAGCATTTTAGCATATACATTAGAGAACAATGTGCATGCATCAACATTCTTGTGCATACAAGGTATGTGCTACGCATAGCCCCAATTATGATTCATGGTGCAACAAAGCCGTCCAGCGCTCACTTATATCCACATCGGACTTCGCGAAAGCCTGGCTGGTTTAAGTAAGGGTATACCGTTTACGCCTCTGCACTTCTGTACCTTAAGATTTCACAACTTTTTGGCAGTATTCGGCAAGATTTCTGTAATGGCTGTTAATATATCCGCGTGTGGCGCACGTGAATAAACCGCACGATCAGTGCGGCACGAACAGTGCAGCATGACTGTTTGTTTTCTTGTCCACGCTGGCACCTAAAGTGCATCACTTTTTAATTTTCTACGCGTTCACACCATGCGCACTTCTGAATATGTAGAATAAATAAGAAACAGTTTCTTATACCTACTCTTCTCAAGTCTAAAAAGACTTGGATGGCATTTCTATCACCACTGCCAGCACTGCGCTGTCATCGTTTTGATGAGGGCGACATCTGATGGCCCGTATGAGAAGCCTAAAACATGCCACTGGATTCACATCACGGGGCTGTCAATGACGCAAGACATCGCCGACAAGTGCATCGGGACTCAGGTAGCCCATTAGGCCACCTCGACTACAGTTCCAACAAATTGGTATGTATTTACTTGGGCTCTTCCTGACGTCAGCTGTAGCGAACCAGTGAATCATCTTAGCTACTGACTGCCTTACTCGCTACGCCGAGACAAAATCCCTGTCTAAAGGCATAGCATCCGAAGTAACAAAATCATTCGTCGAAAACTTAGTCTTACGACCCGGCATCCTGGAAGTCATCATCAGAGATAGAGTTGTGGCATTTGTTGTTGACCTAACTGAGGGGATTCAGGCATACAGTGAGATAAGCCACCCCCCGACAACAGCGTACCACTCACAGATCAACGGCCACATCGAGAGGCTCAACAAGCATCAATACAATGCTGTTCAGAGAGAGGCATTACCACGCTCGTTTTCCTAAATTGTCCGTGTTGTACTTGGTTTACGCTCTCAAATACTGTCATCGATGGTCAGCGCCAACCACGACTGATTGTTCTAGAAGCTTCACCGTTATAGTTGAGCAACGATTGAGCACCGTATTTCGAAGAATGTATATAAGCGACCTTCTGGGTTTGCACTATAGCAGGTCACAAATATGACACAAGAATGTTGACTGGAAGCGTAATAAATATTTCAGCTTGACAATATTAACACCAATAAAAAAGACACCACGAGCAAGAGCGCGGTCGGCTGCTGTTGCAGACGATGAACCTAGAGTAGCGCAATATTTTGCTGCAGGGCCGCTATAGTTCTCGCGACCGCCATCCGCTGGAATGACCAACTTTATTAGTACAACTTTAGTTAGAAAGATCCCCGGAAAGACCGGCCGAGTGGCGGTCGCGAGAACTAGTGGCACTGCAGTCCGATTTGTCTCCCTCGGCCCCGGGTGTGCGTGTTGTGGTTGGCAGCGGCAATGGCCTCATGGCAAGCAGTTACCCTAAATGCTGTGCTGTATTCACACGTGACTTCTCGTGTTCCTCACACTGCTTAGTATCGTGTACTAAAACTTGTTTGCGAAGTATGAAGCGTACTGAGGAGAAGCAGATTTATCTACACTTGAGGTACGCCGACTTGCCTTGCGCTGTGCTGCAACAGCGACGACTGCAATGGCGACTTCGCTTCACTCAACTTGCTCGTTTGTTTGCTTATTCATTTTTGTAGCGTTAGCTACTCTGGCCTTGCCAAGCCCGCTTTGTGCGGCACATTAAGAGCTGTGCTACGAATTCGCAAATTTCAGTGATGTCGCAGAGCGTGCGCACCGGAGCTACAGGGTACTAGAAGGGGGCAGTGGAGTGAACGAGGTGGCCGTGCCGCATCTCGGCTGATTCTCCGGCGGGTGACCGTCGCGGCGGTGCTGTAGTCCCATGATACTGAAGGTCACAGGAGCGTCTGCATTTGGAGTACGCGTGCTCGAGCCTGCAAAAGAGTATATTTACTCGTTTTTAGCGCGTTTAATGCGTTTCTGAGTCTTTATCAGTTGACGCACCTGCTACGCGTCATGGTGCACAAGTGAATAGGCAAGCACGCTGAAACTGCGTCGATACATTCGCTATTTCAAGAGCCTGCCGATCCACACACCAAAAAATGTCAATCGTAATTTGTTCGGATCCGCCTAGCTTGTTACTCAATGAACGTTTTGAGCTGCGTTACCTCTCAAGTGGCTACTGGCGAACTAGAAAGAGAGGAGAGGTATCAAAACTGTGAATGAATCATACGCTCGTTTTGTCGGCAGTCTCTACGATATCCAGAGCACAGTGTTCCTCGTTTGAGCCTACATGCGCTCGATTGTTTCCCGAGAAATCCTAGTATAAGTGACGTTGTCACAACTTCAATCGGTGACGAATCTGTTTTATCATGCCCGTTTCGCAGAAGGTAATTATTGCTTTCTGAAAGACCTATTACATAATAAATTTATTAAAACAACACACAAACATGCTAAAATGTGCCAATTCTTATATAGCCTGTATGTTAATCTGCGTAAATTTATTGTAAGCAGTTCTCAATTTGTATCGACTGCTAGAATTGTGCTGTTTTTCAAATATTTTATTGGCGTAATGTCTTTGCAAGTGAGCAAATTTTTGTTGATGTTTTGTATTATAAGCGTAGTTTTATTATTAGGTGTCAAACGTGTAAGCAGACTGTGGTGCATCTAGTTTTGAAATGTTTGCCTTCTTTGTATATGTACACAGCAAACACACACACACACACACACATATATTTATATATATATATATATATATATATATATATCCGTAGGGAAGAAGACGCACGTACGAAGTGATTTTATTGACGATTCGGCCGCGGTCTGGCCTTCATCAGAACCTGATGAAGGCCGGACCCGTGGCCGAATAAAATCACTTCGTACGTGCGTCTTTTTCCCTACGGATATTCTTACCAGGACCCAGCACCACTTTTGTTTTTGGTATATATATATATATATATATATATATATAAATATATATATATATATATATATATATATTGTGAGAGTAATAATTTATTGGGCCAGTTAGTCTTTGTGAAGGTATGGGATACGGCACAACGGGAGCGTTGTCAACAAAGATAAATATATTTATTTCCCAACAGTTTCGGGAGGGGTCCTGATCCCCTGATGAAGGGAGGACCCCTCCCGAAACTGTTGGGAAATAAATATAGTTATCTTTGTTGACAACGCTCCCGTTGTACCATATCCCATATATATATATATATATATATATATATATATATATATATATATATTGTGCAATGGATAGGGTGCAATTAGCAGTGCCTGCCAAAGACGAGGAAGAGGACCGTGGTTCGTGCTCGTGATATCTCCGATTCGGATCACTGAGCGCTTGACCTGTGTTCGTTTTTTAATACACTTGTCGCGGAATCAACGCTCAACGCGTACTACCAAGTGGTGGAGAGTGCTTGTTCTCTTTTACACCCTGAAACTCCGTAGCCGGACTCTACCTCCACCGTCCATCTTACCTGATGACATTGCAGCACAGCCAAATGCTGCCACATCCCGCTCTCTGCTGCCCCGGTATTCCGAGGAAGCGCGACCCAGTTCTATTCAACGGCACTGATGAACAGGACGTCGAGGACTGGCTCGCTGGCTCGCTTCGTTTGAAAAAGTGAGTGTCAACAACCGGTGGGACGATAACGACAAACTCGGTCACGTCCACTTCTACCTGAGGGGTGTCGCGGAGCTTTGGTTGAACAACCATGAGGCTGAGATTACCACCTAGGCCTCTTTCAAAACGACCTTCGCAGACGTATTCGGCCGACCGGCAGTGCGCAAGCTCCGCGCCATGCAGTGCTTGCGTGATCGTGCCCAGTTGGCAGGAGAAAGTTTCATGTCTTACATATAGGACGTCGTAGGCCTCTGCTGGCGCTTCAATCCGGCCATGTCCGAAGCCGACAAAATCAAGCATATCATGACGGGCATCGAAGATGATGCGTTCCACATGCTTGTGGCGAAA
Source organism: Rhipicephalus annulatus (assembly GCA_013436015.1). Classification (NCBI taxonomy): domain Eukaryota; kingdom Metazoa; phylum Arthropoda; class Arachnida; order Ixodida; family Ixodidae; genus Rhipicephalus; species Rhipicephalus annulatus. The sequence continues at coordinate 484,523 of WOVY01003070.1, forward strand.
ACTCCTCGAACGGTCACAGACATCAATCAGCCCTGCTAGAGCTACGACGAGTTGTGAAAACAGCGCATTTCCTTCCGACGTCACAGTTTCGACAAGACCAGCACGTCATCACTGACCGTTAGCGCGATCTCTCCAGATGAGGAAGTATTGACGCACCAAATACAGCAAACAGTTCCTCCGCGAGGAGGTTGCCCGAGAAATTGTATATTGCTCCAATTCTCCCTAGTAATAGTCATGGACTCCCCTCGTCACTGTGCCAAACCATTGAGGAACAACTATCCGAAGCTCTTCCGCCTACGCACCAGCCACCGCCTGTATCAGCGCCGTTGACCTATGCCGACGTCGCGAGCAGGCCTTCGAATGCAGTGCCATACAGCACTGGCCCTCCTCAACGCTCTCATGTCTTCTACGCACCGCAGGCGCCGACAAGCCCACAAGTTCCGCATTATCGACGTCCTGCTACCCTTCCCAATAATCCTTGGCGCACACTTGACAACCGACCAATATGCTAATACTGTGGTCTACCCGGTCATGTCAAGCGTTTCTGCCGCCGCCACGTCCCTCGTCCAACTGCCGCTGAAGCCAATGACAGCTACGACCATACAGAGCCGCAGCAGCCAATACCCTTCCACGCACCTTCAAACACCTCATCCTCGAAGCGCCGCACCTCCAACTCGTCTCGATCACCCTCCCCGCATCCACGCTCGCTATCGCCAATGCTTCGACGCACCGCGCCCTGTCCACACGGAAAACTGACCACCACAGTTCCCGGGGCATGAGCTGCGCCACGATCGAAATCTACAAGGCCTCGTTCCCCACCTGCAAACGAAATCCCGATCTTCATTGAAGGTGCTGCCGTGTCCACCTTAGTCGATACTGGAGCTGCTGTGTCTGTGTTGAGCGAACCAATATGCCGCAAATTGAAAAAGATTACGACTCCGCTTTCTGGTGTTTCTCTTCGTGCTGCTGCCGCACATCACCTACAACCTTCCGTCACGTGCGCGGCTCGTCTACTCACTCAGGACGTTTTGAATGTGGTTTAATTCGTCGTCTTTCTGCACTGCTCGCATGACGTTATATTGGGCTGGAATTTGATTTCCTCTTAGTATGCCATTGTCGATTATGCCCATGCCGAGCTTGAATTATCAGCAATCTCAGACATCGCTCCTGCTAAGTCATCTTTTTCTCGTGTCGTCATCGCCGAGGACACGAACATCCCACCTATGTCGTCTGCTATTGTGCCAATCTCCTGAGACTCTGCTTGCTCTACCGCCTTGTTCACGCCTTCAGTGAAATTACTTCCCGTAAGCAATTTCTTCTATTTGCTGTTATCACGATCGAAAACTCCTCCGCAACCATTTATGCCCGAACCTGCTTTCGGTCCCAATCACTATGTTCTGCGGAGAATGTATAGGGCAACTTGAGGACATTGATTCAGTCTGCCCTAACTCAATACTTGGCCGCACAGCAAGCCTTAATGTCGTGAGCGTTAATCTCGATACCACGGCGAACACATCTACCCCAGATGTCTTCCTTCCATCAATTGCTTCAGACCTTCCTAGCGTTCAGCGGACGCAACTCCTGAAGCTTCTCGGCCGCTGTCGTATGTCTTTCGATTAAAAGCAACCCAGTTTGGGCAGAACAACTTCGATCGCTCATCATATAGACACCGGCAGTCATGCACCTCTGCGCCAGCGTTCATACTACGTCTCTCAAGCTGAACGTCGGGTTATTGAAAACCAGGTGACTGACATGCTTAGTCGGGAAGTCATGCAGCTGTCCCACAGTCCCTGGGCATCCATGGTTGTGGTCGTCAAAAAGAAGGACGGTAGCATCCGCTTCTGTGTTGATTATAGGTGCCTTAACAAGATAACGCGCAAAGATGTCTATCTGCTCCCAGAATTGATGACGCGCTCGACTGCTTGCAAGGCGCGGAGTTCCTCTCTTCGCTGGATATTCGGTCATGGTACTGGCAGGTACTTATGGATGAAACCGACCACCCCAATACTGCGCTCGTAACCCCGACGGCTTGTACAAGATCAACGTGATGCCGTTCGGCCATTGAAATGCTCCGGCCACATTCGAGCGTCTTATGGATAACATACTTCGAGGGCTCAAGTGGCATACGTGCCTTTTCTATCTGGATGACGTCGTGGTTTTTTCAAAAGACTTCGATACCAATCTCCAGCGCCTCGCAAGTGTCCTGGAATGCCTCACACAGGCTGGGCTACAACTAAATTTGAAAAATGTCACTTCGTCGCACAGAAGCTCGCAATCTTAGGGCACGTTGACAGCAAGTACGGCGTTATAATAGACCCAGACAAGCTTAGCGCCATCACCGAGTTTCCTACGCCGTCAACACTCAAAGGCCTCCAGAGCGTTATAGGGCTCTGCTCGTATTTTTGACAATTTATTCGTAATTTCGAATCTATAATGATCCCTTTAACACGTCTACTTGCTGACAGCCAAGGTATCTCGGCATGGTCGTCCACCTGTGACGACGCATTTGCGAAATTATATCATCTTCTAACATCGCCGCCGATCCTCCATCGCTTCGACCCAGACGCCCTTCCGAAATCCACACGGACGCTAGTGGAGTCGGCCTTGGCGCTATCCTTGCGCAGCGAAAGTCTAGCTTCGATGAGTATGTCGTTCCTTACGCGAGTCGCACTCTGACCAGAGCTGAAGAAAATTATTCGGTCACGCAGAAAGAATGTCTAGCCATCGTTTGGGGAATCGCTAAATTTGGACCTTACATAGGTCGGACATTTGATGTCGCGACTGACCATCACGCCCTCTGTTGGTGGTCGTCTCCAAAAGACCCATCTGGTCGCCCAGCCCGTTGGGCATTACGACTCCTAGGCTACGACATCCGTGTCATCTACAGGTCAGGGCGCAGACATTCAGACGCCGACGCTCTCTCGATTTCCGCTTCCCCATGACTGTGCAAATGCGCCTGTTTCTACCTACAATTCTGCCTCCCTCACACACGCTGACATGCCATCCGAGCAGTGTCAAAACCCTTGGATAGTGTCTTTAATGGAGTTCCTATCGAAGCCATTACCGAGTACCGCCAGTCGCTTGCTGCAGCGCACAGCTCGCAATTTCACCATGCGCGATGGGCTATTCACCGCCGCAGTTACCTCAGTGAAAGTCGCAAGTGGTTGTTGGTGATTCCTCGCCATCTACATACTGATATTTGCGCCTCGTTTCATGCAGACCCCAATGCGGCCACGCTGGTGTAATAAAGACGTATGCACGCCTCCGGCTGCGGTACTACTGGCGTGCAATGTACCGATTTGTCCGCCAATACGTGCGTTCATGCTCAAAATGTCAACGCCGTTACAGTTCACCGCATGCAGTCAGTGAACCGCTCCTGCCGTTGCCCGGCCCATACCGACGTTTCGATCGCATCTGAATTGACTTATACGGCCGACTTCCATACACATCTAACAAAAATCGCTGGGTGGTTGTCGCTAGTGATCATTTGACACGGTATACTGAGACTGCCGTGCTGCCAGAGGCTACATCACGTGAAGTCGGCTAATTTATTCTTCACAAACTTGTTCTTCACCCGGCGCTCCTCGCAAGTTACTCAGCAACCGCGGACGCACGTTCCTCTCAGAAGCCGTACAAGACCTCCTACGTGAATGCAACGTTGCTCATCGAACGACCAGTGCGTACCATCTCTAAACCAATGGCAAGACTGAACGCTTCATTCGCACATTAGGCGATATGCTGTGCATGTATGTATCTGCTGACCACACCAACTGGGACCGCATACTACCATTTCTCACCTATGCGTACAACAGCGCCGCCACTCAGTCCACTACTGGATTTTCTCCTTTCTTCTATATGGTCATGAACCCTCCTTATTTATGGATACCATTCTGTTGTATCGCCCGGATACTTCAGAGTCTGCAACTCTCTCCGAAGTCGCCACCTGTGCGGATGAATGCAGGCCACTAGTACGTTCATTAACTACACAAGACCAAGCACACCAAAAACACCACCATGACGCCAACCTGTATCCCCAGTCATATTCGACTGGAACATCGGTGTGTCTTCGCGTTGCCTCCGCAGCTCCAGGCCTTTCTTCAATGCTGCTGCCTAAGTATGACGGCCCCTACCGCATCCTCTGTCAAGCATCCCCGGTAAACTATATTGTCGAGCCCATGCAGTCATCCAGAGACCGCCACCGTCACGCCCGTGAGACTGTTCACGTCGATCGCCTGAAGCTGCAATATGACCCACCAGTCTTACCTGTGCCTTAGAGTACCAGGACGGCTTCTTTTTGGCAGGGGAGTGATTTGTAGAATGGATAGGATGCAATTAGCAGTGCCTGCAAAAGACGAGGAAGACGACCATGATATATATATATATATATATATATATATTTATTTATATATATATATATATATATATATATATATACGGTAGAAAAAGAGGTCGACAAACGTGCGAAAACACAAGTTTTACTAACGTTTCTACAGGTGGGCCTATCTTTGTCTGACGAAGGAGGCCCACCTGCCGAAACATTAGTTAAGCTTGTGTTTTCGCACGTTGGTCGACCTCTTTTCCAACTGTATTTTCCACCGGATTCATTGAGGTTTACCCCACTTTATTTTATATATATATATATATATATATATATATATATATGTCACCAGAAGAAGCGAACGAGCAAACGAAAAACGATGCTTTATTGCCAACGTTACGGCCGGGGAACGGCCTTTGTCAGGGCATACGTGCATATTACACTAAGACGCACTCCTTAAGGACATAGCATGGGGGCCCCCAATTGTGAATAATCACTCTTCGCAATATTGACATACATGTTAACAAAAAGATATTCAGACATGAGCAGAATTTTGTTGATAGCGGAACAGCAGTGCACTATACAGAATATGGTAGGGCAAGGTGACTTGAAAACACAGATACAAGTAATATGACGGACACTTGTGATATCGCAACATTTGTGAATGAATAGAAACAATAAAAGCAGGCAAGGTCATGTTAAGTTACGTTCGTTGTCAATGAAATTAATATGAGCATAATATCACCATTTATCTCGCAATGTGGTAACAGAGTTTAATACTAGATGACAAACTTCCCGATAAAGCAAAACACTCATTAGTCCCACTGAGCCCTGTTCCAGGAAGGTTTTACCTATTGCCTAAAATACATAAGCCCAATAACCCCGGTCGTCCTGTAGTGTCAGGCATTGGCACTGTCACCGAACTACTTTCAAGCTATGTCGACGGCTTGATTAGTATACTACCTCCAACTTTTCCGTCCTATCTGAAAGACACTACTCATTTCCTCGCTGACATCATCGGCCTCAATATACCTGCTGACTCATTTCTGGTAACATTAGTTGTTGCGTCACTTTATACTAATATTCCAGACAAAGACGGCATTCGTGCAGTAGTGGATGCTTATAACGACTCATCCTGTGACAAATCTGTTTCTAGCTGCACATTAGCCACATTATTAAAACTCATCCTGGAGCTTAACAATTTTCAGTTCGGCGACGTTCACTACGTACAAGTTAGTGGCACTTCAATGGGCACCAAAATTGGTCCAAATTAGGCGAGTATATTTATTAGCCAATTGGAAAATCATTTTTTTTTCAACGTGCAGACTACAACCATAATACTACAAACGTTTTATAGACGACATTTTTTTATTTTGCATCACGGCGAAGCGGAACTCATTACTTTCATTGCAGACTTTACCAAGGTTCATCCATCCATTTCATTGTCACAATCGTACTCGAAGGCATCCAACTGTTTCCTGGATGTACCAGTATCCCTTTGCGGCGAAAAATATCTACTAAAGTATACAGAAAACCCACCGACGCTCACCGATATCTTCATTTCAAAAGCAGCCATGTTAAACATTGTAAGACGAGTATACCCTACAGTCAAGCACTTCGTTTCAAAAGGCTTTTCTCTGAAAACTCAGACTTTGTTGAAAACTGTGATAAGCTTCGTGATGCCCTAACTGTACAACAGTACCCGCCTCAGATTATCGACAACGCGATCGTGCGCGCCGATGCAATGGACCGAAGAGCGCTTCTAAAATCAAATAAAGATCATGCGCACCGGAAGCACATCAATTTAATTCTGACACATTCTCCGTCAGTTCCAAATGCTAACGCGATCCTCAAAAAGCACTACAACATACTAATGCAGAGCAATCGCCTCAAAGACCTCTTTCTGGAGCCTCCACGAGCAGTTTACTGCCGATCGAGAAACCTACGAGACATAATTACGTCATCCAAAACATCAACGCCTGCCCATGTGGGGTGTCACCCATGTAACAAGGCACGCTGCAAGGTGTGCCCCACATGACCACGTCACGTATTGTTAAGAGCTCTGCGTCAAACTTCACTCTCTGTATAAAAGACGATTTCGACGGTGACACGAGCAATGCAATCTACTTGCTTCAATGCTCATTGTGTGACCTCCAATATGTTGGTCAAACGGAAACAGCTTTCCGGTTGCGCTGCAATATTCAAAGGTCACACGTCTTGTGCCTGCCTAGCCTTCCGCTGTCCAAACACTTTGCTACCCCAGGCCACTCTTTCGACAACATAACTGCCACAATACTCGAATCTGGTTTTAAATCGCGCTACGAAAGGGAAGTTTGTGAATCTTTTCTTATTCATAAATTTAACGCCATAGCGTCTGGAATAAAGGAAAACCCAGGGAGGCTTACGTTTTTACCGGCAAAACTGATATATCAACCGCCGTAGCCCACTAACACGTTTGTTCACTGCCGTGATTACGTTGCGGTGTCATTGGTGACACATTAGTTAGTTGACCAGAACGCACACGTACTCTGTTACCACATTGTGACATCAATGGTGATATTATGCTCATGTGTATTTCATTGACAACGAACGTAACTTAACATGACATTGCCTGCTTTTATTGTTTCTATTCATTCACAATTGTTGCGAAATCACAAGTGTCTCTTTTATTATTTGTATCTATGTTTTCACGTCACCTTGCCATACCATATTCTGTATAGTGCACTGCTGCTCCACTATCAACAAAATGCAAAGCATGTCTGAATATCTTTTTGATAACATGTACGTCAATATTGCTTAGAGTGTTTATTCACAATTGGGGGCCCCCATGCTATGTCCTTAAGTGAGTGTTAGTGTATTATGCACGTATGCCCTGACAAAAGCCGGTCCCCGGCCGTAACGTTGGCAATAAAGCATCGTTTTTCGTTTGCTCGTTCGCTTCTTTTGGTGACTTATAACTTGACCCGAATCCAGGAAGCCTTTCAAGAAATATATATATATATATATATATATATATATATATATATATATATATATATATATATATATATATATATATATATACATGCAAAGCCCTTTAGCACAGCTGTTACTTTTAGGCGGTGCATTTCTCGTCCGACTACGTTAGACCTGAACTCGTTTTGAGAACTCATACTGTCGAAAAAGTGAAATCGACAGTGCGCATTTGTAGAGACACGCTGTATACAGCTTAGCAAACTGTAAACCATTGGTGCAAGGCTACCGAAGGCAGACTTGGTTGTCACTGAGAACGCGTGGAAATGTTTTAGTATACCCTGAAAAGCTAATTTACGAAAACATTTCGTGGTGTAGGGGGTTCACATCCCCTTCCTCTCCCCTGTTTACTTATGGCATTGTAGTTCTGCGTGCGTGTGACACAATATTTGTTTTTTAATCTCACTGCTTTGTGAGCACAGCCAACTTCCAATAATTAAAGAACCCCAGGTGGTCGAAATTTCCGGAGCCCTCCACAACGGCGTCTCTCATAATCATGTGGTGGTTTTGGGGTGTTAAACCCCACATATCAATCATCAAACACCAACTTCCTATAAATTGGCTCAGATATTCTGAATATATAAGACGTTTAAACAACGAAGAAAGAGTCAGAGAGAAGAAATCAGTATAAGGCACACCCTTTCTGAATAATTTTTGATCTCTCACAAGGGCTTTCATGGAGCTATAGTTCAGTAGATTGGTGTGTCATAATTCACGGGTGATGGAATCATGTGCTATACATGAATGATGGGCAGGATAGGAAGAAATACGTATCAATAAAGTGTGATGGAGCAGTCGAAACGCATAGCAGTTCCTGCACGAGGCGTGCGGCTCTTTCAGTACTATTCGACTGCAGTGCTGCCGCTGCAGGCAACGCGGAAGTGATCAAGCAGCGAGGTGTGGTCACGCCAACACTTCTACTGCTCTACCGGAGCCACCGGAGCCACCACCTTTCGCACACTCTACCGCTGCCGAGCGTTACTCACCGCCACCGGTCTTCGCTTACCAGAGCAGTGATGTCGTAGCTGTGGTAGGCGCACATCCACCGGAGCGCGCTCGCTGTGCCGTCACTGTCTTTCCCCACGCTGGAGCCGCTGCGCTTTTGAATGGCGTTTGACAGCGTGGTGCAGCCATAACAAAGGAGAGCGCAAATGCTGCTGAAAAGCGCAGACGTGCGGAGACGCTCATCGGAGGTTCATCGTAGGTTCATCGAAGAAGCTCATCGGAATCATTGGATGTCAAATCATCGGATGTCATCGGATCGGATGCCTTGCAATTAGCCGTTGAGCGTAGGAGGGCTAAACAGAATAAGTATAAACGAGCTGTAGATACACTAGAGCACAGTGACGAACGTCTAGCAAAGCGGTGTCGCCAGGAGGCTGAGCGACGTGCCCGGACACTCCTATAGCAACAAGACAAAGCTGTCAATGACGTCAAGGCTCAGCGATCGATGAAATGTACTGTGAAACTACACGAAAGCGCCAGTGTGACTCGGACCTTCCAAATGAACTTTGTAAACGATTCGTTTGGATATATGTTTGAGGTGTGCGAAAGACCATAGCGCATCAAATACTTGACGCCGCTGAGTATTGTCATTCGTAAAACGTTGAGTTTAGTGGTGGTATTCTGCTGGGCTGAAACAGTGGCGCGAGTTTGTACTTCGTGCAAGAACTTTCCCGTTAAGCAGAACGTTCCATTCTTAAGCATCACGAATGGATATTGTTACGCAGCCATTCTGCTCCGTCTTCTGATTCTGAGCAATATGGCCAAATGTTTACTTTCGCCCGTCATTTTCTTCGTTCAGAGCCGTAGTCAAATGAACTGGAGAATAATCAGTTTGGCACTAAGGGACTCATGGTGAACGTGCTGGTAGACACGAACAAGATGCTAAAGCAGTTGCCTCGCGGCTTGGCAGACCATACGCGCATAGTGTGAAAATAAAGAGAAAAATGTTTGCCTAGACTACTTATCTGTCGAACATGGTTTCTCCCAATGTGCTTGGTAGGCCATGTGTTGAGGTACTGAGAGACTCACTGCTGTATAAGCACTACGGCATAAACATTGACCAGAGACCTTTGGGATGGCTGTATAGAGAAGCCGTTGCTCCAGACGAGGAATTAAACGTGGAAGCTTGTCGCAATATTGCTGATTTCGATGATCCGATTAATGTGGCCACAACTTTAACATTGAACCAGCATAGTTTGGCGGAACATAAAGACGCGATCTTAGCCATGGCACCAAAAGATGGCGAGACATCTGTTAGCATCTAGTAGGATACCCATGCTTAGGAGGTGTCTTTCCTCCAGATATACTTGGGCCAGGCTCGTTGTATAACCCCAGAAGCTAAGCCTACTTCGCTTTGTACTTCCTCGAGTGAGATTCGGAGGAAAGATAGACGGGGTGTTTTGCCGATGCACTTACAGTACATGGCCAAGAAGATGTTGCGTTACCATGTTTTGTCACAGATGACTATGGCGCACCAAAGTAATGCGACTACTAGTGGTGTGACAAGAGAGGATATCGAAGATCCTGACAAGTGTAAACAGTTCATTGAGCAGGATTGGGGATTCATGGAAGGTGTCCCAAACACTGAGCAATATTGACACAAAAGAAAGAGCCAGCTGTTCGCCATGAGTAGGCAGCTTGGGAAGCCAATGGTGTTTCTGGCGCTTTCTGCATCAGAGACGTTTTGGCCAAAATTGCTTGAACTGTTTGTGAAACTGCAGGTTAAGCCCCAGAAGTTTGGCTCTGACGAAGACAAGATGAACTGGAGCTACGCGGCAACGTTAGTGAATAACGATGCTGCTGTGTATGCGATTTACTATGAAAACATGGGTAAGATGATTAGGAAAGGGCTGCGAACCTTCCAGATTAGCTCAGTTAAGCTGTACCACGTGGTGGAAAGCTTCAAGTGTATCGAGTTTGTAGCATAGGCTTAGGCCCTATGCTCCTTTGGTCTCGTGGCTTAATCAAGCTCAAGATATCCGTGTATCGCGATGCTTTGGAGCAGCTGAGGTGCCAGGAACACCAGCCCTCACACGCATGCTATCGTTACGAGAAGGAGACTGACTCAAAGGGGTAGTCACCGATGTATTTACAGCCTGTTAGGCGAGCAGCGCCAGCCACACAGATTAGCTCGCGCCAGTCTATCTGCTTTGCCTTCTTCAACTCCATGCACTGACACGTAGAATGCACCCCGGTGGCGGAGGCACCGTCCCGGTGCTTTAAAGGTCGTTATTTGACGCACTCTTGTAGGGCTTGATCCGCGAGACGTGTACAATATCGCTGGGCCGCATAGTAGATGATGATGGACAGATGGGGCTGATCTCATTGGTGACAGGTGTTACTTGACGCAATATACGGTAGGTTCCCGTGTAATGAGACAGAAGTCTTTCGGATAGGCCCAGCCGACGATAAGGGGACCAGAGTAAAAGGAGGGTACCGGGAGCGAAATGTACGTCTCTATGTTCCGCATTTTACCGATGGCATTGGTTGGTTTGCGACGCCATCAGCCGAACGCGAGCGAGCTGACGGGCATGATCGGCTCGCGCAATCACATCGCGGGCATACTCGCAGGTGGACGAGGTGTGAGCTGAGATGACTGTGTCCAGTGGTAAAGTCGGTTCCCTTCCGTACAATAAGTAGAACGGCGAAAAGCCCGCTATTGCGTGACGGGATGAATTATACGCAAAGGTTGCGTAGGGTAAGGCAAGGCCCCAGTCTCGGTGGTCGGGTGACACGTACATAGCGAGCATATTTGTTACAGTGCGGTTAAATCGTTCCGTAAGGCCGTTTGTTTGAGGGTGGTAAGCGTTTGTCAGTGTGTTGCGTGGAACAAGAACGCAGAATGTCGGCGATGACCTGGGATAGAAATGTACGGCCGAGCTCTATGAGAACATGTCTCGGAGCACCGTGAATCAATACAACGTCCCGTAACAAGAAGTCAGCGACGACGGTTGCACAGCTGTTCTGTAGAGCTCGCGTAATAGCGTAGCATGTAGCGTAGACTGTATTAACGGCTATCCATTTGTCTCCCAATGTTGATGGGGGAAAAGGACCCAGCAGGCCTAACCCAACACGATAAAAAGGTTCCGCAGGTATGTCGATTGGTTGATGATGGCCAGCGGGTAGCAGCGACGGGATTTTTACGACGTTGGCATAGGTCACACGTGGCGATTTATCGGCGCACAGAACGAGCAAGGCCTGCCCAGAAAAAAAATTGCCCGCAGCTTCCCTCGGGGAACACTGAGGAGGATGCGGAGCATGTAATTGGTTAACGGGGTGTTAAAGTGCGACTTACTTGGGTCGATGGCTAAATTGGTTAACGTGGTTGTGAAATGGGGTGTTAAATTGCGACTTACTTGGGTCGATGGCTAAATTGGTTAACGTGGTTGTAGGAGGGGGTGTTAAATGAGTGAACACGTACACACGTATGCGAAAGGGCGGCGCTGGTCGAAGGGACGTCGATCATTGTGTTTGTGGATTCGTTGGCATTCATTTCACGGCGACTTCGGACGTCGACGCGCCGTACAAACCAACGGACGAGCGGCAACTGAGCGAGCGAGCGCCGACCTTGAGTATATATACAGCGCGATGGCGCATGCGCTGTCAGCTGTCGAATGTTCTCGAAGGAGAAGCGCGCGCGCGGCACAGATGGCGACGGCGCGACGGCGCATGCGCTGTCAGCTGTCGAATGTTCTCGAAGGAGAAGCGCGCGCGGCACAGATGGTGGGCGACGGCGCGACGGCGCATGCGCGCGCGTCAGCTGTCGAATGTTCGAGAATCGGTGCGGACGGCGCGGACGGCGCACTACAAGGCGCGAGTATAAGATGCTTCCGCATCTAAAACGGCGCCGGACGCGCTCGTACGTGCGGGATACGCCAAGGTGTCCAGCCGTGGGAGCGTCGTGAAGTTCGGTGAGAACACAGTGGCGCAAATGCTTAGGCACAACAATGAGAAGGTCGGGCCCGCCTGGTCAGAAATTGCGACGGTATAGAACACCCTTTTGAATGACAAAGTAGCGGACGGAAGCATAATTTGTGGAGGATTTCATACGGCTGAAGGTGTCAAGCAACTCTGGATCACGCTTCTGTTCTTCCCCAATATTAAAGAAGTCGGACACTGACAAGATAGAGTTCTCCGTGGCTCGTCAGTGCCCTCAGGATCGTCGACAGGATACTGGAAGAGGCAATCGCCATCATGGTGTAGGTGGCCAGATTTGTAGACCACCGAATAGAAAAACTCTTGCAGGCGCAAAGCCCAGCGACCAAGGCGGCCTGAAGAATCTTTCAGAGAGTTGAGCCAGCAGATTGCGTGGTGGTCGGTAACTACCGAAAATAGGCGTCCATATAGATAAGGTCGAATTTTCGCCACCGCCCATACAAGAGCCAAGCACTCACGCTCTGTTATTGAATAGTTACGTTCACGAATGGATAGGAGGCGGCTGGCATATGCAATAACGCAGTCATGGCCATGTTGTTTCTGAGCCAGCATTGCACCAATGCCATGCCCACTTGCATCTGTATGGATTTCCGTAGGGGCAGCAGTGTTGAACCGTGCCAGCATTGGAGGGGTAGTGAGAAGAGCGACGAGAGTCGAGAACGCAGAAGCCTCTTCGGAGCCCCATGAAAACGGGACTTCTTTCGTGATGAGCTGCGTAAGCGGCCTCGCTATGTGCGCAAAATTTTTCACGAAGCGTCGGAAGTAGTTGCATAGTCCGATAAAGCTGCGTACATCCTTCGCAGATCGTGCTCAGGAAAATTTCAGACGGCGCTGATTTTTTTCGTGTCTGGTTGTACACCGTTGACGTCTACTAAATGGCCAAGCAGTGTGATTTGATGGCGTCCAAAGTGACATTATGACGAGTTGAGCTGCAGGCCAGCGCGACGGAAGATTCCCAGGATGGCTGAGAGGCGTTCAATATGAGTTTCAATTGTTGGAGAAAAGACGATGACATCGTCCAAGTAGCACAAACAGGTGAACCATTTGAATCATCTGAGCAGGGAGTCCACCATTCGTTCGAAGGTAGCTGAAGCGTTACAAAGGCCAAAGGGCATGACCTTGAACTGATATAGGCAATCGGAGTGATGAATGTCGCCTTTGGAGGTCCATTTCCTCTACCTCTGTCTGCCAGTAGCCGGAACGAAGGTCCATGGTGGAAAAATAGTGGGTCCCATAGAGGCAATCAAGCCCATCATCTATTCGTGGCAGAGGGTTGACTTCTTTTTTGGTTTTTTGTTTAGGTGTCAATAATCCACGCAGAAACGCTATGCACCGTCTTTCTTGCGAACTAGCACTACAGGAGAAGCCCAAGGGCTGCAGGATGGCTGAATGATCTCCTTGTCGAGCATTTTGTCGACCTCATTTTGGATGATGTGACGCCCGGCCACCGACACCTGATATGGACGCCTATAAATAGGATGCTCATTACCAGTGTTTATGCGGTGCCTCATACCGGTAGCTTTCCCCAACAGACAGCCGCTGATATCCAAAACGTCGATGGAGGACAGCAGAACCCGGTGGAGCTCATCAGTATGTTGCGGCGTTAGGTCGGAAGCGATCACCGAAATAATAGCGCTGTCGGAGCAAGTGGCAGATTGATGTTGAGCGTGGGGGTCAAAAGGAGCGGCCATCGCGAACACATGTACCGCATTGTCGTCTAAGATGCAGAGCAACGCCAAAGAGATCCCTTTTGGCAGAACTTGAGGTGTCAAGCTAAAGTCGACAACTGGGAGGCACGTAGAATTTCCTGCGACGGACACAATGGTGTGCGGTAATGTAATGCCACGGCTTATAAGGACATCGGTAATAGGGGTCAGAACATAGTCACTGTCGGGAACTGGTGGTATTGAGACGAGCTCTATGTAGGTCAGTGTCTGGTGGTATGGAGACGAGCTCTATGTAGGTTAGTGTCTGTGGAGGGAGGCGCGCGTGTCCCATTATGCAGAGGCGACTCGGCCGTTGTGCAAGAGGTTCTGTTGCGGGCAAGTGTAGACGGAGCGTACTGGTCGAACAGTCTATAAGGGCAGAATGCGCGGACAGGAAGTCGAGGCCTAAGATTACGTCGTGGGGGCATTTATCAAGGGTGGTGAAGAGAACAACTGTGTGCCGATCCACAATACTGACATGAGTGGAGCACATTCCAACGATAGATTCTATTCCACTATCCGCAACACGGACGAACTGAGTGGTCGCAGGTGTGAGAACCTTCTTGAGTTTGCGGCGAAAATCACTCGTCATGACGGAAAGTTGGGCGCCGGTGTCGACAAGATCAGTGACAGGTACGCCGGCTACTTGTTCGTCTATGAGGTTTCGTTTTGTCGGTATAGTCAAAAGAGGATTTTCGGTCAGTCCGAGTGATGCAGCGCCACCTCCGGGGGCTGCAACGCTTAGTTTTCCGTCAGAGAACCTCGTGGGAAGGCAGGGAAAGATGGTCGGCGGGGCTGCGGAGAACGAGACTGGGGACGTTGGGGGAATGAAGAGCGGGAGTTGCGGTGTTCAGAAGCAGGTTCCTGGGCAAAATGGTCGCGGCTGGTTTCATGGTGATAGGAAGCATGTGCATAAAAGGGACAAGAGAACGGTTGTGCAGAAGGACTTCTGCAATGGCGAGAAATGTGCCCGATTCTGTGACTCGAGAAGAAGATCGGCTTGTCATCGTGTGTTCGAGATGCGGACGGATTACGGAACGTTGAGGGAGAGCCGGTCGGGAAGGGACGTGCAGGTGCCCCGCAGCGGTGGTCTAGTGGCTAAGGTACTCGGCTGCTGACCCGCAGGGCGCGGGTTCGAATCCCGGCTGCGGCGGCTGCATTTCCGATGGAGGTGGAAATGTTGTAGGCCCGTGTGCTCAGATTTTGGTGCACGTTAAAGAACCCCAGGTGGTCTAAATTTCCGGAGCCCTCCACTACGGCGTCTCTCATAATCATATAGTGGTTTTGGGACATTAAACCCACATATCAATCAAATCAATCAAGGGACGTGCAGGCGTGTATCGGGGCTGGTTGTCGGAGCGGGATGGCGGTGAGATAGAGTGAATTCCCAAGCTGGCAATTTCCTGCCAGACAACTGCTTGAATGAGAGGCAACGTGATTGGTGGAGAGAGGTCAGGGGACGTTGGTCCCACCTTAGCTGGAGCAGCCGCTTCAAGCTCCCGCCTGACGATTCGCGTCAAGTTGTCAAAGAAGTCTGGTGGATGATATGTGTCTGGTGGATGATATGTGAACACCACTGCGACGAGGACGTTGCAGTGGTGTTCGGGAGGCGCTGGAACTTACGGGAGATGCGTCTGCTTTTAGCTTGTTGGAACCGGCGGTATTCTTGAACGATCGCATCAACGGATGACACATTATTGAATGCCAACAAGTTGAACGCATCTTCGACGATACCCTTTAGGATATGCGCAACTTTTTCAGGTTCGGACATATTTTCTTCAGCTTGGCGGCATAGTGAAAGGACAGCCTGAATGTAACCAATGTAAGGCTCCGTGGAAGATTGTGCACGAGTCGACAACTCATTTTTCGCAGCTTCACTACGACCAGAGATGTTGCTGAAAAGCTCACGGATAATTGCCTTGAAGCTGTCCCAGCTTGTTATGTCATGCTCATGGTTGTCAAACCAAACATGAGGGGTTCTGTCGAGATAAAAGATGACGTTAGCGAGTATAAGAATGGGATCCCATCTGTAAGTGGCGCTGACG
Source organism: Rhipicephalus annulatus (assembly GCA_013436015.1). NCBI lineage: Eukaryota > Metazoa > Arthropoda > Arachnida > Ixodida > Ixodidae > Rhipicephalus > Rhipicephalus annulatus. The sequence continues at coordinate 500,545 of WOVY01003070.1, forward strand.
CGTTCGTAGAGGCGTAGTAGCATCATGAGCTCGTACAGGCATCATGAGTGTTCCTGAAGAACATTCATGATGCGTTGCATAGTCGTTCGCTGAAATGCTTCATCATGTCATACGTGACTTTGACGAGTATTAAGAAGTGATTCGCAGTAGACTAGCCTGGCCTACGTTGCTGTTATAAGAGATATGGATCGAACGAATGTGAACCCTTTCAAGTCTTGGATAACCTCAGAGCTGATGGACCTCCAACTAATTCTTGACGTTTATGCCTGTGCATCTTACGTGGTGGTGTACGTGAACAAGGCTAACCCTGGCGTCTCTAAATTGGACAGAACCATGCAAAATTCATACGAACTGAACCCATCGGCTCTGCTATCGTTTGAAAATGCTGCGCTACAGCTATGGTTGAACGTGCTGAATGCAATTGAAATGTGGGCCAAGAGGCCCTGGTTTCCCCTGCGGTTTGGCATGTGCACATCGAGCCTAGACGTTTTTACGCCAACAATCATTGCCCAGAAGGGCGCCACTGGAGCCGCAAGACGAAGACCGAGTTGGAAGAACAGAGATTGCTGGCCGTTAGTTGTGACATTTGGCACAAAACACCGCTTTAGGCGTATGAACACGTCCAGCCGAAATGAAAAAGGTGACGTTTGCCGAGTTTATGGTCGAGTAAAGCGCATTACCTTGAGAAAGCATCACAAGTCAGCCGTGCTTAGGTGTCAAAACTACGCCATTGACGACATTGAAATAACATGTCATTCTGTACGTGCTGTTTCGCAAGAAATTGGACATTCTGGATGGTAATGCCTTTGAGAAAATGTTGGACAATAACAAAGAAGCCACTATGGAAATAAAACAGAGGCACTCTGCTGGCGTACACGTTTCAGAGTTTATTTCGCCTTGCGAGGCGGTTGGCTGTTCAGAACCAAATCCGACAGAAAAAGCGGAACATCCTGGAGAGGCCGTCTGCAGTGCTGACCTTGGTGGTGAGGAACATTATTTCCAGCTTGGTTCCCGATGAAGTGGTGACGAAGACACAATAGAAAGTGGTCGCAGCCCCGTGCCATGGAGTCCGCCGTAGAGACGACGTTACGCAGTTAAGTGATTTCTACGCGCGCATGAGACTGCTTAACAATTGGCAGGCATTGTTGATACGGTAAGTGATGGATGGCGTGACTGACGAGACGATTAGGCCGCTCCATATCTTCTTTACCGAGTGTTGTGGCTGTAGTATGACCTTCACGTTGCGCCTCAACAAGAACTTTTACAACCGGTGCTGTCGTAACCATACATCTCGTTTGGGAAAGGTCAGAAAAACAGTGCGATGAATGCGTGCATGGCCTATGCAACAACTGTTAAAGCTGCCGTTGCGTTGAACGGTGTAACCGTACATTCGGCATTCAAGATCGTTATGTCCAACAAAAGGAAGGAGAGAAGACTTGTACTTCAGGTCACGAAACATCATTCGAAACGTACCGAAATGACTTGATGCATCAAAGTGGATGACGAGAGCATGCTGTCGTCGGACTATCTCAGACAAGTGGGTTTACGCTTGAGAGACACCAGGGCTTCACAGATTATGAAGACGTTCGGAAAGTTCGAAGTAATCTGCGGGGACCTCAGGTAGTCACCCGGTGCGAGCAAGCGAAGTATACTAGAGACCGCGGAACGGCGGAAACGTCTACAGTACGTCCGTGCTACCGCAGCACCACCTGTCATATTTTCCTTTAACTGAAGTGGTTAGAGAGCGCTGCAGATTTCTCAGGTCTTCTCACGAAGATAGGCGACAAAAAAAGTTGAACCGCGACGAGATTCATGTGCTTACTGATCGTTTTTTCTCTTGTGAACTGGCTGCTATACAGTGCCCCATGGCAGCCCGTCTCTTCTTCAGTACAATGATGCCGACGCCTTATGTTATGATGGTTGCTGAGACTTGTGAATAGAAACATGACATACACATGGTGACTGGCCATCGGAGCAGTCAAGAAGAATGTGAGGCAATCGTGAGGATTGAAGACCTCAGTCGTGTGGAGAGTGGGAAACTGCCATCTGTGGCGTCGTTCTGTACGAAACGGCTGTATATGCTGCTCAAGAACATTGATGTGACCACTGGCTTGGTCAACGGCATGGTCGTTACGCTAATAGAGGTTGAGCTTAACGTTGACGATACAAAATGTCCCAGTGGTTCGGAAACTATAACCAAGGTCAAAGTGAGCTACCGTTCTTATGTGAGGTGGTATATACAATAGGTTCCAATTGAGCCAATCACCATGTCGTTTGCCTTGAAGGAAAAAGCCTTCACACATGTATCAGTGCGCAGAACTCTCTTTCTTATCGTTCCAACAAGCGCTATGACGATACACAAGTCGCAGGGTGGTCCCTCTGACACTGTGGCATATGACTACGCTAAGACACCCAGAAAAGCAGGTCTAAGTAGCCCTAAGCCGTGTCACTACCCTCCAGGGCTTGTATGTGACCAATGTGCAGCAAGACCATACATTCTGCTACCATGTTAGCAATCCAGATAGTTTTGGTATCAATTTGTGAGCTCTTAAACAAACATGACCTCGGCTCATTAAATGCTCGCGGTCAAGCCCTGATGACCAACCTCGCTACGGTGTACACAGTCGCACTGCTCAATGTCAGATCGTTGACTTGCATATGGCGGGCGTTCGTGGGGACCACCTCTTGACCACTTCTCACGTTCTCCACATTGCAGAAGTTGGTGTTGCCACGCGAACACAAGCTGTAACAATCCCTGAGTTTATTATACTTGCTTATGCCAGTCGTGTGAACGCTACCAGAAGCTAGGGAGTCTGCATCTATGTCAGGATCGGGACTGGCGCCAGTGAACCGCCAAACGTAGTGGTGTCTAAGGGTGAAGCCTGTACCGTTCTGCGTGACAAAAGTGGCGTGATGATCAAAACCGTGTATGTGCCATCAAATATTTCTGTTAGATATACCGTAGTGGCTACGTGTAACCTAGGCGGGCGGCAAGTGAACTGTGGGTAGTGGCTGGTGACATTGATCTTACACCAAACTCTCTTTGTGCTCCTTTGAAAAACAGTCAACATCGACTTAGTCAGTCTTCCAACTGCAAAGACGACCCAATGGAGAAGTACCATTGATCTGTCAGAGACAGAGACGCAACTTCTATACTATGGGGGGGGGGACATAGAGGCGGCAGCGTGTCACTTCACTGATCACCAAACCGGCTTTGTGGCAGTAGGAAAGTGATGTGACGTTGAGCAAGAATAACTATGCATGTTCCACATAATACGTACACCCCATCTGTCATGGCAGCAGAAATAATCATGAAAATCAAGCTAATTCTAGACAATCTAGACAACCAGAAAAGCTGAAAGCATTCATCTGAACCTATAGTAACGCTACATTTATCCTGTCATAGCCAAGCTAATCCACTGCAGCATTTTTGTGCACACGATTACGCAGTGGCAGGGGCCAAAATAAAAGCTGCTATAAGCACCTTGAGGAGCTCGTATATGTAGCTTCTGTTCATTTCGCCCTGCAGTGACTGACTGGCCGACGAACGATAGTAAAGAAATCCCTCTTTAGCGTTACACGTAGCCTTAGAGGTGATAATTGTGAGAAAATGAACAATATCATTCCATTATTATTATTAATATTATTATTATTATTATTCAAACACCTGGCCGATTAGCGGATATGGGAGAGCTGATGCCACCGAGTACTATTACATATTGTGTGAAACAATTACACCATTCTCGCAAACACAGTAATTATAAAACTTGGACGACGCTTGAGCTTCGCCTTCAAGAGTTGACTGCGATAGCGTAACTGGGCAGTGTACCAATTCGCTTCTGAATTACTAGCCTAGCTTCAATGTCAATGTATGAATCAACCCCTCTAAGAGTGAACGGACGACTGTGCGTGCAACACAGGCGTTTAAAAATTTTCGTAGAATGTCTATGAAAAGTAATATTGTTAAGCGCAAACTACGCCAATCCATGGAGGACACTCTACGCGTGCGTAAGGCAACACAAGGACTTATGCTTGAACACTGTGGAGTGAGTGGGCCGGTAAAACACCCACTCGTTGCGCATTTCACATGTTTTGGCAGCTTGCGCAATTCTACGCTGCCTAGCACTTGATATTTCATGCGTTAAAAGGAGTCCTTCTACTACACGGGTGAAAGAGATGTAAACATAACGTCTCGCTTTTTATCGTTAGACACAACATCAACGAGAACTTATACTTGACATTCATAAATTTCCGGTTCGAATCAATTTCGACCATTGGCGCGCCTCTGAAGTATAACACTGGGTGCTACGCAGAGAGCCTCGGTTCGATCTGTACTCGAATCAAATTCGTTATTACTTATTTTTTGAGAAGTTTCTTGATTTTTTGTCAAGGACAAGATGATGTTTTCTGGCTGACAACCGTAGAGGCTGACATCCAAATTTCTGCGAAACTAGCTCTTTAACCTTGTAGCAGTAGAAGCAAAAAGTGCATAAATGTTTATATATAAGTATAGGTGAATTGAAAGTCGTTTATCCGACAACGTGAATTTAGGGAATGATTGAGGCACACACTGAAAAGTAATGTTCTTAACAAAGGCTTCAAAGATGCCAATACCTCCCCCCCCCCTTCCTAATACATGGTGCCACTCGAATGCCCAAATCACAGTTTAGAGGAGCCGCCAGAAATAGAAGAGCAATATAAAAGGCATGCGACGAACAACGCACTCGATACTTAGTGAGCTGCACATCGGTGGCATTCCTTCATTTATCCAATGTCGCACTACCTTCAAAGCAGTGAATATCTCTGTTTTTGTTTAGGATGTATTTCCCATATGAACCAACACAATCGTACGTAATCTGTCATCTTTTACTAGTTACCATAATATTTTAGTATTGCTTCATATCACAGCAGTAGATATTTTTCTCAATCGCAGTGTTCACATTTGTCAACCTTATAGCATGTAACGGGGTGTTGCACATGCCGGTTTCACTTTATTCCGGTACATGGTAGTCTTCAGTAATCCACTCTGAGTGGTGTACATTCGTGGGTACGCTCGCAAAAAAATGAAAAATTGACAACGTGAAAAAGTGCCTAAAATCTCTCACAAGTACCTCTGGGCCGCCGCGCCCGAACCTCACGAAAGTGCTCTCCCTCGAATAAGGTGTTTTCAAGATGGTTGCCTACATCATCTCTCACACCACCTTTTACATTAAAAGCAATAGAGAAAGCTGTCTAGAGGCATTTCAGGAAAACCACATAAAATGTTCTGTTCTGGATTGGACTTGAAACTCTTGAGCGGTTGTTACTGTATCTTTTAGGTTGCTCCGCTCATAGTGAGAACGTGATGGCTAGAGTAGCAAAGTTTTATTTTGGAATGATAGTATGATTTCTTTACATTTTTAACAAGAAATCAATTCAGGTGCTTTCTGAAAAGTTTGACAAATGTGAGAAAGTTGAAGTTGTTTTAATACTTCCCCTCTGCTGTCGATTGATAGCTGTCATGAAAACTTGTCTGGTGAATAGTAAAAAGCATGGGTACTGTTTTATACAACGTCTTCGTTGTCAAAAGTAGGAAAAATGAGTACTGTTTTTTTGGAACATTTTTGTATTGCAGTAACTCAACTTGTTTAAAACATTCAAAGAAGTTTTGGGCAATTTTTTTTGTCTGAGCAAGATCACTCTGGTAAAAACTATTGCAGTCTTCATAGAAACTATGCTGAAAATGCTCAATCTCGTAGAACCTCGAGTACATTGAGGTTAAACGCAGTGTATACAGATCAAATACAAAGAGAACATCAATTCTCAACCAACTTGCAACAGGCAACGCATCCGGGCCAATCTATTCAGGTAACCTTGTGCGTATCCACATAAGCAGTCCACGATTGTAACGCGAGAATGTCGACTTGAAGCACAATGAATACTTAAGTTTGATAATAATGAACAAGAATGCCACTGTTGCAGACGAGGTTATCTTGACTGAAAAAGGCACGACTAATATAGGGACGGGAAAGAAAACACAAACTACAGCACTGACTCGCAACTAAACTTAATTCCGAAAAAGCGGACTAAATATTATCTAAAAAGCAAAGAAGAGACAAGAAAAAACTATTTCGCAAGCTCAAAGTCACGAAAATGTACAAAAAGATATGTAGAAGATGGAACGTGCAAGCTATCTGCGAGAAATAAAACTTCTGCTACTGATAGTGCTAGAAAAGGCTGACTGATACAAATATCACCTTCTAGTTGCGTATAAAAAGCGTCCGTGATTTCTCATGACTGTCGATCCCTGTGACAATGCAAGATTTCCTCTTATCAAAATAAAGATTGCAACCACTTTTTTGACAATGAATGGGCAGTTGAGCCGTTGCTTGCTTTTTCATCTGACCACTACAAAGTTGTAAAAAGTCGCATTAGTGTTGAATGCGTTCAGTCTTGATTGTTCAAAGTCTCTTATCAGAAAATGCAACAGAGCTTGATGATGACTTATATCTGGGGTTTTACGTTCCAAAACCACCCTATGATTATTAGACACCATAGCGGAGGGCGCCGGAAATTTTGACTACCAGGGGTTGCTTAACATGCACCTAAATCTGAGCACACCAGTCTACTAAATTTCCGCCTGCATCTTAAATGCAGCCGCTGCAGCCATAATTTGATCCCGCGACCTGCAGCTCAGCAGTAAAGTACCTTAGCCACTAGACTTACAAATATATTTATTTTATAAATTTCATCCACTTATACGGCGCTTGAAAAGCTTGACAAAGTTTCAAGTTTCACAAATGAGATGGCTTAGAGTATGTGAAATCTGTATTCTAAAGTAGTGATCCAAAATTTACCAGTTGCTTATTTTGGCATCAAATGAAACGCCAAGCCTTCAAGGGCCCTGGATAGAGCACTAGTAAGAATCAGGGCACCTTGAAAAATTAGGTACACGTAAGTATCAGTTCCTAATGTACCCTGACACCACGACATGATACACGTTTTTCATCACATCCTCATCAGAGCTAAAGATATTGACACATTTTCGCGGTTGGCTCTATTGGGGACGTACAATCAGCCATTTTGTTTCTTTTGTCCCAGACATCATCAACTCTGCCCGTACTCGAGCACGAAGCCAACAGAACCACACTATAGGGTCAACATCACTAGATGCACCAAGCTAAGCTATTATTCTCCGCCTTTCTAATGTTTCACACTAGCTCACAGCCATCTCCGTGTAAAGTATCTGTATAGCAGAGTTAAGTGAGCTTTTAAGATTTGTATTTGTACCCCTTTCAATCGAGGGAAATTTTTTTTCTAAATATTGCATTATACAGCTTCAGCAAGCCATTCACCTGTGTCTATTGCAGTCTTGTTGTTAAAACGAAATCAACCGCTAGCTCATACGTACTGATCTGCTTACAACGTAGCCAGAAGGCATTACTGCTGAAGTTCGTTTTATAAAATTCAAGAACAGCATCACCATCAATGACTCGAGCATTTTCAGAAGCCTTTTGACTACTTTCCGAATCCACGTAAACTTCGCTCACTTTAAAAAAAAAACATCCCATAGACTCGGCTCTTTTTTGAATCCAACAATGTACTAGGCTAGCGTATTTGAACTTGCCTACATAGAAAAAGAAAAACAAAACAGAAGTAAGACAATATTAAGGATTTATCCATTCAAATGTTAGATCATGAATTGTAAGCACATAAGCGAATTTGTAGACAGAGCAACAAACAACATGAGAGCGACATGACAAAGTCAGCCATCACCTACAGAAGCTGAATTTCACGACAACAGCAGCTGCCGATTGTGGTCTGTATGAAGGCGGTAGCACACACTGAAGCGGGCAGGACACATGCTCTAACAAGTTCACCACGTTTGTTTGCTTTTTTCCTTTCATGACACTACCAGTATAGCCTGTTAATAAAAAGTACATACTATTCAAACTTCATGATACTGAGTGGTCTCTTATGGATATTCTGGACAACGGGCAATGTATTCTTGATTTCTGCAACTAAGCAACCTAGCAAGGACAACGAGCCAGGACAACGCTCCATGTCCTAATCTAGATTGACAGATGTCAATAGTTCATTCAAAATAGCACTTACATAAGCGGCATTTAGAGTAGCTGACGATACTTTGTTGGCTCCACACATTCCGCAAAGGAATTTTGATGAATCACTACGCGCCAACAATTGACTGGCCAACACCTCCACAGGCCCATAATTTCAACAGGTGCACGGTACTGACGCAAAAACAAAAAACCCCTGTGCACGCACGCATGCACGTATAAGCACGCGCGTGCACACACACGCACCATGCTATATCAGTCATATATCTGTATTTTGTCGCACAATCATTCATGTGCTGTTATGCACTATCTCGTCATTGTGCTGCTATAGCTGAGACTATTGACGCGCTGCCACCGAGTACGCTACTCCGCCTGTCACAAGTTCGAACCCTAAGTGTAGCGACTTTTTATCAAGTTTTTTTAATGTCATATTGCAGCAGAATTAACCTGACTGCTTAAAATATTTCGTGTTATTTCTTAGAAAAGTAGGCGGAAGAATTTGTGTAGAATATGAGGTGGAAGGCTAAAGCTGTATTTAAGATGCTGGGCACGTACGTCATTATTGGTTTGATTAATGCAGCAGAATGATCTTACCGGCTAAACCTATTGCTAAGAAAAATAGTCCTGAGCCCCCCCCAACCTCCTCCCCCCAAAATTTACGCGCAATCTTGAGTGTCCTAATAAAATACAAACTGACTTGCTTTGGTGTCGTTTAAAACCGAAACTAACTACACAAAAAGTGGCAACATATTAAAATATTGATAGCGTTTTATGCTTCGTACAGCTTTATTTATGCTTTGGAGTTCTAGTTCTTTCTATTGAAACAGCAAAGTTGATAGGCGAAGAAGATTTACTGCTAGTAAATCTTTTCTTAGCAATGAAACATCCACTTCTACGGCTTTGTTAGCAACACTAACGTATTTTCTTTCTATGGCTTTTCACGAAGAATCTTGCTTGCGTGAATGATCACTCGCATGTCAATTGTCGCTGAGACGCAGTTTTTATACTTATTGTAGCTGTTTGACAAGGTCTATAAGGTTATAAGTGCGAAGAACGTATGGTTGTAGTTTCCAACTTAGTGTGGCAATGGAGCCGCAAGGACGTTGACGACTTTATCCCTGGAGATGCCAAAAGTATTTACAGAGATCACCGATGAGAAGAATACAGGCTGCCGCTAAGCCACCGTAATTCTGCATACAACAGGTGAAGTAAAATTTCTAATTCTTTCTTGCATGGCCCGCGTAGTGTCTGCGTATGTTTAATTTCTTTTCTCGCTAGCCTCGTCCAAGAAGAGCATCCCCGCCCCCGTACTTGCGATGTGCTCAACCACACTGCGTTTAACGAACTAGGCCAAGTCCGAGATTGCCGACTGCTAGCTACTTGTAACCTGCGTAAAGGATACCGTACGCAAAGCTTGCAGCTGTAGCTTTGCGAACGTCATGTGAAGGGAGCCTGCGGGAGGTTGGCCCAGAACACACGCGCAACGCAAATGCGAAGCTTTGCGTGCGCTGTTGCGCGCGCTGTTCTTAAACTGCATATGCAGCAGCAAGTGCTCACGCCAAGCGGCCATCGACGCGAGAGAGGCATGTGAGAGGATGCTGTGCTTTTGCGCAGTGTGCAAATTTATGGAACCAGGATTTGCGAGGAGTTTTTTAAATCGCAGTGAACGTTACGATTGTATTTAGGTGACTTGTCAAAAACCGCAGCTCTTGGTCACACGTTTTGTCCCAAAATGAAGTGAACGTGGCAGGCACAAGCGACTGATGATTATTGTTGAATTATTTTCAAGTACTGCAGCCTAATGAAGGACTAATACAGGAGTAGGCTACATAATTACAATAGAAAAGAATAACGACAACGTCACAAGTTCTTCAACAAAACAAATATCGTCACATCCTAAGCATATCTGGGTATAAAACAAAAGAAATAAATCGTATAGGTCATTCAAGTAAACAATGATGCTCAGAAAGAAACAGTATTCGAAAAGATTAGTACATGCAAAACTGGCCTTAAGATAGTGCCTATGTTTGATTGGAACAACATAAGCATACGCGATACATTTATCATTAGATAGCGAACATATGTTCTTCAATGCGCAGCACCGCTGTGCTCATGCTTCAGGAAAATTTTTAATTAAGCATGCGACCTGCGAAGCCCGAAGCTTACCACCTTTTAGTTTCCTTTAGTACCACTCATACATTATTTTGCTCCGAGTGAATATAAATATTTTTTCAAGGGTTTGTTCATAAGTAGTTATGTCTGCTAGTTAAGTGTTTACACCTCAAATGTGCAAGCTGCCCTGTGTCGACACCACCCGCTAATGTGCTCCTTGTGTCACTGATCATTGACGCCTCATCTCTAGACGCTACCACTATTGCCTAATCCTCTCAAACAACATAATCCGCGCATGCCAGTCAGGAAAAATGATATCAGGACTCTCACTGTCACTGTCATGCCTCTTTTACGCTATAAATAATGCTATGCTTAGTTGGACCTTAAAGTACTCCTATTTCACTATGCATATTAATTTCAGAGTTTAGTAGCGGGAGCTACATTTACTATATTAACGCCGTTCTGCTGCATTCGGTGGTTGCACCACTCGCCGCATCATCTGGCCTGCGACAGAGGAGAAGCAAACCCCATTGCAACTGCATTTGCAATTAAAAGTCAACATTGTGTGTCCGTGTTCAACTCTATTGTGCTGTTTAGACTTAAGAGAGGAGGGGCTGGCGTTGCATTGTAAACATAAAAGTGGCAGCTCGGTGGGAATTGTCAGCAGATATAAAAATAGAGTAGGAGCCATGGCCTTAAAGAAGCAATGAATGTCGGAACGAGACCAAAAAGAGGCTGCGAGCTAAGGACACAGATGAAGAATGGGCCTCATGCCTTGAAAATCATAGCTTTGCAGAGTCAATCTGAAAACAAAAGACACATTTAGTGGGCATATACAGCTGCTCTGTTGATGCAGCTTGCGAATCATTTCCTATGGCAGGCATTGTTCGCAAAGCTGCTCCGGAGTCTAGCTAATTTTTTCCAATAAGAATAACTGTACCTCTCGCTACACACACCAACGCATAACTGAATCAAGCCACAGCCAATTTTTTATAGTGGCCTTCCATTCCGAGTCAAACAGCGTATTTGGGACCACCACGAATATAGCTGAAAAAATTTCCACATCTTTCTTAAAGTTCAACACTTGCTCTGCTTGCTTAACAAGACTGTGCTATCGCTCATTGACAGTGGCTCACCTGGGGACAGCTATCGCTATAAGTAAGGTCTTTTTTATTAAAGCCTTGACCACACACTAGTAACGCAGAATGTTATCCCAACGTTGAATGAAAGCGCCCGGTTGTCAGTCAGCAACGGTGCCTGAAAACCCTAAGGTCCTCTTTTTTGATGAAACGATAAGGTTGCTTGTAATATTCAGGATAATATGGCAACGTCGAGGATCACATTTTCAACATCAAGGCATTGTTTTCGCAACATACCGGCAACGTAATATCAACATTGGTGCGTGACGTGTTGACTTTCATGTAACGTGCGCAAAAAATACATACTACTGTGTGTGCATTATTGATAAAAGGCATCATGACTTCCATTGTAATAAGGGTTGCAGTGCAAGCACAAAAGTGCTGGAAGAAACGCAAACAGAAGGTGAGGAATAGAAGCCACAGCAGACAACTTGTGTTGTCTTTTTTGCCTACCGATCCTCGCCTTCTGTTTGCCTTTCTTCCAGCACTTTCGAGCTTGCCCTGCAATCCCTATTACAATGAAGTTTAACCAACTAGTCCAAACAGCCGCTCTTCTGCATCTTGACTTGTTACGGGGACCGCCCTGGAGCTTTTGGCCAGGAAAAAAGCTCTCATATGTTGTGAAAAATTGCATAATTATTGCACATGCAGAAAAACTCTCCTAATAGCCCTTTATCAACGTATATGTACGTGCATAAACAAGTAGTGTTAGAACAGCCAAGCTATAAAATGTTAGAACACACTTGTGCGTGCCGTTAAGACCCAGAAAAGACTTTTTAAGTCCCAAAACTTGCAACACATGTGATATACATGCTTCATTTTTGTTAGAGCACTGAAAAATCTGGCTTTGCTCTGTGTAAGCTATGACTACACTAGAAGAACATTTGTTGAGAGTGCAGTAATTTCATGTGCAGAATTGTAGCAACCATGAGGACAGGTAGCCCCGCCGCTTAGGCAGTAAAGAACATGCCGAAGAGCTTGAATGCTATGTGAAAGAAAAAAAAGAAGACATTCATCTACGAAGATTACTCAGTTTTTATTTATTTGTCATTGTCACAGAGCAAGACGAGAATGGGAGTGTTACAAACAAATTTTAAGCATTCAATAATAAGTATGAACAAGACACGTTGCAAGTTTTTTCATAATATGTCAACTTCTGGGTCGTAAAAAAAAACAAGTACAGGTGCAGAATGGAACACATCTTGTTTATACAATCTTACGAAAAGTTTTACGAAAAAAGGTTTTATCTATAGTATTTACAATATCAATGGATTGAGGCATAGACAAGGAAAAAGAGGCTGATGAAACTTTGGGTCAAATACATAGGCGGACACGAATAGCATAGACAGCCATTGCAATGTCGATAATTTTCTAACAGTGAGGCATGCGTTCTCTACGATGAAAGGTTGCCACTGCTGTTGAGTGTCTGTGTCACGATTTCATCAACAGAGACAATATAGCGACGTTGAAATACTGGCACATCCTACTCAGATACAGCTTGTTTTGACGAAGCTTAAGTGGAGATGCGGGTCAGAAAACGCGAGTTTTTTTTTCGAAATTACCGATTTTTCATTTTTGCCTGTTTTGATAAGATTAGAACCTCTACTGATATGGAAAAAACATACAGGTCAAGACATAACTGTAAATGCTCTAAAATTACATCTGAAGTGCACAAGATGCCTGTTAAAAAGTCCAAAGTTTGCAGTCTTCGAGCACCTTGCCGCCAATAGTACGCCACCGCTAGCCATATTGATCGCATAAACCGAAGAGTCGAGCCTCACTCTTCAAACAACAACGCTTTCCCTCGCTGATGCAGTGCAAGAAATAATAAAAAAATGGCAGCATGTCCACGGAGTGAATGATGGAGAGTGGGGTGAAGTATTCGTCCGTTCATTCGTCCTTGCTTCCATCCGTCCGTTCGTCCGTCTGTGTGACCGTCCATGCGTCCATCCACACGGCCGCGCGTGCGTCTGTTCATGCGTCCGTCTATGCAGTCGTCCATGCATTCGCCCCTGCTTCCGGTCATGTGTCCATTCATGCATCTGTCTGTGTGTCCGTTCGTCCATCTATTGAACACCACGTACCACCATCTCGCATCTTTTCATCGTATATTCCCCATATAGAAGCACCGCCATCCAGTGGACATTCCAAGGACTAAACGAGAGGTGGCGCACTCATACTTTCTTACAGCTTGCGCTTCGGGTCTACTTCCCACCTTTAACCACCACGAGTTCATGGTATATACTAGTTCACTATATTCATGGCACTGCGGCCCAACGCTCGCTAAACCTTTCTAAAACCAAGGAGGTTATGCCCAGCGAGTTTAACGTAGCAACACTTTCTTGTCAGATAATGCTCAATGTACATACCAATGGCTGCTAATGGGAAATGAGAGACAGGAGAATTCGGCTTTTATTTTCTTACGGCTTGCGCTTCGTATCTACTTCCCATCTTTAACCACCTCGACTTCATTCATGGTATATACTAGTTTATTTTATTCATGGAACTGCGGCTCAACGCTCGCTAAACTTTTCTAAAACTAAGGAGGTTACATCCGGCGAGTATAACGTAGAAACCCTTTCTTGTCAGATAGTGCTCAATGTACATGCCAATGGCTGCTAATTGGGATTGCAACGTGCGCGTCAACTGAAAGCCGAATTCTCCTGTCTCTTATTCCCCATTAGCAGCCATTGGCATGTACATTGATCACTATTTTTTATTGTTCGACAACGCACAGAAGAAATCTCTCACCGGCACCACCTTGTAGGTCAAAATGTTTTACTTGTTACACACTACTACGGCTACGAGGGATGAATGGTGCTGCTATAAGGAGCTTCGCCCCTAAAAAAAGCACGCTGCTGGGCGTTTTTCGAGCGCCACGACTGGCTTATCACGTGGTACGGATCGGGGGACCGCCATCGGCCGCTGCGCGTCTGTATGTGCCTACTCGTGAGGTCAATGTCTTGTCGAGCAGCACAGCTGAACAAAGATTTTCTTGTGTAATTATCTCCGTTATGAATGAAAAAAGCCAATGGTTGGAAGTGAAAGCCGTTGTGCGGTGCACTCTGTAGGAACATGCTATAAGCAGCTGGTCCGATTTGCGGCAGTTGTTGGCTAGCAAAAGATAGTGCATCAAAAGTTATTCACACACGTCAGCCGAAAAGTTCATGATGTGGCAACGGAAGACGTCAGCGCCAATCTTGTGAAGTGAAGAGCTCGCAGTGAGGCAACTTAGCAGGGACGATATTGCCATTAAGTACGACGGTTTGTGGCACAAACTGGCCGCATAATGGCACGACACTGGACTTAGTTTCGATATCGCAGTCCGGTCGAACTTCTTCCTAGCTTGCAGTTGGCACATGGCTCTGCCAGATGGAGTGGAAGTTTGGCAAGCGTTTTATGGCGTTGTCGGTAAGCGAAACGTCTGTGAGGATTCCGCTCGAAAAATCCGGGAGGGATGAAGTTATGGTGCTGGCGCATTCTAGTGGCAGTGGCCACTACAAGAATAATTGTTCTTTTTCGTTGTCAAATGTTATCAGATTTATTGATATCTTTAATCAATAAGAAGTCAATTTTAACTTTGATACTTGTTTTCCTCAAAGAAAATTGTTTCAATGTGCCCCTCCCTCTTTACGCACTTCTAGTGCTCGGATCTGTATGAAATTTTGCCCATATACTTTTCCAAAGTATGACAAATACAATTATCTAGCTTAAGTTTCAATATTTTATTGTATAACAAAAAACAGTATGTAAACCTTTACTATGATATGTCAATTATGGACTTTTTATGTCTATTATTTTCTATGCTTAATACACATTTTGTATGTGCTTCGTAATTCGTTATTTGCATTCTACACTTTACTTTAAATATTATGAACTGTTATTGGTAAAAATTGCGGAAGTTCAGGAATGAGAAGAGAGGGGCAAGAGGGTTAAGGTTTTCACTTTGTGGTGTTGCAGAGCTATAAGCATGCAACTTGCAAGAAAACTAGTTAAATATTTGAAATCAGCCAAAAAGTTCCATACACACCTCAAGTTTCATTGCTCTAGGGTGAATATTAACAAAAGTGTCTTCGAGTAGCATCTTCCCTAAAAAGTTCAAAAGAACAACTCAAAACAAAAAAAACCTGAGGATATCTGTGTAGCAAAACATGTTGCACATCAAAAGAAGATTTTTATCAGTTTTAGAGCAACTGAACTTTATGATTACTGGCTGGCATGCATTCAATAAAAAGCGACTCATTAATTGTGACCCCTTGATTACATAAAGATAGGTCTTTGAAATACAAGGTAGCCGACACCCGGTCAGAAAAAGCAAACTGCGATTAGTGGACCAACTGCTCAGTGTAATACGCATAGGACGGTGACCCCCAGCCACAACTAAGCGAAAAATATCGATAACGTAACGAATACACAAGGGTGCAACTATTGTCTGTTCAGATAATTAACAAGTTCTTGTCCTTTTCTTCATTGGACCATAAATAATGAAACTGCCTTGAAACAAATGTTTTTGTTCATGTAGTTCATATTTCATTAATTTGTATCCAGATGTGAGCTCAAGTTATCTTTCGATTGTTAAGACCTGCTCTGCATGATTGTCTAGTACGTTTCATTTATACATTTGTCGCGTTCTGCATGCCACTAATTTTAGATTTTCATTTTTTTGGTTCTTCATTGAATGCAGTTTCCAAGTTGATTCTTTGTAGCAAGTGGTTATGTGCATTTTAAGAACAGTTGCAAAGTACTCTCACTGGCTTTGGAAGTCTTTAGTGAGGAAGATGATTTTTGGAAGTAATTCAGAAGGAGTATTCTGACTTGGTAGCGTCTTTCTCACAAGAATATAACACTATATATGTCAACTAAGAATTTATATGCAATCATACTTGTGGGCACAGGAACAGCAGCAGGCACAGGAAATGCAATTGTTTAGAGTAGAATGACAAATGGACACCAACCTGCATCACCATCAGAGAAGCAACTAACAGCCATACTGCCACAACAGTCCACATGCCCAGTGGAGTGTACATATGCAAACTGAGCAGCAAATTGAAGTTGCCACTCTTTACACGAGATTTCCAATGTGGTTCAACTTGAGTGAACAAGCTTGCCAGGTCAGGGTGCGTCCTAGAGAGGTACACTGTCGACAACACAAAAAGCAGGATGGTGGCTCTGACGGCCGTAGAACAAGCCATGATACGAGGCGATTGGTTGGCAATGAGAGCCTGTACTATGAAGATGAAGTGATTATACGAATACTAGTAGCTTATCAAGCAAACAAAATAATATAATGAGAACACTTCTCTAAAAATGCAGACAACAAGCTGACAAGATGTGTCTGCTACAAGAGGTATTGAAATGAAAAGATATGAAGGGTAACAAGATGACCGTTGACACAGATGCCTATGCTGCTACGGGAGAAGGTAGCAAAACACCTAAGATGAAAGATGAGATTGGAGTATCTGCCATGGATCGGATCACGTGGTGGTGCTCACATGCGCATAAAGTAGCAGAGCCTCTTATAAAGAGCACCGCCCAATTGATGCGGCAGTGCTTGAGAGGACAGGATGGTGTTCATATCGCCAAGTCCGAATGAAATTTGATGCAACGCTTCTCATCAAAGAGTAGCGTTGCATTATCACATTTCTGACAGCATTCGGTGTCAAATTGGCCATGATTAGGCACCTACGATTTCCATGCCAATCAAAAAACATCAGATAGAGAAACGCTTCAACTCGGACGACAAACTCGGGAACGCTGTGGAACAATGTGTCTTGTCACGACCACAAGAAGTATGGGAAGAGGGGGTCCTCGCTTACTTTATTACTGGGATTGTTGTCATAAGGTACATAATTCATACTTAGACTAAAATTCTCATTTAGACTCCCAGTCCTTGCTTGCCTCGTCGCTGACTACTTAGTTGCTGTCTTCAAACAGTGCACAATTCTTGGTGCTATCAAGCGCACTGGATATGCCGCACTTCTTAAAAAAGCGCATAGTCAGAGTTCCTTGAATGTCGTCCGACGCTGCAGCATGAGACCCTCCAGTAACGCTCATTTTTTTTCATCCACTCCAAAGTCTCGTCTGGCTTGAACGTTGGATGAAAACTACGAAGCTAGGACTAGTTAACTTTTATAAGCGACGTTTGTCGACACCGCCTGTTTGGCAGCACTGAGCTAAGCCACACACAGACAATTTGAAGGGCGACTCGAAATGCCAAACGGTTCGGCTCAAAGCTCACCAGCGACATCAAAATGGAGACCTGAAGTGTGTACTTAAGCAAGGTGTTGGCTCAGCTACTAATCGATACAATATCGTCTAGGTGGCGCTAGCTGTGCACCAGTTTTCTCAATGAAAAATGGCGTGTTTTTAAATATCGTCGAGTCAAAACCAACCCTGGGCTTTGAAAGAAAGCATTTTGAAGAACAAAAACAATTGGACTTGATTTGAATTATTCAGGTGTATATAATTTTCATTGTGTTTTCAAATGATCGATCCTACGAAAGCAGTGCCAAGACTAACAGAAAGCTATGTAACAATCTAGCAGTAAAAACACAGCACTGAGAAAACTTGAATAGTGCAGACAGAAAAATTGTGAAGCTCTATCTTGTGCTCAACCATTGCCTTTTTACTGATTAATGAAGGCAAAGAATCGACATTCGAAGCTTATTCACAGACTTATTTCAGTTTTTAGCTCAAACATACTAAGTCTACCTAGTTATATTTAGAGTGGCAATGTTCGTTGAGTTAACATACATGATCCACAAAACAATTGCTAGAGGTTTAAAATTACTATATAATATGGTGCTTACCAAACACATGGCCCTCACAGCGGAGTATTCCTTTTTGTCGCTCCTGATCAGCTGCATTGGTGGCAAAGTAAGATTCAATTCGGCATCACATTTTCGTCTTCCAGCAATTGCATATGTACCTAAAACAAAATAAAGACATTTCAACCAAAACGTTAAAAAAAATTAGCAGGTTCTTTGGTATACCACGGTATGAAGCAGAGTAATAACTAAGAAGTCGATGCAAAAATATTGCAAAAGACGGGCGAATTCATGACTAACAATATAGAATCAGACTTGACACAGCAAAATATAACAAAATCTACAAAGAGGTTTTGCCAAATCTGAGGCTGACATCCTCAGGATGCCCTGGCACCAAATAAGCAGAGATCACGCAGTTTACTGCTTGTGTCGCATGTCTCTACACACCAAGTACGCGGCTGTGGTGTTTGTTGCATACCAACTTGTCACAATGGATGAATCACGACTCGAGAAGATTTTCCTTCCCCAACTTTCGTTCCCGAGCCAGCGTCGTCTGAGTACTGAAGTTAAAGGCGTGCTGCGATGTCCAACAGTATTCAAAGAGTTTTGTCTTGGAATGCGTGGCATGCGCGGCTTTTGCCATTTCCCCTTTGTGCTCCTTTAGCCTTGTTGGCCGGTTACTGCCTCTTCCACTGATGCATGTGGTGTTACATTTTTCACTGTTTGTTCTGATGAGAATTTGCAGTCATATAAGATGATAAATGTGGTTATTGCATTGAAAAAAAGTCATTAATCGATAATATTTATCTATGACACCTATAAACACACATGCAAAGAGAACAAGCAGTGTGCCACGAGAAATAACAACATTAATTGTTTCTATACGGTATGTTCAGGTTTTGTCAGACTCTGTTCGAAAAGCGCTTTGTCCGCTGGGCATTGAAACTATTTTCAAGCCTCATTGTACCTTGGACAATGTGTTCACTGAGCCCAAACACCGCACCCCTCAAAGTAGGATCAAAGCAGGGTTGTTTACAAGGTACCATGCAGTGACTGCGACAACGCTCAGATTCGCAAAACAGACAGCAAGCGGTAAACGTAAATAAGGAGCGAAACAAAAAGATTACAAAAGTTATGCATTTTAAGACTTAACTCGTCAAACACTGCTTCACATTGGGGCAAGCCTTCAACTTCCATATTGCGAGGACGCTAACTCGGTAACAAAGGTGACGGAAGAAAAAGCTTCTCGAGCCGTGCTTCAGAAGCCGTGACTAGTCAGCATGGAACAACAACCACGGCCCCCTACCGAATGTGAAAAACATACGAGACAAGGAGTGAATTCGGGGACCTTTGCTCATTTGGTGCCAGTGTATACTGGGGATGCCACTCACATAGAAAGCGAAATATCTCTGAAGTTTTTTGTTATATTTCGTCAAGTAGAGACGGAGTACTTATTAAAATACTTAAGGAGCAGAGTTTTATTTTGTGTTAATTTGGCCTAGTTTAACCATTTCCAGAGAAAAAAAATGCTGTTATTCAAACAAAAACAAATACTTATAGACTTGCTTTCTATCTTTGCTAACAGATTTCCCTCCTGAGACAAAATAAACATTGCCACTCAGCATTCATAACATGTGTTTACTACTGATAATCTACCATTCCATAATATTGCTACTGTCAGTGAACTGTTTTCTTTGCAAAGCGTTATTTATGCGTCTCTTCTATTTCGATACACCACCTGTGTTAATTCTAAAAAGTGACAGTTGACCACAAAATTCTTGGTTAATAGTTATCTCAACGAGTGCTCCTCACTCTTTCAGAATCAAAATTCTTAATTTAAAGCATCAAAACAAACTTAACCCAATTTCTTGCATTTCCCTGAACTAAAGTATTCCCATTTCTTTAGAATAGGAAAAGCTTAGATTTTTGCTCTAATTTGCCATATAAGATTCAAAATTTATGCACTTCCTTTTTATGAAGATGCTGAATCTGAAGTTTTGCTGAGGAATTTCCTTGAATATCATGTTAAGCTGCAAATTCACAACAAAACATGGCTAATTCAGGTACAATGTCTAGCTATCATTACACTGGTATATCTTCTGTTAGCAACATTTTGCCTTGTGGAAAGCAACCGAATACATGCATTTTACGACATGTTGTTTACAACAAGATGTCTCTCTGACACTAAAATTACTCTAATAGGTACCACTCTATAATGCCTCCGAGCTTAAAGCATACTTAACAAAAACAGAAAAAAAGACTAGAGCATCAAAATTCCCCTTGAGAGCAGCTGCAGTTCTGATAAACCATTTACTTTCTGTGTTTCTGAAGATCTGCCTGCATTTTTGGAACACTGCTAGCATGCCGCAGCTGCACACCAGTATTCGTAAGGCAGCACATTTATGGGCATAATGTCAGAAATCTCTGAGGCATATGTAAGCTGCACGCTTTCCTGTCCTGCTACTTTCTTTTATACACCTCTGCTTTACATCGTGCACTCTTTCTTGCAGAAATCCCCGCCGTGGTCGTCTAGTGGCTAATAAACTCGGTTGCTGACCCGCGGGTCACGGGTTCCAATCTTGGCTGCGGAAGCTGCTTTTCCGATGGAGGCGAAAGTGCTGTAGGCCTGTGTGCTCAGATTTGGGTGCTTGTTAAAGAACCGCAGGTGGTCGAAATTTCCGGTGCCATCCACTACGTCATCTCTCATAATCATATGGTGGTTTTAGGACGTGAAACCCCACATATCAATCAATCAATCAATCTACCTTCCACAAAGGTGCTAAGATCCCCCTACCCTCTTTTCAGTGCTTTACTCTCCAGCCGGCAGCATTATTCACTGCCAGTGCTATTCATTCTCTTTCTAGGAACTCTACAGTGGGAATGTAGTGGGTCAAGGGACACGAGCGATGGCTGGCGAGGTTGACTAGCCCGTTTCCGTGGACGTTAAACGTCACCTTCTTTACTTTTGTATGGCCCCGCCGCGGTGGTCTAGTGGCTAAGGTACTCGGCTGCTGACCCGCAGGGCGCGGGTTTGAATCCCGGCTGCGGCGGCTGCATTTCCGATGGAGGCGGAAATGTTGTAGGCCCGTGTGCTCAGATTTGGGTGCACGTTAAAGAACCCCAGGTGGTCTAAATTTCCGGAGCCCTCCACTACGGCGTCTCTCATAATCATATAGTGGTTTTGGGACGTTAAACCCCACAAATCAATCAATCATTTACTTTTCTATGTGGCCACTAGATGTGGCAATTCGCAAAAAAAAAAAACACCAGAGCAGACTACACCTGCTCTGGTATTCCCTTCAACCCCTCTGCACATTTACTGCGGGTGTTGTACATGGTCCGCTTGATACTTATGCCGATACATGCAGAAGCTACCCGGAAAGCTATTTTTTACTACTTCCTGGCTATCTCTACACAAAACTCACAGTTTACAACATAATTACTCAGCATATGCAAGTTAGTTTTCCACAAACGTGCCCGCAAACTATCCACAAACTTGTCAATGGGCCCTTTTCAAGTCTGAAAAGTGCCTCACCAGAGCTCACCGAAATCGAAATTGGGGCTACCCGGCCTCTGAAGTTATCCGCCACGCACCGGTAAAGAAATATCGGGGGCTTGGTACTTTTCAAGAATTATTTGCAGATTATTCGGAGGACCTTTCAGTTAGCAACTTTCGCCACCCTGTGCAACGTCAATAGAGGCTGCTTAACCTTGTGACACCCCTCCCCCCCCAATAAAAATGTGATGTGCGTCATCTCGCCACCCCTTCGCATGTGCAGGCTAGTCTCTCGAAATAGGTTCAATGTTATACTACCCTTCAACCAATGTCTTAATGTTCTACAAGTCTCAAAATAGAAGAGGGCAAGGTCAAGTTCTTTGTGTACTTCAGAAACGCTTCTGTAGTCCCCTGGCTACAAAGACGAGCTACTAAGCAGGTGCTAGAATACTCGGCACAATTTCAAAACCACATTGTGACGATTGTGGCACGCTTTCTCGCCTTTGTTCTTTTTTCCCTCTCTTTCTTTCTTTTTCTGTTTTTTTCAGCATTTTCTTGGGGGTAAGTCGTGTATTTTAGACGTAGCGACTAGATTTACCCACAGGGCTAGAAGGCACCCAAGTCTAGAATTTGCAAAAATAACCCATACGTGTTTCGTGGCATAGTCATGTTCAGCGCCATTACTTTTGACAAACTTCAGAACTGACACAAGAGAACTTCACGGTTCTTTTCACGCATGACGCCACCACCAGATACGTTTGCAAGATTTATTATTTGTTATAAAACTTTTGATTCATGCTCTACTACGTAAAGTTAGTGAGCACCGGTAATTACAAAACACAACACGGTCCTGCTAATGTGCGATAAATTTTTGAATTGGCAATACAACAAAAAAAAGTAAATTGGCACAAACCTGGTAAGCAGGAAAATGAGCCAAATTTACGGCTGTTTACATTTTCTAATCAAATTACCACAATGTTCTCTTCGTGGAAAGGCTTGCTGCTTCAATATTGAAAATTTCAGATTTTCATCTTGGACAGTTTTTTCGCCTCGTCAGTAATTCCTGAACAAGTTTATCCATAGGTTTGTGAATTCAAGTAGTTATTGTTCTTGAACTATTATTCAGATTGCAAAACAACTTCGTGTAGACATCACGTACATCGTAGCCTGGAAACCAATTCAATATTGTTGTCTACACAAAAAAAAGAAATAAAAAAGCTATGTACGCATGAAGTTACATTGTACTGCCCATTTTGATTGAAGCCTGCATGACTTTCTGATTGCTTTGCTGGCTATTTCTCTTCATAAAAACCTTGGATAATGATTATTGAAGAGGCTCAGAAAATTTCATTTGGTTATGTTCAAGAATTTGCCACACTGCCAGTGCAACGGAGGCTTGTAGAGCAAAAGCCCTTGTATTTATTTGAACTGTTTTGATTGCTCTGCAATGCTGCTCCAGACGAGGCGACATTACTAGATTTCATTATAAAGTGGGGATTATAAGCTTTTTATTGCAATACAATTCACAATAATGGGCTGAGCGTGGAATGTCAGCAAACAATGACAAAATGCAGAGTGGGTGCTGCCGGAGTGGGACCGCCACCTTAATAAATCTTTTTGTTGAGTTAGTTGGTACATGCTTACTCAATTTCAAAAAGACGAATACCATCAGGGAAGAAAACTGAGGACCGAATAGAAAAGTTGCCATTCGCAACTAACATTATTATCGGAAAATCAGCGAAATATATAAGCACAGCAACCATGCGCGCGCACATAGCCTCACATGCTAGTAAAAAAACGAAACACGCGATAAGATTCACAACAAAAGAATTGTGACAAAAAAGCCACTGAGTAAAAAAAATTCCAAAAAAATTTTATTCCCTACTACGCACAGCCACAGATGTGTCACCGACATGCGCATCTCCTTTCTTTTTAATATAGTACGCTTCCATATTGTTCCGTGCCTAGGTGTCATTACTCTTTCCAAGAACGGATACACTGAAAAACCTAGCCTCACAATTGCAGGAACCACAATGTGCAGGCACATGTGCTGGCGAATAAGGGACAGAGTTAGGGAGCGAGAGCTTTCTGTGAAAGATAAACTTTTGGCACATTTGCCTGCTCTTTGTCGTTCCTGAAAGCGCAGGCTAAGTTTTCTAATGTATACGTCCTTGTGTAGAGTAATGATACCTTTGCACGTGAAATTATGCAAGCATACAACAATTAAAAGAAGGGACATACGCATGTGGGCATTACATCTGTTGCCCTGAGTCGTAGGTAATTTAATTGCTTAGGCTGTGGCGGCTGCATTTTCGATGGAGGCGGAAATGTTGTAGGCCCGTGTACTCAAAATTGGTTGCACGTAAAGAACCGCAGGTGATCGAAATTTCCGGAGCCCTCCACTACGGCCTCTCTCATAATCATATGGTGGTTTCGGGATGTTATATCCCACAAATCATCAATTTATATTCTTAAAATCTTTTTTTCTTTAGTGGATTTTTTGTCATCCTTCTTTTATTGTCAATCTTATTGCGTCTTGTTTGACTAGCATGTGAGGAAATGTACGTGCGAATAGTTGTTACACCTTCATATTTCGCTGGTTTTGCAATAATAAAGTTAGTTGCAAGTGACGCAATTTCTGTTCTGTCTTCAGTTTTCTTTCCCGACGATATGCAGCTTTGTGCATTTCAGTAGGTCCTACGTTATTTTCCATTAACGAAACCCTTGCAGCACCGACATATTCTGTTCACCTGTCCACCTAGTTACAGCAAGGGTCAGCTGCGCACAGAAACAAAAAGAAAAAAAGCATCGAAGGACTCATCAGAATGAAAATATCAGGATATGCTAAATGAAAAGAAGATTTGGCCTAACTGCTCACATCGCCAAATAACATAAAACAGAATGCTTCTTATCTCAAATGTGCAACGACAGCATGCTTACACATGCGTCAGTTGACCTTGCAATCTCCTCCGCCTCTACCATCTCCCTGACGCTTTGACCTGGGCTTAATGCAAGGAACACACTGTCTTAAAAATGGGCCTAACCCACCGACCTAAGCAAGGATTTGGAGAAACCATAAAACGGCTGTTTACATGCTCCAATAAAGCTCACAGAGTGTATCATTCCGCAAGGTTCCTGTCTGAGCCACTGAGCTGCTGGATGTCACAGAACAAAAGGAGCATCCAAGGGCAAATTTTTTGTTCATAGACACAGTCTGAGCACTCACACAAAAAAATGCATAGCGTTCTTTCTGTTGCAATATGTAGTTAATGAAACAGTCATCGTAGATAGAACGGTTAGTTAATTAAAAAAGGTTTTACATTACCTGAGTGGTAATGGGCACGATTCGATGCAAGTGATCTTTCTACGTGTTAGTAGCTGGCAATAAGCCCGCCTACACTACCTAAAGGCATTAAGTCTACAGGAACGAGAGCCTCGCGATGAATGAACAACAGGAAGTTGTAGGGGCTAATTTTTCTTTGTTAAAGGAATGGTGCTCACGACGCATTTAAAACATGTTACACACTTCTGCCTATTATCAGAGCTTTTTTAGTTCATTCAAGAGGTGGATCTGCACAAGCAAGAAAGTACACTGCTTGTACTTCAACACTTTCCCCCTACCTCCTTGAGGCTGCGAGAGACACTGCGCATGCAATGTACTACAGCTGCATTATTCCTCTTTTGAACCTTACATTCGGCCTACACACTTCTTCACGCCTAGGATCCATCACATACCTAAGCAAACTCACAGCTACCAACGAAAACACATCTCGAGCGAAACCAGCAATCTTAAAATGGGATACTACTGGGAGAATGCAACATCCACCTTGTCTGTGATGAGAAGATTGCCACAGAGCATTCTGCAAAAGTAAGTGGACGTTCCGCCTCTTAGCTAGCTTTGAACACCGCGACACAAAAGCAGCAATGGCTTACAAGCACAAGGTTCATACCCCAGTGTGAGTGTTATTCTCTGAGAAAAGCCCTTAAGTTCAGGAATTTAATTGTGCCTCAATCAAGAAGCAGCTACGCTATTTCAAGAAGTTGGAGCACATCCTAAGAAAGCGTCAAAGTGGGTACGTTATCTTACTTAGTGTATTGATGCTTCCTAGTGTAACACAAAAAAACATTTACAAAGCAGGGGGAATGTACAGCACTAGAAGTCGTGAACATTTTAACAATATCTTTCCTTTCAGCACAGGCCAATACAAGTCAATAAGTGTCAACGCACTGATTAACCAAATATAAACAGCCCGCTAGCGCAAAGAATCTACTGCTCTGCGTCAAGGATGCTATCGAATTCCATTGAACAATATCCTTCCATGGAAAGTGCCGTTTGTAACTGGCAAGTGTTTCGAAGTGTTTCTGACGCTGTTACTTGAGTCTACCTTTTTTGGCTAGGGCATAAATGTGTATTTGTAACGGCAGGGTATTAGTATTGGATTGAGCAACGTATCACTTCTTAGATCCCTTCCCTTGACCTTTATTTGAAGGAACAATAATAACAGATTGCTAAGTTTCAGTGCTGTACAATCTTCTACTATGTGAATAATTTCTTATTGTTTACTTTGAGAAAACTTGTGGGCTGCAAGCAGCTTCTTGGAGTACAAGTTCCAGCATGTTGCGGCAAGATTTGACATTCCCAAATGTTTCACAATTCCTGTGCTTAACACAGCTTTTTACAAAATGGTGCACAAGTTCGCGGTAGAACTCTCGTCCATGGAAGCCACTGCTGCCTTTCTCCTCGGGGCACACAAAAGGGGCCAAGAGAGCGGCCATGCAGATAACCTTGCAGAATGCTCTGTGTGAATCACCTTATCACTAGGTGGCTGACGCAATTTCCAACTAAGTGTCTAGGTTCAACTCAAGATGAGTTGCCTGTAGGTGAGGATTTTTTTAGGCATGGGAGGTATCCTAGCCATAGAAAGGAGCTACAGACCATCTGAAGGGCTTCAAAAAAAAGAAGAAAGCTGTCGTACTTAGCATGCACAGTGTTTCTCACAAACTGTACTAGAAACTAGGCAGAAAGTCCTGGAGTCGAAGTGATGTTTATGGCCCCTGAAGCTTTCTGACCTCTGCAGATTCATCGATCAGAAGAAAGGAAGGAAACATTGCAGCGCTTATCACATGCAAAAGGATGTAACCTGTATTAAAGGCACGATGAACACAATCACTGCCATGCAGCAGGAGGTACATGGGTCAGATGAGATGCTGTCCTAATGATAGACTCCATGAAACTTCTACAGCACACGAAAAAACATGCAAGGCATTTCCGATTCTATATGCGGGATTGTAGGCGTCTTTGCAGATAGCGTAGTACTTTCAAGTATTCCGTATCAGGTGTCATTCCACTCTAATAATTTTTAAACATTACATCATTCAGGTTATGGTCAAAACTTGCGTGGTTAGCATCCACGTGTCAAGATTGGTTACCTGTACACAAAGTGTAATTTTTACAAGTCCATCGAGAACTAATAACAAAGCTGCATTCATTTATTCACTTTTCAATTACTTGCAAGTGGTCAAAGCAAATGAATACTTGTGTCACCCGTCACCACGTCGATAGGCGTACGCTTCATAGGTGACAGTTGTTTCAACTGCCCCATTATAGAATTATACTCGTTTTTCTCACTAAGGGGGGTGTTGAAAACGAGTATGATTTTACTCCCAGACTAATGGGAGTAAATTAAAACAAATGAACGTGAACAAATATACTAACGCTAACTTGAGGCAAACACAGAAGGTCACATTAACAGACGCAACGAAAGAGGGTGCAGCGCAATTGGTGACCCGGGTAAACATGGTGAAACCATTGTTTAAACGAACAAGGGGCTCGCACTCATTGAAAGGGTAAATATTTTATAGACATAATCATGCAGAACAACCTTACAATGACACTAAGAAAAGAATAATTGAAGTTACTTTTACTCTATTTAGTATCTACATCGTATACACAACAAAAATCGATAAATTCAAAGTGAATGAACGCAAAAATGACATATTTATGATTTTTGGTTGCATACAGTAGATTCTATCCGTGTCACACGAGCACTTTTGCTGGTCGGAAAGGCTGATTTGGGTCTGATTTCTCGATCGTGATCAACAATGATCGTCGCTAATTGGTGCAAACTAATCATGATTGAGTTTGGCCGAGACGTGAGTTAAACCGCAATTTGGAAGCCAAATCTCGATCAAATTTGCCCGTGTGGCACCGGCAGTGAACGTGACTTACGTTCTAATTAGTGTGACGAAACATGCAATGGCAGAAAGGGCTACAAAAATTGCCCGCAGCTTCCCTCGGGGGAACACTGAGGAGGATGCGGAGCCTATAATTGGTTAACGGGGTGTTAAAGTGCGACTTACTTGGGTCGATGGCTAAATTGGTTAACGTGGTTGTGAAATGGGGTGTTAAATTGCGACTTACTTGGGTCGATGGCTAAATTGGTTAACGTGGTTGTAGGAGGGGGTGTTAAATGAGTGAACACGTACACACGTATGCGAAAGGGCGGCGCTGGTCGAAGGGACGTCGATCATTGTGTTTGTGGATTCGTTAGAATTCATTTCACCGCGACCTTGGACGTCGACACGCCGTACAAACCAACCGACGAGCGGCAACTGAGCGAGCGAGCGCCGACCTTGAGTATATATACAGCGCGACGGCGCATGCACTGTCAGCTGTTGAATGTTCTCGAAGCGCGACGGCGCATGCGCGTCCACTGGAGAATCAGGAGAATTGTAGAATGTTCTCGAAAGGGAGAAGCGCGCGCGGCACAGATGGTGGGTGACGGTGCATGCGCGCGTCAGCTGTCGAATGTTCGAAAAGGGGGAGAAGCGCAACGGCGCATGCGTGCGCGTCAGCTGCCGATGTTCTCGAAGCGCGACGGCGCATGCGCGCGCGTCAGCTGCCGATGTTCTCGAAGCGTGACGGCGCATGCGCGCTGCATTATACAGCTAGCGAATGTTCGTGAAGAGGAGAAGCGCACGCGGTGTGTAGAGGAGGAAGGGTGCACAGATGGTGGAGGAGTGAAGCGCGCGCGGTGTGTAGAGGAGGAAGGGATGCACAGATGGTGGAAGAAGGAGGAGGAAGCTTGCGGACGGCGCCGCACTACAAGCCTCGAGTATTAGATGCTCCGCATCTAAAAAAAGACTGCAAACGATATTCGTGACAGACCCCGCTACTTACCTGATCATGCAGCGTGGAGAGTGGTCAGGTGGAAGCCGTTGCCGCTGAACGCCTTGCTGAGTTGTACACGGGCAGGAGGGAGCAGGGCAGAACACAAAGCCACTTAATGCAGCCACACAGTATCTATATAAACTAAAACTTCTCAATTTTAGCTGCTGATGAAGGAACCGCGGTGAAACCCTTCATTATTTGGAGAGCGAAACGCTATCACGTGACTAGAACAACCCATGATTGCAGGATCTAATGTTGACAATGTCGATGCCAATCCTAAAGGCTATCACTTCTTTTATAACTAGGTAAATTTAGATATTCTACATACAAATTGCATTAGTAATTTTTTTAATTCTGTCTGCATTTTCCCTTTTGTGACATGTCATGAGCGCAACATGGAAACCTTCGTGAGGGCGCATCATGAGGGTGCGAAAAAAATGCAGGTGACTATCGCGTTAGTTAAACTTCCGTTGTGCTGTACAATACTGAATTCTAATTTTTTCTCGTCAAGTTTAAATTTTCGTGGTTGTTTTGGTGATGCCCCTGCGCAGGGTGTAGATGTTCTTTGAATAAAGACAGTCGTTTGCGCCTGTCCTCGTGTATCTCTTCCTGTGTGTTGTGCGTACTTGCGCCCTCACGATGGTTTCTATGTCAAAGCACCAACTCGCCCAACAGCCAACTCTTCTCATGAGCTCAAATTTAGCAGAAAAAGGTTCATTTTGGCACTGCAAACTCGACTACATGCCCTGCGAAGCAGGGTCTGCTGCGGAATTTCACGCGTAGCCACAATGTGACCATATGCTCTACCTAAGAACATAAATATTTGCGGTGCTATTTCAAACAGTCGCTGGGAGCTTCCTTATGTGCGATTTTCCGGGTGTTCAGACCAGGACCCTATCCGCAGCCAGCAGATACAAATTTAGACAATGGGTGAGGTCAGTGAGGCACGTAGACAGGTCAGCGAACTCATTCGAGAGTCGACGAGACTCACATCGAACCTTGAGTGCCTTGAGTGTGTGTCCGGGTGAATAGTATTCTCGCGAGTTTTTCGAGTTGGTCTCAGTGAGTTCCATTGATTTTTTGCCCACCCTTGTCTACTTACCGCTACAGCTTGGCCTATATTAACGTTTACACTCACGTCTACTAAACAGTATCGATTACTTAAACTTGAAATCCAGTGTACAGTATCAAAAGATGCCAAGAAGAGCACCAATCACGTGAGATATTCAAGTTAAGGAGCACCAAAGCTACGATGGAGTCATGAGTCATGAGTTGATTGGTTCTCTCAGATTCAGATGGAGCCATCAGTGCGCTAACAAAAATTTTTATTTTGTGGAGTCCGAGTACGAATGACCGCTAAGCACCAAGTATATTTCAGGAGTGAGTATGAGCGAGCTTCACAATTTTTGTCGGTATATAATGAAGTAGACGATTTATCGCAGAAGACGACATCAATGGTGCACAATCTGGCTGCAAATCGATCAGCCAATGCATTGCAGACTTACTCAATCAACCACTTGCCTGCTTATGCTAAACAAGGCTCACTAAGTCATAACGTTGTCCTTCGGATGTTTTTGTGCATACACCTAATTCAGTCCTTCGCCAACAGCTTTCGTCACTTTTTTGATGCTGTCTTACCTGTCTTTCTCTTACTGTAGACTCTGTTCTATCACGCTAAAAAAACCACCTTATAGTTAAGTCGAAATCAAAACATGCGCAATTTAGATTTGGACTCACTATCATCGACATCATAACACAGTACCATAGAGCAGCATATTTTCGTGTGTTCCCGTTCTGCATTCTCGGTCAAAGGCGTCAAGTTAAGGTGGCCTAGTAAAGTGCGAGCAGTCGTTCAAGTGTGACTGCTCACGACGACCTCTAGTGAAAAAAAGCCGTGTACCTCCACGCAACAGCCAAGCATCATCGTGAGCTCGCTTGATGCGGCTCTTTCTATACAAAATAGCGTCCGCAGCAGAGACATTTAGGCGCGTAAGTGCATTATCGTCGATTTGTGGGCGAACTGGATGCTGTTCACACAGCGATTTTAGCTTCATTTCACCGTTGCAAGTCGAGAAACTGCATCTAACGAACGGACGGTTTTTCTCCGACTTTCCGTAACCGGTGCACCTGTTGCCCTTATCTACAACAGTTTAGATTTCGGTCCTCCAACTGAGGCAACTACGCAACCAGAAATGGAACTTTCCATTCGGAAGAAGACGCTTCATGCACAATCTGCGCAGACAAGCAACAAAGGGTATATCCGCGACACCCTTTGCTCCTTAAAGCAGCAAGCTAAATAAGGTCTCAGCTCCTTGGCCACTGCTTGAATCCTAGAAGCGCATGATTATAACAACGAGCAGCAGCGCAACAAGATAATTAGGCAACAGACCTCCCCAAGTATGAATCACCATTTGTGCAAACTAGCAACAATTGTCCACAATTGTCATGTACAGGGTTCGCCAGGTTCACCAAGCAGTGGCAGCTCGCACACGACTTCATGCTCAAATGACCCTCATACTAATTGAATAGTTCACAGTATGGTAAATGCAGCTAAGCCTTCATTCAAGGAAGCGTTGAAAGTTGTGCATGAGGTGCACTTATGCATTTTGAACCACAGATCTACACCACGCTGTAATAAAAAGGGAAGCCCGCCAAACTGCTGACAGTCTACCATACCTACTGTGTCAATAGTAAACATGCTGGTTAAAAACATACCCTGCACTAGAAGAAATAGAAGAAAAAAATGGAATGAATAAGAAACTACTACAGAAAAAAAGCACGGGAGCTGCCTTTACTGATGAAAGAAGACTCCGTTAAGACTGCAACCGTTCACGCTTTGAGTGTCATAGAGAAAAAGGCGTTGTTGTGGGACCAGTAGTGGCGAGATCTCACAGCATTGAAGTGCACAGTAGGATGCTAAAAAAAAAGGAGCGCACCGTGAAATGTGCCTCACCCGTTGGTGTTGTGACCAACAAGAAAAACACTGCAGTTGACCAAATGCATCAGTCGCCCCGACAGCTGCATAAACGTGGTGCTACGTCTACATCTATTACATAGAAAGCTACATGAAGTCATGTGAATAAAGAATGACATCCTATTAGCAGCTTTCCCACAGTTGTGTGTCTTCTGGCTTGACCTACTTGAGCAAGGGAATCAATCGGAAGGTGCATTTGTTCAAGCTGACATCTGCCTTACAGTCAAAGTGAAGCTGAAGCCAGGCCTTTTACAAGTGGCAACATGACTGCAGCGGTCTGATGTTATTTGTGTTCAGCATAGTGTGTTGTGCAAGGTTGGCATCTCCTTGTTGGTCTCTCCCAGATTTACTGTGAGTGGAAAGGCGTGCAGATTACGGTGCCCTTTCATGATACTGCAATTTGTGGTTTAGGTTTTCTCACAAACAACACAGTGCGTTTAGCATGCCTGCTATCTTCACGTTGTTGTTTCCTGTTTGTGTTGTGACTAATAGTGGCGCATTATAGTTGCTTTTCATCGTGGTGCATTTTGATGTTTATATATGCTTGCAGACAGCGTGTTCTACAGGCCTGGTGTTTGCTGTGTGTGCCGTGAAGGATAGCTTTAGCAGTAACAGATTAACACACTTTTTTACGATTGTTTAATTTTTTTGTTGACGTTTACTTACGCACACTTTTAACAAAGACATTGAATGCTTTCTTGACGATGTGAGTTCCCAACAAAGGTGTAAGTGCAGAGCACCTGTAATATCTGCTATATCGCATTTTCATCAGTCACGAACGCTACCGGATACTTGAGTACTGCGAACAGTCGTCAAGGCAGTTTCGAACCGGAATGGGCACCGTTTTTGTCCAAAAGCTCAGCATAGGATATATATATATATATATATATATATATATATATATATATATATATATATATATATATATATATATATATATATATATATATATATATATATATATATATATATATATGTAGTTCGACCTTCCTCCGGAAGTTTCTGTGATCGACCCATCTCGTCCAACGCTTGTGGCTTTCCAGTGTGTGTGTGTTTTCGCTTCCCCCTCCTCTTTTCTCTCTCATTCCGTTTTCGTAACTTTTCCGTCTCCCATCTGCCTCCCCAGTGCAGGGTAGCAAACCAGATACCTGATTTCTGGTGAACCTCACTGCCTTTCTTTATACCATATATATAAATATATATATATATATGTATATATATATATATATATATATATATATAGATCATGATTTTAATTTATTACTATATTCAGTCACAGATTTTTCTGTTTGTATCTTTTGCTCAAATCATTGCAATGCCTTTTATGTTCCCCAATAGTAAGGGCTCTGTGAAACCACAGTTTTTATAGCTACATGGTTTCTATTGGTTCCGCTTGCATAGTTCTTGCGAATCGTAGTGTTGGTTGTGGCTGTTGGCTTGCATAAAGTAATCGTGCAGATCTCGTTTTGTAGATCTATTTCTTGTGTGTTTAATCTGAAAGCACTCTTTAAAACATGATTGTTATGATGCATCATAATTCAGACACAGCTTGATTTAACAACTGCTTCATATTGTAATGGTTCCCATGCTAGTTTTACAACCACACAATAATATTTAAAATATACAGGTATATTGTATTCTTCATGTCTCCATGCATACGTGTTGAGATGAAGCCTGCCTACAGAAGCATTTTTGTAGCCTCAAAATTAATGGTCTAAACCCCTTTAATGGTGTCATAAAAGGCTAGCTCGTGCACATCTCTTTCTCACATATGAATTTACTGTGTTTAGAGTATCTAGCTACAGCCATAACAGAGCAACGCAATGCCGTTCATTTTGTGATTGTGTTCTTGGCTCTTTTTTTTTGCCAATGCAGACTCTGTGTGAAGAATGTATGATGTGGAGCTATAGAGGCCTAGTCAGGGTACTCGTGGTGTGGTTTTTCGTCTCCTGCACTACGGCAATCGTGTATTCTCAAACAAATAGATAAATAAAAACACAGGGTACAGGTATATAAAAGAATCAGATTCGTAGAAGGAGTAGTGATTAGTGTATGAAGAACATAGGCTGAACTGTTGTCTGTATTGTTCGTGCTTCTTCTATTACCTACTCAACCACACTAACTAGCCATTGTTAGCCATTATTCGAATAAATACACGAAGTTGAAACTGCTCCCATGTGTGTTATTGGATGTGTCAGCGATTATGCTCCCCATATTGTCTCTACGTTCACTGTTAAACATGGGCTTGATGTCTGTAGGTATAGTTGATGCAATGTGATTATTTGATTGTTGTTGCCACATCAAAACCATAACGCTAGAGCAATGTGATAATTTGAATGTTGTCGCCTTATTAACAACATCACGTTAGGACAACGCGAATATTTGAATGTTGCTGCACCATTGAAAACACTGTTATATGGCAACGTAATACTAGAAACGTTGGGGCAATGTTATATTTTACTGTCTTACGTTGCCTCAAATTCGTTACATTCAAATCACGTTGACTGAACTTTCTGCGTTACCTAGGTAGTGGCACTATATTTATTAAGTGGATGTGACACTACAGGTGATATAGAAGTTAATTTTGTTGCTACTCTGAAATAAGTCGATTCTCCAGGAAACGTTGTACATTATGTTTTCAGGTGTATGAACTGAAACTAAACTTTGTGTGGTTCAGCACTGCACTCTTTTTTGTTTGGCCTGTTTTACAACTCCTAAGTTCATTTTTTATTGTCCTCTCAAGGATAAATCAATGTGGTGCTTCTGCATGTGTTTCAGTTCAAAGTGTAATTTAAAGCTTTTGAAACTCAGCAGAATTCCAAGGACTTCTATATAGTCAAGTGGTCTACCATCACAACAAAGTGGATAGATGATAATATAGCCCACATAGGAGTTTCACAATAAGTGTTGGAATTAGTCTGCGGCAGAAGGTGGTCTGTACAGCAGCAATTGACTCCACAAGAATATGAAGCATAGAGAGGTAAGCGAGGAAGCTTGCTCAATTTAGTGATGTGTATGTTTTGCAATGCATGCGTTTTTTAACCTGCTTCTAGTTTGGCGACCTTAATGCTCTGTATAATAGCACAGCTGCAAGGTATATTTCCAGCCAAAGAATTTTCAGCCATCGGCAAACTTGACTTGAATGGTTCAATGCAGCTCTATAACTTGCTTTTACTGATCTCAGTGCTGCCATGTGTTGCGCTCTGCATGTTTGCTGCACCTTAGAGTATAAATGAAGTTGGGGTCGATTATATAATGAATTTTTTTTTCATGTCTCACTGGCCGGCGGGTTTAATACACTCGCTTGACAGGTTCATTTTTGTCATGTTTTGATCATAGCTATGTTCCACGCACCCCCATAAAAGTCGTTGCCATATGCTTGTCCCTGCCATTGTGTGACAGATAACACGCTATTCGTTTTCGAAATTGCAGCTACTGCTTCAACGAAGTAATATATTCGTATAGAAGATTAACACGCTTGCTCACCACACTTCAGATTTATTTATTGTGGAGTATTTACAAGTGTTATCAATGTGCGTTTTCTCAGTTTTTATACTTACTTATTTAGCAGCAGCTGCATTTTCGTATTACAAAGGTGCATGAGTTGTCACACATGATGATTGATTGCTGAGATTAGCGTTGGCAACGAACTTCATGGGCTTGCGTAAAAATATCCACAACAAAAATATGGTGTACACGGACCTGCCAGGTGAGATTTCGAACCCGCCAGTTAGGCAGAAGTGAACGTGAGATTTACTGGAAAAATCCGTGTGCGCTCATTTGTTATTTGTTGAAGTAAATAAACCAAGTTTAGCACTTGGCAGCGTTCGCATCAGTCGAAGCAGGTCCCATGTCATGGAGTAAAGCTGAGGCTGTACATGTCTGATGGGGCAAATGCTGAAAGGCATTGCCACTTTGCTGTTGTGATTATTTGCAAACAGAATTAGTTTGGTATTGTTGAAATTTAGGTGGCGTCTTCTTGTTGCATGTTATTTATTGTCTCTAGTGGTTCACGGAAGGAAAACATCAAATGTGACCCACGATTGTACTGACATTCCAGCTGTCGCTGTTTCATGATATGTGAGGCTTCCCTTAGTCATGGTTTGCTTCAACAATCGTCCTACATGTGAAAATTAGGTCGTCAGTTGGTTAGGCTGTATCAGAAGCACATAAGATTTGTTTCAAATGTATATTTGCTGCTAGTGCTTTCTTAGTGAGCTTATAATCACCTGCCGTAGTTCAGCGATAGGCATTTTTAATGAACAGAAATGGATCTGTGTTTTTTATTGTTAGGAGCTGTGCAAATGGAAAAATTTTGTTTGCAAAACAAATTCCAATATTGAAATTTGATTGTGAATCAAATATTTTTGAACAATTGTTGAATATTTTTTGATATCTTTGAAGTTAAGATAGAAAAAAAAAGTTGCAAAAGATTCCTAAGCACATTATTATGGGATAGAAATATGGCGTTGTTTTTAGCTAGGTAAGTGAAGATCTGGAGGGAAGGCACTCTCGTTTTATTAAGGATGGGCCATCGCAAACCGGATTGCATTTATTTATCATATTTGGTGCAACCAATGTGGTGTCGACAGGAGTTTAAACGTGAAAGGTTCCTCCTCCTTCTCTTCCCCCCCCCCGTCAACTTCGGTGGAGGCCTTTCTGATTTGGAGGGCAATGGCGTGCTCTTTAAGAATTTTGAGTTGCTGATCTGTTCTGCAGGTGTTTGTGTATAAAACACTGAAACTTTAGATAGTGACAAGCATATGGTACAATTTTTCGGAACCTTTGGGTCTTAAGTATTAAATAAAGCTTCCACATCTATTGCAGGTTTAACCTAGTGCTTGTGTCAATCTGATTATGCACGTAGCGTAGCCCATGAAGAGATCAAGAATATTTATAAAATTGGTTCCTTATGTTACAATGCATGTTTCACTGCAAATGTCGTCTGCAGAGATTGAACAAAACGTTTATTTCTTGTGCTGCGCAAAAAAATGGTGAGTGGTATTCTGGAGGCACTGCGTTAGAGTGCCTCGAGCGCGCAGAGGAGGCTAATAAGGACATCAAGTCACGTAACACGTGAGACATGAGCACTATCTGGCACTTATCTTGGAAAACAAAGCGCGTAGCTCTGAGACGGGTGTGCGTACACGTCTCGGAGGTGATGAGGTGTGGAACACAAGGCGATAGGTAGGTGCCACTACCATTTCGATGTAGCAAATTGTTGGAAACACTTGCCTTTTCGTGCAAGCTTTCCATGGTCAGCGCAGAGTGGTAAACGCTACGTTCCTTAGAATCACTTATGAATGCCTTTTCCAGTAAAAGCCGCGCATACAAAATATATACGTGTTGTTATGTTGCCTTTGATATGCGCAATAATTATTTTTAATTGTCAATAACACAATTATGAACGCTGAGTCTTGAGCAATACTGATTGGTGCTGTGGATAGAGTCGGCCGCAACGGCTATCGTCTGATGACGTTTAGGGTACCCGATACCGTTAAGGGTTGACAAACAAATAAACGGTCTGACTGACAGA
The DNA here is from genome assembly GCA_013436015.1 of Rhipicephalus annulatus. NCBI lineage: Eukaryota > Metazoa > Arthropoda > Arachnida > Ixodida > Ixodidae > Rhipicephalus > Rhipicephalus annulatus. Next base: position 537,797 of record WOVY01003070.1, read on the forward strand.
CAAAGAGGCAGACATACAGACAGACAGACAGATAGACAGACAAACAAAGCAAACGTTTTCGTCGAAGGTCCCCAAGAAAGACTACCGTCTTTAAAAAAAATAAGGGGTGACTGTAACGGCACAGTGCGTCTCCATGTTGGAACCAGAATTTCCTCGAATCAATGCAATTGCTACCTGTGACGCAGATTCTTGTTGCTGATTTGTTTCTCCTGTGCTTAGCTTCGGGGATTTGTACTAATAAGGACGAAGCCGATCGTTTTACAAACAACACCTTAATAATTACTGAAGAACTAAAGCAAAAACTCAACACAAACTACAAAAATAAATATCTGGTTATAAGCTGGCTTTGGAAGAAAAAGAAACGTGGTAAGTCCCGAAAATGTCGGCTGAAAGTCACAGCTACATGATACAGTTCTGACGCGGTGATTTGGCGGAGCAGGGAAGACAGCAAGTTCGATCTCACCAAAACGTTGCTGCTGGAATGGTGGCGACGGCGTGTACCGATGCTAGCTGGCGGTGACGATGGAACGAGGCTCGCTTGGTGATGCCTGTGGCGGCACAGATTCATCCGATGAGGCGGTTAGTTGCAAGGCTCAGGCCCGTGGCCCAACTGCCGTTGCTGCAATCGCACCGGAATATGTGGGCCTTGGTCTGGAATGTTGTGACAGCTCGCAATCCCTGGAAGGTGCTGTCTGAAGGCCCAGACCGGATGAGGTCCAGAAGGCTCAGATCCACCACCCTACTGCCTGTCTTCAGCTCCCAGCTGCGGCCTTCCTCTTGCTTCGTTCGCCTCGAACTGCTAGCTTCTTGCCCTTCGGGATTGGCTTGCTCTGTGGCACACTTGTGGCGTCCCGATCGGCTCTTTAAAACTTCCAGGTGACCAGTCATTGCCCCTTGTTTGTTTTATGACTTGGACACTTGCGGTCAGCGCTCTAACGCGGACCGGTCCTCGAGGTGCTCGTTGTTCAGGTAATCCGGCACGTGCGCTCGGTCATCTTTTGATTGCGTGCCACTTTTCAAGCAATCACAATAGCGCGCACCAGTCGCATCACCATCGCATCACAATGGCCCCTTTTTGAAGAAGTTTTCTGGTTGAAAAACTATCGTTCGATGTGCACCACACAAGCTATCACAACACACCTATGGCACCACACTGCTTCTTCCTTGACATGTCTCACTTCGAAACACTGAGTCCACAGCATGTAGCGTTCAACCAACAATAATAAGGAAAGTTGTTGGCACCAACTAAGAACAGTACAAGTACAGTCATTTACTCCAGTAACAGTCCACCGCACAATCATCATCTTGTAATAGTAACACACAGAACCTATTCACTGCAACCTACTCATGTAGTCAGCTCCAACGTTCTCGGGTCCCTTTATATGATTTACATGAAAGCTGTATTCCTGCAGTACCAAACTCTACCGCAGAACTCTGCTGTTGAGGTATTTTGCCCGAGATAAATACTGCAACTGTTGGTGATCTGTTAGAACCATGAAAGATGTCCCCTATAAAAATATGTGGAACTTTTCCACTGCCCAAACCCGTGCGAGGCACTCCCGCTCGATCGTTGAGTAGTTCTGCTCTCGAGGCAGTAGCTGACGACTGGCGTATTTTACCGGGTGTAAAACAGCATCGTGCTCTTGCATAAGGACTGCACCGATGCAAAAATGGAGGCGTCACTGCGGAGTACGAATCCATGTTTGAGAACCGAAGCCTTTAAAATGGGTCCAGACGTCAGAGCTAGTTTTAGTGTTTCGAAAGCTGCCTGTCCTTCAATATTCCAGTTGATCTTGTACTTTCTCTTTTCTTTGTCATTTCTGTCAGAGGCAATGCCTTCGCAGTGTAGTGAGAGATTAGATCACGATAGCATCTTGCCAAGCCAAGAAATTAACATAGTTGTTTCTTCGTAATGGGTAATGGAGCTTTTGCGATCTTTGTAGTCGTGTCCTTCACTGGCTGAATTATTCCATCTCCTAGTCTATGACCCAGAAACACAATCGACGTTATTCAAGTCACCAATTTCTTGGACTTAATTGTGAGTCCAGCCGCTCGAATCCTATTCATCAGGTCATTCAAAGTCTGCATGTGTTCCTCCCTGGTTGTCGTAGCGACGAGAACATCATCGATATAATTACCGACGTTCGCGATGCCCTGAAGGAGACGCCTCATTAGCCGAGTAAACACTGCGGCCGCTGTTTTGACACGGAATAGCGTATAGAGGAAATGGTAGTGTCCCGATTGGGTGGAGAATGCCGTTTTTATCTGTGGCTCTTTGTCCAAGGGCACCTGCCATTATCCCTTTGTAAGGTCGAACTTGGGGAAGCATTTTCTAGTGCCGATCTCTGTTAACAATATATCTGTTCTCAGAATTGGTTCTGCGTCAGAGACCAACACATCATTGATGCCATGGAAGTCGATGCAAGTCCGGTAACTCTTGTCGGGCTTCTTCACCAGCACCAGTGGCGAGTTGTTCGGTGAGTCAGACCTTTCAATCCCTCCGAGTCGCAGCATTTCTCCGACTTCTTTCTCAACTAACTCTTTCATTGCGAAATGAAACGGATATTGTGGAGTGTTGATAGGCTCTTACGTTGTCAGTTTAAGACGACACTCGAACAAGTTTGTCTTCCCGGGGACTTCGGAAAAGACGTCTTTGTGGGTGGCTAAGAGCTCGTCAATTTCCTTCCTTTGACTATTCCTAAGGTTAGGCCCAAGTGTGATAGCTTCAGTACCAAAGCCCTAAGTAGCTTTCAAGGTGGGCACAAGCGTGGCTGTCTCCTCCTCTTCCACTACAATGAAAGATGCTGACTGGGGTGATATTTTTGGAGGACGCTCTTCGTAGCATTTGAAATACATTATATAGTGCGAGGCGAAAAAACGAACACAGGAAAGAATAGACTGAGAAGACAGAGCGCTAGCCAACAAGATGTGTTCCTGTGTTCGTTTTTTCGCCTCGCGCTACATAAATTTCTTTAAATGTTTTACCAACAAGCCCACATCGCCACTCTCTTCGTAGCGTTTTAACATATTTATATGGAACAGCTTGGTCGTACGTCCCATATCCAGCCAGTTGTCAAAGTCGCCCTTGTTTCCTGTGGTCTTGAAAGGCCCCTTCCAATTCATCAGAAGCTTGTTTTCCGTCATGGGAAGTAGTATGAGGGCGCGGTCTTCAATCTTCAGCCGATACATCCGACTTCTCTGGTCATAATATTTCTTCTCAGTTGTTTTAGCTCGTGACATGTTCTCTTGTGCCAACTGTAACGTTTTCCCTAGGCGACCTCTGAGATCCAGGACATACCCATATGTTGTCTTAACCTCTTCGCTTTGATTTTCTCCGGTCCATAATTCTTTAAGTAGACTGAGAGGTTCTCAAACATTTCTACCGTTGATCAGCTAAAAAGGCGAAAATCCTAAGCTGGCTTGCGGGACTTTCCGGTACGCAAACAAGAGTGGGGCTAATAGCCGGTCCCATGGCTTGGGTTTCTCTTGGCATAGTTTACGTAACATTTGCTTTAGCCTGCCATTAAATCACTCCACTAAACCATTACACATGGGATGATAGGGCGTGGAGCTAAGATGCTTGATCGCCAACAAGTCATTAACCTCTCTCATTAGCTCCGATGTGAAGCATGATGCTTGATCACACAGTACCTCAAGCGGAAAGCCGATTCGAGAAAAAATCTCTACCAGTGCCTCGGCTACTGTGGCCGAATCGATGGACGGCAGGGCTGTGGCATCTGGGCATCTAGTAGCGAAGTCCACTAGTGTTAGTATGTAGTGGTTACGGATGTGAGATATTGGTTTTAGGGGCCCGATAATATCCACTGCCACTCTTTCGAATGGGGAGTCTATCAAAGGCATTCGACCTAGTGGCGCCTTGCCAACTTTGCTCTTGCGGTAGGTTCGTTGGCATGCGTCACAAGAGCACACGTATCTCCTCACTGCCTCTTGAACTCCTGGTTAGTGAAATGATTGTTGGACACGATCAATCGTTCTTTTTATTTCTTGATGCCACGACATTAGGGTTTCATGCGCCAAAGTAAGCACTTGGCTGCGCAATCTATGGGGCACTACTACTTGTTGGATCACCTTACCAGATGGTAGGCGATAATAGCGTACAGCAGCCCCTTTTTTATCTCGAACGAGTAGGTCTCTGATCTTCCCTGTAGCCCTTGACCTACTTTATTCCTGCAAGAATCTGGGGTCTTGTCCTCCTTTTGAGCGTCACTAAAATCTTTTCGGCTCGTCTTCAAGGCGGGTACATGCATACTAGAGGAGATTGGCCGTTGCTCTCCGATTCTGATACCAACCACAGAAGACTTCAGAAAACTACCTTCTCTGTCTGCTTCTTTTCCACTTGCGATATAGTTGGTGGAGGTCTTTACCAGAATCATTTAATTCCACTTGTTATCGTGGTCGTGGACTTTACGTGAACTGGGTAGATTTCCGACGATAATGTCATAAAGGGGGTTTGTCATGCACTTTACAATAGATGTACCAGAAAATAAGCTGAATGAATTTCCACCTTTGGCTCAAAATGGTGGTGCTACTGCCATCGGCTAAGAATAGCGTAGCGGTAGTACCTATGAGGGCTTCATCAGGTACCAAAGAACGACGCACCACCAGCGTATTGCTACCCGTATCTCGCAACGCTAAGACGGTTCGGCCAAATATTCTACCCTGTAACACGGGCATTGTGTGTGTGACAAACTTCGGGTAAGTATTCACAGCGCCAGCCATGCCCTCTTGTTTATCCGGTGGAAGCTTCACTTCCATTAGGTGCCCTTCTGGTGACAAAAAGCATGACGTCTTGTTGGCTGAGCCGTTCCTCTTCGTGCATGTTTTGGAATCATGCCCTGTCTTCGGCAATGTCCGCAAAAAGGTTATTTTGGCCTTGATCGGCACTCCGACGCCCTGTGATCCATTTTGCCACATAAAAAGCAGCGTACTGCTCTTCTCATCGAGTAACTACCACTTTTTACCGTGTTGCTTTTAGACTCCACTTTTTCTCTGAAAACTAACAGGTTGGCTAGTTTTTGAGCTTCTAAAAAGTTATCTGAGGCCTTGGCCGTGTCCTCCAGCTTGCTGAAGCTCTTTTACCGCAAGAAAAGTGCCAAACGGTGATGACAGTTGCTTAAGAACTGTTCTGTAACTAAAGAGCTACGAAGAGCCGAATATTCCTTTTCGGTCCTCGATACTTCAGCCCAACGATCGAAGAAACTCAGTAGCCTGGTTGCGACTGCTTGCCTGTTTTGCCATCCTGTAGCTTGCTTTGTCGGAACTTTTCTCGATATCCTTCTGACGTAAAACACAAACGCTGGAGCAACGCCAACTAGGCTTTATTATATTCGATTGAATCCTCCGGTGAAAGTCTTCCAAACACCTTTAAGGCTTCTCCGCTAAAACATAAACTTAAAGCCGGGGCACATTTGTCCCTAGGCCATTGTCGACCAACGGCAACTCTCTCAAACCTATTTAAATAAGCGTCCAAGTCGTCCCGGCTTTCGTTAAATCCTGTCATCAAATTATGAGGATTCACGCTGCATGAAACACTCCTTTCTGGCGCTGAGCCTGGCGCTGAGTCAACAGTTCTTGTCTCTAAACGGCTGTTCTCAGCTTCGCCAACTCTAAGACGCAGATGCAGGTTTTGGTTCTCTAATTCATGCTGCTACTTCTTCGCGCGTGTCTCCAGTTCGAGCTGTTTTTTTTTCTCGCGCGTCTCGAGCTCCAGCTGCTCCTTCTTGGCCTGCGTCTCCCGTTCCAACTGTTCCTTTCGAGCTTCTCGTTCCGCAGCCCGTTCCTCTCGCGCTCTTGCCTCCATCTCCTCGTACCATGCTTTAAAATCCGCCCCATCAATCCCCATGCGATCCACCAAGGCCATTGCCTCTCGCGTATTCGACATGATTTCAACCGCGTCAATAAATGGTGTCAAAGGAATGGCTTTGACCTGTCGCGGACGCCAGTTTGTGACGCAGGTTCTTGTTGCTGATTTGTTTTTCCTGTGCTTAGCCTCGGAGATTCCTACTAATAAGGACAAAGCCGTTCGTTCCACAAACAACACCTAAACATTTACTGCAGAACTGAAGCAAAAACTCAACACAAGCTACAAAAATGTATATCTGGCTGTAAGCTGGCTGTGGAAGGAAAACAAACGTCTAAAGTCACAAAACTGTCGGCTGAAAGTCACAGCAAAAAGATACAGTTCTGACGCGGTGATTTGGCGGAGCAGGGAAGACAGCTAGTTCGATCTCCTCCCACACCTAGCTGTGCGTGGCATTGCCGTGTCCGGGGAAAAGGAGGTCCTGGGGTTTGAGCTGACGCCTGGTGATTGAACCTTCAAGGCCCCCCGGCAGAGGCAAAACACCCCTTTGGCCCCGGCTTCACGTAGACGGCACGCCTGGGCTGACCCACCCAGGGGAAATCGGCAGTCGCCTTTTCCTATCTCTCTCTCCCTACATTTTTGTATTTCTCTTCACTTTTTATCAGTCCTGGCCTCTAGTCTCTTCCGTTTACTTCAAAACTTCCCGGCAGCGAGGGTTAACCCTGTGTAGTTACCCGACCTTGGGTAGTTATATTCGGTTATAGCGGTGATGCATGACTGGCGTCTCCAACTTTTGTCCAAGAAACAGGAGTTCCGCAAAGTGGTGTACTTAGCTGTACTCTTTTTATTGTCAAAATCAATTATTTGCGTGATTCCATCCCGCAAAAAAATATATTTTACTGTACGTATGTCGATGACGTCCAGCTTGGATTTGTCTTTTAACCTAGCAGTTGGTGAGCGGCAGGTTCAGCTTGGCTTGAAGAAGGTCTTCCAATGGGCGGAGGAAAAAGGATTCCGATTAAACCCCAAAAAAAGCACGTGTGTCTTGTTCTATAGAAAGAGAGGCACTCAACCCGACTCTGACATTCAATTGCATGGTCAACGCCTGTCTGGTAATGCCGAATACAAATTCTTAGGCTTCATTCTGGACACCAAGCTAACTTTCGTGCCACACATTAAGTATCTAAAAACAAGTGCATCATAACCATGAATGTTCTAAAAGTGCTGTCACGCACTACGTAGGGTAGTGACAAGAAGTGTCTCATGAATTTGTACAGGAGCCTCGTACGCACTCGCTTGGATTATGGAGCAATAACCTATCAGTCTGCGACACCTACCGCCCTTAAAATGCTTGACCCCATTCACCACCTAGGCATACGCCTCCCTACGGGTGCCTTTCGCACCAGCCCCGTTGAAAGCCTGCACGTGGAATCAAACGAATGGTCACTCCACGTACAAAGATGTTATATGTCTTTTCTATATTATCTCAAAGCAAATGCACACAGCGACCACTCTTTCCACTTCACAATTGATGACGTGTCTACTTCTGTTTTGTTTGAAAACCGGCCATATTTGAGACAGCCCTATTCACTTCATGTGTGGGGCCTTGCTGCGGAAACCGGTGTGTCACTCGAATATCGTCTGATGGCTCACGCAGCATGTCTGCCACCACGGCGGTGGCAATTGATAGATTGTGATGTGTACTTTTTAGAGATTACAAAGCACGCACCCATTGTACATATCCGCACATACTTCCTAGAACTACAACAAAAGTACACATGCCCTGAGTTCTTTACAGATGCCTCAAAGTCCAACAATTCTGTTTCATACGCAGCCATTGACCCATCCTTCTCAGATACTGGCGTCCTGCATCCTGATGCATGCATTTTCACAGGAGAAGCCTACGCATTACTTGAAGCTGTTAAGGACATTGCACATATAAAACTACAAAAAGCGGTACTTTACACGGATTCTCTGAGTGTGGTGAAAGCCTTGAAAACACTTACGAAACGCAAAAAACCAGTTCTTGAGTCCCTTTCTTCACTCTTATGCACAGCCTACTCATCCAAACAGCATGTTGTCTGCTGAGTGCCGGGGCACCGTGAGATACAGGGAAACGTTTTAGCAGATCAGCTAGCTGCATCCGCCAGCAGCGATGCCGCTAATGAATCAATTTCAATCCCTGCACTTGACATGAAACTTTTCCTGAAACGACAACTCAGAAGTTATTGGCAAAACTTCTGGGATAGACACACAAATAATAAACTACGTGTTATTAAGCCACAACTTGGTTATTGGCCGCCCCTATAAAATCGCGACATACAGAAGTGACACTCACAAGGCTAAGAACAAGTCATACATACTATACACACTCATATATTCTGTCTGCCAGTGATCAACCATTGTGTACGAGATGTGGAGAACCACTTTCGGTTCTTCACATCCTCGTCCAGTGTAATGAGTTGGATGCTCTAAGGAAAAAGCACTTTTTACTGCCCTACTGACAGCAGCTCCCACTACACCCTGGGATGCTTATCGGTAGGGATCTGATTTTTAAAATTCACTGATTATTTATGTAAAAAATGATGTACGCAGTTTTCGCTGCATATTTCAAGGTGATCTGTAACAGGACCTGTGGTGACTACATCTCCGCCATAGTCTTATTATCATAACCTTTTGACATTCAATCTCACGGCACATATTTCACGCTACTGTCAAGATTTTAATACTTAAGTTTTTACCCGCTTTAGCGCGAGGAATATTAAGGCCCCTTTACAGCCTCTCATCATTTGAACTGGTATAGCGCATTACGGGGAAAAAGAAATGGCCGAGCAGACCGACACAAGAGGACAGAGCACTAACTTCCAACTGAGCTTTATTGTGTCGGTCTGCTCGGCCGTTTCTTTTTCCCCGTAATGCGCTATACCAGTTCAAGTACGACGAACTAACCCACCCAATCTTCAACCCTCGTGCACTCATCTTTTACAATATATATCATTAATCATATCTCTTGTCTATCGAAATGGCGCTCTTTGGCCATCAATTGGCCCTTGTGCCATAAAGCGCCGCACATCATCATCATAAACAAGTTCACTCTCCCCAAAACGTTGCTGCTGGATTGGTGGCGACGGCGTGTACCGATGCTCGATGGCGGAGACAATGGAACGGGGCTCGATTGGTGATGCCTGTGAAGGCCCAGATTCGTCCGATGAGGCGGCTGATTGCAAGGCTCAGGCCCGTGACCCACTTTCCGTTGCTGCACCCAGCACCGGAATCTGCGGGCCTTGGTCTCGAACGTTGTGGCAGCTCGCGATCCCTGGAAGGCGCAGTCCGGAGGCCCAGACCGGGTGAAGTCCAGAAGGCTCAGGTCCACCACCCGACTGCCTGTCTTCAGCTCCCTGCTGCGGCCTTCCTTTTGCCTCGTTCGCCTCATACTGCTAGCTCTCTCGCTCTTCGGAATTGGGTTGCTCTGGGGCACACTTGTCTCGTCCAGATTGGCCCTTTAAAACTTCGTCGTGACCAGCCAATGACCCTTGTTTGTTTCATGACTTGGATACTTGCGCTCCGTACTCTCACGCGGACCGGTTCTCGACGTCGTCGTTGTTGTTCAGGTTACCCGGCACGTGCACTCGGTCGCATCATTATTTTTCGAACTTTTCAAGCATTTACAATAACGTGCACCAGTCGCATCACCATCGCACCACACTACAACAGCCTGAAAGGCAGCTTTTCTGCAAAAGCATTAGTGTGGTAAACCACTTAAAAATATTGGAAGCATATCCACAGAGTCATTGATGAAGAGTGGGGCGAAACATTTGTCCGTCTGTTCATTCTTGCTTCCGTCTGTCCATGCGTCCATCCACCCGTCCGTGCGTGCGTCTGCTTGTGCGTCCGTTCCTGCGTTCGTCCATGCATCCGCTCCTGCGTCTGTTCATGCGTCCATCCATGCATCTGTATGTGTGTCCGTTCGTTCAACTATTCAACAATCTAAGTAAAACCATCTCGCATATTTTCATCATATATTCCCCATATAGAACCATCGCCATCCAGCGGACATTGCAAGGACTCAACGAGAGGTGGCACACGCTCCCTTTCTTACGGCTTGCGCTTCGGGTATTCCTCCGACCTTTAACCACCTCGAGTTCATGGTACATACAGGTTCATTGTATTCATGGCACTGCGGCCCAACGCTCGCTAAACCTTTTTAAAGGTAAGGAGGTTACACCCAGCAAGTATAACGCAGCACCCCTTCATTGTTGGATATTGCTAAATGTATATGCCAATGGCTGCTAATGGGGATCGCAGCGTGTGCGTTAACTAAAAGCCGAATGCTCCTTTCTCTCCTTTCCCATTAACAGCCATTGGCATCTGCATCGAGCACCTTTTTTTTATTGTTTAACAACGCACAGAAGAAATCTCTCACCAACACAACCTTAGAGGTGAAAGTTTTATACTTGTTACACACTACAACGGCTACAAAGAACGAACGGCTGCCGCTACAAGGAGCTTCCCCCTTAAAAACTTAAGGTGCCGCAGTCAATAAGGCATTTTCTGTTGTCTTCGGGACGTTCTAATAGTAAAACTTTCAGTGGAAAATACCCGAATAGCGGTCGCTATTCGAAAGTTATTTGAAAGTTTGAATATTTGCACTTGTTATTTTTTTTTCAAAAAGTAAGAGCACAAATCTGCAACACACATATTTACTACGTTTCTCAAATTAGGCAATCTTGTAATGAATTGTTCGTCTTTTCTATGTGATGCAGTGCTGCCCAGAGCCTTGTGGAAAAAGGAGCGACGCAGGTGAACCAAAACAACAAGCTGCTTCGAGGAGAAAAAAATAAACAGAGAAGTCCTTTTCAGTTTTACACTCCTTTGCAAGCCTGCTACTTTTGCCCATGGGCACGTAAACGTGCATGTCTTCAACCACACAGCAATTGTTGACGTAAAGAGAAAGCACACACGAGGACTCGTCACGCAAAACTTACCATCCCGCTTCTCAACAACCATACCAGTCCGGGATTTTCCAAAACACACCAGCCCGGGTCTTGCCAAAATACACCAGTCCGCGTCACAATAAAAATGACCGTATACACCAGACCGGCAGTGTGCCCCAGAAATCGTGTCTGAATTTCCGCCCTGGTGTGAACGGGAAGAACACAGCAGACACGGCCTAGTACAGTTTTCGACTGGGTCAGACGAGCTTAAAAATGTGGTTGGTACAAGCAAAACCGATCTTGTTCTCAGCGTTAGCCACAAGTGGCGGCAAGTATGTCCAGCTTTGCAAAAGAGAATAAACGAAAAAATTACGGCACTTGGAAGCAGTGCTCGATAAAACACAAGTATAAAATTATTGAGCGCCGAACCGATGTAGTGTACAAGATCCATGTTCTTGCTACAAAGGTAACATTGGGCAAGCTATTCGGTGCGCCAGTATAAGAATCCAGGAGCATGCGCGTAATTTAGAAATGTCACAAGCTCTCAATTAGTCATTCATTGTCAAAGAAGTGGTTGTAACCCATATTTAAATAAGAAGGAAATCTTGCATTGACACCGAAACCAAGGGTGACGAGAAATCATGGAAGCTTTTTATATGTCAATGGAAAGTGATAATTGTACCAGCCAGCCTTCTCTAACACTATCAGGTGCAGAAGCCAAATAGCCTTTTGTACAGTTTTCTCACATTGACCTTGTGCGAAGGTCCGTTCTTGTCATTGCTTTGTCTTTTCAGATGATAATAGTTGCGCTTCTTTTTGGAATAAAGTTAAGTTGTGAGTCAGTGTTGTAGTTTGTCTTTTCTTTCCTGTTTCTGTTATTGTCGTGCTTTATTCGTTGAAGATGAAAATTCACCAACTCTACCGATTATTTGTTCTGTTGCAGACAATTGTCTCTCCTGTTGCGGTTCCCGTGACCGCCATTTGGGCTACCCTCCTCCTCTGGCGGAGATAGGGAGGTTTAAAACCTAGTTTATTCTAGTAACGTTGGGCAAATATACGAAGCTTTGAAACTGAGCCGTAAGCTTCGATTGAGGCGACAGCGGAATACAGGCCTGAAGAGCTTTATTGATTGATTTGTGGGGTTTACCGTTCCAAAACCACTATATGGGCCTGAAGAGCGTCGCCCTTGAGGAGGAGAAAAATAAGTCATTCAATTCGAAGGCTGTAAAAAGCGCCCACTGTCAACGAATCCCATGTTTCCAAGGCATGTGTGATGTCTTGTGCTGCATGAACAGGCCTCTTCTATCATGGCTACACCACCGCAAATAGATGCATTTGAAATAAGCTGAACAAAACTGAAATGCTCGATTGCTCGTGTAACTGACGAGAGAACAAAATCATTTGCTGGTCGCACAGCAAGCAACTCGCGTCAAGGATGGTGGCTGCGCACTGTTGCAATACTGTGAGGCCACTCGTATTTTAGCAAAAATGTTCAAATATAAATAATTGAAATATAAACAAGTCTGAAAGACATGGCGGCAACTCTATGATATGGTCGGCTAATCCACATCTGTACTTAATGCAGATCTTCGTAGTTTTCTTGCTACCAGCGGGACACGATGCACCAATATGGGTGGGGCATGGGATTTTTATGCCGCTTTCTAGCGCAATCAACCAGCACACGTCACCAACGATTCTGAAGATTGACCAGGTGGCGTCAATCTGAGAGCAGCCAGTATCAGCGACAACCACGCATGGGCAGGCCACCGGTCAATTTTCCCTGGTGGTGAAATGCACCGGTTCGCCTATAAATGCTGCCGTCAAAAGATTGTGGGCTGAAGGGCACGGCGGCAACTCAACGATGCGGTCGGCTAATCCTCTTTTGTACTTCATACAGATGTTCATCACGTTCCTGCTACCAGCGGGACACACGCAACAATATGCGCAGGACATGGAATTTTTATACCGCTTTCCAGCGCAATCAACCAACAAACTTCACCGACGATTCTGAACCTTGACCAGGTGGCCTTCATCTGGAAGCAGCCAGTATCAGTGATAACCACGCATGGACAAGACACCGGACAATTTCCCCTGGTGGCGATATGCACCGGTTCATCAATAAATGCTGGCCTCAATCAAGTGTGGGCTGAAGGGCACGGTGGCAACTCAACGATGCGGTTGGCTAATCCTCTTCTGCACTTCGTGCAGGTGAGCAGGCGGTATGAAAAACGCTTTTGTTCTAACGACCCATTTTGATCATGCTGCCGTGCCCGCGGCTCATTTGCTTGCTTGTATATAATCTTGTAGACTGTGCTGAACACATATTGCTATTGTCAGGAGACGTAGAAACAAACTCTGGCCCTGATGTTACCCAGTTTGTGAAGAAGCTACGAAGCAATGCTGATGATTTAAAAGAAATCAAAGAGGAGCGCCTTACTGCTATTGAGACGAAGATGGCTAATATAAGCGCCCTAGACAGCAAAGTAGCGAACTGTGAAACCGCAATATGTGCCCTACAGGAAATGTTTCGAAAACTTGAACTTCAGATTGACAATCTTGAGAATCGGTCTAGAAGGAATAACCTCATTATATAAGGTGTTCCGGAAAATGAGAAAGAAAACAGTGGCACTTTGGATAAAACAGTGAACGTCAGTATCGTCCAAACATTCTGAAAGCCGAAAAATTTGCCTTAGAAATTATACATAGACTAAAAAATCCTGAACCCACTAAATGCTGGCCAATAATTTTGCGGCTTGCCGACCATTGCGACAAAATGACAGTATTGCCGAACTATTACAAGTTAAAAGGCAGCAATAACTCCATAAGCGAGGACTTCTCAACTCGCATTCGTGGCATAAGAAAAAAAAACTGGAATTATGGCAAATTAAGAAAAGAAGCAGGAGAAAAAGTGACATTAAGCTATGAAGAACTCCGTATTAATGGTGAACTAATTTCCTGGGATGAGGAAAATAATGAAGCCGTTCCCGTGAGCCATGACGCAAATGTCCCTAAAAAAACAAAAACCAGAAAGACGATCTGCATAAGCTACGGCCCTGTAAAGAGAAGTAACATTCATCAATCTAAACGCACGTAGTCTACTGAACAAATCTGATTTGCTTGAATAAGTATTACTGGAACTAGAACCCAATTTTGTAGGAGTTACTGAAACTTGGCTGTCAAGTGACATTCATAATCGGAAAATAGGTAGCCCCAACTACGTGATTATACTGAAAGACCGGCCCACACGTGGTGGTGGCGTCGCCATTTTTGTCAATACGAAATTCTCTTTCAAGGTTCTTCCAGAAGTTGAAGGTGTAGAAAGAATATTTTGAAGAGATCATAACTTTGTTTATTACGCTGTCGATATGAATGAATTTAATTTTCATCAACAAGCATCGCTTCATTATTCTTGTTTTACCCATGCTGACGACACAAACATAATCAATTGTCTTGCTTTCGAAAATGATTCATTCGTATCACTTACACATAACCTACTCACTGAATCGAAAGACTTTGGAGTAGATTTACAGCATCGTGGCATCATGCATAAAACGCTACGTACCAATAAGAAAGAAAAAAAAACTAGGCGACTGAACCCCTGGATAACACGTGGCGTGATATATGCGAAACGAAAAGTAAAACGTCAAAAAAAAACAGAAAACGACACCAACTCTTCTTAGTAGACACTATCGGACTGTAGCTGTTAGCGACATGAGAAGTAAACTAAAAGATGTTGAAAACAATTACTTTACAAAGATACTTTTCACATTTTTGAGGAGCGCTCTAAATAAGTTTTGGAAATATATAAATCCAAAGAAAAATGTTGAGCTCATGCAATCTTCTGAAGACGACAACGATCTCGTCAACTTCTTCAATGATTACTTTCAATCAGTTTTTACCTAGATGACAGAATCATACCACTCATACAATGTTCTGACCATTCACCTATAGAACCCTTGAAAATTACCGAGCAAGGCAAGGCGTGTTCAATCTACTAATAAATATCAATGCCAAGAAGGGCCCGGCTCCTGACAACATATCAGACATCTTCCATAAACGTATGCAGAATGGCTGGCTAAATATTTATGTGCAATATTTATTAAATCACTGCAATCATGCGTTATCCCCGCAGTATGGAAAACCGAAAAAATTTTACCAAGGCACAAAGTAGGCAGCAAAACCATAGTTTCAAATTACAGGCCGATATCGCTAACTTGTTCTGTGTGAAAATTGTTAGAAAAGATAATATTGAAACACACAAGTATTCACCTAGAAAAAAATGATATGCTGTCTTCTGTAAAACACGGTATCCGAAAAGGCCTCTCACCGGTTACTCAACTTTTAGAATTACTACACAATGCAGCCCAGATAATTGATATCCATAAACATATTGACCTCAAGTTTTTGGACTTTTCAAAAGCATTTGATCGTGTTTCTCACACAAAATCGCTAAGTAAACTAGAAGTTACTTTTGGAGACAGTACCATTGTTCATTTGATTAAAAATTACTTGGCCAATCACTCACAATTTGTACAGTTACAGGACACCGCCTCCAGAATAGCAGCAGTCACGTCAGTTGTGCCACAGGGCAGTTTCTTAACACCAATATTATTCACAATATACAATAATGATCTGTCCCTTTTAACTAAACTAAAACTAAGGCTCTTTGCAGAAGACTGCGTACTTTACCGGGAAATTATTACTCCTACGGATCACCTAATTCCTAACAAAGCACTAGAAGATGTACACGCGTGGCGCAAAAAATGACAAATATCCCTTAATATTGTTAATTACGTTTCTACGACAATAACACGCAAAAAACACAGGTCAGACTTTTCCTACACTATTGAGAACTGCCCCTTAGCCACAATCCTTAGCCACAAATATCTAAGAATAACGATTTTAAACGACCTTAGATGGGACAGCCACGTTAATATTACAAGCACAGCCCTTAAAGGACTATTTTATTGAAAAGACGTCTTAAACACGCACCACCAAATACCAAACTAATTGCTTATACTACCCTCGTAGGATCTGTATTAGAATATGCCAGCCCTGTCTGGTTCCACTACACCCAAAAAGAGAATAATAATGTAGAAGTCGTTCAAAGAAAAGCAATAAGGTTTAGTTTTAACAAGTATAGACTGCTAGACTCACCGACGCACCTACTGAATAACGCTGGCATTCTCACACTACAAAACCGAACAAAACTAACAAGACTGAAACTGATGTTTCAACTACTCCGAAACATAATAAAAATTGATACTTCAAGGTAAATATCTTTTTTTCACGGCAGACCAACCCTTCATGATAATCCCATCCTCTTGTAAAATACTCTTTTACCACTAATTGCTTTAAACACTCATTTTATCCTCTGATAATTAAAGGTCGGAACTCACTGAAACCCATCTTGACCACTGAATCATCCATAAACTTATTTACAACTGAGATTGAAAGCGAACGGCTTGCTTTGCAAATCTCAATGATGACATCATATTGTCAATAAACCCAATAAACGATGAGTCAGTGTCATGTTACTAATACAAAAGTTGTGTTTTCATGATCGTCATAATTCAAGTGACATGTTTTTCGATTAGTTTATTGTTCATAAATTTGTTTGAATAAGTTTTTCAATAAAAATGCCTACTTGTTGTCCCTACCCCATATGACAAATGCATGCATTATCTTTTTGCAGTTGTTTTTAACGGCAACCTAGTTCATGATTTTGCTATTACTAAAATTGTTTGATTATGTGCTCTTATAAGTATAAGTATAAGCACGTTCCAGCATGTTCCTTTTAAAACTTTCTTCACGCCAATGACCCAAGCATTATCGATTACATGCAAAACTGTTTGATTGATTTCGAGGGCAACAATGCTCACTTACTTTCGAACAAGTTCAAAGATGTGTGGCAATATTGGCGAGATAATTTTGTCCCTAATACATTAAAGAAAATTAAAAAGCGGATGCCTCGTTTAATCGAAAAATCATTCAACTAAAACGCAGGATAAAGAGAGATTAAAAAACATGTGCAGAATGACAAAGTAAGGCAGATGCAAGATGACCTCGCTGGTGCACTTCGCGCAGAAAAACATTTTTATTTCAAAATGTCGCTTCCTAACTTCATAAAAAATGAGCCTGATAAGTTTTGCCACTATATAAAAGTTAGCGAGAAACCAGTTACACAAATATCAGTTCACGGGAAGCTGGGGACAGTTAAGTGTTAGATAGCTCAACACTTCAAGAACTATTTTCAAAGTGTATTATTTAGCGCAACTGTATGCGCATGTGACGGCAAAATCCTTACATTATTATATACGAGTTTTGTATCGTATGCTTTGGTATTTGATCGGCTACTCACCTTGAAAACTTAGAGCTCTTCTGGTCCCGATGAATTTCCTTACACATTTCTCAAGCGATATGCCGAGCTTCTTGCCAACTTTCTTGTAACTTTGTTTCGTGTCACAGTCATTACTGCACAACTGCCTATTGAGTGGAAGACAGCCCGGGTTGTTCCTGTGTGGAAGAAGGTGACAGGACACTTGTACAAAATTATCGTCCCAGTTCACTGACATCCGAAAGCTGCAAATCGTGGAAGATATTATAGCTCACTGTGTTCGGGAATTTCTCGAAAATAATGCTGCACTAACAGAACATCAGCATGGCTTTCGAAAAGGGTATATTTTCTTGGTTTATATTAATGATAATGTTAATGTACTGGGTCCCGGTGTTCAAATTCGATTATTTGCAGACGACTGCGTATTATTCAAAGAAAGTTTTCATCTCGATGATCAGGTTGACCTAAATAGCAGTTTACATAACGTATTGCAGTGGTGCAAAAAAGGGGAATGGTTTTGAACGCCAATAAAACCGTAATGCTCCCTAAAACGCGTAAAAAAAAGCCCCCCCCCCCCTCCCTGTCTTTTACTTACAAGTTTGGTTCTTCGACACTTAATACTTAGGTGTTACAATAACAACTACCTTATCGTGGAATAAACATATAAATATTTTTCCTCCTCTGCATTCAGAAAGCTCTGCTTTCTAAAACATAACCTTCATAATGCCCCAAGCAATGTTAAAATACTGGCCTATTATTATTTATAAGACCTAATATGAATACGCGACTGTAGTACGGGGCCCATACACTTGAACTTACATCAAGTACCTGGAAAAAATACAGAATAAAGCCGTCCTGTTCATTTTTACCAAGTTCTCACGAGTCGACTCTCCTTCTCAAATAATGAAGGCCAATAGCATTTCCTTCTTAGCACACGTCGAAAACAGATAAGAATTGAACGTTTTTCTTTTCTTCTGAAACACGAATTAGCGTTTAACTGATCGCCGTACCTGAGCTCGTTATCAACCAGACCCAGAAGGAATCCTCACGCCAAAACTCTAACACCTTATTTGTGCAGGAGAGACGCCTATATGTACTCATATTTTCCCTGCACGGTGTAAGATTGGAACGAAACAACTCGGGCATCATCATATAATCTATTTCTCATTCGCTCTAAATATCATCGTCTTGAAAATTCAGGTTTCCGAGCTTTTATTCTAGCGTTTTTCTTTTCTTTTCCGTTTTCATCTTGTATGTGCTGTACTTATTCTAAACATAAGTATTCATTACTTTCATGGCTTGAACAGTGAAAATTATTGTGTTTATGGTTTTGCATTTAATATGTATTTATTTTCACTTTAATCACACATTATTTGAAGTATGAATATGTGGTGTATATATATGTGGTGTGTATGAATGATCGCTTTCATATGTCCTCCCTGCCATAATCACTGATGAGATTACCAGTATTCGTAAATAAATAAAATAAATATGTTCTCGACAAAATCTGCTTGAGTGTCGCACCTTGCGTTTGAGTTCCCAACGATTCACCTAAATGACAAGCATTATGACTACAACTTGGCCGTTATGTTCCCTTTAAGACGGACAATTCAGTATATTGTTGCTTCAAGAAATGTCCTTATTTTGCAGATAATCTGCAGCTGACGGCCGATTCAGGGTCTTTACTCACAGCCAATTCTGTTTGGGGCCTACTCAGGGGCCTTGAGACGTTCAGCCAAATTGTGTACCCGTACAATGCCTTTGAGGTGAGTACTATATAGCTTACTGCAATGCGGCGCACGGGATGACAGAAAAGAATGCACTTGTTACTTTTGCAGACTTACCTCAAGCAAAGCAAAGTATTTGCTCAAAGAGTGGTCACGCGGACCAAATGTGAAATGTTTGCTTCTTCGAAGGCTACACTATTTATTAGTACCACCTAAAGCCTCATCATTTTCTTTCAGCCACGGGCGACGCCCAGCTTCATAACATTCTCCATAA
Organism: Rhipicephalus annulatus; assembly: GCA_013436015.1. Classification (NCBI taxonomy): domain Eukaryota; kingdom Metazoa; phylum Arthropoda; class Arachnida; order Ixodida; family Ixodidae; genus Rhipicephalus; species Rhipicephalus annulatus. The sequence continues at coordinate 556,890 of WOVY01003070.1, forward strand.
GGAAAAAAACATGGTACTGGGCCATTTTTTGCAACCAACATGTTGCAGACACGGCACTAAAATGCCACTCATATCTGCAATCAAGACGTATAATGTGCAGAATAATATACGACAGCTATTACTACTATAATCAAAGAGAAATTTTCGATGCAGAATTGTTTTACACGAAACACACTTAACGATCAATGGTGCTGAAGCCAACGGCAATGAAAAGTGATGGAGCCACCCAGAAAATTGCGATCGGTAAAATGATGATTGGCTTTCGCATGAATGAGAACAAAATTACCTAACCAGTTGCATTCACCTCTTACTTATTATCGACAAAACATGAGCTCTGAAAGAGTGGAATGTTGGCCAAAATGCCGTTTCTACAAGGAAACCATCGTGAGCTGCGCATCTAAATAGCACTAAAAAAAAGAAACAGACGAGCACTAGCACAAGCTATTAACTGATTTTATTGAACGTGGATTCACACTATTATGCATCCTCAAAATGTGCAGGGGCAACGTCACAACAACCGATATAGGCTGTAATAATTTTCAAATGAGGCGCGAAAGAAACCGAATTCAACACTGTATGGCGCAACTGATGTGGCACTCACGCCCTGCTCACCTGCTATGCTTCTAAAAATGTCTACCCAAATATTCCCAAGGCATGGTTAACCAGTCAGAGCTGTAATTTTGCGGCGCGGTGTCGAGCAGTGTGTTCAATTCCACCTGCCCTGGAGCACTTCACAATTATTGGTTACTTGTTCCTGCTTTTTAATGAGGTTCAACGCACACTCGATTTGGGTTTACCAAAGCGCTTATTTCGCATGCCGCTCAATGAGCTTTGCCTGATAACCTGCACAGAAAGTATAATGAGTGCTTAAAGAAGTTAATCAAAGCGGTTGTTCTCAAACGACCGGCGGTCACCGACGTTGCGGCCGAAGCCAAAGTGCCGCACGAAAAACTCCTACCGAAAGTGGGCGTTCACTCCGGCAAACGTGCTCTTGCCATCACACTGATGCTGTTGTGTCCGCAATGCCGCTAGTTCCGCGCGGCATTGTTGCAAGCATTGCACATCGCCAGGTCATTCGGAGGTGTGGTTTGCAGGATCCACCCGAACACGGCACTTGCATTCCCGTTCGCGCTTTGGCGCTACTTCGAAGGCCACTGGATCATCTGTATTCAGTTGGCGCCGGCACTCGGCCTCCAGGGCCTGTTTTGGGCTCGTACTGCACCATCGGCCTGGCGAATGCGAGCTCTCTCATGTTTCTGCCGTCGACGCTCTTCGATAAATTTCCGTGGCTATACAACGTCTGGCAACTCGCAGAGGTACATGATACGTGCATGCTCAGTGCTGCGGCAGCGACTGGAACGGCGTCACTCACAACGCAGCGAATGGCGCGCGTTCTTCGGTACGATGCTGAGAACGTTGTACTTTATAGCACAGTAAATGGAGACTGATAAGGACACCGATGCCGAATTTTTTTTACATACGAATCATCTCTTTGTGGCCTATGTGTCGTGGTGCCCAAAGTGTCCGCACCGGCACTATACATGCGAAGCCCTCCTCCTTCTCTCTCTTCAACAGCTGCACGTTACTCTCTCCACTTGTCTCCCACCACCCGCCTGCGCTCGCCACCCCCTTTCTCTTCTAGGTATCTTTCCCAATGATGTTTACACCTCCACTGCACATGTGCATATCCTCGTCTTCTCTCTCCTCTCCTACGCTGCCTTCTCTCAGGCCCCGCAACGCAGAAGCAGGGGATTCGCTCGCAGAATTTCAAGCTGGACGGTCGTGCCCTCGCGATCTCAGACGACAGCGTAGCTCCCGCTGACTGGTTCGCCCTCCGCGGTCTCCTGACGACGTGCAGCTCTCGCATTGTGGTGCCCCGCCCTTGGACTGCTTCGATCGGATCCCCACTTTCCTATCTCCTATTTTCCGTCGCTCGTCTCTCTATTTCTTCAACTATTTCTTCTAGTCTTTTTATCCCTCCTTCTCCCACCCCTACAAGGCACTGCGCCGTGTCGCCTGTAGGCAGACAGAAATTAGGTTCCTTCTCCCTTTTTCTTACGAACCACTAACCACAACCACCATGCAGAAGCAGGGAGTGTCTGCTAACGTACGCTCGCTATTCCTTCTACTCTATACTCTGTTCCCTTTAACACTGTGGATACTACAGGCCCCTCCGCTAATAGGAAGGGCGCTAAGCCTCTGCACATGTATTCTTTCACGCCGTGTCATCTGCTCACCGTATTCATGGCGTCTGTTCATGAATGCTAGTTATTATGGCTATTTTATTACCATAAAATGCAGTAAAGCTACTAAACAAGCTGTAATGTGGTCCCCCGTCATCTCTAAGAAGACAACAATGTGGCGCCTAAAGCTCACAAGCACGTGCCTCCATCTTCAGTGTTGCCTCGCTGCAGATGTCCACGTGGCACGCGAAAAAGAACTAACGGGCGACGTTGACCGAGCAGGCGGAGCCTGAAACTGGAGCGAGAAAGACGCGTTGGCCTGGCCGGACGTCACCTTTCAGGTGCGCAACATTGTCAGTAGGTACCTCGTTGGACGTGAACGCCCGAAGTACTCTGCACACGGAACGTAAGCCTGTTTCACATGCGAGCGAACGAGTGGCGGCGGTCGCGGCGATGAACGGCGGGAGGACGCGCGGACGCGCGTTCGTTTCACATGCGCCGCTGCTACCGCTGCTGTTGCGCGACGCCCGCCCCACTAGCGGGAAGTGTTGTCCGCGGAAGGCGCTGGTCAACCACTGTTTTCAGTAGTATCTGAAAGCCGCGCTCTCCTCCAAGTATCCTTCATTTGGCGCACCTGTGCTACGAGGTTACTCATCAATAGAGCCGCTCGACATTTACGCGTCTGTACACTGATTGAACTAGTTTTAACATGTATCGTACAAAAAATATGCAACGTTTGAAGTTGCTTTCTGTTTTGTCCTGGCTTTTTCACGTATGATTCTGTTACATGCTCATATAACTGATATAACCGACCATGGAGAAGAAAAAGAAAGAGTTAGCTTGTATGGTTTTATTATACAGCTGGCCCTTTTCGTCCACCGCGTTGACGCCGCCGTGGCTGCTTCGTCTAGCGCCAAACGCGTGAGCGCGTCGTCTTTGTGAACTGGTTCTAAGGAAGTTTTTCTTGTTCTTTGTTTTTCTATGCTTCATACGTTTTACGTTTATTCTTCCTGCTTTGCTAATTACATTCTCTGATTTCAAAGAAATTCCTTTGTCATAGGGCTGTGTCTACAGGGACCGCACGGGTCGAGACTTCAGTGACCCCAATGCTGCATAAACACTCTTGAAGCATGAAACATGCTTCTGCGCTAGTCTGTGCATCCCTGATATATCGATCAGTGTCAATGTCAAAGGCATTAAAAAGATGGAACGTAAAATTCTTAGGTCTTCATAATAAAAATAAAGAAAAAAAGCAGGGCAAAGTGTCAAGCTTGTGTAAGTGATCTCTTGGATTTTTTTAGATGTACATAAAGAATTCGCGTTGCTGAATAGCGTGTGCACGTGGCGTGCAACTTAAATGTGTGCTGTTTGTACCACTTTGACAAGCTCCTTGACTTCGTAGGTGTGCAACTGTGGAATGCCTCAGATAGCCTGCTTTTTATGCATGTGTTGCTGGTTGATGTGTGACGAATTTCCGCAATAAATATTTCGTTGGAAGTCCCATCTGGTTGATCTCATTCGTTCCTTCGTCCAAATACTATGAACCAACTTACCCCGCAAGCTATGTTGGTGATGTCCTATTTCAAACATGGTTATGACAAATCGGCATCCATAGTTACTTTAATCAAGTTCGAGGTAAAAACGGGTGAAGTAAAGACAGAATACTCGCTTTGGTAGCGTAGCGTGAAGCATCGCATGGAGTTCGGGACAAAGTACAGAAGGTTTACAAGCCCACAATGAAGTGTTTGGTCTACATTATTCTTCAGTGTGCTGCTTCACACAAACTTATGGTCATAACCATGTCGTCCAATACTGTCGACCTTGTTGAACCTGCCACACTGCAATGGGGATCGTTGCAACTTTATAGACGATTCCTTCTGGTAAATATTCATTTTTCTTTCTTTCTCCAGGATAGGCCATGCACGTGTTTGTTTTTCTAACTGCCTATTTTCTAAATATCTCATAAACAGCTAGCTCTGCGTCATTAGGCTGCTTAGAAATATCTTCTATACACGTGAAACAGCAGCGCTTCTACCCTGCCCGTCCCCAATCCTGGCCGCCACCCTTCGCATCTTAGCTGTCTTTTTTTCTTCGACTCGCTTTCGCAGTAATGATTATGAACATCCAGCGCCAGCTCTCCACATCTTTCATCAATGTTCAAAGCCGGCCTCATATATTACATGTGTATTCGTCAATAGGAATGTGTGAATAGTCCTTGCCAAACACCACCAATGGCTCTTCCACAGACCATGATTCGCTTACCTACGGGGGAACTATCGTGTTTTCAGCATGAACAGCAACATGATGCAACGAGCGCACGTACTTTGTTTGATACGCGCTGTTTGCCACGCGTACTTTGCTCCGCGGAAAAGAAGGAGTGGACACTCATGCATGCGCTGGCTCACCTTGCAGTGGAATTAATCGTACACCTTGGGCTTTTACCAGAAAAATTCGGTTGTACATACCAGGCGCAAAAAGGTCACTGCAGTCGTCGCACAGCCTTTGTTACACAGCGAAGTAACAAATAAGACGCCTATTCGCATTCATCTTTGCTCGTGCGTACGTTTCATGGCGTCACTTGTGCATGGAAAACGCGAGAACGTTTCGATCTGCTTGACATTTGTGCGTGATCTTCAAGTATGTGTCTTCCCCGCCATGTTGGTCTAGTGGCTAAGGTACTCGGCTGCAGACCCGAAGGTTTCGGGATCGAATCCCGGCTGCGGCGGCTGCCTTTCTGATGGAGGCGAAAATCTGGTTGGCCCGTGTGCTGAGATTTGGGTGCAGGTTAAAGAACCCCAAGTGGTCGAAATTTCCGGAGCATTCCACTACGGCGTCTCTCATAATCATATGGTGGTTTTGGGACGTTAAACCTCACATATCAATCTATCAATCAAGTTTGTGTCTGTTGCGTTTATTGCTTCGTCTTTGCGGCAAAGCTGTGACGTTTTTTTTTTCAGTACACTTATTTAACTTGAAGTGGCCGGTGAACCAATTGCGGTGCGTTTGCGAAGTAGGCAGAATTAAGAAACGACAAAGTATTTACTGGCGGTAGACGGAGTAAAATAAACATAGGTCCACTGAAAAAAAAGGCCCCGTATCTGCATGTTACAATGCAAATGTCGTCGAAAGACGCGAGTCTTGCATCTGGAGAGAGTAAAGAAGCCGTTTATTTGATGTACTGCGCGAGAAAACCGGTGAATGGTGATCTGGAGGTGCTACTCACACGTGAGACATGAGTCACACGTGAGACATGAGCGCTATGTGGCAGTTATCTCGGAAAACGAAGCACGCGTGCCTTGCACGCCTGTCTCGAAGGTGATAAGGTGCAGAGCGCAGGGCGACGGCTAGGTGCGACTACCGTGTCGTCTTAGCAAAGCGTTGGGCACACTCACCTTTTCGTGGTAGCGTTGCAAGGTCAGTGCCACATGATAAACACTGTATGCCTTAGAATTACTAATGTATGCCTTTTATAATAAAAGACAGACATACAGAATATTGAAGTGTTGCTATGGTGCCTCCGATATGCGCAATATTTGCTTTTTTATTGACAATCACACAAGCATGAACGCCGAACCTTGAGCAATACTGGTGGGCGTTGCGAATGGTGTCGGCCGTTAGGAGTATCGCTTGGCTATTTCGGTGCCATTTAGGGTACCGTTAGAATGGTGTGTACTCAAAGCAAGAAGCGCCGGCAACATGTACAGCTCTGTGGCCGACATGACAGGCATAATTCTCGCTGACGGGGCACTGGATAGGATCACTCTTGAGGCAGCTGAGTTGCGATGCTTGGAGTTTTTGAAATTGAGCTTCAAAGGAATTTTAACTGTTACCTCAAGTAAGTAGAATAACAATCATTACCAGATATGCACTTCCGGTTGGACGATATCTAATTACGGGTGTTTTTATCTCTGCTGCTGGGAAAACTTGTAAAGCATCGAGAGAGTTGCTTTACATCTCGTCTTTTTTGTGCCGTAAACAGTTTGCTGACTCTGTTATATGTGGTGATTAGGTCTTGGATTATGAACCCCGCAACACTGAATTGTCGCAACAATGCAGCGCTGTCACGAAATGGGTACACGCAATACGCGGTGGACCTGCCAAAAATGTGCAATACTTGCTGTAACGCACGTGTACCATAATAGTTAACGCTGTGATTGACATTGAATGAAATAACGAATACAGCGCGCTGCTAACCGAAATGTTCAGCGTTGGCTGCTTCAAAGTATCGACGCATTTTCTTCTCATTCCATAGCAAAAACATAAGGTGAAAGTGTTTTTGCATATCACGAATCATAGTCATGATTTGTGATATGCGAATTCGTCAGACATGCTCGGGATTTGCTAGGATAGCATCTACGAGTGCCGTCGAATCAAGTGTTTTATTTTGAACGTTAAAAATTATAATACTGCACACGCTACACAAATGTGCACGCGGCACTGGTATAAAGAGTGCGTGCTCCAGTATGCACCAGCGCACTCCGGTGACCATTCCAGGGCTTATCAGTGTGCACTAGTGCGACAGCGGTCAAGCCAGCGCCCATACCAGTGTGAAACAGCTATTTTTCATTGCCACTGCGAAGTGGTAGTAAAAAACAACGTGTACCAGTGTTTCCGGCGTGTACCAGTATATACCAGCGTGTACCGAAAAAAAACGTTCTGGCATGACGCTGGGGACGTTGTTTTTTGCAATAGGGCAAGTTCATATGTATTCAGCATCTCTGAGTGAATTCTGCTTCACAGTAGGCAAGAATGTTTACAGTAAGACTATGCACTCTCGCTGTAAACTCTCATAGAATGTCATTTTAAAATGTGGCGAGCTTGCACTGCTAGAGCAAGGCTTAAGCGAAAAGCGGAGCTAGTGATCACTAGAGGTTGCAATTTTAGGCACCAAAGGGCGTGTTTTAGGCGCTAAAAACAGGCAGAAAAAACACTGATTTAGACCTCCTAAATTGAACATATACAGACAATAAATCATTACACAAGTTTATATATTTTTTATTTACATGCATCTACTACAGGTAACCTGAAAATGTTATTTTGACACAAAGATGCTGACGAGTGTACATAGCCATTTTAGAATTTTTTTTGTCCTGAAGTATTTGCAAGACATGGTTTCTGCTTTTAGTATCTAGCTTGGTCAGTCATGTACCTACCATCAAATCAACACACTCCTGAGTCTCTCCTTTCCGACGTTGCCGAAAAGGGCACGATAGACGTAGATAGTTGCACCTCAAAAAGACCAAAAGGGAGGAATGGCTCTATAGGCTTGGTTTATTATTGTAGGGTCAACATCTCCTCTTTCGATGATCACCATAATAGGCCCCGTAACCATAGATTGAGCATTCAGAGTGTAGAAGTGTAATACAAGACGTCGGCATTCTCAATCGCGTCTACCAAGATTTGCAACGCTAGCCGCAGTGGTAAGTCAACCTGAACGTCATTCGTTCTTCTTTCCGTGGTGGCACAGAAGATGGAGTGGGAAATGTAGTACAAGAAATGGTCCTGGATGCTTTTCTGTGTTCTTACGGCACTCCTCTACCTTGAGATTGGTGGTCACATGGCGCTTACAGTAACGCGTGATACTGCATGCGACAAATATTGGAGACTTAAAGTCGCCTAATTAGATTATTGAGAACTTGGAGAAACATTAAAACACAAAGGCAGAATTTTTATTATTTTTACTTTAGATTGCAGCGAGATAATAGACTAAGCAGCCCCTACTTTGCATGCGTCCGTCTCAAGTCGGGTCCCACGTCGTACCGACGCCAACGAACACGAGTCTCGGCTTGTTCTGATGCCTCCTCCTTTACGGCAGGCACAGCGATGCGTGGCGTATCCTGGTAAGAATACGTGATCTGTGTGAGCCTCTCCGAGCGTATGCGCGCTGAGAGATCCATACAGCATAAACAGGCAGCACGCTGCAGAAAACGCCAAGACGACACAACATAGATGGTGTGCAGGAGCTCACTTGTGATGAACCAATTGGAAAAATCATTTAGGTATAACAGTTTTCAATGGAATGCGACGATTTCCACCGTGTCACGGATATACTTCATGTTACCAGGTGACGTGTTCTTGCAGACAATGCAATAACGATTTGTAACATTAGGCTTTTCTTTTTTTTATATATATACTCTCCTTGTTTCTAAAGCCACCAAATGGTTTGGCATTTCTTAACGTTTCTGTGGCTGTGTAGGGTGACCCTTTATTCTTTTCCCACCATCGCACCCAGTTGATCAGGGTGGTTCTTCCAATCCTCGTAAACACTAGACTGGACGACCAGCTGTAGAAGCAGTATGCCATGTCCTCAAATATAGACAACAATCTCATCTTTCCTCTCCTTCCCATCCTAAATTTTTCTCTTCCGGTCCCCTGCAGATGCTCAGACGTGCTCCTGTTTAGGCTCGAAATATTTATGTCTTTTTCTTTCCACAGTCTCTCTTCTTCGAACTTCTCGCGTCATGTCGGCATGGTGGTGTATGGTCGCTGGCGCATCTCATTTTACGGTTATTAGCAGTTGTTTTCTGGAAGTTGGTTGGACTAGAGGCTTGGTTGAACTCCGCAAAGATTTTGAATGGCAATGTGGCTCGTTAAAATGAATGGTGGTCTAACCGCTCTGCAAAGCAAAATTCTAGCTTAAATAGCACGCCTAAATAACAGCTCAAATAGCAACTTAAAGCATCTTAAATATCTAGCAGCCTAAATAGCAGCCTAAATATCTAGACGCCGACTTGTAAAATACCATTTATAAGCATTTATGTATATTTAGGCACTAACGCCATTTGAAAGCACCACAAAACAACTTGAAACATCTTGAACCTCTAATTCTTGCCTATATATAAAAGTGGCACGTTAGGAACGCAAACAAAATGGGCATTTGCCTAAAATCTCGTCTGAAGGGATCACTTAGCTTGCAGGTTTTGCGCAGTTGTGCAAAACTGTGTTGCTTGTGTTGCAAAAGTGTGTTGTGAAACTGTGTTGGTCGTAGCATTTATTTCATCAACAAACTATCACGTCACCCGGCAAAGCGTGTGCTTAACGCAGTTGGACAGGGTTCAGCCTTTGTAATAATTGGAATTGGCGTTATACACCACAGAATGCTCCAGACGGACTTTTATAGGGGTACTGACAAAAAATTTCGGGGCCGAGATAGCCTGCGGGGTCGATCCTCGTGAATATTCGTATATTATCTGCAAGAATGGGCACGGCGGCACCCGAAGCATGCAGAGCGCTAATCCCTTCTTGTATGTCGTACAGATCGGCACTTTCCTGCTGCTGATACCGGCGGGGCATGAAGAAGCGGGCAAACCGACGACAGCGTGGACAGCAAATCCAGGCCGTGATAAAGCCCGCCACGTGCTACACGCGCCGGTTGGTCTGGATGGCCGGCCCTACAAGTTGGACCCGTTGGGTTCAGCGACGTACTGCGCCGGCGCCATCTTCAGCGCCCCCTCGGTGCCTCACTCAACGTCGACAACCCTGGATATAAATACGGCCCCCCAAGCGACGGTGATTAATGGGCACGGCGGCACCCGAAGCATGCAGAGCGCTAATCCCTTCTTGTATGTCGTACAGATCGGCACTTTCCTGCTGCTGATACCGGCGGGGCATGAAGAAGCGGGCAAACCGACGACAGCGTGGACAGCAAATCCAGGCCGTGATAAAGCCCGCCACGTGCTACACGCGCCGGTTGGTCTGGATGGCCGGCCCTACAAGTTGGACCCGTTGGGTTCAGCGACGTACTGCGCCGGCGCCATCTTCAGCGCCCCCTCGGTGCCTCACTCAACGTCGACAACCCTGGATATAAATACGGCCCCCCAAGCGACGGTGATTAATGGGCACGGCGGCACCCGAAGCATGCAGAGCGCTAATCCCTTTTTGTATGTCGTACAGGTGTGAAAACGCTACGGCGAATGCATACGTTCTGACTGCCTCTTCTTTATTGTGCTGCCGTGCCCAAGGTTCCTTTGTGATCCCTTGTGTAACTTGTCCTGCTATTTGAGGGACCTGTTATTACTAGCAGGTGACGTCGAGACAAACCCCGGGCCCGACTTAAAACTAATTTCTCAACAACTAACGCAAATTGCTGGTGATATTAAAAAAATTAAAGAAGAACGACTAACCGCTATTGAGTCCAAATTAGAAAAACTGGCTGCCTTAGATGAAAAAATACTGGACTGCACCACAAAAGTTTCCGCCTTAGAAAAAGTAGTATCAGGCCTAGAATTAAAGCTGGATGAATTAGAAAACCGGTCAAGAAGAAGTAACTTGATAGTGTATGGCATCCCTGAGGATGAAAAAGAAGACGAGGAATCACTAGAGCAAGTAATAAACAATACAGTTGCGAAAGGTGTTCTGAAAATTGAACCTGTTTCAATCGAAAGGATACATCGGCTCGGTAAACCGAGCGCGAACAAAACTAGACCAATAATTTTCAAACTCCTTGATTATCGAGACAAAACAAAGATTTTGAAAAACTGTCATAAACTAAAGAATACCGACATATCAATTAGTGAAGACTTTTCCCAGCGTGTGCGTAATATAAGAAAAAAATTGTGGGACTCGGCGAAACCAAATAAGAAATCCGGGCAAAAGGTACATCTTGTCTACGACAAAATTAGTATAGACCGTATTCTTTATCGCTGGGATGACACCGTAAACGATAAAGTAATGATTGGCGAGGCCAAAAATCCCTCAACTGGAAAAAAAAAACTTGCCAAGCGACGGGCCGGCATCTCGCACTCGAAACCGCCCCAGTTGATGTTTATAAATGTGAATTGCCGAAGTGTCTTAAACAAATTAGAATCTCTTGAATGCCTACTTCTCGACCTTGAGCCAGACTTTGTTGCTTTAACCGAAACCTGGTTAAATAATGACATTCTAGATAGTGAAGTAACGCCCCCAAATTACAATATAATACGGAAGGACAGACCGACACGAGGCGGTGGAGTAGCGTTAATGATAAAACGCGAAATACAATACACTGTGCTGCCAGAGGTTGAAGGTGTAGAAGCTGTCTTTTTGAAACTAAATTTTGGCCTTCACACAACAATTGTGGGCTGCTGCTATCGTAGTCCTACTTCTGGCGAAGATAGCATGCAATCGCTCTACAACTACATAGAACAAAACATACAAAGCGCAAGATTCATCTTGTTGGGTGATTTTAACCTTCCTGATATCGACTGGCAATCCATGAAATTTCATTCCGCATGCTCAGATGTCTTTATCGACACAATGCTGCGATTTAATCTTCACCAAGTAGTCAACCAACCAACACGTGTCCAGGGAGAAACTTCAAATATTCTTGACCTTATATTCTTGAGTAACCACTTCCCAGCCGATGAAACAAAGATTGAAGTTATGGATGGCATATCTGATCACAAGCTCACTTTGTGCACTGTCCCCTTTCGTGATAAAATAGAACCAACGAACATAAAAATTACTTACCCGGATTTCAAATATGCTGACGACACCAGCATACTAAATTATCTAATTATAAAGTTTCCGTCCTTCGAAGAATTGTCTAATGATAGTTCCACGACCATTGAAATATTATGGTCTCAGTTAAAAGAAATTATGCACCACTGTATTAATACCTTTGTACCTCTTAGAGTGAAAAAAATTAAAAAACACAACCCGTGGATAACACGTGAGGTAATACATGCGAAACGCAAAGTAAAGCGAATACGAAAGAGAATGAAACGAAAACCCGGAGCAGTAACAGTAAACAATTTGACTGCTGCTGTGAGTGACCTAAAAACAAAAATCAAAACAGCGAAGAGCAACTATTTCACAAAAACGTTGCCAAATTTTCTAAAAAATTCCCCCAGCAAGTTTTGGAGCTACCTAAAGCCTGCAAAAAACAACAAAAGCAACACACCCCCGGAAAAAGATAACCCCATCACTGCAGACAAAATGAACAACTATTTCAAGTCTGTATTCACTGTCGATGACGGAAACATTCCAGACATCGACACTAGTGCGGAAGGTACCCTGGAACCGATTATTGTCAATGAGGCCGGTGTCATAAATCTCTTGTTAAACTTGGACACAAAAAAAGGAGCAGGGCCTGACAACATTCCTAACATCTTTCTTGTAAGATATGCAGAGGTGCTAGCTAAATGTCTGTGCGTCATGTTTAACAAATCACTATCAACGTGCTCTTTACCTCTAGAGTGGAAAAAGGCCAAAGTTGTTCCTGTGCATAAAGGAGGATGCGGAAATGATATATCTAACTTTAGACCTATATCCCTGACATGTACAATCAGTAAAATCCTGGAGCACATAATTCTTAAACAAATAACTGTTTTCCTAGAAGAAAAACGTATATTATCTCCCTATCAGCATGGCTTTCGCCGAGGTCTTTCAACCATAACCCAATTAGTGGAATTAACACATGAGGTATCCCAGAGTATTGACAACCAAAAACAAACTGATCTAATCTTCCTCGATTTTGCCAAAGCATTCGACAAGGTATCACACAAGAAACTACTTCAAAAACTTGAGGCCACCTTAGGAAATTCTACTGTTCTTAACTGGATCAAAAATTATCTTACTGATTGTACACAGTATGTGGAATTTAACGATGAAACCTCTGCTACCACCTCCGTCACATCTGGAGTTCCGCAGGGCTGTGTGCTGGCGCCAATTTTGTTTCTTCTCTTTATTAATGATTTGCCTACAAATATTAAGGATAAAATCAAATTATTCGCGGACGACTGCGTGCTATATCGAGAAATAAACTCAACGGAGGACCATGTAGCTTTAAATAGTGCTTTACAAGATGTTTCCTGCTGGTGCCGTAAATGGCAGATGTCACTTAATGTAAACAAGTGTACAATTTTATCAGTAAGTCGAAAAAAAAACTAGGTCAAATTTTCTTTACACCATTAATGACATTCCCATAACTAGAGTAAGTCAGCATAAATATCTTGGAATTATTATAACTGAAGATCTAAGATGGGATGCACACATAAGTTACGTTACTTCAGCTGCACTACGCCGCTTGTTTACACTCAGATACCGGCTTCGCCAGGCCCCGCCTTCTCTAAAACTGCTTGCATACACTTCCCTTGTGCGATCATTACTTGAATACGGTAATATTATTTGGTCACCATTCACAAAACAGCAAATCACGAAACTGGAAGGAATACAAAGGAAAGCTATGAGGTTCATTTACAACAAGTACAGACAGACAGATTCTCCGACTGAACTAATGAAAAAAGCTGGATTACTTACTTTAATGAATAGAACAAGGTTAGCACGTGCAAAATTCATACATGAATTAATACATGGTCATTTAAACATTGATGTATCCGCCTATCTTACGTTTGATCAAACTAGAACAACACGCCAAAAACACCCAATGAGACTTAACGAATACTTCTTCAACACAAACTGCTTTAAGTACTCATTCTTTCCGTTAGCCACTAATGAATGGAATAAACTGGATCCGAGTATCTCCAGCACTACCGATTTAGCAAAATTTCTAACCCTTGTCGAAAATGAACTTTGTATTATGCAAACAGAATCACCTGGTTGATTTTAATATGTGTGTTCGTGTGAACATTGTACGAGCGAAGTATCATGTCATCATATTTTTTCTTTAAGCAATTTTCGTACTGAATCCAGGTGAAGAGAAATCGCTCTGTTGATTCTTGAACATGTTTCTGTTTTTCAGTGTGTATAAATTTGCGCTTCATTGAAATACTTCGCCATATTGTAGGGTAGTTTCTTATTGCTGTAATTTCTTGTTGTGTTTCTTGATGCATATGCCAATATGTCAACCAATGTGTCAACCAAGTCGCTGTATTTATTTTCTTCTGACAACTTTTCTTTACACTAATGTTTTATGCCTTCTTTGATCTGAAATTGTTAAGTGATCCGATTCTGTTAGTTTCATTCTGTACTTTATCGCGATGTATGTCTTTATTGTGTACTTATTCGAATTTTTATGTTCACGCCCTTCCTGCTAAAATCCCTGATGGGATTGGCAGTATGTCGAAATAAAATAAATAAGATATCAACAGCCAGTATAGCTTCGAAGGTATTGTAAATTAATTTTGAAGTTTGCGTGAGCGACCAACTCGATAGCGCTATAGACACCCTCGGAGAAGACCCTGAGGGGGCCTCCTACTTTCCTCATGTCACCCCGATGCGGTCGATCCGCCACAGTGGTCTAGTGGCTAAGGTACTAGGCTGCTGACCCGCAGGTCGTGGGATCAAATCCCGACTTTGGCGGCTGCATTTCTGATGGAGGTGGAATTGTTGTAGGCCCGTGTACTTAGATTTGGGTGTACGTTAAAGAACCCCAGGTGGTCGAAATTTCCGGAGCCCTCCACTACGGCGTCTCTTATAATAATATAGTGGTTCTGGTACGTTAAACCCCACAAATCAATCAAATCAATCAATCAACCACGATGCGGTCAACAAAACACGTTATGATGACGTCATAGCCGCTATTTTTTTGCCGCGTTAATCCCGAAGTTTATATTTCTCGGCAGCTAATTGTGAGTGCGTGGCCGTGGTGCACTCTTAAAAAGCTTTTTGTTTGGCGACATTCCAGTCCCGTTTCCTTTTCGAAAGTAATTTTTGATGCGGACCGTGTGGAAGTTCGTCATAGTTCTCTGTGCTGACGTGGTCAAGACCTACACACACTAGGTGGCGACAGTTGCACCCAGTTTTCGGAACTCTCTCAAGCCGAAACTAAACTGATTGATAATGAGAGGCGTGTAATAATTATCCGTCGTGTGCTGAAGCAAACGATGTGTCGTGTCATGACTAAGCGGCCTCCAGCAAGGCATTGCAGCAGAAAAACTCGAGGCCAAGGTTTTTGTGTCAGTACCCCTTCAAAATTTATTGATTTATTATTATTGAGGCACTTACATTAATTAACTAAGCTTGGTTTAAATATTCCTCATAAGTAGACACGTCTCAAATATGTCCGACCAAATGAGTTCGCCTAATCCAAAACGCCTAATTAGTATAGGATAACTTTATCTAGAGGTCGCCCATTGACGTCACAGGAAGCAGTTAACCATCGGTAACATGTACAGTATGAAAAACTGTTAAAGCATTTCCGAAAATAATAATTTAATTGATTCAATTACACAGGCTCGAACTACCAATTAGCAATTCTATTCAGCCTCTACCCACTCTTTCATTTCCTACACCAGAATGATATGATGGAATAGTGTATTCGTTACGTTATATAGCCACACTTTTTAAATACCGACAGAAATAAATAATGAACGGTAATCGTACTTCCTTGTGTACCTCTCACTTCACTCCTTCATTACATACTTTGAAAATACTTTTCTTCAATTGTCATTCCATCAACAATAACAACCAGAGAATAATGACATTATCATTTAACTCTTGACGCCATCGGATACAATAAACAGCGGATATATTTTCTCATCATCATCCTGGTACTGTATGGAGGCTTGCTTGAAAGATGCCGGACACACGTGTTTTCTAGTGGTTTGAACAACACAATAAGTACAATCCAGCTCAAACAGAGTTCTGCTCTCATATAAGGACTGAAAATAGGCTTTCTATCTTGTTGGACGACATTTTACAAGTTTCTCCACAAAGCCACGCAGAACGCACTCTAGTAGCACTTAACGTAACGAAAGCTTACGACGACATAGACTGTGAAGTCATATCTTACCTAATCGATCTGGGACTTGCACCGCTGATGGTATGATTTATTTACTTTTTCTTCACAACCGGGCATTTGCGATAAGCGTACATCGAAAGCACGAACGCTGCTTTATGTGCAACAGAGTTGTCTCGCAAGGATCCACTTCCGCTCCTCGTCTGTTCACCATTACTCTAATACCTCTAGCTTGGCAACTACACCAAGTTTCAGATGTGAAGTTTCTGATATACGCTAATGATGTGACTTTGTGGTCTTTGCATAAAGACGTCTCAACACACGTACAACAGCTCCAGAAAGCACTTTAAGTACTTGAGAACTATACTCAGAATGCAGGGTAAGACATGCCCGCCCCCCAAAAAATGTATGTTGTGATTGCTACAAGGCATGACGCAGACAGATGAAGCAGTGACCTTTCACAATTACAATAGGTGCAAAGACCATTCCCGAGGTTCAGGAGAACCGCATACTAGGTCTCGATATTCACCAGTCCGGCAGTAGTGTGCACTGGCTATGCAAAGTCAGAGTTCCAGAAAAACGCTTCATATAATTATATGGTGGTTTCGGGACGTTAAACCTCCAGATATCATCATCAAAAACGCTTCATCTGATTCGCTGCATTGCATCAAAAGCCGCTGGAGCTCGTTCAGGTGTAGGTCCACGGCTCGTGTACACAGTGTTGCCACCAAAATTTTTACATAAGGTGCAATTTCAATGGTTATTTCTGGGACAGCTGGCACAGTTGGACACCATTGACCGTGATGCAATGAGCAGATAAACAGCGTTACCTCGCATCACTACTATACTAATATTACAGGAGCACGCCCAGCTAGACACAATCGCACAGCTTATTTCGCAATGATAAAAATTGGGAGATACCGCGGACAGTTGGAATCGACGATATGCAAAGCACGCATGAGGAAGCTTGATATGTCTCTTTAAAATCAGCACAACGTTACGAGGCGCATGTAAAGTATGCCGTACATGACTTCCATGTCATGATTAACAAGTTTGCGCTTGGCATTTCCGTTCGCCGTCGATTCACGTCATGCAATACCAAATTTGGTATGCATGAGTGTAGCGAAACGGCTGTGAGTGCGCAATGAGTGCTGCAGGTTATCATGTTTTAAATAACACGCATAACACTATTATCATGTTTGGATTTCTCATTTGGTGTAGTTACCATACGCAGCCTTCGAAAAAACAAGGACTAATTTTATGTGACCACGTCATCGTGTCAGCCCCGCCGCGGTAGTCTAGTGACTGAAGTACTCGGCTGCTGACCCGCAGGTCACAGGATCGAATCCCAGCTGTGGAAGCTGCATTTTTAAGGGAGGCGAAATTGTTGTAGGCCCATGTGCTCTAATTTGGGTGCACGTTAAACAACCCCCAGTGGTTGAAATTTTCGGAGCCTTCCACTACGGCTTCTCTCATTATTATTAGGTGGTTTTGGGAAGCTGAACCACACATATCTCTCTATATACGTCATCTATACTCGCCCTGCTGCTGATGTGGTTGTACTAAGGGAAATCAATGTTGCAGCTGAAGATCTGAGGTGTTTTGCACTGCCAGGTCACAAGGTAATTTCCTACACGCGTCGGGCTAGAAGGGGTTGAGATGTAGAAGTTTTAAAGACAATTGTATTTATTAGTAACCTTCGCCGTAAAAATTTTCATCTGTCTGTCTGTACACTTGTCTGCTTGTCAACATTTACCGGCAACCTAAACGGCATCAAAGTGACCTAACGATACTCCAAATGGCCGACAACCATCTGCAGCGCCCACCAACATTGCTCAAAATTACGCGTTGATAATTCTAGCAAATTCAATTAGGAAGCAATAATTGCGAATATCTGAGGCACAATAACAACTCGTGAATATTCGTATGTGTGTTTCTTACTAGAAAAAGGCATACTTAAGTAATTATAAGGACCATAGTGTTTAACACGCTGCGCTGACCAGGCAACGCTTGCACGAAAAGGCAAGTGTTTTCAACGCTACGCTAAGATGACATGAAGGTGGCATCTACCAGTAACGTTGCATTCTACACCTTATCACCTCACAGATGCGCGCACAGCGCGTTCCCCGTTTTCCAGCATAATTGCCAGATAGCGCTCATGTCTCACGTGTGACGTGACTTTATGCGCTCGTTCGCCTCCGCTGCACGCTTGAGGCACTCTAACGCAGCGCCTCCAGAATACCATTCGCAAATTTTCTTGCGACTAAAATCAAATAAACGTTTTGTTAACTCTCTCCAGACGCAATATTATCGTCTTTCGACGACATTTGTGGTGTAACATGCAGATATGAGGCCATTTTTTTTCGTTAAAAATAACTTGATCATAACACAGATAAATGTCAGCTTCTTCAAGGCTGCAGTTATTGCTCTCCGACTAAATGCGCCCACCTTGTCGGTGGTTTTCTTTGCCGTTTATGGGCCACAGGCCTCGTTTCACTGGACGCTTGTTCTTAGTTTAACCAGGTCAAGCGCTCTTAGCTCAGTCACATGAAGATTACGTTTGCTTGATAGGCGACTTTACTATCGACATACTACGTTCTACAGTTACTTTAGTTTTAGACTACTTAATACATTGTCCAAATTAAGTTTGCAAACCCTTATTCATTGGGCAACGCGTGAAGAATACTTATCGGGCCATCCTACTACTTCCTGTGTTGATCGTATAAATATCCCAACACACACTTTATCAGTGCAATCTGCCGTCGTCGAAATCAAAGTTGTTGATCAGAATTTAATTTCTTGCTCGTCGACTCGGCAAAATAGCTTATCCACTCCTACAGAGACTTCTAGTAAGAAATAAGTTTCTATATGTGATGCAAAATCACTCTACACACCGGTGTCAAAATGCGACTGGAAAGGTTTCTCACAAATGTTACTCCAGCTGACATATATGACAGATTTTTGAAGTATTACAACAGCTTAAGAAGGCGGCCACAGGCATTATGCTTGTCAAACAGCGTAACAAAGAAACTAAATGAATGACTTTAGAAATTTCGTCGTCTTGAAAAAAAAAAGATTTTCTTTGGAATCTAACTGAAGTTTATCCAGGTTCTTAAGCAATGCGGTATAAATTCAAAGAAGCGTGAAATAGGGACAATGCGATAATTCGCTGCACAAAATGTAAACACTTACGGATGAACTTAGAAACGCTCGGGCACGTTCCAGGAAAACATGGTCCTTAATAAACAGTCTTCAAGGACGTAACAAGAGTGGTAATCATGCATGTGAATATAGTTATTTTTGAACTGAGGATAATATCCTCGCGAACGACTTCAACATTTTATTCTCTCGAATGTCCGATAAAGTGTCACCACTCCCACCGACATGCTTTTTGCCGTATAGTGCATTAGAGTCTGCTCATTTACTTTTTTCTTGAAGATGAACTCAGATCCCTTATTTTCATCCTGAAGGGTCATAGATCACCTGGTTTCGATGGCAATCGTGAAAAGGGCTTGAGAGTCATTTTGCAAATTATCAAAGATGGTCTGCTGTCGCTATATACTATTATCATTTCCACTGCCACAATTTATGTGACTATGGAAAATGCTGGAATAATTCCTCTATTCAAGGGAGGCGCACATAGAAGAGCAGAAAAACCGCCCTATACCTGTGCTTTTTTGCCTATCTCAGGTGTTAGTAAATAATTTACCCGTGATTATGACAAGTTTTTCTGACAAGCATGGTATACTATCCGCTTTTCAGTATAGGTTCATTCCACGAAAAGGTACACAAGCCGTTCTCAGAGATTTATGTGACGTGTTTAGTAGTCGTTCGAATGTAATCGATGTCTATGCACAATCTTTCTCGATGTGAGAAAAGCATTCGATAGCGCCAGCCATGGCATTTTCTTAACCAAGCTCTCTTTATTATGGTTTTGTGGGGCATTTATGCAACTGTTGCAAAATTTTCTGCATGACCGACGTCAGCTAGTTTTACTTGGCCAGGTCAAGAGCGATTTCTTAATAAAGGATTCCGGTGTCTCGCAAGGGTCCGTTTTTAGTCTATTGTTGTGCAACATCTTTGGGAATGACCTGATTATTGTGGTCCCGGTTGGTTCATACCAATACGCAGATGACACTGCCATCATAGCTCAGTCAACTAGCTTTATGCATGCCATTACTTCTTTAAAGGCAGTTGCATAAAGGGCAATGAACTGGTTTTTTTGCTAGTTTAAATAATATAATACGTCTAAGGTAAAACTGACTTGTTTTTACAGCCCTTCTAAAAATTAGATATAACATATTCAATTGTTCTGCATGATTCCTATTGTTATCTCTGTTCGTGCACACCTTTAGACTATGCAGATAGCGTGAAGTACCTTGGTGTGTATTTTGAAAATGATCTGTTCTGGAAATGCCACGTAGAATATGTATGCAAACGTCTTCGCAGTGTACGATGCATGCTGTACATTTTGAGATACTTGATGCCTCTCTCTATTCGAAACTTGTTACACGTGCTTTGGGTTATAGTGTAATAAGGTATGGCATAACAGTATAGGGACATTCTGTGGCACGCTGGCAAATATGAGTAAAATGTATTAATAATCATGTGTTGAAAGTATTATATATCACCTCAACCTCAATGCTAATAATATTGTTTTATTTAAACATAATATGCCGGACTTTACTCACTTACTAATAGGAAGTGTAGCACTAATGCTTTTTTGGAACAACGGTTTTAAAACCAAGTATGTTTCTCGACATTGTTTACGTCCCAAAGACCCATTCTTGATACCAAGGCGTAACGCAAGGTACTGAAAAAGAATACGAGATTACAATGTTCCTCTATACTTCAATTAGTTGCCTCCAAGTTTACTTCGCATCCGGACTAAACATGAAATAAAAAAGGCTCCAACGGGAATGATTTATTTATCGTCGTATGTGAAGTGGTTGTTCTCTTTCGTTTGCTATTTCTACTTTATATCATTTCGTCATGAAAGCAAATGTTTAACTTCAATGATTGCTGTTTTTCCGCTGCTGCAGGGCACTGCCGAGGTTGAGGTTGAGGTTGAAGATGTTGTAGGTAGCCGGCGGATCTAGCATTGCATAATTTGCAGGCTATTGCCCTACCTGGTTTTCTCTTTGCCAGTTGTAGCTAATGTCCTTTGTTTTTGAACTAAGCACGAGCAGGCTTTTAAAATAAAAATCATGCATAGCGCGACGTAATCCTGCAAATGATGGCGGCCTTTGTGATATTCCACTTGCAGTATTGTTCCGGTAGTCTATTTCGCTGCACAATACCCCAAACATGATTGTCAATTATCACCAGTCACATGCGAGGTCCGTAGAAATAAAAAATTTCAAGAGAAGTCGTGACACTTGTTTCCTGAAGATTGAGGAACCACCCGGAAACACAATATCACTCACGCTGTCACATGGCGAGCCTAACTGTTGCAGTTCCTCAAATAAACCTTGCCGTTCCTTATTAAGCTCACGGCATTTAGGCAAATAGTGTTCTATATCACCGTTTTCCTTGCACTTCGAGCACTAGAGCGTCGCGGAGAGTCTGATCGTGTGGAGCCGTGCTGGTGTACGCGTTAATCCCGTTCGGATGCGATGAAGCAAGCAGGCCTCTTCCCTTAAAAGCCTTTGTGTCACACATGGCTGGTGAGGCGTCCGCCCTAATGAGTGAAAATGCTTATTCACAGCCTCTCGTAAGATACGCTGATTGTCTTTGGGAGCCTTCTTCGTTGGTGTAAGCTCCAGAGCAATCCGGGAAAGTCTGTCAGCCACCTCATTACCCGGCATACCCACGTGTGATGGAATTCATTGAAACTTAATGCTTATATCAATGCCACCTAGGTCTTTAAGGATTCGCAGTAATCTTTGAGTGCATCGATCCCAAAGCAATCTATGTTTTAGCCGCTGCAAGCGGGCTTACTGTCCGAAAACAGCACGACTTGTTGCTGCCTACAAATCTTCAGTTTCTTCAAGGTTGCCAGAATCGCCACGCTTTCACATGCTGTCGATGAAACAACGCACTCGAGTCGCCCAGCCCAGGACGCCTCTAGAGGCGGGATCACAAACGCTGCAGCGCTTTCTCCGCGCAATAAGTCGACTGATCAATTGGTGAAAACTTTCGAATGATCGGCGTACTTTTCTTCAATAAATTCAAGTACCAAAGAACGTACTTCTGCCGTGGGTATGGAACGCTTGCTGTGCAACAGTGGAATCGTAACCTGACAGTCGACATCCTCATGTGACCAAGGTGGGTCTTGTCGAAGTTGTCTTTGTTTGGGAAAATCAACGATAAGATGGCAAAGGGTGTTGAGGGCCACGAAAGCTCGCGATTCCGTGCGCCGCCGAAGGCGACTGAGTAGTGCTCGTCTTGGGCTTGATTCACCAAGTTGGCAAAGCTGTGTCAGCTGTCGTTGGGAGGCGAGAAGACGTAACGGCGGACGACGAGCTTCATGAAGCACCTTTATGCTCGCTGCAAACCTTGGCACTCCCAAAGCGACTCTGAGACCTTTACGATCAATTTTTTCTAGCCGTTTGTACCGTGACTCACTCGGAGAGATCAGAGGCAATTGGAAAAGTACATGATTGACAAATAATGCCTCGTGTAACTTTATCATTGATGTGGGTGGCTTCTCCGGTTTGTTCCTGCCATTCTTCGAAGAATGTTTACACGAGGTGACAGAGCTGACATTGTCTTGTCTATTGCCCGTCGCCAATTCATCCTGGTGTCTAGTGTGACTCCAAGGAATCTTATGTATTTAACTCGTTTAATTGATGTACTAAGAAGTAATGTTTCATCCTTCTTTCTCGTCTTCGCATAACTGGGAATAGCATGTATTGAGACTTTTCAGCTGATATCGTTAGTCCAAGAGATTCACGATGGGTTTGTGTGGAGAGTAGAACTCTTTGGCCAATTATTTCCAATCGCTTATGCTGATTTTCAGACAGCCAGATGAATATGTCGTCGGCATAAATTGATATTTGTACTGCACTGCTCACAGTCTTGAGAGCATTAGGTAAACCAGCCATGGCCACATTGAACAACACTTAAGCAGGACACTGCCCTGTGGCACTCCTCTGGTGATTTTCCTTGAGCTACTGAGCACTGTCCCTAACTTCACCTGCATCGAGCGATCACTAAGAAACGCCTGAACAAAGTGTAAAAGGTGCCCCGTTATTCCCATAGATGCAAAACCACTAATTATCGCACCTTGGAACACGTAGTAGTATGCTTTTGAAACGTCCAGGAATATTGTCAGAGTTTAAAAGCCGTATGCTCGTTGGTGTTCTATGTGACTCACCAAGTCCAAGATGTTGTTCTGTGCACTCAACCGTTGCCGAAACCCAGTCATACATGCTGGAAGGACCTTGGGATTTTCCATCCACCATGTCAGCGGAACACAGGCCAGCTTCTCCATCAGCTTCGCTACGCACGAACTTAGTGATACTGGTCTGTATGATGCCAGTTCTGTTCTATCTTTACCTGGCTTCAGCACTGGCACAACCCAGGCCATTTTCCAGGCTTGAGGAATGTTTCCCGACTCCGAAACATAGTTGAAATGAATCAGAAGCCTCCTCATCACTTCTGCAGGGATATTTGAGATCATTTGGTTTGTAATTCCGTGAGGTCCAGGAGCACAGCGTTGACGGAGGCAACTTATAGCTGACGTAAGTTGCCGCAGCGTGAAAAGTGCGTCGATGGCAGATGTAGAATGAGGCGAAAGTTGGTAAGGTGGTTTACTTTCTCTTACAATTACATACACGTCAACAAACTCTTCGGCTAGAGAGGGCATTGATGTAACTTTGAAAAACGTGAGGGCAATAAACGACCTCAAAGGGTCGGGTGTGATTCCGACCCTATTCACTACTCGCCATATCCTTGACAGTGGAGTAAATACACTTAAACTCAGAAAACGTTGCCCATTGTTTCTTCCGAGGTTTGTTGTTGTATTGCCGTATTGCTGCATTAAGTCTCTTGAACTGAGTTTTCCTTGCAGGTTCACCACCTCTTCGAATAAGCCTTTTCTTTGCCCTTCTTCTGGCCGCGCACAAATTACGGAGCTTTAAGTCCGAAGCAGGAAAATGTGCACGTAGCTTAAGCATAGTGGTTGCAGCCGCTTTACTCGCCAGCATATCCTGAAACATATCCCCCGATCGGTCATCTAGATGTTCTCGGTAGCTATCCCAATCAGTCACTTTGCAGGATTTAGTTACCGTCAAATGGTAGGCAGCAACATTGATAAATATGGAGAAATGATCACTGCCCATTCTATCCGGAGCTGTGCAACACGTGAGTTTAACGCCACTTTAATGCGATGTCAAGTCAATAATACTTGTACAAGCTGAGGGCCTAAAGAATGTTACATTGCCATCATTCGCAGTACATAAGTCTAGCTTATCAATAGCCTTTTCCGGGCAACGTCCACGTACATCCGAACTCTTGCCCTTCCGTGACGTGTGATGCGCATTGAAATTACCACAAATGATGCGCGGAGCTGGGCAGCAATGATTCAGGTCTTCCAAAATCTTTTCAATCGAAATTTTCCTGCGAGGAGACGCATAAACCGATGCAATGCTGACTTTGCTGTTTATTATCTGTGCCCACCACTCAAGCGCAATGCGGCTTTGAGAGACCTAATATGTATACTAATTCTAGTGAAATTAGCAATGAAGACTAATGTTAATAATAATACTATTATAAACTTCCCTCGTTTATTCACGTCAAGAATTTTAAAAATTGGTGTATGCACCTCTAGCAAAAGGACTGCGACCGCAACATGGGCGTGGCATGCCGACATATTCTTGCTTGACACGCATACCATGATTTCCACGTGAGGGCCTGTCACTTATGTTCGCCATGCAGTCATGTCATACCATATCAGTCTTGCTGGAGTAGAAAGACAATGACACCGAAATTATGACATTCGTGACATACATATCATGGTTTCCATGTTATGACTAGTCAGTTATGCTCATCATACAGTCAAGTTATGTCATACTAATTTTGGTATAGATTCCATTACGCAAACGGCCAGGAGAGCTAATAGTCGTAGGTGACAAGATAGATAGATAGATAGATAGATAGATAGATAGATAGATAGATAGATAGATAGATAGATAGATAGATAGATAGATAGATAGATAGATAGACAGATAGATAGATAGATAGATAGATAGGTAGATAGATAGATAGATAGATACGGTCAAACACAGTGAAGTTCACTGAGATATGCTTCGCATTTAAAAGGTCGGGAAACCAAAAAAAGCAACTTGTTCCGGTGTCACTGTGTTGCATGCGCACTTTCAAAGCAACTTTCACATTGACCACTAGCCCAAGCCTATGCCTCTCTGGGAATTCGCCACAATCACATCTTATAAGACAACAAAGTTATAAAGCACCAATACCTCAGGTACAATTGACGGGCACTCCATCATCGAAGCCTCATACGCCAATATCTGCAAAGTATATAGAGATGCGGCTATCCTACAAGATGGCGAAGAACATCGTTCCTGAATAGTGTGCATAATTTTCTCAGAGGTCACCAGCGCCATTTATCTATGGAAGTCAATCCTCTTGAGATGGAAATTCTAGCCATACATGACGCAGTTCAGGATGCCTTTCCTAAGCGGCCTACAAGTAAGCAAATTGGCGCATTTGCTGATTCCTCGGGAGTTATTAAGAAACTCAAGAAAAGTCATAAAGCGATAGACATTCGAGAAGCAATTCTTAAGATAAACCACAGTATTCTCAGCTTTAAAGGCCATACTAGCCGCGATCCCACAGGCTAACAAACTTCTTGAGGTCAAAGCCATCTTTTCGATGGAACAGGTAGTGTTACAATCAGCCACAACAGTCACTGCGCAGGCAAAACATGAATAATTGTTATCAAGATGTCGCGATCTTCCAATGGAATGCGAATTGTATTCGCCCTAAGTGTGCAGACTTCCGAAAATTTGTGGCTCAGAGCTCCTTTCCAGTGTTATGTATTACAGAGGCCGGAGCAGACATCAATTTTCGGTTATCAAATTACGTTGTGTATATGTCCTTTAGATCTACAGGACCGAGCAGAGCGATGTTATGTGAGAAAAGATCTGCCATCAGTACAGTTGAATGCTACATCATCGGATTATCCAGAATATGTAGCATGTGAGGTTAGATTTGGTCGAGTAAATATAGCAGTAGTCAGCGTTTAACTCCAGCCTTCCAGAAATATCTCGCTTTCTGCATCGACAGCACTTTTCCGGACGTACACGAAAGCTGTGATATATTGCGGAAATTACAATGCTCACAATGTCATGTGGGGAAGTGCGTACTGCGTTAGTCGCGGAAAGGACCTACAAAAAGCAATTCAGGCTAGTACATTATGCTTGTTAAATGACGGTTCAGTGACGTTCCTACGGGGTTTCAATTACTCGAGTTGTCTAGACCTCACGCTCTGCTCACATGATATTGCATCTCGTGCGTCATGGCGAACAGGCATTGAAACAAGAGGTAGTGATCATTTACCTATCCTAATACAGCATCCAAAACTACGCTTTACTTTGTCTTGTGTCTTGTGTTTACTTCGTCTTGTGTTTTGTCTTGTGACAAAACGCCTGTGAGGCTCCATGTCAAGTGAGTCAATAATACGGAACGTGCGGCAACTTGTTTTAACTACATTGCGCAATATTTGTCCACACCTTACCAGGCCACAAGGACTTGTGTATTTTGTCGCTGTGTCGTCGTTTCGATTGCGCAAATATACCGTTGTGCTGTATAGTGCGCTCCAACGGTGGCGTACACAAAATTAGCTTAGCTGCGGAAAGAACTACATAGGCTATTCCGGGACGCTGCACTAATGACACAGCTAAGTACTATCTTGAAAGTGTAAAGAAAAAAAGTCACAGCTTTACGCAAAGGCGAAGCAATGAAAGCGATATCAACAAAATGAAAGGTCACGCGCAGAATGAAAAGCAGAACGAAACGTACCCCGCGTTTCTCGCGCACAAATTACGCACGAAACGTACTCACAGGTACGGATGCACGCGAATAGGCGTCTCGTTTGTTATTTCGCTCAGTCTCAAAAGCGCGCGCTTTTCGTGAACGAGACTGCCATGATTGCAGTTACCTTTGTGCTCCCAGTAACTAAAGGCGTACGATTCTCCTCTTCTCGTCACCGCGAGGTAAGGGCTTGCGAGGGAGCGTCACTTCCCTTCTCAAAGCCGAACTAAGTACGCGTAGGAGATTAGAGCTGGCGCTGCGGTGCGATGTGGCGACGTGCGCTCATTGAGCCATCTTTTGTAGCGTTAGCTACTGTGGCCTCGCTGAGACAATTTCGCGTGGCACTGGTCTTCGCATGCGCAATGATACTCCGCCGCCACCGCGCGCAGCTCGCCACCGGTGTGCGCGCAATTCGATGCGCTGCGCAGACGATCAGTGGTGTCACGCACCGGAGCCGGCACCTCCCTCGCACTCGGCCACGGCCGCGCGCGACTCGCCGCCGCCGGTGTGTGCTTTCCAGAGTGCCGTCATAGCCTTGGTAGACATATGGACGCCGACGCTCGCGCCTTCCCTGTGCAGTCGCCATCTGACACTGCGCTGGAGCCACATGCCTCCAACTGGCGTTTGCCACTGTGGTATAGCCATGGAGAAGGAGAGTGCAAATGCTGCTCAACGGTGCAGTAGAGCGGAGAAGCTTAACTCATCGGATCCCGAAGTAGTTGCCCGGCAAAATATACATGTGTCACATATTACGTATACCGTGTGTGTGGCATTGGAACAGCTGTAAGCATGATATCTGGAAATCTAAGAATAATCAGCTGAACCATTGCTAACGCTACGTATATCCTTGCATAGCTGAGCTAAGTCACTGCCAATTTTTGGTAATGCCGAATGCACAGCAGACGTAAGTGGTATATATAAATGGCTTGCCGTTTGAACGGTATAGTACGTTTTCCGTAGTGGCGCAGTGACTCATGCGTCACTTCTAGGACGCAGTGGTCCCAGGTTCGATTCCGCACGCTAAAGTGCTTTTTTTCTGGATTTTTTATTGCGTTTTCACACATATCGATACGTGTACATATACGGTGCATGACATCGATGCCGACGTCGACGCCGACACCCTAAGGCCTATTGCTGAGCCGTAGTTTGTTCAACACAGGAGAAATATAGGTACTGTGCGAGAAAAGTAATGATAAAGTTAGGACATTGTCCGATATGGCGGCCGTCAGTTAATTGCATTCAATTTATTCCCCTGTTTTTTACGCCATACCTATTTTTCTCCCCCCCCCCAAAAAAAATACCTAATACAGTTGACACATAGAAATGGCGTGCACGTGTAATCACCAACTGGACATAATGCAGACTCTCAGAAGAAGTGGTACTATAAATCCTTCACTGGTACTTGATAAATTTGCGACTGCGATGATGGAAACTGTTTGTGTTAGTGGCATATCCTGGAATTGTGGACGTTGCTTTATTTCGCCACTTTTTACCCCAAGTGAACTGGCGCGATGACGTATGCCATGTGGTAGACAATGTGCCTAAACATTAAAAAAACATTCAGATGTCGTTTATCGCGACCAAGAGCGAACAGTGATTGCCGGCTGATAAGCGCGAGTCGTACAGTGAGTGATCAGTAAATTGCTCGGTTGTGAGTGAAGTGTTTTTTTACAGAATCCCTGCACACAAGTAACTTGTCTAGGTTTGAAAAATTTCTATTCCGAAAGGTTGTGCTGCCCTTCCTCGCTTTGTTTCCAATATATTTCGTGCGGTTGTATCGTCAACGGCACAGGTTTCTTGAAGAAAGTTGAGACGTCCATTTGTCGCTGCTGTTTTTGTACGCTGTAAAAGCAAATTTCCAGAAAATATTATCAGCCAGTGAGATAGCGACAACAATTTGAAAATGTGCAGCTCACGTTGCTATATTTGCTGGTGCCACTTAGCTGATGATCTATTTAATGCGAAGTATTTTTAGTGAACTCCGACAACCTTGAGCGTATCTATCTATCTATCTATCTATCTATCTATCTATCTATCTATCTATCTATCTATCTATCTATCTATCTATCTATCTATCTATCTATCTATCTATCTATCTATCTATCTATCTAGCCGCCTACGACTTCTAGCTCTCCTGGCCGTTTCGACAATTTTATCGTCACCAAAAGCGGTGTGCGATAATATGACTGTATGAGAAGTATAGTTTACTAGTCTTAACATAAAAATCTTAAGATGTATGACATGAATGTCACGATTTACATATTGTAGCGATGCCGAGGCAGACAGGCTAAAAAAAAAACAAGTGTCTTTATTAGGGCGAACTTGTGCCCACGAGTCTAATGACTATGGTTGTCGAGTCCGAGTAGCCGAGAGGCACAGATTCAACTATCTTCCTCTTCCTCGTAGGCCAAGTGCACGAAGGCGTGGCGCATGCCAGCCGAGTCTTGCTGGTGCTCTTGCCATGATGATTGCGGCGGGCTACTTGAACGGGGCCGACCTGTCGCGGCATTATCTCCCTCCTCAGACGCATCGTCCCGATGCTTGAGAGAGTGAAATGATACATGCGCACTCTCAGTCGTTTTCCGACAATCTGTCATGATAGGGCTTCATGCGGACTACGTGTACCACTTCCGTGGGATTGCGACGTCTTGAGCTCACGTGTCCCGCGGATCTGACTTCATAAGAGACGTCGCTGATACGGTTGAGTACTTCATAAGGGCCGAAGTATCAACAAAGAAGCTTTTCAGAGAGTCCGCGGCGGCGCACTGGGATCCATATCTACACTTTGTCACCGGGATGATAAAGTGCGTCACTGCATCGCTTGTTGTACCGACTAGAGTCGACGCGCTGTTGACGGCGTATTTGGTATCTTGCCATTTGTCGTGCTTCTTCGGCTCTTTGCAAGAAGTCATCTAAGTCAGGGGGATAGCTGTTTTCGTCCGGTAGTGGCAACATGGCATCAAGTGGGGTGGTCACTCTTCGGCCGAATACTAGTTAGAAAGGGGCAACGTGGGTTGTTTCTTGAACGGCTGTATTATATGCGAATGTTACGTAGGGTAATATTTCATCCCACTGTTTATGTTCAACATCGACACACATTGATGGCATGTCGGTCAGAGTTCTTTTGAGGCGTTCGGTTAAGCCATTTGACTGAGGGTGATACGCCGTTGTTCTTCTGTGATCGGTATTTGTCATGCGCATCAGACATTGCATAATGTCTGCAGTAAATGCGGTGCCCTGTTCAGTAATAACGACGATGGGCGCACCATGTCTTAGCACTGTGTTGTTCACAAAGAATTGGTGACTTCGGCAGCTGTCGCACTGTACAGAGAGTCAGTCTCAGCATAACGGGTAAGATAGTCTGTAGCTACGACAATCCATTTCTTGCCTGCACATGATGTTGGGAAAGGTCCTAGGAAGTCCATGCCGACTTGTTGGAATGGGGCATCCGGGGGTTCTATTGGCTGGAGAAGGCCTGCTGGTTTTACGGCTGTAGTTTTGCGCCGTTGACATTGGCGACAAGTTTTCACGTAGCGCTGGACTGATGCGAGCAACTTAGGCCAATAGTACTTCAGGCAAATCCTGGCGAATGTTCGGCTCACACCCATGTGTCCAGATGTTGGCTCGTCGTAGCATGCATGCAGAATTTCCTGTCGCAAGGCTGTGGGCAAGACTAGTAAAAACGTTTCGCCATTAGTTTCGAAGTTCCTCCTGTAAAGGACACTTCCTCGAAGGCAGAACGTGGAGAGCCCTCTGGAGAATATGCGAGAGACTTGAACGTCGAGACCCTGCAGGTGTTGTATAAGCGCCAGCAAATTCGGGTCACCTCGTTGTTGTTGAGCGATTTCAGATGCGTCGACAACGCCTAGAAACGGGAAGTCTTCCTTTTCAGTTACACTTGGATCGACGGGAGAGCGTGACAGGCTGTCAGCATCACTGTGTTTCCTTCCAGATTTGTATACGACAGTAATGCCATACTCCTGCAGCCTAAGGCTCCATCTGGCTAGTCGACCTGACGGACCCTCGAGATTTGCCAGCCACCACAGAGCATGGTGGTCACTGATAGCTCTGAATGGTCTACCTTAAAGGTAGGGTCGAAACTTATTTATTGCCCAGGTGACAGCGAGGCACTCTTTTTCAGTTGCAGAGTAGTTTGCCTCAGCTTTTGAGAGTTTGCGGCTGGCATAGGCTAACACTTTCTCTTGACCATTTTGCCACTGGACCAGGATGGCGCCGAAGCCGACATTGCTGGCATCTGTATGGATTTCAGTGTCGGCTGTCTCATCAAAATGAGCAAGTATTAGTGAGCCCTGTAGCCGTTTTCCTAATTCATCAAAAGCTTTCTGCTGTTCGCTTCCCCATGTGAACGGCACGTCGTCTTTCGTTAGTTTTGTAAGAGGTTCCGCAATATTTGAGAAGTTTTTCACAAATCGCCTGTAGTAGGCACATAAACCCAAAAATTGACGCACTGACTTTTTGTCTTTGGGTGTAGAGAACCTCTGAACAGCGGCTGTCTTTTCGGGATCAGGACGAACACCGTCAGAACTAATGACATGTCCAAGGAATCACAGCTCTTCGAAGCAGAAGTGGCAATTTTCGGGTTTGATTGTCAAGTTTGCTGACCGGATGGCTTGTAATACTCTGCGCAGTCCCTCTAGATGTTTGTTGAACGTTGCAGAGAATACCACGACGTCATCCAAATAGACTAGGCATGACTACCATTTCAATCCCACGAGGACAGTGTCCATCATTCGCTGGAATGTCGCTGGCACAGAAAAGAGGCCAAATGGAAGCTCTTTGAATTCGTAGAGGCCATCTGTTGTCATGAATGCCGTTTTTTCACGGTCCCGCTCGTATACCTCTATTTGCCAATATCCGCTTTTCAGATACAAGGAGGAGAAAAACTTTGCGGATCGCAGCCGATCTAGTGTATCGTCAATACGTGGCAAGGGGTAGACATGTCGTTTAGTTACACTGTTGAGTTTTCGGTAGTCGACTCGGAATCTAAGCATGTTGTCTTTCTTCTTAACGAGCACTACGGGGGTCGCTTATGGACTATTCGAAGGCTGGATGACATCATCTGGATGCATTTCCCCCACTTGCTTCTTAATGATTTCCCGTTCTTTCTGTGACACTCGATATGGATGGTGACATATAGGCCTCGTGTCGTCTTGCGTTATAATTCTGTGTTTCGTAATTGACGTGCGCTGGACCTTCGAGGCAATTGAAAAGCAATCAGAGAATTCCTTTAACAATGCGTAAATCTGCTTCTTTTGACTGTCCGGAAGGCTCTGATTAACGGTCACAGATGTGTCGACGTTGCAGGCCACTGGTCGAGTGGTTGACGTCGTTAAGCTGCATAGCTCAGCCGCCATACAGAAGTCGTGTAACTAGGCAATAGCCATGCCTTGAGCGACGTGTTGAAGTTCATTGGAGAAATTCGTAAGTAGGACATCTGCACGGCCATTCGTCAAGTGAACAAGACCCCGAGCTACGCAGACACTTTTTTTCAAAAACAGCCCTACATTTGTATCCGCTATGCCTTCACGGTTGTAAAATGCGTCATTCTCTACAAGCACCATTATACTGCAGCGTGGCGGCACATTTACGTCATCATGAACAACGCGTAGAGCAGTTAGGCGTCGTTCCTCAGATTCCTCTATAGGTATGGCTCGTTCAGTCGAAAACGACACGCTGGACATACGCAGGTTAATTACGGCGCCATTAGCTCGCAAAAAATTAATTCCTATAATGAGGTCCCTTGAACACTCTGGTAGCACAATAAAATCGACAACGTAAATAAAGCCCCGTATTTCAAGTCTTGCAGTGCATCTGCCAAGGGGCGTAATAATGTGACCACCTGCCGTGCGTACCTGCGATCCACTCCACTGTGTCAC
Source organism: Rhipicephalus annulatus (assembly GCA_013436015.1). Taxonomy (NCBI): domain Eukaryota; kingdom Metazoa; phylum Arthropoda; class Arachnida; order Ixodida; family Ixodidae; genus Rhipicephalus; species Rhipicephalus annulatus. The sequence continues at coordinate 589,586 of WOVY01003070.1, forward strand.
AACTTTGTTTAGCTTCTTCACCATCTTGTGACTTATCACTGAATAGTCAGCACCAGTGTGGACTAAGGCATTCAGCTCCCATCCTTCCATTCTCAGCCGCAAATCTGACGTAACGCTTTCGTTGCTGCGCCCATTTACCGGAAATACACCATCGTCACCCTCAAGCCATATTGGAGGACCTTCGTAACTGATGTTATCAGCGGCCTCACCTCCAAAGGTCGCTTGCTTCAGTTTTCCTGGAGTGAACTTGGATAGCGATGACCAGGCTGCCTTGAAGGTGCACGTGGGCTGGATGACCGGTAGCGCATAGGCGATGGTGACCGTGACCGTTGTTGGCGTTGAGGTGGCGAGTTATGCCGCGTGGACAAGTGCTCCTCAATCTCCGCTGGTCGTTCGCCGTTTCGGGGCACGGTGCATACGACGGGAAGCCTCTTAATCCAGCCTGTCGGTAAGGGCAGAATCTGTACAAATGAGCCGCTTCGCCACAATAAAAACACAGAGGCCTGCGCTCGTGATCACGCCAGACGTCACTTTTCCTGGGCCTAGGCTCCACATAGCGATGCGCGCTACGTGCTCCTGGGGCCAGATAGGTAGCCGTTCACTCCCATGAACGAGATGCGCTGCGTGCTGCAGGTGGGAGAAGAGTCGCCGCCATCGCAACTGCTGCATTGCTGTGTACTGTGGGTCGTCTGAGAACTTCAGAGTACGTTCAGATAGGTCGAACCGGCTGCAGCTCACGCTCTGGTTCTCGTATGACCTGCCTCAGTTCGTCACGAGCAACGTCTGTAACAGACAGTGCAGTTGGAATCTGGGGCAATTGCAGTCTTCTCAGTTCTTCCCTAATAACTGATCTAATGAGCTCTCGCAGGGCTTCAACGTCGTTTCGCTCGCCTCCAGGGAATACCTGTGCAAATGCGCAGTTAATATTCCGGTTGTACTGCCGAGCCCGCTGTTCCAGTGTTTTTTCAATGGCCGTCGCTTCCGAATAAAACTCAGCAACTGTGCTTGGAGGGTTGCGGACGAGAACGGCGAACAGCTCTTGCTTCACTCCGCGCAATAGATGGCGCACTTTCTTATCCTCAGCCATGTTGTAATCCGCATGCTTGAACAGACGGACCATGCCCTCAATATATATGGCAGTACTCTCGTTTGTGAGCTGGTTCCTGGATTGAAGAGCGGCCTCCGCTTTTTCTTTTCGGTCTACGTTCGCGAACGTAGCCACCGCTTGTCGTCGAAATACCTCCCAGGTAGACAACGAGGTTTCATGGTTCTCAAACCATGTCTTTGCGAAGTCTTCCAGGGCGAAGTATACGCGAAGGAGCTTCTCTCTTTCGTCCCACCCATTCACGCTCATCACTCTCTGGAACAGGTCCAACCAATCTTCCACGTCCTCGTATGAGTCGCCATGGAATACTGGCGGCTGGTGCGGTTGGCTGATGAACACTTTCGCCGGTGTTACCTGGCTAGTCAAAGTGGCGGCGTCCATCGTTTGACTTCCCCTTGGTGTGAAGTGGAGAAGACTAAACTCAGGTGAGTCACCTCGAAGAGGGCGACTTGCCCTCTGGTGTACAGGAGTCACTTCCACGGGGTTGACAGGCTGGTCGTCGGGGCTACGCTGTCTTGAGCTCGCGGGGCTTCGATTCATTACCCAGCACTTCCACCAGAAATGTAGCGATGCTGAGGCAGACAGGCTAAAAAAAACAAGCGTCTTTATTAGGGCGAACTTGTGCCCACGAGTCTAATGACTATGGTTGTCAAGTCCGAGTAGTTGTTGTTTTCCTATTAGTGGCGCATACCCACTGTGAGGGATTGGCCAAGAATCGAGTGGTTTCAACATTTACTGTCCATATTTGGAATGATGGAGGTTTAACAGAAAGATTACCGATAGCCTAGGAAAGTGTAGTGCTAAATGTAATGCATAAAATATTTACATAAACGAATTTATTCTCGGAATAGAGCAATAATCAGATTTTATACGTGTTTAGGTATGTGAACCTGTTAGGATAATGAAACTGGTTAATTAGTCACCCTATTAGTTTCATCAATATAGTCCCGGACGGCCGCGCATACTGTCGCATTAGAGAAACCAGAAATGGAAGCTCCAAAAAAAAACGACAGGCAGAGATAAGTCCATACCAATACCACGTAAAGGTATTTCTAATACCTTTAGTCGAGTAGCTGAGAGGCACAGATTCAGCTATCTTCCTCTTCCTCGTAGGCCAAGCGAACGAAGGCGTGGTGCATGCCAGCCTGGTCTTGCTGGTGCTCTTGCCATGATGATTGCGGCGGGCTACTTGAACGGGGCCAACCTGTCGCGGCAATATAATGGTCTAGCTGCTATTGCTGTGGTTTTGTTTACATGATATGTTGCGAAATGGGTACAGTAAGACATGATTGCATGGCGAACAAAAATTACAAACCCCAACATAAAAATCATAGCATACATGTCATGTAGTCATGAGTCATGACTACATGAAACACTCATGATACGGTCGCAGCCGTTTCGCTAGGTTCACTTATGCTAATCTTGGTATTATAGTACACGAACGAATGACGAAGGCATGCGACAGATGTAAACATGATAATCAAGAGATGCGTGTCATGTGACAACATGACTACATTGCAAGCTCATGATGTGATCATGGCCGTTTCGCTAGCTTTACATATACCAAATTTCATATTACGTCACGCGAACGCATGACGAAGGTAAATGACACGTCCAAATATGATAATAATGACGTGCTTGTCATGTAACATGAGTTTACATGCTACAATCGTGAGGCTCTCACGACCGTTTCGCTCGCTCCACAATTACAAAATTTGGTATCACGTGACGTGAATAGATGACGAAGGTACATGACACTTCCAAACCTGATAATATAATATGCGTGCCATGTAATACATGACTACATGCTACGCTGATAGCATGCTCGTGGCCATTTTACTATTTCCGCATATACCAAAATTCGTATACCACGTGGCGTGAATAGACGACGAAGGTATATGACACGTTCATACATGATAATCATGATATTGTCATGCGCTAGGCGCTCGAAGAAACGTGCAAGGAGACGCGACTGTCAAAATTTCAGACATAAAAAAGGACGTCTTCGCTGGCACACGTTACTCGTCTTCGTCTTCTTTGTTTACGGCACAGAACTGGCTCACTGTTCACTGGCACAGAGCACCACGTGTTATTACTTCTCCTTCTAGGGGAGCACCCACGCGACGCTCGAACAATAGTGTGCAAAGCAGAGGGTCGAAGTGATGACATATGAAGGGGCGTCATGCCATAGCACATTTTGATGCACAAAAACTGGCAACTTTTGATGCGATCCCTCGTGGCAATGCCTTCGTCTCAGCGTAACGAGTCAAGTAATCGGTTGCGACAATAATTCATTTCCTGCCGGAAGAAGACAAAAAAACGGGCTTAGGTGGTCCATTCGCACTTGATCAAACGGTGTACATGGTGGATCGATCGGTTATAGATGGCATGCAGGCTTTAAAGGTGGTGTCTTGTGACGCTAGCATTCACGGCATCCCTTCACGTAGTGTTCAACACAGGCAGACTTCTTAGGCCAGTAGTAAAGTTTACACACTCGATCCATAGTTCTCGAGAAACCCAGATGGTCGGATGTGGGCTCGCCGTGGCTCGCCAATAAGACGTCATCGCGGAGGGCTTCAGGCACGACGAAAAGAGGAGATCTGTCACCAGCACCATTGTTTCCTTTTGTATAAGCCGCCATTTCGAAGGCAAAAAGATGGCAACGTTCACGACATTGGACGAGGACTGGGCCTGGTGCTACCTTCCAAGTGATTTATAATCATTCTTAGATCGGCGTCATTTTGTTGAAGAGATATCAGATCCGGCCCGCTGAGAGTTGCCACGAAAGCACCGTCCTCTTCTCCGCTTGTACTGGTGGATTTACAAGGTTCTCGTGATAGCGTGTCGGCATCTTCGTGCTTTTTGCCTGACTTATCATGATGGTGACATCAAATTCCTGTAGGCGCAGACTCCATTGTGCTAATCGTCCTGAAGGGTCTCGTAGATTGGTCAACCAGCACGGAATGTGATGATCAGTCACCACTTTAAATGGTCTTCCATAGAGATATGGCCTAAAATTTGAAATTGCGCAAATGACCACGAGACATTCCTTTTCTGATAAGGAATAATTGGATTCTGCGTAAGACAGTGTGCAACTTGCGTAGGCTGTTACCCGTTCAATGTCGTCTTGTCTTTGTACCGAAATAGCTCCAAGACCAGTTTTGCTGGCATCAGTGCGTAATTCTGTGTGAACATCTTCGTTGAAGTGGCTGAGCACGGTAGGGAAAGAGAGCAGGTGCAGAAGTTCCGCAAAGGCAGTCTGCTGTTCGTCAGCTCAAACAAGTGGTGTGTTATCACACGTGAGGCGTAATAGTGGCTCCACAATGTTGGAGAAATTTTCAATAAAGCACTGGTAATACGCGCACAGACCAGTACTTGTCGAAGACTTTTCTTGTCAGTTGGAGCTGGAAAAGTATTGACGGCAGCAGCTTTGTTAGAATCAGGCCGAACACCAACGGCTCTCAGGAAGTGACCAAGAAAATTTAATTATTCGCAGCCGAAATGACATTTCTCAAGCTTGATTGTGAGATAGGCCAGTCTAATGGCTTCGAGCACATTCCGAAGGCGGCAAAGATGCTCGTCAGTCGTTTCTGAAAACACAACGACATCATCGAGGTAAATAAGACAGCTTTTCCACTTGAGGTCTGCCAGGACGATGTCCATCATTCGCTGGAATGTGGCTTCAGCGGAACAGAGGCTGAAAGAGAGCACTTTGAATTGATAAAGGCCAACCGGCGTTAGAAAAGCGGTCTTTTCTCGGTCACGTTCGTCGACCTCTATTTGCCAATAACCACTCTTCAAGTCAACGGACGAAAAATATTTCGCGCGCTGCAGCCTGCCCAGAAGATCATCGACTTTGGGCGACGCGTACACGCCTTTTCTTTGTGACATAGTTAACATCCTGTAGTTGAAGCAAAAGCGAAGTGTGCCATCTTTCTTTTTACAAGGACGATTGGTGATGACCAAGGGCTACTTGAAGGTTGCATCACGCCATCAAGAAGCATTTCCTTAACCTGCGTTTGAATCACGTGCCCTTCGGTTGACGAAACACGATAAGGGTGCTACCGTATGGGATGCGCGTCGTCGTAGGTGATAATACGGTGTTTCGTTATCGGTGTTTGACGTATCTTCAAGGAACGGGCAAAGCATGGGTAGAATTTCAGCAACAGCTTGCTCAAACGTGGCTTGTTCGCTTCAGAAAGCGTAGGATTGATGTCGACGCTGCAAAAAGGCGCTTCAGCACGAGGCGAGTGTTTTGCCGATAGCCTCGGAGACAAAACACTCGGCGACATTGGCGACTAGGTCGGCGCAAGCGATGACAGTTCCGTGAAAAAGGTGGCATTTCTCGTAGCTAAACTTTGTGACAAAAACGTCGCAGTAATCATCAAGAAGGTCAACAAGACTTATCCCTGCGCAGACACCCTGAGACCGCAGAAGCAACTGATTGCTTTTCGCGACTGCTTCACTGTGCATCACTCCGTCTCACGCCACCTGAACCACAACAGTTCCACGGGGTGGTAACGTGACAGCGTCGTCGATCACGCGAAAAGACACTCAGGAGTGGCTGGGGTCCTCGTAAGCTGTTGTGGCGTTTGTGATCGCGAATGTGACTTTACGTGGTCGAATGTAAATTATAGCACAATGCTCCCTGAGAAAATCCATGCCAATGGTCAGATCTCGAGAGCACTGTTGGAGAACGCGAAAACTGGCAACAAACGTACAACCGCGGACTTGCAATCTTTCCGAGCACATACCGAGTGGCATGACGATATGCCCGCCAGCTGTACGGATTGGCGTGGGGTTCCAAGGAGTCGTTATTTTCTTCAGAAGGGCGGCCAGTTTTTCGCTAATTATGGAATAGTCCACACCAGTGTCCACTAAAGTGCTAATTTCGCGACCTTCTAGCAGAGCAGGAATATCTAAGGAAACTTTTGCGCAATCAGCCGGTGATGTCATTATCGATGTATCGCCGGTATCTTCAGTCCGCGTTGATAAGGGGCGTTCAGCATGACAAGTCTGAGCGACCTTGCCCCCGAAGGTCACTGTGGCTAGTTTCTCCGACGCGGGTCAGGTGACCGGCCCTGCACCACGCCCCAATAGGGGCGATGATTCGATGAGAACCGCCATTGTGATGGAGAACGTGAGTGGTGCCGAGAACTCGATTCACGCTGCTGGGCAACGTAATTGCCCAGCTGAGTGGATCACTGGCTGCTGGCTGAACCTAGCAGGTGGGGAGTTGGCCGAAAAACCACGAAGTTTTAGCTCTCGATAAGTGCACTGTCAGTAGATGTGCCCAGGTTCACCACAGTGATAGCAAAGAGGACGTCAATCGAGGGGCCCGCCACACATCTGATTTTCGCGGAATCAGTCAATGGTCGCTGAGGAACGGGCCCAATTGGACTGCCTGAAGCATGGCTGGGGCTGTGGTATAAGGCGAAGTGAAGTGTGGTGCAGGTTGGCGGAGTTTGGTCTGCCGGAAGCGTGGTAGGGGTGGCCATGGGAAGTGGAGCCAAAGGTGGTGCTGGTTGGAGCAGAGTTTGCGCATACGACATTCGAGGAAAGTCATTTAGGGGCAGCGGCTCTGTCTGACAAGACGGTTCTCGTAGTGCCTGCTGAACTTCATCTCGGATCATGCCGTACAAAGATCTGTCAGTAGGCGCCGAGGACGCTGATAACTTCTACAGTTCTTTGTGAAATACAGAGCGTATGAGCTTTCGGAAGAAGTCGACGTGGCCCCAAAGACCACCCATGTAGTCCATAGCAGAGGCAAAGTTCACTTGTCGCTCGTACGTCTGGGTCCGTTGTCGAAGCAACCTTTCAATGAGGACGGCTTTAGCAAGAAGCTCAGACGTAATCTTGGGGCAGTAGGGCGCGTACAAGACCACCGAACAACTGCTCCTTCACTCCACGCATCAGGTATCGCACCTTCTTCTCTTCCGTCATGTGAGGGTCGTCTCGTCGAAAAAGACGCGTGATGTCCTCGACATATAATGCTACACCTTAATTTGGCATTTGCATACGGCACTGGAGTTCTCGTTCAGCTCGATCTCAGCTATCGGGACTTACATACGTTTCGAGAAGCCGGCGTTTGAAGTCTACCCATGACGTGAACACACCTACCCGATTTTCATATCAAACACGCGCCCCGTCAATTACACTGAAGTAGACATGTCGGAGCTTGTCTGTGTCATCCCACATGTTATGAGCGGCAAAGAAGTCATAGTAGACGAGCCTATCCTCAACATACTTTTGAACAGCACCATGAAAGGTACTCAGCGTTCCTGATTCGAACAGCGCATAGTGCATTGGCATTGCGCCTTCTATACCAGCTGGGTTGAAGCCGCTTGGATCGGTGCTGCCTGAGATAGTTAGGTCCGTCATTTTCTTTGAGAGAAGGCCGAACTGTGGGTTAAGTCCGTGGATCCTTTGGCTTGCACGCTGAACAGGCGTAACAACCGGTATGGGGCTGGAGCTTCTTGTACTGCGAGGGGATCGGTGCATAGGGTGCCCACCACCTCCACCAGGAGGAGCTTGAAGCAACGTACAAAGAGACGCGTTAGTCTAAATCTCAGACACAAAGAAGGACGTCTACACTAGCCCGCGTTGCTCCTCTTCGTCTTCTTCGTTCACCGGCACAGAACGGTCTCACTGTTTACTGGCACAGAACACCAGGTGGCAATATGCGTGTCAGATAAAACACGACTTCATGCTACGCTCATAGCGTGCTCGCGGCCGTTTCGCTTGTTCCACATATATCAAATTTCGTATACACGCGGCGTGAATAGACGACGAAGGTTAATGACACATAAAAACATGATAATCATGATATACGTGTCATGTAAAACATGACTACATGCTACGCTCACAGCGTGCTGGCGGCCGTTTCGCTAGCACCACATATACCAAATTTAGTATAACACGTGACGTGAATAGATTACGAAGGTAAATGACACGTCGAAATATGATTAGCATGCGCGTCATGTAAGACATGACTACATGCTACGCTCATAGCCTGCTCGCGGCTGTTTTTCTAGCTCCACATATACTAAATTTCGCATATCACGTGACGTGAACAGACGCCGAAGGTTAATGACACATCAAAACACGATAATCGTGAAATGCGTGTCATGTAAAATATGTCTTCATGCTACGCTCATGGCGGCTGTTACGTTAGCTCGACATATATCAAATGTGGTATAACGCGAAGTGAACAGACGAAGGTACATGAAACGTCCATACACAATAATTATGGAATGTAAGTTATCTCCGCCACGATTTACTTCTGCCTCTTAACGTGGTGCTAATTTTAAAGGGCCCGTAAACCACCCAGAGGCAGAAATGTAGATGTGGCGTTCCAGTTGTGTACACATGTGCAGTGGACGTTCGAGGAATTCCACGCCTTTCCTGTTTCGCTCTTTTCTTCGCTGCGTTCGTCAGCTTGTTCCCTTAACAGAGAGAGTAGCGACACTCTCCTCCATATCCTTTCCAAAGTGTCCAATCCTCCTTTCCGAAGTTCCTAAACCTTATATAAATCCTCTCCCAAACGGCCACCATGTGGGCGCGGGCCCTATAACCCGGCCCGCGTCACTTAATTTCCCATCATGAATGCCATGTCACGATGATAACGCGCGCAACGTCTATCCATCGCCACACATCTATCCGTCGTGCCCCTTTTTTCACTATCCCTGGGCGTCCGGGGTAATTCTAAGTCACACACAGCATGGTCGTTATCAATGTAACATGGCATTCTCGATAGGATATTGGCGAGAGCCGGGTACGGCGAAAAAAGAACACATAGAAAAAGAAAAATTGGCAGCATATCCACGGAGTGAATGATGGAGAGTGGGGCGAAGCATTCGTCCGTTCATTCGTTTTTGTCTCCGTTCGTCCATGCGTCCATCTGTGTGAGCCTCCATGCGTCCGTCTGTGTGACCATGCATGCGTCTGTTCGTGCGTCTGTTCGTGCGTCCGCTCTGGGTTCTTCCATGCATCCACCCCTGCGTCCGTTCATGTGTTCATCCATGCATCTGTCTGTTTGTCCGTTCATTCATCTATTGAACGCTACAAGTACCACCTACTCAGATCTTTTCATCACATATTCCCCATGTAGAAGCACCGCCATCCAGCGGAGATTTTAAGGACAAAACGAGAGGTGGCACACGCACACTTTCTTACGGCTTGCGCTTCGGATCTATTTCCCATCTTTAACTACCTCGAGCTCATGGTTTATGTGTTTAGAAAAAGTTTATTCTACTTTCGGCATCCTTATCCATACAAGCACACACCGAAGGCAACGAGCATCGTCAACTGCAAATCTGTATCGCGATATGGTATTGATTATAAAACCATTGCTTTAGAAAACACCTGGCGTCTTTCGTTAAGCAGCTGGCGTCTGTTCGTTTTGCTTTAGAAACATCTGGCATCTTTTTGTTTTGCTTTTAGAAAACATCTGGCGTCTTTTGTTGGTTTTTTTCATCATTCAACGGTGTTTTGAACATTATTCACGGAGGTAAACAATGGCTGCTACTGGGAATGGGAGACGGCAGAAGTCGGCTTTTAGCTAACGCTTACGCTTCTACTTCTACTAACAATTCCTACTGGAACATGCCAATGGCTGCTAATAGGAATGAGAGACAGAAGAATTTGGCTTTTAGTTAACGCAGACGCTGCGATTTTTTTATTGTTCAACAGCGCACAAAAGAAATCTCCCACCGGCACCCCCTTTGAGGTCAAAGCGTAAGACATGTTACGTCCTTCGAGGGACGAACGGGTGCCGCTTTAAGGAGCTTCGCCCCTAAAAGGTTCGCGCATATTTCTCAGGCGACGGCCCATGTAGCGGAGAGGTGGAAGGTGGGAGAGGAGGGTGCTCGGCGTGGCGGCTCCAGTTAAAATAAAGACGGTACTTTCTCAAGAATATCCAAGGACTTTAGTTTGACCACCTCTCCTAGTGCCATTCCTGAGCGTCCCAGGTGAAATCGCTACAGGCGCGTGCATGTGCTAGCAGAAAACAGGATTTCTGTTGCCTATTGACAGCGTCTCTGGTACGCAGCGACGTTTGTACTGTTCGCAGTGTCAGCTGACGTCATGCCAGCTGTTCTCGATAAAGGAAAGGCATGGAGATTACATGAGCGTCCGTTGGTGGTTTACGGGCCCTTTAAAGAGACATTTCAACCTTCCTCTTTCGTGCTTCACATTTCATTTATTCCCACTGTACGTGGAGTCTGTCCATTTATTCTTCTTTTTTTGCGCTATAGCGTTAAGGTTACTTGCAGTACTAAATTCTCGACCAGCGACAATCTTTTTGAGAACTCAAAAGGAAGTAGAAATAAAGAATTAAACTGATTACAGCGACAAAAGTGCCTAATTACTTTCATACTTGAGCGTTAAATAATATGCTTTATATACATCACGCTCTTTATGGTTCTGGAGCGCATAACAATTGGCGTCCAAAATAATGCATCTTATTTCGTGCATGACATGGCATACAGCTCTTCCCATCTTTACTATTTGTTCCTGAAAGTGTAATGAAGCTAACTATATTCATACATCCGGCTATCCACTGCGATGACGTTACAGTTCTCAGGTACTGACCCGAAAGCTACGTTTTTGATCCTGGCCGCGGTGGTCACATTTCAGTGAAAGCAAAATTGTGGAATTGCGTATGCTTTGTGATTTAAGAGCAGGTTAAAAAAAACTAGAAATTTACGGAGCCTTCCACGAAAAATTCTCCCATAATCACATCGCGCTTTTCGGACCCACTTGATATTTTATGTACAGAACCATAAAACGCATTTGTTTGTTTCACTTGCTATGCATTCTGCCCAGATAGCGACATTAGGTCTTGGTTTGGGACCTGACTATTTCGGCCATTTTTATTTAGAACAAAGAACGCTCACAAGCGAGTTTGACGGTATTTAACTCGTTTGGTTTCCATGCTGCCAGTAGTGTATATATTTTGTTGCGCGGTCTGCTCAAGAACAGCGTGGTGAAATTTTTACATGGCAAAGTTTTTAAAAGGTTACATACAAGACGTAATGACGCGATAGTGTTAAAAAGATTGTTTCGCTGAAATTCCTGCGTTAGAGTCGTAGGTTGTGCGAGAAAAATGATCTTGTTCCTTAACAAAAACTCAAATAATATCCAAATAAAATATAAAAAAATTCGGTGCCCCTAGGGGGAATCCAACACGGATAGTTTGCGTGGTAGGCGGGTGTTCCACCACACAGTCTCGCGTCCCCTTGTGAATATAGCGAAAATAACTTCCTCTGCTTGGATATGCTATGAAAGTAACTACCATGATTTACGAACACACGCGTTCTGTGGTTCGCAGTAAAATATAAAATATTGTAGCAATTTATTGACTGATTGATATGTGGGGGCCCCGCCGCGGTGGTCTAGTGGCTATGGTACTCGGCTGCTGACCCGCAGGTCACGGGTTCGATTCCCGGCTGCAGCGGCTGCATTTCCGATGGAGGCGGAACTGTTGTAGGCCCATGTACTCATATTTGGGTGCATGTTAAATACCCCAGGTGGTCAAAATTTCCGAAGTCTTCCACTACGGCGTCTCTCATAATCAAATGGTGGTTTTGGGACGTTAAACCCCACAAATCAATCAAATCGATTGATATCTCTGTGATCTTCGTTGCGCTGAAGCGGCAATGAAGAAGCTTGCTGAACGCATTCAGCTGGCGAGTGAATTATACACCTCGTACATTGAGGATGTTCTTGCCTTGTGCAAGCGTGTAAATTCAGCTATGCCTCAAAGTGACCAAATACGCCATATTACCATAGGCATAAATACCGTCGCATTCAACGCCCTTGCGTCGCAAAACCCTACCATGACTCAAGATGTCATCACCATTTGCCAGAAACTAGAAGAACTTCAGTCTCCGTCTTTGCCATGATGCCTCGCACATTCGTCTTCCTGCAGCCCTCGACATCCGTGGCTTGGTCCGCGACATCGTTCGTGAGGAGCTTCATGGGCGCCGCTCTTCCTGCGCCCCATGGTCTACTTTAGCCTCGGCTCTAACCAACTTGCGGGACATCATTAGGCAAGAGATTGCAGCTGCGTCACATTCGCCTTGTTCCGCCGAATCCAGACCTTGTGAGGTACCAACGTACGCAGAAGTCGCGGTGCTCTCAGCACCCACCACTTTCCCAGCGACTACACCAGGTGGCTATGTACCTGTGGCGTCAGTGTCACCACCTATGCGCCCACAGCCGTATTACGCCATGCCGCGTCCTCAACGCCCAATCTGTTATTATTGCGGCTATAGGGGTCATATATCTCGCTTTTGCCGAAGGCGTTAACAAGACGAGCAACGTGGCTGCGCTCCAGAGGAACGCGGACGCTTGCGTCCACTCACGAACTACCAGCGCACGCCTTACCGTTCGTCTTTTCAGCGTTCGCCATCTCCACCTTACAGTAGTAGTCTGCCTGTGAACTCCCGTCAGTCTCACCGCCGCTCACCATCTCCCAATCACCGTTCCGTGTCGCCTCTGCGACTGCCACCAATGTTCTGAATGCCCACTCGGAAAACTCCCCATTGCAGTTTTAAGGGGGAAACTGCATCCACCGGACAGCCAACAATTCCCCCAGACAGACCATCGAACTTTTTAACAGTGTTAGTAAAAGGTATACACGTCGACGCTCTAGTGGAAACTCGCGCTGCTATTTCCATTATTCGCTCTGACCTTTGCTCCCGTCTCCGTAAAGTAAAAACACCTTACTCGGGCCCGTCTCTCCGTGCTGCGATGAACGCCATTTGTCACCCACTCACCCTGTGTACATTTAGTGTTTTCATAGATGGTATTCGTGATCATATTACTGTTGCAGTTCTCCGTGAGTGCACCAACAAACTCATTTTGGGGTGGGATTTTCTGTCGTGTGCACGCGCTTCTATATCTTGTCGTCAGCGCCTCATTCACCTCAATCCCACCACCTCTTCTCTATCGGAACCCGAAGAGCGCACTCGTCTCGTCACCACTTCAGATTATGTTCTTTGGCCATCCCGAGAAGAAGTAACTAGCGTTGATTGCATCAACAATGTAGATGGCGGCGTGCTTCTACTACCTTAAGGCTACACGGTACATCGAGGCATTCTGATCATTCCACGCCTTGTTCGTTTTTCTGAAGGGTCTGCTTTTATTACTGCGTTAAATCAGACCCCCGAAACCTTATTGTTGCCCTGTGGATAACAGTCACATGTGCTATTGACCCGCATCCCGTCGCAATTGTTGCCCAAGTCAAGAAGACCTACCAGAGCCAAGCACGTCACCACTCAACTCTTTCACTCCTCTATCGGTGACGATAAGCCCTGATCTGACAGCAGCCGAGGGTCAAGAATTGCTGAACTTATTGAACAGACATCACCCTTTGTTTGACGTTTATTTTGCTGTCCTTGGTATCACAACTTCTGCGACTCACTGAATTCAGACTGACGGCTCCCGAATAATTCACCGGCGCCCATACCGCATGTCTCTCGCAGGAAGGAAGATTATCAAGGAAAACGTCTCAGACATGCTTAGACGTAATATCATACGTCCTTCCTCGAGTCCATGGTCTTCGCCAGTTTTGTTGATGCGAAAGGAAAAGACGGAACAGTACGTTTTTGCGTTGATTACCGGGCACTGAACAAAATAACGCGCAAGATGTTTAGCCTCTCCCACGAATGGATGGCGCACTATTGATTGATTTGTGGGGTTTAACGTCCCAAAACCACCATATGATTATGAGAGACGCCATAGTGGAGGGCTCCGGAAATTTTGACCACCTGGGGTTCTTTAACGTGCACCCAAATCTGAGTACACGGGCTGGATGGCGCACTAGATTCGTTGCATAGCGCAGAGTATTTTTCCAGCCTTGACCTGCAATTGGGCTACCGGCAAATACCAGTGTCCGAATATGACAAAGAGAAGACGGCTTTTACCACCCCAGATGGGCTATGTGGGAATTGAGGCTAGCCCACTGCCTTTGCGCGGACTTTGCCGCCATTTTGCCGTTCTCATGTCCCCGACATGTCTGCCCTCTTTTGCTGTCTGCCGCGCTGGCAGAGCGGAGTGACGTTTAACCCCCTCACCCTTTAGCGGATGTTGACTGTGGCAGCGCGCGCGGAGTCTCCCGAGAGGTTTTCGCGCACTGTGTCGGGAGCGGGCAGACAGATACTCTCCGAGATTGCAGATGCTGGTGAGCCACGCAATCTTTTCTGTCCGTCGACCCCCCCCCCCCCCCCCCCGTCGTCGCTCGGGGCTCGTCGGACTTCGCTGACGGCGCCTCGCGCCCGAGGCGAACACTCACCTTTTGTTGCTTCACTGCGTACGCACCGCTGAAGAGTTGTACGGTGTCCTAGTGCGTGGCCTAGCTACGCCGAGCCGTCTCCCCCCGAAGCCAACGCGAGTGCCTTTGCCCTCGCTAGAGCAACCGGGCCTTGGTCCCGGTGTTTCCGTGGACCACCTTTACCGCGGAGACGTGCTCGTGGCGCCCTGTGTAGTACTTTTATGCCCGTGGCGTGGATAAGCCTATTTGCTTTCCCGCCGCGCCTTTGCAACGAGCTGTACTGCGTTTGGTGTTGCCAGAATAAAGTTTTGCGACTTTAAGCAGCATCGTGTTCTTGCAACGGCGACGGTTAACGCGTGCTTTGCGGCTCGGTAAGACCGAACCCACTCTGGTGGCAGTACTCCTTCGAGATACGTGTCACCACACTGGCGCCCAGCGCGGTATCAAAAGCTCTAGCTTTTGACTGCTCTTAGCGAGTCAGCTCGCCTGCGTGATTCAGGCTCGTCGCAACATGTCTGCTTCGTGGCATGCCGCGTTGCACAAAGAGGCCACCGCCTCTATCGACGGGCTCCCTTCGGCGCTCGTCCGTGTCGTCACCCGTTTTGTGGTGAATACACAACCAACGTGGTAGCTGACGCGCTATCTCGTGCCCCCTGTGTTCTTCCGAGAACCTGGATGTCGGTGCGACGGCCACTCGCGGTGCCTTGGCACATGCAAGCGTCTGGGGCGAAACAGCGGTGAAAAGGGGGAGTCTTCATGAGGACGACCTTGGCTGCCATCTAGGTAAGCGGCGCACTGCGTAGAGGCCGAGCGGGGGAACTTTCCGAAGGCCACCCTGCTGAGAGCCAACCCTGACGCCGTGCACGCGGTGGTTGCTACGGTCCTGAGTGGGGGCGATACCAGACTCCCCCATTTGGGAGAATGGGAATAGCTTTCGGCAGCGAAGAGCTACTGAACGCTCAGCAAAGTGATCCGTTTCGAGTCTCGGAGGGACGGAGCGCCGTATACGCTGCTTGCTCTGAGGCGGGCGCCGATAAACTGTCTCGAAGGGGCGGAGCACCGTTACCCTGCTTGTTCTGTGGCGGGCGCGTTTAGGGGGCTGAAACAGCGTGTGTTGCTGTGTCCCCAGCGGATTCATTTTTCTGGACCTCGACGGGCTCCTGCTGAACTATATAGCCACTGACGACGATTCCATCGACCCGTTCAAGGTGGTTATGCCCAAAAGTCTGAGAGCCGCACTGTTGCGATCCTCTCACGACAAACCCATGGCCGGTCACCTGAGTGGCTCGAAAGTTTTTGTAAACTGAGCAATGTTGTGACCTGGCCCGACACGAAGCGTGACTTTTATCGCTATTCAGTGCCTGCCACGTCTGACAAACGGTTGAACCAAGGGTTGGAAAGCCGCCCGGTCTTATGAACCAATAGTCAGTGAGCGTCCTTGGCGCGTACTAGCTGAAAGATCCCCTTTGAAAAAAAAAACTCAGCCGTGCTCCCATCGCAGACCTGAAGCCCTTTGTCACGGTCTTTCAAGCTCGCGCCAGCGCCCGGCGGCACTTCGCGCAAGCAACGGGCACACCCGGGGCGGTGGACCGCATTCGGACCCCGCACTGGTATAATCTGAGGAAGCGGTCACCTTTGTGATTTCGCGCCGGACGGCGGACTTCTCCGCAACCGAAGGCCCTCAGTTTACTGTCTAGCCTTAGTATAAGTTGGCTTCTTTGCGGCCTTTTCTCGTAAAGAAGTTGACCCTGCCCAGTCTGCTGCCAGTGGTTTTTAAGTGTTCATGTGTATTTTATGTTTCTTTTGTCTAATAATAAATGTTATTATTATTTAATGTTTTTTATTTTCGTTTGGCCAGATGTTGAGTGTCATTTTGCTCTGTTTTCGCTTTTTTTCCTGTGTTCATTTCGTCTACCGAGAAGAAAGCTGTGTGTGACCTTGCGTGACGAAGGACGCTTTGCACCTACGCTCACGCAGCCGTTGGCGGTGTGTGTGTGTGCGTGGGTGCTTCTGTGCGCGTGTAACTGCGTGACGCTTCTGTGCGTGCGCGTGAAGAGTGTGTCACGGCTTCCCCCCTCGATGCGGACACTGGAGGTGCTGGGGGAGCATTGACCGACTGACGTCAGACCGTCTGGCTGTGCTCGGCTCTCGGCTGTCGCCGAAGAAGCCCTGCTGCCTTTCCCACCATGGCTCCTGCGTGAGGCTAGCTGAAAGCAGCTATCTCCAGGGCGCTTCGCAGCCAATTCTGGTTCGGCCTTCCTGATCATTGGAGAGGCGCGGCTTCCCACAACGTCCCAGCTCCGTCATCGAGCCAGAAATGTGGGGCCTCTGAACCACAACCGAGGCGGCATTCGTCGGGCTCGCAGCTAAACAAGAGCAGCAACGAGCCATCAGTGAGCCTCTTCTGTGCCTCTGACCTCACACTCGGGCATCGCAACCAGCGGACACTTCACGCCCTTTCGCCCTTCCGCGCAGTGGACGCTATCCCGCTTCAGCACCACGAACACTAGTCCCACTTCCTTGTGCTCTCTTTCGCAAATGTTTTTATAGTGTCATGCGTTTTTTGTTATTTATGTTTTTGTTTCTCCTTTGTCATCATTTTTAGCAGCAGTAACAGGGCTGGACTGAGGTTAGCTGTCGCTCATAGCAGTGTCATTTTAACTGCGTGGGTGACGTCCGGCTGCTTTTTCAGACCGGTAAAGGGCAAATTTAGGAGAGGGCAATGTGGGAATTGAGGCTAGCTCGCTGTTTTTGCGCGGGATTTGCTGCCTTTTCTGCCATTCTCATGTTCCGACATGTCTGCCCTCCTTTGCTGTCTGCCGCGCTGGGAGAGTGCAGTGACGTTTAACCCCCTCACCCGGTAGCGGATGTTCGCTGTGGCGCCGCGCGCGGTGTCTCCCGAAAGGTTTTCGCGCGCTGTGTCGGAAGCGGGCAGACAGATACTCTCCGAAATTGCAGACGGTGGTGAGCCACGCAATCTTTCTGTCCATCGACCCCCCCCCCCCGTCACTCAGGGCTCGTCGGATTTTGCTGACGCCGCCTCGCGCCCGAGGCGAACGCTCAACTTTTGTTGCTCTACTGCGTACACACGGCCGAAGGGTGGTACGGTGTCCTAGTGCGTGGCCTAGCTACGCTGACCCGTCTCCCCCCGAAGCCAACGCGAGTGCTTTTGCCCTCGCTAGAGCAACCGGGCCTTGGTCCCAGTGTCTCCGTGGATAACCTTTACCGCGGAGACGTGCTCGTGGCACCCTGTGTAGTACTTTTATGCCCGTGGCGTGGATAAGCCTATTTGCTTTCCCGCCGCGCCTTTGCAACGGGCTGTACGGCGTTTGGTGTTGCCTCAATAAATTGTTGCGACTTTGAGCAGTATCGTGTTCTCGCCACGGTGACGGTTAACGTGTGCCCTGCGGCTCACTAATACCGGATCGCGCTTGTGGCCGTAGTCCTTCGATATACGTGTCACCACAGCCATATGAATTTAACGTAATGCCTTTCGGACTTTGTAAAGCGTCTGCTACCTTCGAACGTATGATCGACAGCGTACTGCGTGGCCTGAAGTGGAAAACCTGCTTATGCTACCTAGGCGACATCATAGTGCTTTCGTCTACCTTTTCGCAACATCTACAGCGTCTCGAAGAAGTCTTAGGTTGCCTTGCAAAAGCTGGTTTACAGCTGAATACGAAAAAATGCACCTTCGCAAGCAAGGCGATCAAGGTTCTAGGGCACTTAGTCAGCGAAGACGGCATTCGACCGGATCTTGAAAAGCTTGCGGCCGTTCTCGAGTTTCCCCGTCCGTTGCGTCATAAAGACCTGCGCGGTTTTCTAGGCTTGGCATCCTACTTTCGGCGCTTCATACGTGATTTCACAAGGCTTGCCTCTCCGCTCCATCAACTGCTTGCAAGTAACACGGCATTCGTCTGTGCCGAAGACTGTGAAAAGGCTTTCCTGGCATTGAAGCAAGCCCTGACATCCGACCCAGTACTATGTCACATCGATCCAGGTGCACCCACAATTCTTCATACCGACGCCAGTGGTCATGATCTCGGTGCCGTTCTACTGCAGCGTAACGACACCGCACGCGAACGTGTCATCACTTACGCCAGTCGTGCTTTGACTGCTGCCGAGAAAAATTACGCAATAACCGAACAAGAGTGCCTTGCTGTTGTATGGGCGGTACAAAAATTTCGTCCAAACCTCCACGGCAACCACTTCACAGTTGTCACCGACCACAACGCATTGTGCTGGCTTTCGTCGCTAAAGAACTTATCGGGTCGTCTTGGCCACTGGGGGCTTCGTTTACAAGAGCACAACTTTGATGTCGTCTACAGGTCTGGTAAATAGCACCAAGATGCTGATGCTCTCTCTCGCTGCCCTCAACCCAACCGTACTAACCAACCGTCACCAATTTCTACCACAGCATTACCCATCGCAGGTCTCCGTTGGCTAAGATCCGGCCGCCCTTCTACCCTTGTGTCGCATCAACGCGTTGACCTTTTTGCCGCTCCATAATAGCACGCTTAGAAGGCACATTCACTCCTCCGAACGCCTGACTTCGCCGACAACTGAAACAATTCAAGTTTCACGATGGTGTCTTACATCGCTATATTTACCACGTTGAAGGAAACAAATGGTTGCCGCTATACCACGTTGTCTACAACGTCAGGTTCTTGAGACATTCGACGATGATCCTGCTGCTGCGCATCTCGGCTATCACAAAACGTACGATAAAATACGCAGTCGGTTCACCTGGCCTGGCCTCTCATGCGCGATTGCAAAATATGTTTCTCCGTGTGCCTTATGTCAACGGCGGAAACGAACCACTACTGCTTCTTCTGGCTTTCTCCAACCTCTTCCTTGTCACGCTTTGCCATTCGAAGTCGTCGGGATAGACTTGTACGGCCCCCTTCCTTTATCTCCAATGGGAATCATTGGATTGTAACAGCTGTAGACCACCTCACTCGTTACGCGAAAACCATCTCATTGCACGCTAGTGCAGCCACTGAAGTAGCTGAAATTTTTCTGCGTAACATATTTTTACACCACGGAGCTCCACGTGTTCTGCTCAGCGACCGCGGCAAGGTCTTTTTTTCCTCTATTGTTGCTGAGCTTCTACGCGTCGCCAACACCATCCACAAAACAACTTCTACTTGTCATCCTCAAACAAATGGCTTGACGGAACGCTATCATCGTACCCTCTCGGACATGATTGCGATGTTTGTTAACCCTGACCACACGGACTGGGACACCATTTTGCCATTTGTAACGTTTGCCTACAATACAGCTACGCAACACACAACCGGGTTTTCTCCCTATTTCCTGGTCCATGGCCGCTTTCCAAGTGTAACTCTGGACGTCTCTTTCCTTTCGGCTCCTGCTACCTCAGCAGGCCCTTTATCCGCACAATTTTTGTCTCGCCTCGAGCACTGCCGTCATCTGGCCCGAATCAACACCGGCATCGCAGGAAGCTCGCAAGTCTCGCTTCGACTCAACTCACCGTGCTGTCCCCTTTTCCCCAGGACACGAAGTTCTTTTGTGGACTCCCGTGCGTGTGCACCGCCTATGTGAAGAATTCCTCAGTCGTTTTATAGGGCCTTATACGGTGATTGAACAAACGTCCTTCGTTGATTACGGTATCTCACCACTTAACGCTCTCTCCGACCACCGTTGCCGTGGGACAGAAATTGTGCACGTTCCTCGGCTGAAACAGTATACCCGACGCAATTCCTAATATTCTCTCTCGCGCGGCCAGGAGGCCGCTTCCAGCGTGACGGGGAATTAGCGTGAGCGCAGTCAACAACTCTTCTTTATCAATTGGACGTGTCATCATCATTTGTATAATTTTCTCATTTGTAGATATCATCATCAGTGTGTGCCAGCTCGAGCTCGCCTCGAATAAAGCTCTTCCTCATTATATATATATGCATCATGCGTGGTATAAGCAGGCATTGCTTTTGGGCGTCAGAACATGTGATTAAAACGTGCATGTTCGTGATCCTATGATTCAATCACACGTCTTGGTGCACCCAATTAATTAATAATAACTTACTCACTCTCTCACTCACACGGAACATGTGGTTATTTTAATGACTTTAAGGTTCAAAGCCTGTCACGCACTACCATAGGCACACACGTTACTGAGAACCCGTTTCCATAGGGCCACGTTGTGGGTGCATAGCGTATTCGACAAGATTTCATACACTAGCGCCGCCGCGGTTGTCTAGTGACTGAAGTACTCGACTGCTGACCCGCAGGCCGCGGGATAGAATTCCTACTGCAGCGGCTTCATTTCTGATGGAGTTGGAAATGTGGTATGCCCGTGTGCTCAGGTATGGGTGCACGGTAAAGAACCCCAGGTGGTCGCAATTTCCGGAGCCCTTTAATACGGCGTCTCTCTTAATCATATGTTGGTTTTGGGATGGTAAACCCCGCGTACCAATCAATCATCAGCATTTCATACACTGTGTCTGAAGTACGCACTAAGAACAGCATATCGCTATCACGATAAACTCTTAAAGGAGAAGCTTAAGTGTCCTCTATTTCTTTGTTAGTACTTGCTTGACAAGCTTATTGGCGAGTTTTTAAAGGAACCACTAAATGTGCAAGTTAATTTTTTGCGCAAGTGAAACTTTATGCTTCTGGAACGCAACATTACAATCGTTAAAGGGCCTCTCCACACAGCTTGAAAATTGTAGAGCTTTGTTTTTTAAATAGGTTCAAGCATCGCTATAAACGTATATGTTGTAGCACTTTCAGTCACAGTGTGTGCAAATGGAGACGCACGTTCCCACGGTACGCTAAGCACAGCGTGTTTCATCGAATGGCTTGAAAGAGACTTTGCGCATTTGTGCAGGCCTTCTGAGTGGACAGCTTGTGCTTCTTTAATTACGATATGCTGCGTATTGCGGCAGCGGCTCACTTTGCTGGATGCATTACCAAGCTCAACGATTGTTCAACGTGACGTATTCAAAGACGAACGTGAAAATCATTTCTTTCGCTTGAAACAAATCCAAACAAAAACGATACAGTGCGTTTATTTTGAGCCTAATAGAAGATTCTTTAAGAAAAATACTCAAGCTGACTGGTGGCAGAATGGCTGGACAATTAGTTACGCCCTCTATAAATTTATTTACTAGAACTCACACGAAACAACGTTTTCTTACATTTCCTTACTTAAAATGTAATACCAAGTGCCTTGAGATTATGCCACGGGAAATTAACGCTTTTCTCACAGCGCACCGCATTTCGTGACTGAAAGGGGTCAAATGAACACCTCTTTTTTCGAAGAAATACTGTGTTCAATTCATGCACGAGATTAGTAATACTATTATTGATTTATTTGCGTCCATTTCTTTAGATTGCAACACCATGCAAACATCATGATTTTGCAGTAGATCGCTCTTTTTCTTTCTGGTATACTTAGCAACCAATAATAATTACGCACTGCTCAATAAATGTGACACCGTCGAGACGGGTATATTAAAGTTCGCTGCCTGTCTGTCTCGCGACGGGTGAGGGAATGCATTTTGATAACGGAAAGCTACATAATATATAGCCCCGAAAAAGGGGGCATACCTTGGTGTGCTTGAATG
The DNA here is from genome assembly GCA_013436015.1 of Rhipicephalus annulatus. Classification (NCBI taxonomy): domain Eukaryota; kingdom Metazoa; phylum Arthropoda; class Arachnida; order Ixodida; family Ixodidae; genus Rhipicephalus; species Rhipicephalus annulatus. Next base: position 611,556 of record WOVY01003070.1, read on the forward strand.
TGTGTGCATGGATTTGCACGACGCTATCGCTATCTCACATCTCCCTTTTTTTATTGAGCCAGTACCCGAAGTTATATACCGTTCTCGCTTTGTGTATCGAATTGGTTGAGGACAGTTTCGCTGACTTCTCCGCAATGGTTGGTGCCTAGCAGACCTAGATGTCTCGGGGGCTGGAGGGACAAGTAGCACTGTATCTTGCCCGGCGGGTGTGCGAGAGGGTCTGAGGTGTTTTATTGTCCTCTGTAATTTCCATTTGTTTTCATTTTGCTGTAAGTAGAAGCCCGGGCTTTCTGTATGATAATGACGGGAGAACATTTTCCCGACGGCACACTATATACAGTGACCCTGGCACCCAGTGGCAGCTCAGGTAGTGGCAGCCGTGGAACCTCTCTTGTATACTACGTGCGTTGCCTGCGACGGATGTATTGCAGTCTATGCCAGACGTCCTTTGGTTGCACCGTTTGGTTGCAGTAAATGGGTAGCAGGAACCGGTATGAGCGTCTTGGTCAGCCGACTCATGAGTCTCTGCGAAGGAGACATCAAAAAGTCATTGCGCGGTGCGTACCGCCACTCTAGCAAGGCAGCACAAAGTCAACAGAGCCAAACTCAAACATCTCTAGTAATGTTTTGGTCTTCGGCACTGCTCGCTCAGCCATGCCGTTAACTGAGTGATTGATATGTGGGGTTTAACGTCCCAAAACCACCAAATGATATTGAGAGACGCCGTAGTGTAGGACTCCGGTAATTTCTACCACCTGGGATTCTTTAACGTGCATCCAAATCTGAGCACACAGGCCTACGACATTTACGCCTTCAGCGGCAATGCAGCCGCCGCAGCCGAGATTTGATCGCGCGACCTGCGGATGAGCAGCTGAGTACCTTAGCCACTAGACCACCGCGGCGGAGCGGCCATACCGTTAGAGCGATGATCGTATGAGCTCGACCGAACAAGATTTGTTCCTATCTGGCTGATGAAGCCTTGAAACTCTCGGCTACTGAGCGTTGGTCTATTGCCTGTGATAAGTCTGCTTAAGAAGCCGCGCGTAGCAAATATATCCGTGAAAGCAGAGATAACATTGAAATCAGGACTGTGCAGCCTTCATTAGCGAGCAAGGTAAAAAGAGTAAAAGTCAACAACGACGAAGTATTCGTTTCTTTGATGGTACAAGAGGTCTGCTCCAATGACCTCCCAAGGCAGAAGTTGGCATTTCAGGGCAGTGCAATGACAATCTGGCAAGTGTGGGTCCATGCCACTCGCACAATACACAGCGTTGCGCTGTTTCTTTTATGTGGCTATTGTCACGGCGTCGTAACAACGACGAAGGGAGCAGATGGCAGGTTGAAGAATAAACTGTTTATTCGGGCCAAAGTTGTGGCCAACAATTAAAACGTGAGATTACGGCGACGCGCTGGCACTCACAGTGGCGGGTAGAGCGTTGGCTGGCGGATAATTCATAAGCGGCGAAGCGTGGTGGCATTTATACACTGGCTATTGAATGTTCTAGCGCTACCGCTAGCGGCGACGTAGGTTCAAGAATACTCTCTACTGTGTGTGTATTCTTAGCAAAACGATCTACTATAGCCTGCAAGCTTCTCGAACATCGTAGGCGCGGTTTGCGCTGAACGTAGTGTAACGGGGTGATAACAAAACTTGAGAAACGGAACGTGAAATCGCCCCCGCTGAAGAAGCATCGTCCCGATGCTTTAACAAAGACGAAGGTACCGTAATAAAGACAAAAAAGTGCAAGCAAAAAAACACAGCAAGAAGAATAAAATACGGTCCTCAGGTTCGCGCATGAAATGGCTTGAGGGGCATTACATGGACGACTTCAGGTCGAGCACGGCACTGTTGGGAGTTAGCAATGCCCTTTTGAACAACCTCGTAGTCCAGTGGTCCGAGACGTCGAACTACTCTGTATGGTTCGAAGTACCGTTGTAGAAGATGTTCACTGAGGCCACGTAGGCGTATCGGCATCTATACCCAGACACGGTTACTGGGATGGTACTCCAAAAAGCTTCGTAGAAATATCTAACGGTGGCAGCCGCCGTTACAGATTCTTGATGCGCAGGCGGGCGAGTTGACGAGCTTCTTCCGCGCGCTGAAGGTAGAAGGTGACGTCGAGATTGTCTTCATCAGTGACGTTTGGCGGCATGGCATCAAGCGTCGTTGTCGGGTTCCTTCCGTAGACCAACTTGTACGGTGTCATCTCCATTGTTTCTTGTACGGCGGTGTTCTGTGCGAAGCATACGTACGGAAGGATGGCATTCCACGTCTTGGGTTTGATAATGACATGCAAGCCAGCATATCGGTGACTGTCTTGTTTAGCCGCTCGGTGAGACCATTTGTCTGTGGGTGGTAGGCGGTGGTGTGGCTATGGCTTGTCTGGCTATGTCTCAAGGCCACTGGATTCCAATCAGCAGTAAAGGTCGTACCTCTATCAGTGATGACAGCCTCTGGGTCGCCATGACGAAGGACGACATTCTCAACGAATAATTCGCTATCTCTTCAGCGCTACTTTTGGGTAGGGCCTTCGTTTCAGCGTAGCGGGTGAGGTAGTCAGTAGCTACGACGATCCACTTCTTTCCCAAATTCGACGTCGGAAACGGCCCAGTAGGTCCATCCCGATTTGTTGGAATGGTCGGCGGGGTGGTTCGATCGGCTAAGTAATACTTCTGGCCTTGTGGGCAGTGTTTTGCGTTGCTGACAGTCTTGGCATGTCCTCACGTAACGAGAGACATCGGCGGTAAGTCGTGGCAAATAGTACTTTTTCTTGTGTCCTCGCGAGCGTGAGCGAAATACCAATGTGTCCATTGGCTCACCATGCAAGGTCTGAAGGAGTTCTGGTAGCAGAGCTGTAGACACCACAAGTAGGTACTTGGCTCAAAATGGCAAGAAGTTCTTTTGCAGAACGCCGTTTTGCAGTAAAAACGACGTAAGTGGCCGTTTGAATTCTTCGGAAGAGGGAGGTTCTACCCTCAAGATATTCGATTAGGCCCCTGAGTTCTCGGTCAGCCCGCTGGCATTCAGCGAAGTCGTCGGCAAATATTGTTCCCAAGAAGCAGTCATCATTCAGGTCTTCGAGTGGTGGTGGGTCGAAGGGGCCTCGCGACAAGCAGTCGGCGTCGGAGTGTTCCATGCCGGACCTTTAAACGACGGTAAGGTCGTATTCATGGCATTTCAGGCTCCATCACACAAGGTGACCTGAAGGGTCCGTCAAGTTAGCTAGCCAACACAAGGCGTGGTGGTTGCTCACAACATTGAAGGGGCTGTCATAGAAGTAATGACGAAACTTTGACGTCGCCGAGATGATGGCAAGACACTCATTTTCTGTTGTGAATTATTTGCTTTCAGCCTTGGATAGCAACCGGCTAGCGTAACTAATAACTCTTCCCAGTCCTTCGGTTTTTTGCACAAGGAATGCGCCCAGTCGTACGCTGCTTGCGTTAGTATGCTCAGTGTACGACTGGGTGAAATGCTCAGTGTGAACGCGGCCTAAGGCCGCGTTCACTCTGAGCATTCCGGTCGCCGAAAGTGCTCCGAATCCGGTTCGGCGGCGGCAAGTTCCGCCGAAACGGCCCTCTCCGCGCCGATCGCTCTCGGACCAATTTTTGTGGCGTCTGCCGCCGAATCGGTCACCACGGACCAATAGAAGCACTAGTCAAAGAATTTTGAAAAATGGCGGCCAAGCCCTACTCACTTGTTAAGCCGCCGTCCACGTAACTGAATGTTGAAACCAACGGGAGTTTAACCTACTCTGTATTCGCCTCCGTATTTCGTGAACGAGGTGACCGAGCTTGCTGTTGGCATGACCGAGCCTGTTGCGGTCTTGCAGAGCCAAAGAAACCCACCAACGCCGCTGGCGTCGGTTGTTTTTCTGCTCTTCGTGTATTATAAGACTGCCACTTGCCAACAAAGTAAGCAGTACTGTCTTTTCTTGCGTACGAGAATCGTCGAAGTATACACCACCGGATAGCGTAGTAGCGTTTGCAAGCCGCGACAACAACCGGGTGACAGCGCATCCATCCCGCGTTTGCCCCGTAGTAGATGGCATATTCGGCGGCGTGGGCCGCATCCAGTGTGGACGACGCTGCGTTTCGGCGGCAGGGGAATTTCGGTCGCTGTAGAAGACGGGTGTTTCAGTGTGAACTAGGCATCAGAGTGCCTCGAGCGTGCAGCGGAGGCGAACGAGCATACCATGTCACGCCACACGTGAGACAGGAGCGCCATCTGGCTGTTTTCTTGAGCGCGTGGCTCTGAGACAGGTGTGCGTGGCCGTCTCAGAGGTGATAAGGGGTAGAAGGCAAGACGATAGGTGCCACCATCGTCTCGCCTTAGCAAAGCGTTGAAAACACTCGCCTTTTTGTGCAAGTGTTGCATAGTCAGCACAGCGTGATAAGCGCTACGATCCTTAAAATCACTTACCTATGTCTTTTCTAGTAAAATAGTCACATGCAGATTATATTGTCACGTAATACAAGAGAGGGGAACACACACAATGATTTATTGAGGGCGAACTTGTGCCCAGAAAAGTAGCTATGTCACAAAAAAAGAGTTCGCAAAAAGCGTTCCGCCTACGTGTTCCTTTCTGAACAACTCCGTCAGTCTTCCCGGCTCGTGCTCCTCCACCCGAGGCAAGAGCTGCTCTGCTGAAGATGCGTGAGCAGGCGCGAGACACAGTAGGCGCCCACATAGCGTCTCGTTGGTTGCGAGGCACTGCAGACGCCCACTTAGCCTCTCGTTGGTTACGAGGCACTGTAGACGCTCGCACAGCGTCTCGTTTGTTGCGAGGCACTGTAGACGCTCACACAGCGTCCCGTTGGTCCTCTTGTTAAAATAATTAGTAGGGGCAATCTCTGTGGCATGACTCCCCCTCCGAAATGCGCATCGTCTCGATGCGTGAATTCAGAAGGTTAATAGTCGAGGGGGTAGATGTTTCATTCTTTTTCGTGGTATGGCTTCATGCGGACAACGTGGACGACCTCCGCATGGTTTTGCCGTTTCGAGTGCTCTTGCCGTCAGGGATTACTTCATAAGTTAGGTCACTTAGGCGGTGAAGGACCTTGTACGGACCAAAGTACCGTCGAAGGAGCTTTTCTGACAGGCCACGGCGTCGTATTGGTGTCCAGATCCATACTTGATCAGCTGTCTGGTACTTGACTCCCCTGCGGCGCAGGTTGTAGTAGTCCGCATCCTTGAACTGTTGTTGACGTATTCGGTGTTTTGCCAACTGGCGTGCTTCTTCAGCTTTCTGCAGAAATTCGTCAATGTCAGATGGCTCGTAGTGGTCATTGTCGACTGGGAGCATGGCGTCGAGAGTTGAATTGACTATGCGACCATAGACAAGCTGAAATTGGGTAACGCGGGTGGTCTCTTAGAGGGCCGTATTATAGGCGAACGTTGCGTAAGGCAGGATTTCATCCCACGTTTTATGCTCCAAGTCTATGTACATCGACAGCATGACAGCGATCGTGCGATTTAGGCGTTCCGTTAACCTATTCGTTTGGGGATGGTACACAGTGCTTTTCCTATGGCTGGTGTTCGTCATTATCATCAAACACTGCATCAACTCTGACGTGAAGGCTGCTCTTTGGTCGGTGATTACTACCTTTGGGGCACCATGTCGAAGTACTATGCTGTGCACGAAAAACTTGGCTTCTTCAGCTGCCGTTCCTCGCTCAAGGCAGCCGGTTTCAGCATACCGCTGTTGATTATTTTTCACGTTCTGGGCTGGTACAAGGAAACGAGAAAGAAGAAGAGCGCGAGCGAGGGACGCGGGGGCGCTCAAGTGACACAGGGACGTCTGCTCTGCGGTATTTGAATACATAATTGAAACAAAGCGATTGCCAAGTTAATCTGCCTATATATATATGTATATATATATATATATATATATCATTTCAGACCCACCATTACCTCTGTCTCAAATCGCATCTGATAGCCTGCATCGCTCCCTGCTCAGATATACTCCTTTTTCGATTTTCGGCTTTTCTTTCTATACTTTTTAGCCCAAAATTACGTTTTTGAAAAATCATTAGCCTTTTAGTTAAGATCCTGCCGCCCGGTTCTTGGCCGATCCCCCTTTTTAGGTGTGCGCCAGACTATCAAGGATCATCATCATCATCATCATCATCAAGTGACAGCAGAGCGGTTCCTAATGCAGTTAAATAAACAAGTATTTTTGCCTTATACCTTAAAGACGGAGTTGAGTCTGATCGCAGTGTCTGGAATACCATCGTCTAAACATTGGTGCCGAAACCCGGGATTGAAAACCAGGACCCTACGGACGGCTACCAGTCAACTGCAGTGGCATGGAGCGACTGAAGTCAAAGCGGACGTCGCGGCGAGCACAGAACACGAGGATTATAAACGAGGCAAGTGAGCTCCTCGCTAACGACTCTGCCTCCTATGACCAGCTCAACTCCATATATGAAAGGCTGCAGGCTAATAACGAAGAGCTTAAAAACCTGAACAACGAGATTGAGCCGCATATACCTGACGAGGAGTTTGAGGTCGATTGATTGATTTGTGGGGTTTAACGTCCCAAAACCACCATTTGATTATGAGAGACGCCGTAGTGGAGGGCTCCGGAAATTTCGACCACCCGGGGTTCTTTAACGTGCACCCAAATCTAAGCACACGGGTCTACAACATTTCCGCCTCCATCGGAAAGAGTTCGAGGTCGAGTATAACGCTGTCTTACAATACGAGGACGTTGCTACGAGCATTCTCGCTGAGATTCTCAGCAAGAAAGATCGCATGCTAAGGACATCGACCGGAACTCAAGAAACAGTTGCCCAGACAGTCGTAGCACCATCAGACGGAAGTGGAGTTAAATTGCCTAAACTGACAATAGCTCCTTTTTGGAGACCTATGCAAGTGAACCGAATTTTGGGAACAATTTTACCAAATTGTTCAAAGTAAGAATCGCGTCACTGCCACAGAGAAGTTTCATTACCTGCGACTGTACCTCAAAGGAGACGCTGCATCAGTAATTGCGGGCCTTCCGACGACAGAAAGTTGCTACAGTGGCGCCATCAAAATGCTACAGAAGCGATTTGGGGACAAGACGCGCCTGGAGCAAGAATATTTTGCCAAGCTATGGATGTTAAGCCCTGTCCGTTTATCGACTGACACCAAGGCGCTTCGCAGCTTGTATGACCAAGTTCTCGTGAATATCCGAGGCTTAGAGACTTTGGGTGTGCGCAAGTCGTCATTTTTGTCAATGCACTGCGATATCCTACTGCGTGCTCTTCCATGGGATATAGTCGTGCAGTATCATCGATCATGTGCCATTCAGTTGGCATATGAATCGAGAGCTGAAGCTACACCCGTGGGACTGGACCGTGTGCTCAACTTCCTGTGTATCGAGCTGGAAAGCCTGGATAAGAGTGATTTTAAGGATGCCAAAGGACGAGAACATGGAACACTCACCGTAGCCAGTCAGTCGACGTACTCTCGGCGTGGGAAACCGACGTCATCTGTGCTTCACAGCAACTCGGTACGAGAAAAAAAGGACAACTGCGTATTCTGCTCGTCGAGCCATCACAGATCGGAAGCCTGCACAGGTGACTTGTCACTGACGGAGAAGAAGGAACTGCTTTCCGACGACAAAAGGTGTTTCCGCTGCACCACCAAAGGACATCGGGCACGGGACTGCAAAAAGAGGATTGCCTGCTCCAGATGCCATGCTCGACACGCTACAAGCATGTGCGATCTCGATAGGTGTTCGCGAAAGTCTGACTATGCTTACAAGAACTACGAAAAAAACTACGACAGTCTGTGCTTCACTTGGAAGAAGACCCGTCAAGGAAGACTTTACCACTTCCGTTTTTCTTCAGACTTTCAGAGCACGGGCCATGAATGATGACACCTGCCGCTACATACAAGGCGTTTTAGATGGTGGCAGTCAGAAGACTTTCGTAACTGAAGATATGTCCAAGCACCTCAATCTTAAATGCATGTGAGCAACTCGAATAGCCTTCAATACTTTCGCAAATACATTGGACCAAGAGGCTGATAGGCGTCGCATAGAACTACGACTGCGAAGCCAGTTTTCCGACGCGGAAATAGTCTTAACTGCAATACAGATCCCAAGCATCTGCCAAGACATCGCAGAGACTGCAATGGACGTAGCCTTCGTTGCGTCTTTCAAGAAGCTGGGAAACGATGTTGCCGATGAGCTCCAACATCCATCTATCATAACTAAGAGTGACATCAGCGTACTTATCGGGTCCGATCAGATGTGGAAAGTGTTGACCGGCGAAGTTTCACGGTGCGAAGGCAACGAATCATTGATCGCACTGAACTCCAAGCTTGGATGACCTTCCAGGGAAGCACATCGCACTTGGTGTCCCGCCCAACTACTTCACAAATGATGGTGTGCGTGCTAAAAGCCCAAGCTACCGATTCCGACAATATATTGCGCTCCTTTTGGGGACTTGAAAATATTGGAAATACGGACACGATAAACAAGCGACCTGAAATGAGCAACACCATGAGGCATTTTGAGCAAACGATTAGCTTTAAAAAGGGAAGATATGAAGTGACCCTCCCTTGGAAGGATAATTTCGAGCTTGCAAACAACAGGCAAGTAGCCGTTACGCGACTGGACAAGCTTGTGAACCGTCTTGACTCCAGAAAAGGACTGCTCGAAACGTATGACCGTACCATAAGGGAGTACTTGAGGGCAGGACACGCCGAAGTAGTCAGTGACGTACCTGCAGAGGTGACGAAATTATATTACATGCCGCACAAGGAAGTCATGCGTGAACAAGCACTGACGAAGAAAATGAGAGTGGTGTTTGACGCTTCGTCACATGCCAAAGGATGCAAGTCCCTTAATGACTGCCTTCAAAAGGGTGTGATCTTATACCAAGACATCGTGCAAATTCTGCTATGCTTCAGAACGCACCCGGTGGCAGTTATCGCGGACATAGAAAAAGCATTCCTTGAAATTGCGATTAGGGAGGACGACAGAGACGCTTTCCGCTTTCTCTGGTGTGCAGAAGGAGATTTATCTAAGGGTAAGCTGCAAGAGTGGAGGATGACACGAGTGCCTTTTGGAGCTACATGTAGCCCATTTTTGCTCACGGCGACTATTCTCTACCACGTGAAAAGAGCACCGGCTGTCATGGCACAAACAGCGCAAACTCTTGCCGAGTCGTTTTACGTGGATGACTTAGTCACTGGTGCCGACACGGAAGAGGAAGCCGCTAAAATATGCCGAGAAGCGCGCACAATAATGAAATCGGCCGGCATTACAATGCAAAAATGGACAACAAATTCAGCAAATTTGATGCGCACGCTTGAAAATCAAATGGAATCTACTAGTAATGAGATGGTCGTTCTTCACGAAATGTCAGTCAACGTCCAAGGTTTAGTTTGGAATCCTGCAAAGGATGAATTCAACTTTTCGGTTGAAAATCTACTCCGGTTTTTGACAGCACAGACGGGTACAAAACGATTTGTCTTGCAGTCAGCATCAAGAATATTTGACCCGTTGGGATTTGTAGGACCGTATACTATTGTCATACGAATATTGTTTCAGAGACTGTGGATACGAGGAATTGGCTGGGATGAAGTACTACCCAATGACCTGCAAAATGAATAGAATGATTGGTTCATCCAGCTGCCGCAACTGCAAGACGCCGTCGTTCCTCGCTATCTGGGCGGTGGAGCAAGGAAGACCAATGTGCTTCAAGTACATGTTTTCTGCGATGCCAGTCCAGCGGCATACGGAACAGCGATATACGTCGTATCAAGTCCTGCGGATCCGATACTGTTGATTGCGAAGTCCCGTGTAGCACCTATTAAGGAGACAACGCTGCCGCAATTGGAGCTGCTGGCTGCCTTATTCGGCTCAAGAATGTTCGCATACGTGAAAAGTGCTTTGAGGAATGTTCAAATTGACTACATGATGTGGACAGATTCCGCCATTGTGTTGTCATGGATAAAAGGTGACGTCAAAATGTGGAAACAGTTCATAGCCAACCGAGTCAATGAAATTAGGTGCACTACAGATCCATCAAGGTGGAGATACTGTCCTGAAACGGACAACCCGGCTGACCTACTCACACGTGGCGCGACGCTTGAAAGACTGCTGTGCAGCTCAAAATCGTGGCATGATCCCGAGTGGCTAACTAAACCGATGTCCGAATGGCCCCTACAGTTCTGGGAACTAGACATAGCAGAAGCCACCCAAGGTGAAGTTACAACAGTCCACGTCGCAATAATGACACGCTTCTCAGTTCCGATAATTGATATTCAATGGTACAGCAGGCTTCAACAGCTACTCAGAGTCACTGCGTGGATTTTAAGCTTTACTGACCGATGCAAAAAAAGAAGTAATCATACAGGACATCTCGTGGCAACAGAAATGCTGAACGCTAAACAGTATTGGATAAGATGTACACAAGAGCAAGGCTTTCTTGAAGAACTCACCACTTTGACTAACAGCCAACCAGTCGAGTCTACATCTCGAATAGCTGAACTATGCCCTTACATAGACAAAGACGGAATTCATCGGGTTAGATGAATTCCGTCTTTTTCGTTTATTTCTCATGCATTCCACACAAGATGTCAAGCACCCTATCATAATGCCGTCAAGCCACCACTTTTCGACACTTTTGGCAAATAGAGCCCATCTTCAAGTCTTACATGGAGGAGTTAGAGATACACTCACGCAGCTTCGGGAACGCTACTGGATTTGTGGAGCTCGCTCTTTGGTAAAAAGAGTGCTGCATGGCTGCAATATATGCAAGCGTTTCAGTGTGGGCCCAGGAACTGCTGAGACTGCTCCGTTAACAAGTCATCGAGTGACACCAACGAACCCGTTCGAAGTTGTAGGAGTTGACTTCGCGGGCCCTCTGTATGCACGCATGGAGAAAGGGGACACGAAGTGCTACGTTGCACTTTTTACGTGCGCCGTATCTAGAGCCGTGCATCTCAAGCTTGTCTCAGAAATGACATCTGAAGGTTTTCCTGCTGTGCCTACGACAATTTGCAGCTCGGAGAGGATTACCAAGGGTGATCTATTTTGACAACGCACGAAGCTTTCACAAGACATTGGCAGACATAAAGCGGCTAAACCAAATGTTCTCTGAAGAGGACGTCGCTGGTTATCTCCGCACCAACGGCATTTCGTGGAAGTTTAAAGCACCAAATGATCCTTGAGGGGTGGATGGTGTGAGCGCCTTGTACGATCAGTGAAGCTTCCGCTGCGAAAAATTATCGGCAAAGCTCGTCTGAACTACGAAGAAATATCGACAGTGCTGGCGGAGGTTGAAGCAGTCGTAAACTCTAGGCCTCTGACTTTCATCGAGACAGATGCAGGAAAACCTTGCACTTTGACGCCAGCCGAACTTCTCCTTGGACGAACATTGACTTCCATACCGTATGCGACCACTGACGAAGTCAACAGTAATTCCAAACAATCAGACGCCATACGCAGACACAACTACAGGAAGCTGCTTGTTAAAAGTTTTTGGATGCGTTGGCAAAAAGAATACCTGTTGCAATTAAGATCTGCACACTTTGCTGACACGAAATAAAATACAGCATTGAAGCAAGGGGACATCGTTCTCGTGCATGCGGACAACACGCCACGCCAGCTATGGAAGCTTGCAAGGGTCACGGAAGTGTACCGCAGTGCAGACAGTCTCATTCGTTCTTGCAAGATCAAGTTGCAAGGCGGTCACCTTGCGATCAGGCCGATACAAAGACTGTACCCACTTGAACTATGTGTTTAACTTTGCGCGGCCTGGAATGTTGATTATTTTTCACGTTCTGGGCTGGGACAAGGAAACGAGAAAGAAGAGGAGCGCGAGCAAGGGACACGGGGACGCTCAAGTGACAGCAGAGCGCTAACTAACGCAGGTAAATAAACAAGTATTTTTGCCCTATACCCTAAAGACGGAGTTGAGTCTGATAGCAGTGTCTGGAACGCCATTGTCTAAACACCACGTCAAGTAGTCCGTGGCGACTACGATCCACCTCTTGCCCGATGATGACATTGGGAAGGGTCCAAGAAGATCCATTCCAAGTTGTTAAAGTGGTGTAGCAGGTGGTTCATGGGCTGGAGCAGGCCGGCCGTCTTCAGTGATGGTCTTTTGCGCCTTTGACATTCGCGACATGTCTTCACACATTGCTGCATGGACGCCAGCAGCTTGGGCCAGTAATACTTCTGATGAATTCTGGCAAATGTCCGGCTGACGCCCAAGTGACCAGACGATGGTTCGTAATGACAAGCTTCTAGGATTTCCGGTCTCATTGCTAACGGAACGATGAGTAAGAATTTCTCTTTCTTATGCCCGAAGTTTCTTTTGTATAGCACACTTTCACGGAGACAGAATGAAGATAATCTTCTCTTAAATACACGTGGGACCTGGCCGGCACGCCCTTCGAGGTGTTCGATCAATGGGAGTAGTTCCGCGTCAGACTCGTTGATGCTCCGCAACATCTGAGGCTTCCATCACACAGATAAGTGTCGAGTCGTCTTCTTCTGAAGGAGCAGAATCAAGTGGCGAGCGTGATAAGGAATCGGCATCATTGTGTTTTCGCCCAGACCGGTATACTACAGTTATGTCGTATTCTTGCAGTCGGAGGCTGTATCTGGCAAGAAATCCCGACGGGTCTTTTAAGTTCGCCAGCCAGCAAAGTGAGTGGTGGTCGCTGATGGCACGGAACGGCCTTCCGTAGAGGTATGGTAGGAACTTGCTGATAGCCCATACCACTGCCAAACACTCTTTTTCTGTCGCGGAATAGTTCTTTTCGGCTTTTGAGAGGGTTCGGCTGGCGTAAGCTATCTCTTTTTCTTCTCCATTTTGCCATTGTACGAGTACTGCGCCGAGACCAATATTGCTTGCGTCTGTATGGAGTTCCGTGTCAGCGGTCTCGTCGAAGTGGGCAAGGATCGGCGGGCTTTGCAAACGTTTCTTTAATTCGTTGAAAGCTGTTTTTTGTTCTGCACCCCAAGCGAATGATTCTTCGTCTTTTGTGAGTTTGTTTAGAGGTTCGGCGATTTTCGAGAAATTTTCTACAAATCGTCTGTAGTAAGCGCATAAGCCCAAAAATTGACACACCTCTTTCTTGTCTTTGGGCTTTCGGAATCCTGCGAACGCCGCAGTCTTGTCAGGATCAGGGCCAACACCTTCCGCGCTGATTACGTGTCCCAGAAAACGAAGCTTGTCGGAGCCGAACTGGCACTTTTCTGGTTTGATTGTCAAGCCGGCAGACTGGATAGCCTGAAGAACTGACCTCAGTCTCTCTACGTGTTGGTCAAACGTGGCAGAAAATACCACAACATCGTCCAAGTAGACTAGGCATGACTGCCACTTCAGCTCCGTGAGGACACTGTCCATCATGCACTGGAATGTCGCTGGCGCGCAGCAGAGGCCAAAAGGTAGTGCTTTAAACTCGTACAAGCCATCCGGGGTTACGAAAGCGGTCTTTTCACGGTCTCTTTCATCCACTTCGATCTGCCAATATCCGCGTTTAAGGTCGAACGAAGAGAAATATCTGGCGTGCTGTAGCCGATCCAATGTGTCATCAATACGTGGTAAGGTGTATACATCCCGCTTGGTTACGCTGTTTAGTTTCCGGTAGTCTACACAGAATCTCAACGTGTTGTCTTTTTTTCTCACGAGAACTACCGGCGATGCCCACGAGCTGCTAGATGGCTGAATGACATCATCCTGCAACATCTCCTGCACCTGTCTCTTTATAACCTCTCGTTCTTTCGGCGAAACTCTGTAAGGGTGTTGATACACTGGCCTGGTTGTTTCCTCTGTTATAATCCTGTGCTTCATGATCTGCGTGCGACGTACTTTTGATGAGGTGGAAAAACATTCTGCGAATTCATGTATCACGTCTTCTAGGATTTTCCACTCGGTTGGCGATGGACTTCGGCTGATTGAAACTGATGTTCCAAGGTCATGCGTAGTTTCCGAAGTAGGCAGCTCTGACGCAATGGCACATAAGTTGGTAACTTCAGTAAATCTGTGTAGAAAAGCGATGGCAGTGTATTTTGCGACATGCTGAATTTCATTTCCGAAATTAGTGAGCAGTACTTTGGCAAGCCCACCACGTAAGCGAATAATGCCTCGAGCTATGCAAATACCTTTCCTTAGCAGCAGCTCGTCATTGCCATCCGCTATTCCTTCAGAGTCGACGAATGCATCATTCCTTACGTCAACCAGGACGCTGCATCGTGGTGGCACGGTTACGTCGCTGTCGATAACACGCAACGCAGAACTTCCTGTCTCCTCGTCTATGGCCAGCTTTTTTGAAAAAGAAATACTAGAATTCTGCATGTTTATTATGGCGCCGTTATCCAGTAGGAAATCCATTCCGAATATTACGTCTCTCGAGCATTCTGGCAGAACTAGGAAACCAGCGACATAAGTGGCACCCTGAATGCCGATCCTGGCGGCGCATCTTCCCAGAGGTGTTATCAGATGGCCGCCAGCCGTGCGTAGTCTTAGTCCACTCCAAGGCGTGAAAACGTTCTTCAAATCTTTTGCGATTCCATAGTTTACGACTGAATAATCGGCACCAGTATGAACCAATACGATAAATTCCCGCCCGTCCATAATAACATGCAAGTCTGAAAAAAGTTTTTCTTCACATATATTCGTCGTCATTTTCTGCTCGTCGCTGCTTCGCTGGGGCCTTGACGGAGGATCTTTGCTCTGCCGGACATCAGCGGCTTTGCCTCCCCAGGTCGCTGGCTTCAGTTTTCCTGACGCGGGCTTGTTGATCGATGGTTTCGTGAGTTTGGTGGTGAACTTGAACGTCGCGGACTTGGCGATCGATAACGATTTGGTGCTGGTGACCTTTGCTGGTGCTGGAAGCTAGCGGCTAGAGATCCGTGCCTTGAAAGGTACTCCTCTATTTATACAGGCCTTATATATTTATATAGGCCTTATATAGGCCTATTTTATAGGCCGCGGGCATGGAGCATACACAGAAAACCCACGCAGACCGACCCTTCGGTATGGACAGTGTCGGTAAAGATGTCCAGCTTCTCCGCAATGAAAACAGAGCGGTGTCCTGTCAGGTGTGCGCCATACATCGCTTTTTCGTGGTCTCTGCTCTCCAAGAAAAGAAGGGCCGGTCGAAGATGACTGGCGGCCGCCGGGAGTCGTGAACGAGGCATTGTGGACGGCAAGTTGGCGTAAAGCGTCTGCGTACGTTGATACATGGCGTTCCTGCAGGGGTTGTTGAAGTCGAAGAGGTTGCACTTCTGGTTCCGGCTGAAGAATGGCGTGCCGAACTTCATCACGGATGACGGTTGTAAGGGATGAAACTGTCAGCATGACTTGCAGTTGGAGAATGTTACGAAGCTCCTCTTTGACGATGGAACGCACAAGCTCCCTCAGCGTCTCGTTGCTGCTGTCTCGATTCGCCAAAAGGACGCCCGCGGGCTCACTACCGGCATCCCGATTATACTGACGGGCACGCTGCTGCAGTGCTCTTTCTATGGTCGTGGCTTCTGTGCGGAATTCGCCAACGGCACGAGGAGGATTGCGAACTGGGCCTGCGAATAAATCTTGCTTGACTCCACGCATCAAATGGCGCACTTTCTTTTCTTCGGTCATGTTCGGATCGGCTCGTTTGAAGAGGCGAGACATGTTTTCGATATACATGCTGACACTCTCGTTCGTGCGTTGGTTTCTTGATTGAAGGGCATTTTCTGCCCTTTCCCGGCAATCCGTGCTGGCATACGCAGCAAGCAACTGCTGCTGAAAGTCTTCCCACGTCGCTATTGCCCCTTCGTGGTTCTCAAACCATATTCTCGCTCCATCCTCCAACGCAAAGTACACGCGGCCCAAATTCCTCGCCTCACCCCAGGCATTAGTCCTTGTGACCCACTCGAAATGCTCCAGCCAGTCTTCCACATCTTTGTGCGCGTCACCGTGGAAGGGTTCAGGTAAGCACGGGGGAGACACGATGAGCTCAGATGTTGAAGCTGGATTGGCCATTTCTTTGAAATTTGCGGTTACCGCTGCCCGTGTTGCTAGAGTAGTGAGGAGTGGTCCGAAATCAGGTGACTCACGTCTTAGCCGGCGACTTGAACGCTGGTGTACTGGAGTAAGTTCGCCAGGCTCCAATCACTGGGGGTCAGGGCTTCTTTCTCTTGCGCCAAGGGGACTTCCAATCATACCCCGCACCTACACCAGAATGTCACGTAATAGAAGAGGGGGGAACAAACACAATGTTTTATTGAGGGCGAACTTGTGCCCAGAAAAGTAGCTATGTCACAAAGAAGAGTCCACTAAAAGCGTTCCGCCTACGTGTTCCATTCTGAACAACCCCGTCAGTTTTCCCAGCTCGTGCTCCTCCACCCGAGGCAAGAGAGATGCGTGAGCAGGCGCGAGACACCGTAGACGCCCACATAGCGTCTCGTTGGTTGCGAGGCACTGCAGACGCCCACATAGCGTCTCCTTGGTTACGAGGCACTGTAGACGCTCACATAGCGTCTCGTTAGTTGCGAGGCGCTGTAGTCGCTCACATAGCGTCCCGTTGGCCCTCTTCGCAAAATAATTAGTAGGGGCAATCTCTGTGGCATCATATGTGTTGCTACGGTGCCCCAGACATGCGAAATAATTGCTTTTCATTTGACGATTGCCCAAGTATGAACACTAAACCTTGAGCAATATTGGTGGGCGCTGCGGATAGGGTGAGCTATTTCAAGTATCCAGTGCCGTTAAGAGTGGAGAAACAGACAAATGTACAGACGGACAGAGAGACAGACAGACAGACAGACAGGCGGACCGACAGACAGACAGACGGACAGACAGACAGACAGACAGACAGACAGATAGATATATAGATAGATAGATAGATAGATAGATAGATAGATAGATAGATAGACAGACAGACAGACACAACAAAATTTTTGCATTGAAGGTCCTCAAAAAAGACTATCGTCTTTAAAACGTGTGGTTGCTAACCATACATAAAGGTATACAGTCAAATGTAGTACAGCATGAACAAATAATTGAAATGTATGAATACATTAGTAATTCAAAAGTATTTTACGTAATGCCTTTAGCGCCAGCTTATGTAAATGTTTATGCTTGTTAGGAATACATGGGAGGGTATATTTCAACGACTGAAGATTATAGGCTACGCGAAAGCACTGTATAGGCCAGCCTCCTACATTACGAATATTGATAGCGTGACTGTTAAGTTGAAGTGCAGCAGTGAAGTCGACAAATTGTTTAAATGAAGAAGATATGTAGAATGATCGCAGGATGCGGAAGTGATACTTATTTTGGATATTAATTATACTGTATTTGCGAAAAAACGTCAATGTCGGTGATGTTCTCGATATTTGACGAAACCAAGGCAGTTGGCCCTGATGGTATTTCACCTCGCGTGCTAAAGCACTGTGCTGCGAACGTCTCCCTTTATCTTTTCTTTAGTTTTACGCAGTCGCTTCCTACTAGTGAATAGCCTTACGACTGAGAGATAGCCACGTTGTGCCAGCTCATGAAGGGGGCTCGAAAAAAGATTTGCAGGATTTTAGGTCCGTCTCTCTGACGTGTGCGCAAATTAAAGGAGCATATAATTTACTCAGCCATCATAAGTCAGCTCAACGAGAACAATATACTTATTAAAGTACAGCAAGGTTTCGGCAAGGACTTGTCCTGCACTACACTAATTCTATCATGATTTAGGGAGTGTAAATGATGCTGAGGAGGGCCAGATAGATTGTTTGTTTTCAGATTTTCGAAAAACTTTCTACATGGTTACGCATTCGCTTTTTATTTACAAACTACAGCAAATAGGTATACATAGAGACGTTGCCAAATGGATGAAAAATTTCTTATCGGAGCGCAGGCAGTGTGTTGTTATTATTGGCCAAAAATCGAATTAAGCAAACGTCACCTCAGGAGTCCCTCGGGGCTCTGTATTGGGACCTGTAATAGTTTTATAATCATAAAAGATATAATTTTAGGTTTTACGTCAACGTTGCGACTGCTTACAGATGACTGCGTGGTGTACCGAAGTATATCTTACGAAGATGCGACAGCGTTACAGGGAGACCTCACAAAATATATGATTGGTGTAAACAGCAGAACATGTCTTTAAACGCAAAAAAGTGCATTCAAATGTGTTTTACTAGAAAGAAAAAACGAATGATAAATAAATATTTTATAAATAAGGAGGTCCCTACCACAGTTATTGTCTCTAACTACCTAGGCGTCGTGTTTTTTGCTGACTGCTCTTGAAATAAGCCCATCGGTGAGACAGTTGGTAAGGCTGGAAAGGCGCTGAACTTTGTTCAATGAAACCTGAGATGCCGCGAAGTTTAATTGAAATGGAGTGCATTCACTACATGTATTTGACCTATATTAGAGTACGCCTACCAACTATGGGATCCACCATAAGCCAGTCTCATTTCTCAAATAGAAGGTATCCAAAACAGAGCAGCCAGGTACGTACTGGGCAGGTGCCGTAGAACGGACAGTGTCACAAAGATGACAAAGTAGTGAATTGGGAATTGTCTTCACGAAGACGCAAATTAAGACTAAAACTGTTTTTTTTTCAAATATATTGACACGTATATGAAACTGTCGCTCCGGTACAGCTCAAATGGCACCCAAAAGGAGGAAGACGACAACTTGGTTGTTGTGGTTTGGACTTTCGAGCTTTCTTCGTTGACCTGCATGACTGTGCGCTCTTTAAGCCGTTAGGACGACCCGCTGTCGGTGAATAAATCTTCCCCGCATCATGTTTAGTGGAGGTGGAATTGATTTCTTGACCGCCCACTCCACCCTCATCGATTGTTCTACCGGTATCTTACGGCTAGAATTGCCTTTGTGTACTGATTTCACTCCTCCAAGTCACACTCGGCTACAATCCGTGGAGTCTCTACGGCGACCGCCCCTGACAGCTATGTACATTCCTGTGTCACCCTTTCCACCCGTTCCTGTTGGAGACTATCTGGTGGCTTCCCTCATTGATTTGACCCCTACGCAACACATCGCACTACCACATAATATAGTGGTTGTTTCTAACAACATGGCGCTACTTCCAGTTCGGAACTTCTCTACGTCGACCCAAGTTCTTCTCCAAGGCATCACTTTAGTCGATTTTTTCACTTTTGATAGATGTTCGATTTGTTCTTTTACCCCTCACACTAAGACCGTGGTGAAACCTGTCATCACCTTGCAATATAAGGCGTTCCTCGACAAAACAATATCCGGCGACCTCTTACCTTCCTAAGTTGCAGCGCTCCGGGGTGTTCTACTTTCTTACCTGGATATCTTTGACGTCATCGACGGTCTCCTGGGCCACACAAGTGCCGTAACCCACCGCATCGACATCGCCGACACCAGTCCAGTCCACAAACACCCTCATTGCGTGTCACATTCTGAGTGCCAAGTCACACGGACCGAGGTCGAGAAAATGCTGAGCAAAGACGTCCTTGAGCCTTCATCGAGTCGCTGCGCATCCCCTGCGGTCTTAGTTAAAAAGAAGGACAACACTTGGCGCTTTTGCGTCGACTATCACCACCTGAATTAGATCACCAAGAAGGACGTTGATCCTCTACCCCGAGTCGATGATGCGCTCGACTTGTGACCTCTGTGACATCTTGCGACCTCTGCCAGCGCCGAGAGAAGCCTACGACTCCCCCAGCCGGTCTTCTTCAACCTATTGAAGTTCCAGCCGAGCCGTTATATCGAGTGGGGTTGGACTTGCTGGGTACCTTTCCTACTTCTACAACTAAAAATAAATGAATTGCAGTGGCCACAGATTATTCCACTCGGTATGCAATCACTCAAGCGCTACCAGCCAGCTGCGCAACTGACGTCGCCGACTTTCTGCTCTACGACATTATTCTCCAGCATCGCACCCCGCCTCACCTGCTCACAGGCCGTGGTTGATATTTTCTATCTCGTGTGGTTAATGATATACTCCGATCTTACGCCACCCGTCACAACTTCACCACATCTTACAACCCTCTCACTAATGGCCTTACGGAGCCCCTAAACCGCACATTGACAGACATGCTTTACATGTATGTATCCACCGACCACACTGATTGGCACATAGCTCCGCCATTCGTCACCTTCACCTATAACTCATCGTGTCATGAAACAGCGGGTTTCTCCCCATTTTATCTACTCTTCGGACGTCATCTCTAACTGCCCTTCGACACACTGCTTTCATCAGACCTCTCATCCTCTATTTCGTACGCTTAGAATGCGATAACCAGTGCCCTCACGGCACGCGTGGTAGCCCGCGCTCGGTTATAGTCGTCGCAGACAGCCTAAAAGTCTCTTTACGACCCTCGACATTAGAATGTCGTTTTTTCTGCGCAATCTCTTGTTCACCTGTGGCTCTCATCTCGACGGGTTGGCCTCTGCGAGAAACTACAATCCCGATACGCTGGGCCCTACCGAGTCCTTCATCAGGTCACACCTGTGACCTACGAGATTGCGGCTACAACAACCTCATCGGCTGCAGCACTCGGAACGGAAGTAATCCACGTTTCTCATCTCAAGCTCTACAACGTGGACTCTCTCAATTAACAAGCACCGAGATGGCGCCTTACCGGCTAGGGTGATGATACGTATATGGAACTGTCGCTCCGGCACAGCTGAAATGGCACCAAAAAGGAGGAAGACGACAACGTGGTTGTTGGTGGTTGGGCACTCGAGCTTTCCCCGTTGGCCTGCATGACTGTGTGCCCTTTAAGCTGTTAACATGACCCGCTGTCGGTGAATAAATCTTCCCCGTAGGAATATAACATCAAGGTAGATGCAAACAGTTATAATTATTCAAATACACCTTTTTATGTTTCTATGCGTAATGATCACAGACACAAATCCGTAAATACCGGCCAAGGACGCGCATGTTTGCGAATTCTTTTTTTCCGAAGTATGTAGCCGAATCGAACAAGCTCTCTGACGAGCAAGTCTGTTGTGTAAATGAAGGTCAATTTGTATCTCTGTTGTACTGACAGGCATTGGGGATGAGTTTTGGTTACCTAAACACACAGATTGGGATTGCTGTGCTAAATATGATTTTAATAAAGCCACGGGAGTACCTCGAATGCCATAAATTTTAAAATTATGAAGTAGTGTGCTAAGCTCAATGAAATCAAAAGCCTTGATAGAATCAATGAATAAACCTAATGTATAGAGCCTGTTTTCCAGGTTCTCTAAAATGATTTCATTCATCATCATCATCATCATCATCATCATCAGCCTGTCTACGTCCACTGCAGGACAAAGGCCTCTCCCATGTTCCGCCAGTTAACCCGGTTCTGTGCTTGCTGTTGCCAATTTATACCCGCAAACTTCTTAATCTCATCTGCCCACCTAAACTTCTGTCTCCCCCTACCCCACTTCCCTTCTCTGGGAATCCAGTTGGTGACCCTTAATGACCAGCGGTTATCCTGTCTACGTGCTACATGTCCGGCCCATGTCCATTTCGTCTTCTTTATTGCAGCTATGATATCCTTAACTCTCGTTTGTCCCCTAATCCACTCTGCTCTCTTCTTGTCTCTTAAGGTTACACCTACCATTTTTCTTTCCGTTGCTCGCTGCGTCGTCCTCAATTTAAGTTGAACCCTCTTTGTGAGTCTCCAGGTTTCTGCTCCGTAGCTAAGTACCGGCAAGATACAGCTGTTATATACCTTCCTCTTGAGGGAGAGTGGCAATCTACTTGTCATAATTTGAGAGTGCCTGCCGAATGTGCTCCACCCCATTCTTATTCTTCAAGTTACTTCAATCTCGTGGTTAGGCTCTGCGGTTATTACCTGCCCTAAGTAGACATAGTCTTTTACAACTTCAAGTGCGCTATTACCTATCGCAAAGCGCTGCTCCTTCCCGAGGTTGTTGTACATTATTTTCGTTTTCTGCAGATTAATTTTAAGACCCACCTTTCTGCTCTCCTTGTCTAACTCCGTAATCATGAGTTGCAATTCGTCCCCTGAGTTACTCAGCAATGCAATGTCATCGGCGAAGCGCAGGTTACTGAGGTACTCTCCATTAACTCTTATCCCTAACTGTTCCCATTCTAGGCTTCTGAAAACGTCCTGTATGCACGCAGTGAATAGCATTGGGGAGATTGTGTCCCCCTGCCTTACACCCTTCTTTATTGGTATTCTGTTGCTTTTTTTATGAAGCACTATGGTAGCAGTTGATCCCCTGTAGATTTCTTCCAGAATGTTTATATATATTTCATCTACGCCCTGATTCCGCAGTGTCTGCATGACGGCTGATATTTCTACTGAATCAAACGCCTTCTCGTAATCTATGAAGGCTATGTATAGTGGTTGGTTATACTCTGAGCATTTCTCTATTACCTGATTGATAGTATGAGTGTGGTCAATTGTTGAGTAGCCTGTTTTAAATCCTGCTTGTTCCTTTGGTTGATTGAATTCTAATGTTTTCTTTACTCTGCTAGCAATTACCTTTGTAAATAGCTTGTATACTACAGAGAGCAAGCTGATCGGCCTGTAATTCTTCAAGTCCTTGTCAACTCCTTTCTTATGTATTAAGATGATGTTAGCGTTCTTCCAAGACTCTGGTACTTTTCCCGTCAGGAGACACCTCGTAAATAGAGTGGCTAGTTTTTCTAACACAATCTGTCCTCCATCTTTCAGCAGATCTGATGTTACTTGATCCTCACCAGCAGCTTTGCCTCTGTGCATGCTCTCCAAAGCTTTTCTGACTTCTTCTATCATTACCGGTGGGGTGTCGTCTGGGTTACTGCTAGTTCTTATAGTATTAAGGTCGTGGTTGTCTCGGCTACTGTAAAGATCTCTGTAAAACTCCTCCGCTATTTCAACTATCCTATCCATATTGGTAGTTAATTTGCCTTCTTTGTCCCTTAGTGCATACATCCGCCTTTTGCCTATCCCAAGTTTCCTCTTCACTGCTTTGACGCTTCCTCCGTTTTTCAGAGCGTGCTCAATTCTCTCCATGTTATACCTTCTTACATCGCATACTTTACGCCTATTAATCAGCTTCGAAAGCTCTGCCAGTTCTATTTTGTCTGTTGTACTTGACACTTTCATGATTTGACGCTTCTTAATTAGGTTCTTCGTTTCCTGGGAAAGTTTGCGGGTGCCCTGTCTAGCTACCCTGCCTGCAACTTCCACTGCACACTCTGTGATGATACTCGTCAGATTATCATTCATTGTATCTACGCTAAGGTTGGTTTCCTCGCTAAGAGCAGAGTACCTGTTCTGCAGTGACACTCTGAATTCCTGTACTTTCCCTCTCAGTGCTAGCTCATTGATTTGCTTCTTGCGTATCAGTTTCTGTCGTTCCTTCTTCAAGTCTAGGCGGATTCGAGCCCGTACCATTCTATGGTCACTGCATCTTACCTTGCCAATCACTTCCACATCCTGCACGACTCCTGGGTGTGCAGTCATTATAAAGTCTATTTCGTTCTTATTTACGCCATTAGGGCTCCTCCATGTCCACTTGCGGTTTTCTCGTTTTCGGTAGAAGGTATTCAAAATACGCAGATTATGGCGTTCTGCGAATTCTACTAGTAGCTCTCCTCTGGCGTTTCTAGTGCCGATGCCATAATCTCCTACTGCCTGGTCTCCAGCCTGCTTCTTCTCTACCTTTGCATTAAAGTCGCCCATTACTATAGTATACTGTGTTTTCACCTTACTCATTGCCGATTCCACGTCTTCATAGAAGCTTTCAACTGAAACGTCATCATGGCTGGATGTAGGCGCGTAAGCCTGTACTACCTTCATTTTGTATCTTTTATTCAGTTTAATTACAATGCCTACCACCCTTTCAATAATGCTATAGTAATCCTCTATGTTGCCAGCTATGTTTCTGTGAATTAGGAACCCTACTCCCAGTTCTCTTCTGTCTGCCAAGCCCCGATAGCAAATGACGTGCCCATTCTGTAGCACAGTATAGGCCTCATCTGTCCTCCTAACCTCACTCAGCCCTATTATATCCCATTTAATGCCTTCTAGCTCCTCGAATAATACAGCTAGACTTCCCTCACTAGATAACGTTCTAACGTTAAAAGTTGCTAAGTTCAAGTTCCAATTGTGGCCTGTCCGTATCCAGAGATTCCTAGCACTCTCTGCTGCTTTGCAGATCTGACCGTCGCCGTGGTCAGTTGCTCCGCAGCTGGTGGGTACTGAGGGCCGTGAGTTAATTGACGAATGCCTACGGGAGGGGGTGGCCAGATACTGCACCAGGGTGGCCAATCCTTCTCTGGTGAGATCCAATGATTTCATTAATCCTTAACAAAGCTAACTCCGTAGACTTTCCTTTACGGAAATCAAACTGAGCGTCGCTTATATTGTCAACTTTAGAGAAAAAGTTTCATGATCGGGATTGTAGCATTTTTTCAAAACCCTTAGCAAACACCGCAATAATCGATATTGGGCAAAAGTTTCCCAGCAAGTTTTCGTCTCCACCGTTAAACAGAACAGATACACGACAGTGCTTCGCCGGACTTCGCTGGACTCTGACGCTAAATTAAATAAATACACAAGTACGGGGGCTAAATGCCCTCAACAGATTTTATGGGACGAATCTGAAAACTCATATTTAGAGCACTACTATTTTGACGATTCATAAGTGTTCTGAAAACTTCTGGTTCGTCCACCGGGATGAGAAATAGGCTTTCAGCTTTTCCAATATTTGAGGTGCTGATTTGAAGGGTATTGTTTTTTGGTGGTATAAGAGCAATGAAACACCTAATGGAAGAATTAGCAATCATTGCACCACTTTCTACACAATTGTTTAATGTGGTTTCAATGTTTAACGTGATTTCATTGTTTAAAGATTATATTTTGTATTTCTACAGTTTGATGTTGACGTTTTTTTACTGTTCGTGAGGAACTGCATTGCATGAACACTGTACACTGGTCACTTATATCTGATGAAATAGTAGATTGCGCAAGGGTGTGGGATACCCGTGCGGTACGTCCAAAACGAAAAATATTGAAAGGAGCATATCTGTGAATATTTTTTACTGAATTTATTTTTGATGAGAGCGAGGATGTGTAGGTTATCCGCAACTTGTGTGGTCTATCCAAAAACTGTCATCATAAACGGGGATCCGCCACATAGAATTGGTAAGTCGCACTTCTCGCACTGGTCCACTAAAAATGAAGAGGGCAATAGTGAGCCCAACAAAAATGGCTTTGAAGTAACGTAGGTGAACCACGTTACTTCATACTATCAATCAGGTAATAGAGAAATGCTCAGAGTATAACCAACCACTATACATAGCCTTCATAGATTACGAGAAGGCGTTTGATTCAGTAGAAATATCAGCCGTCATGCAGACACTGCGGAATCAGGGCGTAGATGAAATATATATAAACCTTCTGGAAGAAATCTACAGGGGATCAACTGCTACCATAGTGCTTCATAAAAAAAGCAACAGAATACCAGTAAAGAAGGGTGTAAGGCAGGGGGACACAATCTCCCCAATGCTATTCACTGCGTGCTTACGGGACGTTTTCAGAAGCCTAGAATGGGAACAGTTAGGGATAAGAGTTAATGGAGAGTACCTCAGTAACCTGCGCTTCGCCGATGACATTGCATTGCTGAGTAACTCAGGGGACGAATTGCAACTAATGATTACAGAGTTAGACAAGGAGAGCAGAAAGGTGGGTCTTAAAATTAATCTGCAGAAAACGAAAGTAATGTACAACAACCTCGGAAAGGAGCAGCGCTTTGCGATAGGTAATAGTGCACTTGAAGTTGTAAAAGTCTATGTCTACTTAGGGCAGGTAATAACCGCAGAGCCTAACCACGAGATTGAAGTAACTAGAAGAATAAGAATGGGGTGGAGCACATTCGGCAGGCACTCTCAAATTATGACAAGTAGATTGCCACTGTCCCTCAAGAGGAAGGTATATAACAGCTGTATCTTGCCGGTACTTAGCTACGGAGCAGAAACCTGGAGACTCACAAAGAGGGTTCAACTTAAATTGAGGGCGACGCAGCGAGCAATGGAAAGAAAAATGGTAGGTGTAACCTTAAGAGACAAGAAGAGAGCAGAGTGGATTAGGAAACAAACGGGAGTTAAGGATATCATAGCTGCAATAAAGAAGAGGAAATGGACATGGGCCGGGCATGTAGCACGTAGACAGGATAACCGCTGGTCATTAAGGGTCACCAACTGGATTCCCAGAGAAGGGAAGCGGGGTAGGGGGAGACAGAAGGTTAGGTGGGCAGATGAGATTAAGAAGTTTGCGGGTATAAATTGGCAACAGCAAGCACAGGACCGGGTTAACTGGCGGAACATGGGAGAGGCCTTTGTCCTGCAGTGGACGTAGACAGGCTGATGATGATAATGATGATGATGAGGTGAACCACAGATCACGACAACGTTCAGCGAGAGAAAACTACGTAACTGGACACACAGTGAAAAAAACCGCAGTTTAAAAGGCCTACGTGAACGATGACGCGCACGTAGACCTGTAAGAGCTGTGAACGTTTTCTTTCGCCGCGAGGTTTTGTCTCTGGTGTTGGGACATCCATGATATATGCGCGATTATGAATTCTGACTCAAACGTTTCTGCGCTGAAAATCAAGGTAGAAGGAACCTAGAGCCACATAGCTAAAGCTGCAACAACTTAGAGGCAACAAAACTAGCCTTAAGAATTCCCCTGTGGCACCATTTCAAGCCTTCCGTGGCTCAGTGAAAGCTTCGATCGCAAATTATTCACTTGAAACTAATTACTGATTGGCCATATTTATTAGTAAGGTTACTTACATTTGTGAGTCTTGGTTCTCGAAAACGTTTACTGAGGCAAATGGGAGTGCTGAATGGTATCTGTTTGAAGAACTATTTATAATTGGTATGTATACCCAAGTAACACAGAATGTTATCTCAACGTTGAACGAAAGCGCCCAGGTGTCAGCAACGTTGCATAAACGCGCTTAACGTCCTCTTTTTTGATCCCATGATAACGTTGCTTGTAACGTTCAGGATGATATGGCAAGGTCAAAGAACACATTTTCAATAGCACGGCAATCTTTTCACATATTAGCAGCAACGTAATGTCAACATACCAGCAACGTGATGGCAGCATACCAGTAAAGTGCTGTCAACATCTCAGTGTGACGTGTTGACTTTCATCCGATGAACGTAGAAAATATATAAAACTGTGTGTGTGTTATTGATAAAAGGCCTGTTGACATCATACGGGAACCACCCAGAAGCTTCTGGCTTTGAAAAAAGCTCTCGTAGTGTAAAAAAGTGCATTATTATTGTCCCTGCTTAAAAACTATTTCCTAACAGCTCTTTATAAACGCATTTGTACAGGCATAAACAAGTGGTGATGAAACAGACAAGCTATAAAAATGTCCAATCACACTTGTACATGTCCATAAGACCAAAAACACACTTTTAAAAACCCAAAGCTTCCAACACATATGGTATACATACTGGATTCTTTAGAGCTGTGAGGAGGTTTATTAGCCGTTAAAGACAGCGACGAGACAGCGTGAAGAACCGTCCAACGATCGGCACAGCAACGAACCGAAGCACGAGCCGAGAGAGCCGGGCATTGGCAATGCTGCTTGCTGCTGGCATATCTTCTTCTTCACAATCGCCCCCGCTGAAAAAAGAGCCATCCTGGCGACCTAAGAAGTTTCAGGGAGAGGCTCATGATACGGTTTTAGGCGGGAAACATGGACGATGTCACGTGCACGCCGGCGCATGTCATCCGATCGGGAAACTGGCTCAATTAGGTAATTAACCGGAGAGGTTTTCTTTAAAACGGTGTAAGGCCCCTCGTGCAGGGAGACAAGTTTTGATGAGAGTCCCGAAGTTTGGTATGGGAAGGCAAGCCACACGAGAGACCATGGGGCATAGTTGGGATCCGGAAGAGAGGTGCAACGGTTTTCTTTCTGGCGTTGCTGCTCGTCCGAGGTGAACGCACGGGCGAGCTGGCGGCACTCTTCGGCTTGTCGAGCAGCATCGGAGATAGGTGGACATTCGGAAGCATCAGGACGATAGGGAAGTAGAGTATCAATTGTATGGGAAGGGTCAGGTCCATAAAGAAGAAAGAAAGGTGAAAATCCCGTGGTTGTTTGTATTGCAGTATTGTATGCAAATGTCACATATGGGAGAACACGGTCCCAGTTGCTATGATTATATGCCACGTACATTGAGAGCATATCACCCAGCGTGCGGTTAAACCGTTCCGTTAGCCCATTAGTCTGCGGGTGGTATGCTGTCGTTTTCCGATGAATGACGTGGCATTCTGAAAGCAGAGCTTCGACGACCTCGGAGAGAAAAGCGCGGCCTCTGTCACTAAGGAGCTCTCGAGGTGCGCCATGTCGAAGGATAAATTGACGTAAAATGAAACAGGCGACATCCTGAGTGATAGCGCTCGGTAAAGCGGCTGTTTCGGCGTAGCGTGTTAGATGGTCTACTGCCACTATAATTCACCGATTGCCATCTGATGTCAATGGAAGGGGGCCGTAGAGGTCAACGCCAACGCGATCAAAAGCTTGGCAGGGCACGGAAGTGGCTGCAATTCGCCAGTAGCACGTAGCGGTGTTGATTTGTGTCGCTGGCAGTCAGGACAGCACTGCACAAATTTGCGTACGAAATTGTACATGCCGCGCCAGTAATAGCGATGGCGAAGGCGTTCATATGTTTTGAACACCCCGGCGTGGCCACATTGTGGATCGTCGTGAAGAGAAGCGCATACCTGCGATCGCAAAGTGCGTGGAATGACCAGTAGCCACCGGCGGCCATCTGGAGAGTAGTTGCGTCGATAGAGAAGTTGATAGCGGATGGCAAAATAGAAAGCTTGACGTCGGAGGGATCGAGATACCGGAAGGTTGGGCCTACCGGATAGATATTCAAGAAGAGATGCGATCCACGGGTGACGACGTTGTTCGGTGGCAATTGAGTCAAGATTTAACGATGACAAGTACTGGAGGCACGTGTTTCCGCACGTCGGATCTGGTGGCAAAGGTGAGCGGGACAGGGCGTCAGCGTCAGAGTGTTTGCGTCCACAGCGGTATACGACGCGAATGTCGTACTCCTGGATGCGGAGTGCCCATCGCGCAAGGCGGCCAGAAGGGTATTTCAGCGTGGAAAGCCAGCAAAGCGCGTGGTGATCAGTTACTAGATCAAACGGGCGGCCGTATAAGTACGGCCGGAACTTTCCAAGCGCCCACACCAGAGCCAAACACTCTTTTTCTGTCACGCTGTAATTAGTTTCGGCTTTCGTCAGAGTGCGGCTAGCGTAGGCTACAACGTATTCTGAATAGCCGGGTTTTCGTTGGGCGAGGACAGCACCTAGCCCGACGCCGCTGGCGTCGGTGTGCACTTCGGTAGGAGCCGTCGGGTCGAAGTGGCGAAGAATAGGTGGCGAGGTGAGCAGACGGCGCAGAGTAGTGAAGGCAACGTCACACGCAGGGGACCAGGAGGAAAGGTTCACGTCACCGCGAAGAAGCTGGGTTAATGGTGACATGATGGATGCAAAATTGCGAACAAAGCGCCGGAAATAGGAGCATAGTCCCACAAAACTTCGAAGTTCCTTCATGGTCGTCGGCTTGGGAAATTCTGCGACTGCTCGAAGTTTTGCTGGGTCAGGTAATACGCCGTGTTTCGACACAATGTGGCCTAGGATGACGAGCTCGCGTGCAGCGAAGCGGCATTTTTTCAGGTTAAGCTGCAGGCCAGCGTTGGTCAGACAAGTTAAAACCTGCCTGAGGCGAAGAGGTGCGTAGGAAAGTCGTGCGAGAAAACCACGACATCGTCGAGGTAGCAGAGGCACATATTCCACTTGAGGCCACGTTCGTATTATCCATAAGTCGTTCAAACGTGGCGGGCGCGTTACAAAGCCCAAAGGGCATGACGTTAAACTCGTATAGTCCGTAAGGTGTAATAAATGCAGTTTTTTTGGCGATCCGCTTCAGCCATTGGAACTTGCCAGTAGCCAGACCGCAAATCCAGCGACGAGAAGAATTCCGCTCCGTGAAGGGTGTCAATGGCGTCATCAATGCGCGGCAAAGAATATACGTCCTTGCGGGTTATCTTATTTAAACGACAATAGTCTACGCAAAATCGGATAGATCCGTCTTTCTTACGCACCAGGACGACAGGAGACGCCCAGGGACTATGAGATGGTCGAATGACGTCTCTACGAAGCATATCTTCGATATGATCGTTGATGACGCGGCGCCCTTCAGTGGAGACACGGTATGGTCTTTGAAGCAGTGGCTGGTGTAGGCCGGTGTCAACATGATGCTTGACTTGCGACGTGCGGCCTAGTTGAGGTTGGGACACATTGAAGGAATTCCGGAACTCATGCAGAAGATCAAGCAGGTCGGCATGTTAGGTGAGAGTGAGGGTGTCGGCGATGGCGCTGGAAAACGTATCCTTGGACGACTCCTCGAGGGCCGACAGTGATTTTGGGTGGTCGCAGTAGTCATCCGGGACATCAACCAAAGACGAAGGGTCGAGATCCTGCACGCGGCCGAGACATTCCCCGCAAGCAAAGTGACAGGTGTGGAAAGCGGGTTGAGTATGAACATATTGCTTGTTCCGGCGGCAAGGTCAATCGTTGCGAAAGGCAGCGGCAGAGCTCGACGACTCGTGAACATATCGGAAGGCATAAAAAAGACTGTAGCTTCAGTGTAGGCGTTGCATGAAACAGGAACAAGTGTGAAGTTTTCAGGTGGAATATCGGTGTCTTCATGCACGAACAACTTCGGCGGCTGATGAAGAGAGTCAAGTAATGGGACATCACAAAAGGGTGAAAACTCAACTTCTGCGCGTGCGCAGTCGATGACGGCATTATGGCGGGATAGGAAGTCCCATTCGAGGATGACATCATGCGAACAGACAGCGAGGACAATAAACTCCACAGTGTAAACAATGCCTTCGATGGACACTCTTGCAGTGCAGGCTGCGACAGGCGTTACTTGCTGTGCACTTGCGGTGTGGAGTGACAGTCCCGAAAGCGGCGTCGTGACTTTACGTAATACACGGCAGACATTAGCGGCAATAACAGAAACAGCGGCGTCGGTGTCTACAAGGGCGAAAGTAGAATAACCTTCAACAGTTACTGCGACCACGTTAGCAGGAGAAGGGCGAGGGCTTAGACAGTTCGAAAACGGCGCAGTTCTTGCCTCTTGAACTGCGGTGCTTAGTTTTCCTGGTCAGAAGGTCTAGGCCGGCGACGCATTGGGGAGGGCGATCGCCGACGAGGAGAGGGTTCGCGCGGCGTCACGAAGTCGGGGTCGTTAGGAGGGGCATAGCGAGGTGACGAGACCGGCCCGTATTGCGCAAAGGGTTGGCTGCCGGGTTGCGACGATCGGACATAGTCGCCGAACGTCTGAAGTCGACGGCGGCAGTAGCGGGCAACGTGTCCGGGAGTAAAGCAGGCGTAGCATATTGGTAGATTATCGGGCGTCCTCCAAGAATTGGCTACTGGTGGTGCCGCCCAAGGTGCAGTATAAGCAGCCGGGTGTGCGGGCTGTGAGCGCGAGGTGTAGGGTGGTTGCGGAAGCCTACGCACAGCGTCTGCATATGTGAACGGCGCTGCTACAGGCTGCAGCACTTGCGAGCAGGCGACAGGAGGAGCCACAGGCTGCGCTGCATACGTTAGGGGCGCGGCCACAGGCTGCACGGCTGGCGGATAGGCAACAGGAGGGCCTACCGGCTGCGCGGCACGCTGGCAGTGGGTGAGGCTGGATAGAGGCGGCTCGTGGTGCACAACAGGAACAGCTTGGGCAACCTCTTCCGAAATAGCAGTGCGAAGCGGGGCAGCTAGACGGGTGGTGGTCTCGTGAGTGAAGGGCACTAGGGAAAGTTGGCGGGCGACTTCCTCACGGACGAAGGCTCGAACTTGCTGAAGCAGCGGTGAATTGTCCGGCAGGGTGTCGAAACTGGACAGTGACTCACCACCATGCTGAGGCTGCCGAGTCAGAGTGCGTTGCTTGTTCAACTCGTCGTAGCTCTGACACAAGCTGACGACTTTGGAAACTATGCTCGGATTTCTTGCCAAAAGCATTTGAAATGCGCCGTCGTCGATGCCCTTCAGGATGTTTTTGACCTTGTCAGATTCGGGCATGGTGTCATTCACACGTCGACAAAGGTCGACGACGTCCTCAATATAGCTGGTAAAAGTCTCGCCAGTGTGCTGAGAGCGGACGCGCAAGCGCTGTTCTGCCCTCTGCTTGCGGAGAGCCGGCCGACCGAACACTTCAGCACATGACGTCTTGAAGACGCTCCATGTGGGGAT
The DNA here is from genome assembly GCA_013436015.1 of Rhipicephalus annulatus. NCBI lineage: Eukaryota > Metazoa > Arthropoda > Arachnida > Ixodida > Ixodidae > Rhipicephalus > Rhipicephalus annulatus. The sequence continues at coordinate 643,787 of WOVY01003070.1, forward strand.
GTTGTGTTTGTGGTTATTAAACCACAATTATGCGACGCCAGTGAGATAAAATATCACGTGGCCCAGCTTGTCGGCTTCATCCCACTTATTGTTGGCGCTCACCAGTTCGTAGTGCTCGAGCCAGTCTTCGACGTCGGTCCCATCCGCACCGCTGAAGACCTTCGGCTCCCGTAGCCTAGGATGGCCAGGGCAGTTGAGCTGGAGCGAAGGCGTCGATGTAGTGGCGTTGGTAGTCATGACAGGTGGTAGTGTGCGGCTTCGCAGCTCCAGGGTGTAGCAACGGGGATTAACAGCACCTTCCACCAAATGTGAGGAGGTTTTTAGCCGTTAAAGACAGCGGCGAGACAGCTTGAAGAACCGTCCAACGATCGGCACAGCAACGAACCGAAGCACGAGCCGAGAGAGCCGGGCGTTGGCGATGCTGCTTGCTGCTGGCACATCTTCTTTTTCACAGAGCATTGAAAACTGTGGTTTTGCTCTGTGTAAGCAATGACTACAATGAGTGAATATCTGTTGAGCGTGCAGTATTTTTATGCGCAGAATTGCAGCAACCATGAGGACATTCTGTCACTTAGTTTAGGCAGGAAAGAACAAGCCGAAGTGCCTGAATGCCATATGAAGAAAAAAAGAAGACACTTGTTTACCAAGAGTACATACTTCTTAGTTATTTGTCGTTGTCAAAAAGCAAGGCATTAATGCGAGTTTTACAAAACACATTATAAGCATTCAGTAATAGCTATGAACAAGGCACAATGCAAGTTTCTTTCATACTATGTTAACTGCTGGGTCGTAAAAAACAAATACAGGTGCAAAATGAAACACAACTTGTTTATAGAGCTCAGCAAAAGTTTGACGAAAAAAGCTTTTATCTATTGTGTTTACTCTATTAGTGGGAAAGTGATTAGGCAACCAAGAAGACACTGGCGAAACTTCTATGTGTTGAATACATAGGAGGACACTAATATCATAGACAGCCATTGCCTTATCGGTAATTTTCCAACAGTGATGCGTGCACTGTATACAATGATAGTAGCCACTGCTGTTGACTGTCTATATCACGATTTCATGAACAAAGACAATATAGCAGCATTGAAAAACTGGCACTTATCACTCAGGTACAGCTTGTTTTGATGGAGCTTAAAAGGTTCAAAACAAGAACTTGTTTTAACCACAACAGAAAAACCTGCTAATATCTGTCTAGCAAAGCATGGTGCACATCAAAAGAAGCTTATCAGATTGAAAGCAATTGAACTTCATGATTACTGTTTGACACGCATTCAATGAAAAGCGGCTTATTAATTGTGGCCGACTGAATACATAAAAAATACGCCTTTGAAAGTTAAGGTAGCCAACACGCGGTCAGAAAAAGTAAAACGCGATCCTTGGAGAAACTTCTCAGTGTAATTCCCGCAAAACAGTGACTTCCCAGCCTCAACCAAGCAAGAAAAATTGATCAAGAAACAAATACACAAAGCATGCTAATATTTTCTGTTAAGTTCATTACCAAGTTGTTCTTTTGCCTATTAGGTGATTAAATTGTCTTGACACAATTATTCTTGTTCATTTAGTTCAGATTTTTTTATTAGTATATAGAGGGGAGCTCGAGTTATCTTTATTTTATTATGCACTGCTCTACATAACTGTCTAGTATTTTTCGCTTATGCATTTCTTGTGTTGTGTGTGTCACTAATTTTAGCATTTCAACTTTTTTGGATTTGTGTGAAAGAAACTTCCAAGTTGATACTTTGTAGCGAGTGGTTATGCGCATCTTTAAAAAAGTGGCAAAGTACTCTCACTCTTTTGCGGAAGTCTTTATGAGGGAAGTTTGTTTTTCGAAGGTATTCAGAACGAGAATTATGACCGAGTACCCTATTTCTCCCCAAAACATGGCACCACAAATGTCAACTAGAGATACACATACAGTCATACTTGTGGGCACATAAACAGCAGCAGGCACAGGAAATGCAATATTTTAGAGTAAATCATATATGGACACCAACCTGCATCACCATCAAAGAAGCAACTAACAGCCATACCGCCAAAACAGTTCCCATACCAAGTGGAGTTCACAAATGCAACCTGAGCAGCATGTTACAGTTGCCAGTCTTTGCTCGAGACTTTGCCGATGTTGTTCGACTTGAGTGAACAAGCTCACCAGGTTAGAGTACGTCCAAGAGGGGTACACTGTTAACAATGTCGGCAAACAGCAATTGCAGGTTGATGTCTGTGACGACCGTGGAACAAGCCATGATGCGAGGCGATCGTTTGGCGATGAGAACCTGCATTATGAAGAGGAAGGGATTAGACCCATACTAGTAGATAATCAAGCAAACAAATAAATATTTGGGAAAACTTCTCAAAAAAATTCAGAAAATTGGCTGACGAAATCTGTCGGCAACATCCTATGAAAGCTGTGCCAGGACTGACAGAAAGCTATGTAACTATCCAGCAGTCAAAAAACACAGTAGTGAGGAAACCTAAATAGTGCAGAGATGAAATTTGTGAAGCTTTATTGAGCTGAATCATTGCTTCTTCCTC